>OZ010583.1:26139337-26184337 GCA_963932145.1 Acanthosepion lycidas | reverse complement strand
TGACTGAGGGAGAAAGAGAATTTATTACTAAGGAAGGGGAGTCAGAATAAAGGAAAGACAAATAAACTGGGTGATGTTAGGAGGCCACTGAAGATAAAAAATATTGCCAGCAATAAAAATTTTCTCGGCATTAAATAACCCACTAAGGTTGATATACCGTAGAACAAACCAAACCAAACCAAACTTTCTGTGACTGCCATCAACACGTTATCATACGTACGAACTGAGATCGCCTTAACATGGAATGTTTTTTGAAAAAATTATCCTGCAAGCCATTAGAAATAATTTGAACCTCATTGGGTACATGCTTATGATCGAGTGATAAAACTAGGCTTACTGGAGAAACGTTATTTTTATTTTTTTGAGATGAACTTTTATCTCGCAACGGCTGGCGACAAAAGCCTTTACTAAACTGAGCATAGTTCGATATAAGTAGAAGCTTTCAAAAAGGATCGATTTATCTCCATTGTGAAATGACCTTGTTACTAAGTACTGTTGCTCGGCACTCACACGGTATAAACTCAGAGATTAGCCGCTTATATCTGCATATATACTCTACCCTTCTTTTCTTTTAGCTTCTTTACTGCGGATTTATTAAATATATTTTAGAAACGGTAATTATTTACCTCCGACAGCAGGGAATGCCATGACCCTATCTTCCTTAGTGCAACGACGAAGTGCATCCTGGGAGATCTCATCCCATGGAAATAGCCTTTAAGCTTTTTGTATCTGTGTTCCCGTGAGTTCAACAAGGTTCGATCAAGAAAAATCTGCGAAGGTGTGTGTTTATAAACAATACGGACTTTTGCTAATTAGAAGCTTTTTTTTGTGGTTTGAACCCACTTTCAAAAAACTTAAATTTTGATTAAAAACATAAAGCAAGAATATAATATGGATATTAACTATAGCTAAATCAAGTCTAGCCCAAGAACAGAGTTGTGAAATGACGAACTTAGTAGCGATCTTTATCTTTTATATGCCGTAAGTGATCATAGCTCTCCCCAACTTCTCATCTTTTTTTTTTTTATCTTTAAGCAATTGTCTGTCATTCGTATTAATTTTAGTCTCTGTTTTCCTATCCATTTATACAAGCACTTTAGAGAAGTTTTCCTCTTTACTTCCCTCTCAATGGTTTTGTTTCCAATTCCTTTAAAACTTCCTTGTAGCTCACATATTCTGTCCAGGGCATTCTCAGTATGTATTTATTTATTTTCCTCAATAGGAGTAGACATGCTCGCCTATCGTCCGGTTCATATTCCTCCTCTGTCTTTTGAACAGGAGTAGAGGTTTATCCCATGTTTCCTTTTAGGATTGGGTTTCCGGTTCCTCTTAATTTTTTTTCATTCTCATTCACTTCCAGTAGCACCTTATATTTTAGTGGCATTACTGCCTTGCTTGGGGTGAATTGATTAAAAAGATTCTGTTGGGTCATGTCTCTGTTGCCTTTTAGTAGTATCTTCGTCATCTGTGAGGAAAATGACCAGCATTTCATGTTATATATGATGATTAATATTGAATATCAGTCCAGCAATCTTTTCTTGGTTTCTAATTGTTTCTGATTCTCCAAAGCCCTCGATGACCAGTGCTTAGCAGCTGATCTCTCTTCTGAGCTAGCTTTAGCAGCTCCAAAGGTGAAAAATGTCTGGTCACAATCAAGGCTTGAAAATCCAAACTCTTGACCTTCCACCATCGCCGATCGGACCCAGCAGGTTTCACCAATCGTGATGAATGGTTGTTTCTGCATGGAGGCCCCAATGCCTTGAGCACCTATTAGGACTTAAACTTGACCTAGACCTCAAATAGAACTCGTACATACGATCACTCGCTAAAGATGCTGGGTGAATAGTCCGTCCCCTGTACTGCTCCTGCTATACTCTACCTTTACAAGAGCCAGATCAGGCCAATAATGAAGTGCTGTGGGCATATATAGCCGGAAGCTGGCTTACGGTCAAATCACGATCAACACAGCGGTTCTCGTTCGATTACAGGTCCTTTCTTTGATGGGGGATCGCTTGGGAACACTTAGTACTGTAAGCAGACCCCTACTTCCGGGGTAAACTTATTTTGGTGGATCGCGGCGTGGTGTAATGGTTAGCAAACTTGTTTCGCTAAAACAGTTGCTGCTTAATAATGAGTTCGATCCTCACTGGATGCTCTATGATTTCACCAGTGTGCTACATCTAAGCTACGCTTAAAAAATCAGAATATAGGCAGGAGCTGCTCGGTCTTCACTTTCCAGTCCCCATGGTGTTCAAAAGCGTCTCCGCGTCTTTGTAGGTGATGAATTATTTTTTATTCTGCAACCGACGGGACGTTACAAATCTCTCGCTGTTCTGTAAGTATTTCTATGGCATCAGCTACACTTATATTTACGAGTCATAACCTTCACAGCTAAGATTCATCATATCACGGACATTGTAGTAAAATACAGTCGTTCTCTTCATATTCCATTGGTGAAATGTAAGTTAAACTCAAACATTTTCTTCCCACGAAGTATTGCCTTGGGGAAGCGACTATTTAGAGGTTGGTTCCCCGATCTTAACCTGTTCAAGACTGGTGATAACCGTTATCTTTCACACATACCCGTATAAGATCTGCCTCTTACTTAGTAAACTCTACTTCGAGTGGCTATTGAGCCTTGTAGATAATAAAAACCAATCTAAGAAAAACTGTTTAGCTTTGGAAAAGCATGTGTAGAATCTTTTAACCACCTTCAGAAAAATGTATTCTTCTTTGAAAAACCTTTAACCAATCATCATCTCGTTTTTGCAAGTCCAATCTTTTTATTGGTTAATAACAACTAAAGTGTAGCAAAATTCTAAATGAATCCTATTTTCCCGCCAAACACTTTTGAGCCGATTTCGTTACCCCAAAAATCGATAAATTAAACGCAGCTGACTCAGTTCAGACAGTCAGCCACCGAAGTTCAACGAGATGCTACCAATCTCTATGCATGACAATTCACTGACTCACACACCACATTGGAATCTCTACAAACTCAGCAAACATTCATCAACCATTGTCCGCGTGTTAACCAACATCTACAGTTGACTTGAAAAGTGAAACTATTTCACTACTAAAAAGTAATTGTATATTTCACCAACTTAGCCTACACAGACAAAGGCAAGCAATTCTTGATAACATTCATACTTGTAAATTACACACGTCCACACACTGATAAATGAACGAACACATATAATTTCTTTTTTCTTGCAGAAACCAAATCATTTTAAATTTCTTAACAATCAAAAGGTACCAACATTTCTTAACAACATTCCTGCACAAACATTCCTTATGACATTGTCTTAATTATCACAACAGTAAACATTGTAATTGTCGTTACATGTATATTTTATTGTTGATGTAAACATTTCTTTAATGTTAAATCTTTAACAACAATATTTGGTAGTTTCTTGCCATGCAATTTGTTCTTGAATTGTTTGTATAACCAATATTTTGTGGGATAGGGATGCTATAAGTACGTATAGCCTTCATTTGACTTAATTTTGCCTTCTGGTGTATTTCACCCCGTGTATATCCCGCAAAACATGTTTCTTTATCACAATGCGCATTTGGTTGTGTGTGTCCCATTTTTCATTGTCTTTTAAAACACTTCTCAGACAAATTTCTGTAAGAGCATGATTTTCGCGTCTCCAATTCGTATCTCTGTCTTTGGCTGTTTTTCATGCTATCGTCAATACGTTCCGTTTTCTTACTATTAATGTTTAGTCCTTTCTTCACGCTTTCTTTTACTTCCTTGTCTCGAAGATCCTACAGTTCTCGTTCTGCGTCTGCTTACCGACAAGGTGTACCTTTAAGATAAAATTCTGCACCCCAGTAATAAATCCCGATAAAACTTCTAGTTCTCTTCGGGTCGCCTCGCTGTTTAGTTTAAATAAAGCAGAATATAGCAGCTGGTCTCTCTTCTGACCTAACCCTGATGGTTCATTGGGGGAAAGAACTGACTTGTAAAATTCAATATGGCCAAACTAGTAACGTTCCAAAATCAATGAACAGACCCCAAACTTCTCACTTATCCTGAAAGAACACGGCATATAAAATTAGAAGATAATCTCTACTATTCATTTTATACTATGGTATGATATTTACCAACTGTGATACGTATGAAATATGTTAGGGTTAGTGTTAGTGCTAGGTTTAGGGGTTAGGGCTAGGAGTTAGGTTTAGGGCCAGGGTTAGGGTTAAAGGCAGTGAACAGTGAACTGGTTATTCATAAAAAAAAATCATTAACAAATTTTTATACAAAAATATTAAAAAAATTATCAAATAGTTATTTTAATGTTTGTAAACTGATTTGATGTCATTAAAAAAAAAAGTATGTCATCGTTTTTCCTGACCATTTTCCAGCAATAAGTGCATCTTCATTTACGGTTGGTCACAAATGCCTCGATAGGTATCATATTATAGCAGTACCGATTGCTCAGTGATACAAAGAAGAGGACGTTGTGAATAACCATGATCGCATATATCCTGAAGTGACACAAAACAAAGAAGAAGATGTAATGGATTTTTGCACAATCTGGACGATTGTGGAATAAAAGAAAAAAAATGACATAACTGTTACGACGTAACGTTTTTGCAACGTTTTTTTTTTATTATTTCGGAATATGTAACCTTATGACGACGTTACTGTAACGTTTTAGTGAACTATTTCTGACCTTAAACTGACCACACATCCCCAAAGCTGTCCCAACTTTAGAATAACGTCGCCATTTTCTACAGATGATAAGTTCCATAAGTTTATATGTGGTGTTACTTCAGTACGTAAGCGATCAATCCCTTTTAGTTCTCAATATATTTTGTCCTTTTGTTACTTCTCCCAAACATTGTTCTATCATCCACTTGCTTAAGCCCGCTAGGTATGTCACTCATTGCTTTCCCTTTTCTTTATTTCCCTATATCCGCCCTGTGGATATCAGATTCTTCAAGCCCTCTTTTCTCATTACGTGTCCCAGAAATTTCAGTTACCTCTTCTTGAAGTTAAGTATAAGCTTTCTCGCTGCTTTCATCCTCTCCAAAACATCATTTTTGCTCATCCGCTCGGTCCATGATATCCTTAGGGTCCTTCTGTAGAACCACATCTCCGCCGCCTCGAGTCTCTTCTTCATCTTTAAGGAGACCGTCCAACATTCGCGGGCGTAAAGGAGGACAGATGTTAAGTGGCTTCTCAGAATTCTTTTCTTTGTTACCAAAGATGTTAAGTATAAGTTTCCTTCTTGTTTGCATCCTCTTCTAAACCTCATCCTTGCTCACACGCTCGATCCATGATATCATTAGCGTCCTTCTGTAGAACCACATCTCTGTTACCTCGAGTCTCTTCTTCATCTTTGAGGAGATCGTCAGAAGAGAGCGAGAAGAAAGGACTAAGTATAAATTAAAGACAGAATGGATGGTCATCAGTAAAAAGATGAGACCGAAATGCAGTTTACAAGTCGGGGACACTAAAATCAAGCAGGTGCGGAAATTTATATATCAGGGAAGTTTTCTGACAGAGGAAGGTAAGTGCGACTCTAAGATCCGAAAACGTATTGGGATGGACTTTGCGACAGCTGGGAAGAGTATTGCGAGACAGTAGGATTTCTTTAGTAACAAAGAAAAGAGTACTGATCTGCCACGTGATATCTGTCCTTCTCTACAGCAGCTAAAGTTCCACACTAGTCAGTTAAAACATCGAAATAATGCTCCTCCTCCGAGCAATATTTATAGAAGTTATAAAAATTTTTCACGTTTTTTAAAATTGAGAAACATTAATTTAGACGATGAACGCAAGTCCTCACTTCCTCCTGAAATTTAAAAAAATCTATATTCTGTTAATCTAATGTTTCAAGCCAACCTATCTACAACATTACAATGTAATTTTGCTGGCCCGTTGTGGAAAGTCTAAAAAAAACGTTATTGCAACTTCTATAACAAAAAGACTAGATGTATGAACTGATACAAAAGACAGGAAACTGAGAGAACAAGGAACTTAAATAAGAAGAGGTATACGACATTGTAGCAACGTCATTTATTAGTTGGAATTTCATTTTTCTGCACGTTAACGTCCATCATTATATTAAAACTGAGACGCGGCAAAAGTTCGTGTAGCTGGTTTGGGAAATTCTTCTACATGTGGCATTGTCTGCAGAACTTTGTCTTTCCGACTATGATTTGTTTTACTTGATGCAACACTCTTTGGATTAGAGAAAGAAAGATCATGCAACAAATTAGCTGAGTGGCGGATTAAGTTCATGGAGAGCTATGGAAAAATGTCAAAAATAATGCTATGAATAGTAAATATTCGGACGAGCTATATTCCTAATATCCACCATCTGGGATCTACACAGCTACGACCCGTTATGTTGTGTTTACAGTGGAAAAAAGACCTTCATTCGCATTCGTGTTCCCTTGATAGAAAGCAAATTCCATTGAGGCATCTTCTTTCCTCCAAATGTTATTTCCGAAATAAACTCCCGACAGAATACTCCTCTGACAATTAGAAATCTAGTCTCTTTCAAAAGCTTAACTGAGTATTGCGAGACAGGAAGATTTCTTCGCTAACAAAGAAAAGAATGCTGAGCTGTTACGAGACATCTGTTTTTCTTTATGGCAGCAAATGTTGGACGACTCCTCAAAGATGAAGAAGAGACTCCAGGCCACGGAGATGTTGTTCTACAGAAGGATGGTGAGGATATCATGGACCTAGCGTGTGAGCAACGATGATGTCTTAGAGAGGTTGAAAACAAGGAGAAGGCTTATACTTAATATCAGAAAAAGGCAGCTGAAGTTTCTGGGACACCTAATGAGGAAGGAGGACCTGGTGAATCTGATACTCACGGGTCGAATAGAAGGGAAAGAGAGACAAGGGAAAGCAGGGCATGACATACCTGACGAGCTTGAGCAGGTGGAAAACAGAATGAGTTCTGTCGGAGGAAGCAGAGGGAAGGAACCTGTTGAGAGGCGGGTAGAGAGCCATGATCGCCTACGTCCTGAAAGGACATTGGAAGTAAAAAGAAAGAATGCAACACCCTTTCGATCAGAGAAGGAAAAAATATGCAACAAATTAATCGAATCAAAAATAGGAATCGTTCTTTTGTGATGGAATGCACAATTACCTGAATGGTGGATTAAGTTCATGGAAAGGTAAAGACAAAATATCGAAAATAATGTTATGAATGTCAAATACTCGGATGAGTTATATTCTTATATTCACCAGCTGGGACCTAAAATGCTAGGACCCATTATGCCGTGTTTACGGTAGCAAAAAGACCTTCATTCACATTCGTGTTCCCTTGATACAAATCAAATTCCATTCAGGCATCTTTCCTCGAAATGTTATTTCTGAAATAAACTCTCGACAGAATGTTCCCCTAAAAATTACAAACTTGGTGTCTTGAAGTCCAGAGTCAACTGGTATCTATCTATCTATCTATCTATCTATCTATCTATCTATCTATCTCAGTCTGTTCATATGTATGTATGTAAATATCTAAATATCTATCTATTTCAGTCTGTTCCTTCCTATCTATCTATCTATCTATCTATCTATCTATCTATCTATCTATCCTATTCTATTCATTATCTATCTATCCATCTTCCTCATTCTAATAATACTTTCTTAGATTCCCCTTCCTCAAATCAATGTCCCTTGGGTCTTGCATTGGATGAATTATCAGAAAAAAATAGACATGTATAAAGAATTCTCAAAAATGATGAAACCATTTTCAACAATCTAATTTATAATGATACACATATATGCCTACACTTTACACACACACACACAATTACACACTCGGTTCGCATTCATTCTATGTCTTTTGAATAGGAGTAGTTATTTATCTAGTGTATCCTTTATAAGACTGGGTTCCGGGTTCTTTCTGCTTAATTTTTCTCGTTCTTTTTAAACTCGGTAGCCTATTGCGTCTTTGTGGCATTATCGACTTCCTTGGGGTGAAATGATTAAACCAACGCGTGCACGGAGAGACACACATTTAAATTATTTTTAAATATCTCCTGACTTTAATAAGCGCATCTAATTCCATAAAGTGTTCTATCGTTCATTACTCACTATCATAAGGAATTACTGTAAACTTTAAGAACTAGACTATTAAAAAATTAATTGAATAGACGTACAGCCTCATGCAAATTAACTGAAACAAAACGAATAATTCCCTTATTATTTACTTTTTTCGTATTTTTCCATTGAAACGTGACCCAGTGCACTTGTTAGTACTTCGTATATCACTTTCACGTTGTCTTTCCATGAAGTTTAAACACAGATTTTCGATTGGATTTAAATCAGGAGAGTTTCCAAGCAAGTCTATAGTATTTTGACTTGCTCACTGGTAAGGCTTGCTATTGAGTTCGTGCAGCGTTACAATTTTTGTATGCTTCCTTGGAATAACGTCCATCGCAGACAACTAATCGACAGTCGAGACAATAGTGTCTAGGAGTGATGAAAAAATCTGATGCAATCACAGATGACGCAATATTTTTCAAGACCAAACAAATTTCATCGTACAGCCCGAAAATAGATTCATATTACTGCGCACCACTGCAAATGATCTGATCTGAGGAAAAATAGAAATCGATTATACCCTGTCACTCCAGTGGGTCTAGAACTGACTTTAAGTTGAAAGAAAGGTACCTAAAGAGGTTGTTAAAATTAATTTGTACCAGAGTGTACATGCAACAGACATGATAACATTATCATTAAAAATATTAATTCCTGGCAAAAGAATATCTTCCTGATTTCCATTTGGTTTGATGGTAAAATCATTTGCAATACGTTTCTAAAGCAAAACCGTATGCAATGTATTTACATGACACATAGAGATAAAGCAATGGGAATTGTACTTATTATCTCCATAAGTTTAATTATTCAACACGTGAAAAAATTAAGGTGTTTATCGGAATGCACAATTATTTTGGGTATAAAATTCAAACAATCATTTATATAAAAAGCTATATAGTTTTATACACACATGCACGCACGCGCTTCATACACAGACATATATATTAACATAAATACATACACACACGCATATATATATATATATATATATATATATATATATATTGTGTGTGTAATAACGCAGCATTTTTTTCATTTATGCATGCTACATTAAAAAAAACAACGGTCAATAATTATTGTTTTGTCCGTGTATTGTTTAATATATTGAAATGTAATTGTCATCTTTGATAATGGCTTATATAAGCCGAAAGCTTAGATAGGATTAAAAAATATATATCAATATGGTGATTTTCTTTCTTCTTCAAATGGTAATGACATTAAGCTTATCAGGCGATAGGAAAGGAATTTGCTTAAAATAATAATAATAAACTTGTCCTTATTAGAAACATGCATCAATATATATATATATATATATATATATATATATATATATATATATATATATATATATATATGTATGTATGTATATATATATATATTTATGAATAAAAATGACAATAGGAAAACTGGTAATTCCTGACGCGTTTCGTCCAATGTGGACTTTATCAAAGCAAAATACGAAAATGAAATTATATGAACAAAGTAACTAATAAAAACAAAAACAGAATGTACCTAGCAACTGGAATGTAGAGAAACGCTATTTTCATATTTTTAACTGAAAAATAACGTCAGTGATTGTCACGTGTGGAGAATATTGTCATTATATCTGTGTTGATGTATTCAACCATTTTCTTTTGATTTTATGAATCTGTTGTGTATATTTGTTTGTAAGAGCATTAATTTTGTTAAGAAAGGTGAAATAGGGCAAAAAAAAACAAAAAAAAAACAAAAAAAAAACAAAACAACTTAGCTAATGTACTAGTCATACATAGAAATAAATTCAACCATAATTTTGATTTTAAAAATGCTACACTCATAAAAAAAAGAAAATAACTCACTCAGAAAGAAAAATTCTGGAGAGTGCCGCCATAAGAAAATTACCCAAATATTAATCTACGCCCAGGTTTTTTCCCTATTTTTTTTTCGCGGAAATTGTCTGGCAGACATGACTATGTTCTCCTCCTTGTGTGACATGGTGCAGAGTCCTGTTGCCAAACATAGTGTCTCCCAGCAGTCACCCTCTTGACCCATTGAAATCTTTCCAAATCCTCTAAAATCTCTTCAGATAGACATAAAAAAAACTCTGAAACGTTCGTATTGGGCCTTCCGGTGCGAATGCCAAACAGTACAGCATGTCGTTCCCAAATTTCAGGGGGAATGTTTTGCATCATGGCGGTATTTTTCTCACAGACGGTGCCCAACTGACCCTACTATACTTTCCAATCGAGAAAATAAAATAAAAAACAACGCGCATGCGTGAAATAATATATATATATATATATATATATATATATATATATATATATATATATATAGGGACATACAGGGATAGACGGTAAATAAATGTAAAAGTAGATATTGAAGTTAATACCCAGATGTTATGTGCTTTGTCTTTTTGTTTGACTTTTATACATGTTAATGATGTATTGTGGATTTGTTTCGTATTTTCTTGGTTTATTTATTTATTTATTTGTTTGGATAAATTTATTTTTTTATTTATTTTATTTGGTTTATTTTTATTTATTCTTGTTGGTTTTCTATTATTATTTATTGAAAATTGTTTTCGTGTCTGCATTTTGATATGACTTCTGATCGTTCATTTAATAGCTTGTTTTGGTCTAGGAAGGCAATTATAGCTATCTTTTCCTCCAGGCAGTTTACAGTTTTGGGTTTGAATGTTGTAGGCTGATTTTCTTTTCCTTATTTTCCATTATATTCTTAGCGTGATTTGGTTTTCTTTTTAATCTCACAGATATTTTTAGAAAGCATTTTCTTATTCGCGTATTTAATATTTGTAAAGAAAGTTTTGTGCGTGTAGTTTCTTTGTCTACAGTGTCAAAAATTCTTGATTTTGAGAAAGGGTTTTCGATGCGTTCGATGAATATTTCATATATGTTTTTTTTACAGTTTATAAATGGTTTGAACTGTATGATGTTTCCATTTCAGTTGGGCGGTTTGTTCTGTTAAATGTACGTTTTGCCAGAACACCATTGTGTTATAGTGCCGTTTTATACTGTTTTTGGCTAAGTTTGGCGACAGTTTCATGCCGTAACTCTATCTTCAGGTCAGATTATATATTCTTGATATATATATATATATATATATATATATATATATATATATATATATATTGAACAATAAAAAAATATTAAAAAATTAAAATCTTCAGACACAGGGTTGTAGATTAATATTCTTTCGTTTTTTTTATTAATATTTCATTTAGATTCCTCGACTAGTTTCGGCCAAAATGGCCATAGATAGATAGATAGATAGATAGATAGATAGATAGATAGATTCCCAGATCCCAGATCACTTCTGTGAACAAGACAAACTAGTATAAGATTTTTTTCCAATTGTCGTCTAAAAACAATTTGTCTTGTCCACAGAACTGATCTTGGAATTTCACTATATTGCCGACATGGAAGGAATAAGAAATCTTAGTATTATGGAAATTTACATAAACCAGAAAGGTCTCTCTTTTTTAAATTTGGATTTTTTTATGTAACTATAACAACAAAAGCATTTAGATTTCATTTTGCCTTGTTAATGTCGGAAGATTGTCATTTTATACATACATACATGCATGCATATATAATATATATATATATATATATATATATATATATATATATATAGAGAGAGAGAGAGAGAGAGAAAGTATAATATAATATAATATAGTTACGGCATAAAACAGACTGTCGCCACACGTTGTTGATATAACTGTCCACACTTATTTTATTTACACACGCTCTATCCAAGACAATATTAACTTCTGCCCTATAAATATAACATATTTTTGGTTTATAACACACACACACGCACGCATCCACACGCACACATATACACACACATACACATTTATATATAATTATATAGGTCATACAAAAACATACTTGATACGAAGATTCACTCTACACCTTTCCGACCATAGCTCAATTAGATCTCATTTAAATATTTATGGAAACCTACCGGACACTATTCGTAACATACTTGTTGATAACACTAATATAATAGTATCATCTACATATAAAAAAAGGCTAAAAATAATGGAAGCCTTATTAATAGAAACAAACAAACCAACATTTAATAATATTAAATTTGAACATGGACATAATATCTTGACCGTGTTTTAAAAATTGAAATCATTTTTAAAACATAGATAATACAAACTCTATTTCTTATTTTAACAGTTAAAATATTTAAGCCTTGAAAATAGCTAAATGCATAGCTGAAAGCGCTCAGATAAAAAGAACATTCGGACAGTTTTTATATAATTTATTATCCGAAAAGAAAAAAAATAGATTGCATGGGAAATTGTATAAAAAACTAAATAAATGCACGTTGTCTGTGGTTTTCAATGAAAGGTGCAGGAAAGAATGATTGGTGCCTAAATACACACACACACACACATTCATATATACATATAGACACACACAGATATATATACATATATATATATATACATATATATATATACATATATATATATACATATATATATATATATATACATATATATATACATATATATATATACATATATATATATACATATATATATACATACATATATATATATACATATATATATATACATATATATATATATATACATATATATATATATATACATATATATACATACATATATATATATACATATATATATATACATATATATATATACATATATATATATATATACATATATATATATACATATATATATATATGGATCGAAGATAGAGGTAAGCAATATTGTTATTTTGAAATGTTTATGTTGAAATACCAGCAAATTTAAAATTTCTCGTTTTTGTGAGATTTATTTTTAAAATTTGATCATGAAAATAGAAATAAAAGCACTTTAGATACACTTTCGTCTTAATAAATTGCTTTCTCTTTTAATTAAAGCATTTTTTTTTAAATAGAAATTATGGTCAGACTTGTTACGGTGACCAATTAATCCATTGGACGGGCTGTTTTGTTAAATATCTTTTGTATTTATATAATCTTTTAAACTCCTCGTGATTTCTCTTAAGCATTTATTGCCTTCAAGTTTGAGCTTATTATTATTTTGTTGTTTTAGAAGAAGTTGTAATACATTTTATGTTAAGCTTTGATAAATTCTCTCCAATTGTAGTTGTGACACAGATGGTGAATCAAAACTGCATCTTGGCAGATCTCATACCACAATATGGGATACTTAATAACAAAAGTGATGAAAACAAAAACAAGTCCAGAAAGAAACTGAATGAAATAGGCTAAACTACATACAAACTATCTTAGACGAAACAATAATATCTGTCGAATCTTTTACATTATCTATAAAGTGGAATAAATTCTACTGAAAAGTATGCGAACATTTGCATATTTAAATCATGGGCCGCCTTGAATAAAATGGATGTATTCTGGAAATCTGATCTACCAGACAACCTCAAGAGGAGATTCTTTCGAGCCACTGAAAAGACAGAGGTAATATATGGTGCTACTGCTTGGGTATTAAGTGAAATTCTAGTGTCTAAGTTTGGTAGAACCTACAATAGGATTTTGAAAGCTATACTTAATATGTCTTGGAGAAAACACCCAATAATGGACCCATCCCTCATATTTCTACGAGATTACGGAAACGCAGAATGTAATTTGTAGGACACTGGTGGCGAGCAAAATAAGAAATTGTGAGTGATCTACTGCTCTGGACACCTAGCCATCAAGGAAGATGGACTTGAGGCACAGTACTTGGTGTAAGTCGGGAAGATTAGATTTTAGAAACGAAAGAATGTAGTTCATTTGATCATGGCTCAATACAAACTGTCTCAGATGAATTAATACAATCTATCGAATCTTTTACAGAACCCTGCTGGCGAGCAAAACAAGAACTTGCGAATGATCGACTGCTCTGGGCATCTAGCCATGGAGCAAGATGGACTTGTAGCACAGTAGTTGATGCAAGTCGGGTGGATTAGAGTTTGGGGAACGAAAGAATGTAGTTCATTTGATCATGGCTGAATACAAACTGAATTAATACAGTCTACAGAATCTTTGACATGCCTAGGAATCATGATAAATTCTAGTGAAAAGGTTGTGAAATATTCGCATTGATAAAGTATGAGCCACCTTGAATAAAATGGATGCAAACTTGTAATCTGATCTGCCAGACAAAGTTAAATGGAGATTCTTTTGAACCTCTCTATAGGCGGAGGTAATGTATGGTGCTACGGTGCATTAAATAAAACCCTAGAGTCTAAACTTGATGGAACCTAGACTCGGTTGCTGACAGCTATACTTAACATCTCTGGAGAAAACATCCAACTAAATAACAGATGTATGGACTCATCCCAGATTTTCTACAAGATTGCGCAGACGCAGAATGCGGTTTGCAGGACACTGGGGGGGAGCAAAACATAAACTTGCGAGTGATCTTCTGCTCTGGACATCTAGCCATGGAGCAATACGGGTTGGTCATCCAGCAGCCACCTACATTTACCAGCTATGTTATGTGACACAGAATGCCAGCCTAATGACCTCTTGACTTTGATGTAAGAGCGTGATTATTGGCGTGAAAGACTCATGAATGTCCGAGCGAGCCCAACTGAATAAATAAACATGCCCAGATATGTCTTAGAAGAAAAATAAGTCAAAGATTTTCAGCGTGCTATCAACTACAGCATTTCATGTCAGTACATAATTATAAAAGTTGCTTGCGTTTTTATGTCTCCCCTCCCCTTCCTACACATTAACAAAAACATTGCTTTTTGTATAGTAATAGTAAAAACTACTCTGTTCCTTATCATGCCCTACGATCTTCCTGACGCCATAGATTCCCAAGTAGGCATCTACGCGGTAGACATCACAATTTACTCCTTCCTCAAAAACAAATCTAGTGTTGCTGACAAAACTAACCTGGCCGTTCGTCTCGAAAAGGACCTCCAATCGGTTGTGAACTGGGGCAGGAATTGGCTGGTCAACTTTAACGCCTCAAAAACAAAACTGCTCTCTATTAATCATCACAGAGAACCATCCCTGCCCCCCATTAGAATGTCTGACGCTCAACTTCCTGAGAGCTCCTCTTTGCGACTATTCGGCCTCACATTGACTGGTGACCTGAGATGGAACAAATACATTGAGTCAATTGCTTGTCCACCGTAAGGAATATTGGCTCCCTGTGCCGCGCCAGGAAATTTTTCTCGCCTGAGTCGATCCTTCAAATCTACAAATCAACCATTCGCCCTTGCATGGAGTATTGCTGCCATATACAAGGGTTGGACAAAATAATTGGACGACTTGTTAAATTCAAAGAAAATTTATTTAATATGGAGTTGGTCCTCCTTTAGCCTCACAGACAGCTTTAATACGTCTTGTAATGGAATCATACAGCTTCCTGACTTCATCCAGAGGCATTTTCCAGTAATTCTTCCATTAAAACCTTCTCCGACTCTTTACGACACGACGGTGGAGGATAGCGGCTCTTAACTTGTCGCTCCAAAATGCACCACAAATGTTCAATAATATTGATATCTTGAGATTGGGGAGGCCACTTCATGTGTTCTAGCTCACTTTTATGCTTTTCATACCAATTCTTAACCACTCGAGCGGTATGTATTGGAGCATTATCATCTTGGAAGATGCAGTCACCATCAGAGAATAAAGTCTTGGCCATTGGATGAACATGATCTCCCAAAATGTTCAGGTAATCTTTGCTGTTGATTCTACCATGTAGTACAACTATTGAACTGAGACATTTCCATGGTATGGCTGCCCAAACTATCACTGATCCACCTCCATGCTTCACTGTTGGAAGAGGGCAGTCAGGGTTGTAAACTTCTTTGGGCTGCCTCCACACATAAACTCGCCCTGAATTTGGGAAAAGAGAAAAACTGGACTTGTTTGAGAATATGACTTGCTTCCATTGGTTTGCAGACCAGGCATTATGATCTCTGCACCACTTCCACCTCTCTTGAATGTTGCGATTGGAGAGAAGAGGTTTCCTCACAGCGGCTCTTCCATGATATGCAGCCTTATCGAGCTCACGGTGAACAGATTTAATAGAAACTGAACTATTCAGATGGTTATTCAACTCAGCAGTCACTTAGGCTGGATTTGTCCGATGATTTTTTGCCACATTGCGTTTCAATGCACGTCAGTCCCTGTTAGTAAGTTTGCAAGTCTGGTCCGAATTGCTACGGTTGCAAGAGGTCTTGCCCTTTTTCTCGAATTGCATCAGTGTTCTTGATATTATAACTCTTGAAAAACCAAACAGTTCAGGAACCTTAGTGATCGAGGCTCCTGCCATGCGAGCTCCAACAATTTGCTCTTTTTCGAACTCGGAGAGTTCACGCATTTAGCTTAAATTTGACTAAATTCTAAAAATAAATAAGACAAAGACAGTAAATTAGATCAATAAATGTATTTACAATAGATATAACCCGCAGTTACGAAATGTTAGTGAAATTTCTTAATATAATAGGTCTTTGAAATGTAGAAGTGGATTTTGCAACTGTGCCAATTATTAGGTTGGTGCAAAAATAATGACGTAATAATGTCGTTTTTAGACGTATTTTTTAACGTTAAAAACGACATTATTACGTCATTATTTTTGCACCAACCTAATATTAGGTTGGTGCAAAAATAATATCGTTTTTTGACGTTAAAAAATACGTCAAAAAACGATATTATTTTTGTACCAACCTAATATTTTGTCCAGCCCCTGTATGATCTGGTGCCCCGTATGTTTGTCTCAATGTTCTTCATAAAATCCAGAGACGGATATGCAATGTAATTGGCCCTGATCTGGCATCTCGTCTGCAGTCGCTAACTCACAGACGTACCGTCGCCTCCTTCTGTCTTTTTTTTTACAAATACTTTCGTGGTAACTGCTCCGATAAGCTGCTTTCGCTGGTTCCCAGACTTCATGAATTTAAGCGTTCTACTAGGCTGGCATGTTGCTCTCACTCTTTCACTGTCGAAACTGTTAAATGTTGCCGTCTCTTCTACTCCAATAGCTTCATGTCTCGCACTTCTCGCCTGCGGAACTTCCTTCCCTTTTCCTGTTTCCATGATAGCTATAATCTCCAACTATTCAAATGTAATGTCAATCGATGTCTCCAGATGCCTTGATCTATCCCCTATCCTTCTCTTGATCCTTTCTTCTTTCACTCCTATTTGCTCTAGCTCCAACTCTTTGTAACCACTTGCGTGCTAGTGGCTTCGCGCCTTGCCTGGGGTGAAACGCTTAAAAAAATTTAAAAAAAAGATGTAAATATTTTTTTAAAATATATTAATTCATTTCAAAGAAAATATTATTATAAGCCCGAATTAATAGAACGTGGAAATTAATATATTAAGTATTTTGCAGCAATATTTTGCGGTTTATTTGAGGGCAGAGAGGAATTTTCCTTTTACCATGTCTGTCTTTTATAGATTCTGTACTTCTGTACTGTTTGAACATATATATATATATATATATATATATATATATATATATATATATATATATATATATATATTATAAATTAACTGAATTAAAAATATAAATTAACTGATTTAATTTTTTTTTAAATCAGTTAATTTATAACATATATATATATATATATATATATATATATATATATATATATATATATTTCAATAAAGGTGGAATTAATTTACAAATTCATGAATTATTCATACTAAAAACAAATACAAAGGTTAATGATTTAAATGGCGAGAAATCCATCTTCGCGAACAATTCAAATAATATACAAAAACCACGAACCTGTTTAAGAGATGAAAAGCTCCTTTTTTATAAATTTCAGTTGCATAAGGTCTTATTATTTTTACAAGCTTTTGTCTGTTCCTCAGGGATGAAATAGATTTTGTTCTTGTTTTTACTCTCAGACGAAAGCTTGTAAAAATAATGAGACCTTATGCAACTGAAATTTATAAAACAGAATCTTTTCATTCATAAACAGGTTCGGGGTTTTTGTATATTATTTGAATTGTTCGCGAAGATGGATTTCTCGCCATTTAAATCATTAACCTTTGTATTAGTTTTTTTGTATGAATAATTCATGAATTTGTAAATTAATTGCACCTTTATTGAAATTAAAATAACTGATCCAAGTGCAACTTTCGAATAATAAGTGCGACATTACTGTAATGATTGAACAATATGGTTTATGCCCCTTTGACGGAAAATCTACCAGTAAAAAAGAATTCTCTTATCACTTTATTTGTACATAAACGCAGAACCTTAAAATTTAAATTCCAACTCATCGTTGCGACTGCACGTTCCAAAACAATAACACATTTCTCATAGCATTTTTCGGATTACAACTCTATTTTCGTTGTCCACTTATTACTGAGAGTAAAAACAAGAACAAAATCTATTTCATACCTGAGGATGTCTGTAGGAACAGACGAAAGCTTGTAAAAATAATAAGACCTTATGCAATTGAAATTTATAAAATAGGATCTTTTCATTCATAAACAGGTTCGGGGTTTTTGTATATTATTTGAATTGTTCGCGAAGATGGATTTCTCGCCATTTAAATCATTAATCTTTGTATTTGTTTTTTGTATGAATAATTCATGAATATATATATATATATATATATATATATATATATATATATATTATAAATTAACTGAGGGAAAAAAATGTGCATAAATGTGGATAGGTGATATCTGAAATTTTTGTTGTTTAATATTCGCTTAATTTGATCCGTGGAGATACGCTTCTTTGACAAAGAAGTCGATTATGCCCCGAAAAATACCCATGTTTATTGTAGGAGATAAATGATTTATCTATCGTAGTTTACAAATATTCATTACTTCAAACATCAGTTTTAATGGATACCCGTATTGGAGACAGACGCCCCGTTTTTTTAGTTTTAAACAGCGTGTATTACATCTATCGGTTTGCTTACTCGAAAAATCTTAACAAAGAAAATGCGCTCTCCAGCAGAGTTCGAATCCGGGTCCACATTTGTCGGAATAACCACCATTTGATTCGGCTTGCTTCAGGCACCTCGGTCACAGAGAACGAACAGCCCAGCATGGTTTTCCTTTTTAGGAAAAGCACATTTCCTCGTTTAGATTATTTCTTACGAAAGTCCATATCTGTACTGATTCGTATCGGAAATGTAAACAAATCAATTTCTAATCAAGTGGTACATTTATTTTTAATTCAGCACTTATTACTTCAAACGTTATTTTTAGCGGATACCTTTGTTTGAAATAGACGCCCCGTTTTTATTTTTAAACAATTTGTATTACAACTATTGGCGTGCGGAATCAAGTAATCTTAACAAAGAATGTGCGCTCTTCGGCAGGGTTCGTACCAGGGCCCCACTTTATAGGAGAAACATCGATTTGATTCGGCGCGTCTTGGATTGCTCGGTTAGTGAACAACTATAACAAAGTGAGATGATGGTCCGGGCCTTGCCAGAGAGCACATTTTCTTTGTTATGATTCCTCTAGTGCGCTGGCTGATAGATGGAATACACACTATTTAAAAATAAAAACAGATCATCTATTTTAAATAGAACTAAAAATAATGATTGAAGTAATAAAAACGCCGTGAGTAAAAATAAATCCATTAATTCTTTAGACGTACTGATGCTTCTGCGTATATCGGCTTTATGAATTGTTCGTTCAGAGTCGAATGTCGGGTCAATGAGTTAAGCTAACAGCCTAATACAATACTTCAATTGTCTCAGCTTTACGTGGGAAAAAAACAAAAAAAAAAAACAAAAAGGGAATTAGGACCATATTTCTTGGGCATTGGCTGAGATCGAACGCATTTACAAGCGTTTTAGATTTCTGGAAGACTATTAATTGCATTACAGTTGGTGATTCTAAATCCATAGTGGCTGCGGTGTAACTTTTGAAATGGGCGTTTCTTTCAAGAATGGGAAAACAAAGGAGAAAAGAAATGTAAATAAATAATTAAAACTGAATATTACAGATGATTCCATTAAAGAAGTGGAAGCAGGGGAGTCAGCATTTGGTTTAGTTCAGTCTTGTTTTAGATAATTGGAAAAAAAATGTAAAAAAAAAAAAACAGAAACAAAAAAAAAAATCTAAAATATTAACTTAGAGGACATTAAAATAAAAATTATTTTTCCCTTTATATTTTGGTTCTTAAATTTATTTTTTCGGTTTCTTTTTTCCATTGAAAAATTAATTTTAAGAAAACAAAACTAAAATAAGTTTTAAAAAATTAGATGAAGAAAGATCAAAATTAAAATTTAACTAAAATAAAGAAAAAAATAACGGTCAGAAAATATAAAATAAAATTTCAAAAAATTAAATAAAAATAAAATTGAGTCAAACATACGAATTATTAAAAAAAGATGTAGACTATATATATATATATATATATATATATATATATATATATATATATAAGGTTGGTGCAAAAATAATGTCGTTTTTTGACGTATTTTTTAAAGTCAAAAAACGACATTATTTTTGCACCAACCTAATATATATATATATATATATATATATATAAAAGAGAAAAATCCATTTCATTTGCTAGTTTTAGGATCTTAAGGAATGTTGTGTTTATTTATATATTTCTTTGTATTATATCTGGTAAATTATTTATTTCTTCCTTTTACATCTTGGAAAAGAAAATTTGTTTTTATGAATTTTTTTTTTTTTTCGCTGCCATTTTCATCGTCAACGTCTTCTCTTCCTCTCCCCTTTTCTCTCCGTTGAAAACCCCGGATGTCCATTTTCGCTTCAAGGACTTTTTATGCCTTTTATAAACATTGCCGCCACTTTTGCTTTGAATTTAGTTCCGCTTTATACCAATTCTTCTTTTCTTTCTTTCTTCTTTGATATAATTCTTTATTTTTAAAAAGAAAAAAAAAAAATGATTTTTTTTGTTGTTCTTCTTTTGTTGTTCCACTCCGCCTCTTTCGTAAATTGAATATTTTTAGTCGATGTTATTTAATTCTGTCTAGTTTGAAAAAAAATATTCTCACGTTTTTAAATGGCAAAAAAAAAAAAAATGAATGATCGAATAAAGCAAGTGAATAAATTATTTCATAATCGCATTCGTAAATATTCCCTTTCTTCTTGTGGCTTATTATATTTCTGATTTCTTTCTTTGTAATTAGGATAAAAAAAATAAAAACTTTTTTATTCAATTGAACAATGCGATTAAAATCATGTTAACATTTGCGTTATGTTTCCTTGGACAAAAACGCCATCTGACGACCGTCAAAATCATTTAAATAATCGCAAAATAGCAGACCAACAAATATATCCTGAGTAAAGTAGTGCTTTGTAGCATAATTTTGACATTGCCTTAATTTCTCGGGTCCAATATTATCATTACTTCATTATTTATTCTGACAAATGTTCTCGATTAATTCTTTGATAGATTTTTTGCCCGATGCGTTTTTCTAACTTCCAACTTCCTGTCTAACGTTCTAAAACAATGCATTGTTGTATTCCATAAATTATTTTTTACTTTTTCATTTTATTACAGCTTTTCTGTCAATGGATTCTCCTAGATTCCTAAAAGGTATTCTAATAACCGTAATTTCCCATGTATAATACGCTTTTTTCCCTCTAAAAATAAGAAAAAGATAGGGATGCGTATTATGCACAGGTACAAAAAATCTTCAAAATTTGCCGTTTCATCGGTCGATTTTAGTTGCGAAATGGCTACTTATCACAAACATACGACAATTTGACACAAACATTCGGCGATTTCGAGCCCACAAGGACGTCAAATACAATCATATGTTCCTAACAATACTTATAAATGTAAAATAAAATAAGAATTATCATAAAATTAAATTAGAATAATATTATTCTATGTTTAAAACCATTTTTTAAATGAGTAGTAAACGCTTGTCTAAATGAAATTTGAGAGATACAATTTATAGGGTTTGATTACCAAACAAGGGATGCGTATTATGCATGAGTAGAAGCATTTTCATACAATTTCAGCACAATTTTGGATTTACGTATTATCGATGAAGGCGTATTATACATGGGGAATTACAGTTTTACTTCAGTTATATGGACTGTTATCTCGATTTTGTTGAATTTTGTAATAGGTTTCCAACCAATGCACTCTTCCAAATTTCTAATATAGTGATTTTCCAAGCGTAGCTTAAATGTGGCACAAGGCCGAAAGTATGGGGCACCTAGTGAGGATCAAACTCACTACTCAGTCGTAATTGTTCTACCATGACACCAAGCCGAGGTGGCGCCCAATTTTCTAATATAAATGAGAATAAGCCTTATCGTTATTCCATAAATAATTTGGATTGCTGTCCTGCTTTTTTTGTTTGACACCTTCAAATAAATAATGAGACAGGATCAGTTTTCGCTTATGAAACTATAAAACAGTGGATCTCAAATAGTGCACCTGGGCGCACTCGTACGCCCTGGAAAATGTTTAGATGTGACCTGGCATTCCATAGAAATATGTGTCCATATATAAGAAATACATATATTTATTATATTGCGGTACCCGCCTCGTTTGCAGATAGCCCTCAAGGAAAGCTCCGTTGATAGGGAAATATTGTTTTGTTGTATTGAACTGATAGGAATTTCTGGTCAATCCTCCATGCCTAGTTCGAGAAAGTTGATTAATAAAAGATTTATTATGTAACATAAAATAATGACGAGAATTTGGATTGTTTTTTTAAAAGTTTTCTTATACTTTCATAGTAATTTATTATTTATAATTTATCACTTATCTGTTTATAAGCATATGTAATAAATTGGTTACTTCATCATATCCACTGATCGTGGGTTGATGATTGAACATAATGAATTGTCTCTTGAAGCTTTTTTGATTTCTATAAAAGAAGAATATGTGTCAATATCTAAAAAAGCTGACCGTTTTCCTACAGTTTGCAACATCATATTTACTTGAATTAGACTTTTCTGCTCTCACCACAATTAAGTGAAAAAGGAGAGGAACTCTTTAATCTATTGACGAGGAAATGAGAGTTTGCTTATCAAATATACGTCCAAACATTGAAGAAATTACTAAAATTCATCAAGTGCATTTTTCTCATAAACACTAGAAATAAGGTATATTTCATTTTATGTTTTTTTTTATTGCATTAATTCTTATCTGCAATATTTAACTTTATTATAACATATTTTCCCGAAATTTGTATATAGTGCGCCTAGAATTATTGGTAGGACTTCAAGTGTACCCCGACATAAAAAAGCACCACTTCCCTAATGTTATCATGTTGCTTGTTGTATTTCTCTGGTGCCTGGATTGAAACATTAGACATTAAGTAGTCAATCGTCTCAACATGTTGTTCTATAATCAACATACTGCGTTTGCCCGACAGAATAGACATTCCACGGGCTTCAGTGACTGCTTAAGGGAGGTTTTATCCCATTTTTCCACAGGGGATACACTGTAATATTGGTATATCTTCCAATGAAACTATTTCCTAAAGCAGTGATTCTCAAATGGTGCGACTGGGCGGACTGGTACGCTCTGGAAGGTGTCTAGGTGTCACTTGGCATTCCAGAGAAATATGTATCCAGATATAAGAAATAAATATATTTAATTTATTATATTGCAGTACCCGTCTCGTTCATATGTGAATTAGTCTTTTCTGCACTTATCACAATTAAGTGCAAAAAGAGAGGAACTTTTCAATGTATTGACGTGGAAATGAGAGTTTGCCCATCAAATATACGCCCAAATATTAAAGAAATCGCTATGACTCATCAGGCTCATGTTTCTTATAAACACAAGAAGGAGTAAACTTAAGGTATGTTTCATTTTATATTTTTTTTATTGCATTGTGGTTGATATCCCGTAAAACATAACAGACAAAATCATTTTATGTTCTTTTTTTTATTGTTTTATTTCTTTTCTGCAAAAGTTGACTTCATTATAAGATATTTTTCCAAAATTTGTATATAGTGCGTCTACAATTATTGGTAGGATTTCTAGTTCGCCCTGACTTCAAAAAGTTAGAGAACCACTTCTCTATCCAAAAGGTTGCCGTCGCTTGCTCTTGGGAGTCACTTTGTTGATTGCGTTATTAGTTTTTTTTTTCTTTTCTGGTATTCCTGCAGTAGAATAAGGAACATTGTTTACATTAAATTATATGACCCTTCTACGAAGCAATGCATAATTGTCTGGTACTCACTATCCCAATGATTCGCAAATGGTGCCCCTAGGCGCACTGGTGCGCCTTAGAAGATATGTAGGTGCGCCCTGGCATTCCTGAGAAATATGTATCCAGATATAAGAAATAAATATATTTAATTTATTATGTTGCAGTACCTGTCTCGTTCATATGTGAATTAGTCTTTTCTGCTCTCACCACAATTAAGTGCAAAAAGAGAGAATCCTTTCAATGTATTGACGATGAAATGTGAGTCTGCTTATCAAAAAAAAAAAAAAAAAAAAAATTGCCCCAAAATAATCAAGAAATCGCTAAGACTCACCAGATTCATAAACACGAGAATAAATAAACTTAAGGCATGTTTCATTTTATGTCTGTCCTGTGTATGACGATAAACTACATCCGCGTCAAGGGTAAGACAATAAACTACGTCCAAGAGCAATGCCTCTAATCAGGAGGTTTTGAGGAGCGTGGAACCACCTCCTAATTGCTGGTCTTCCAAGGTCCACCCTGACCCGGGATGGTAGCACCTCTTAGGGTTTCAACTATGGGCAAATAGTTAACCGCTCAACTGAGGTAAAAAGCATTAGGGAAATGTAAAAATAGGTTTTAATACCAGAAATACTTTGTAAAATTTATTACCAGGAATAAATTTTTGAATAAAAAAAAAAAACAAAAAAACATAAAAAATTACCAGCAATACGTTTTTGAAAAAGATATTACCAGCAATACATGTTTTAAAATAATATTACCAGCTATACATTTTTGAGGAAAAAAATATTACCAGAAATAGATTTTTGACAAATATATTACCCGGGAAAAAAAAGTTGTCGGCATTAAATGACCCATTGAGGTTGATATGACGTAAAACATAAACAGAATCATTTTATGTATTTTTTTATTGCGTTATTTCTTATCTTCAATATTTGACTTCATTATAACATATTTTTCCGTAATTTGTATATAGTGCGCCTAAAATTATTGGTAGGACTTCAAGTGCGCCCCGACTTCAAAAAGTTTGAGAACCACTGCTTTAAAGTGTACCGCAGAGAAGAACACTGTAATGTCATAAGTACTAAAATCATCGAATAAAATTGGTATCAGTGCATGTTTCATGTTATGAAGGACTACTCTGTAGGCCTGGCACAACAATAGATACCATTTGAGGACTAAATTAAGATAACTGACAGCAAGGCTTTTGCAGCAGCAATAATTTTAAAAAAGTGAAGGGGTGGTGAAGGCGGTTGAGTGAGAAAACAGTAGCAAGCAGGATTTGAGAAAATTAGCAATAACTGAGTTGTACTAAATATGGACAAGACAAGATATCCCTAGAAATGAAGAACTGGTTGATGTCAATCTACCTCCGTAGATTAAGCAAAGGGTTCGATTCAAAATTCCTTGAACATGGGGATATGATAACAGCCAAAACGTTGTGTATTAACAACAATGACATGGATATTAGCCCGATTATAAATAATAACTTCTCAAATTTACTGAATATTTAACCCATAGTCGTGGGGCTAACAGCTCTTTATTTACGATTGTGTGATTATTTTAAGAAAAGACAAACAAACAAATGTTATCCGTGATGTTTCCCACCTTTCAGCTCATACGTATTTCAGTTGGATCAGTTCGACGTGCTGCCATGGTTAGCAAGCTTGTGTTCCCAGATCAATTACGACTGAATAGAGAATTCGATCCGCACTGGGCGCCCCAGATTTCCGGCTATGTGCCAAATCTAAGCTACGCTTAGATAAATCCTTGTACATGTTCCAGTTCTAAAATTGCCATTTGTAAATGAAAGCAAAGTACAGATAACTCTTCCCGAAGAGAGAGATTGATTTGATCCTATATATTATGAACAGGTCTCCCCATCTAAAGTCGATAATTTTCGATTCTAACAAATGTCGTAGTGGGGATAGCGATCTAATGAATTCTAACCTAAAAAAACTAAAAAAGTTACTCTGTTTTTTACGAGATGACAAATTAATTTAACCCTAGAACATTAACCATCAATTAAAGTTGCACCACTACTAACCAGGGGTATATCATACCCGATTTTGAAAATATGAAAATATATATATATATATATATATATATATATATATATATATATATATATATATATATATAAATCTTTATTTGAAATATTTTACATGCAGACACTTTAAACTTTGAACTTTGAGTTAACATTAATAGTAACTAAAAAACATTATTTAGGTAAGAAAATCAGGTAATGAAAATTGTAATTAAAAATTGGAAAATTTGCGCTGGGTATATTATACCCATGGTTAGTGTTCTAGGTTAAGTCATGCGGTAATTCTTGTGCGCTGCGACAGTTTATATAATTGTTATGAATAATCAAGAGTGGTCTCCTCTTGTTTTGTTACTCTCCTGTTTTAGAGAGCTATATCTTTTTACTTGGACTATAAAATGATACTGAACGTGAACATTGTATTCTCAGTTGAATAAAATTTTTTTAAAGCCTATATCTGCGTACGTTTGTCATTGCAATAATACAGTGCAACCTTGGTGCTCGAACGTCTCACGTATCTAACAAATCGGTTTTCGGACAGAAAATTCGTGGTGAAAATGCCTCGGTTATCGAACAAAATTTTGGTTCTTGAGCAACATTGCCGAACCGAGTTAACCCGAACGGAATATTTTCTTAGTCTAGCGCCATGTTGTATAGATTCGTGTGTTGTAATGTGCTTTTCTTTTCCAATTTTATTCTACTAAGCCTTTTTACTTCGAAGAAAAAGTTAAGAGAAAAACAATTATTGATGATTTTGTCTCTAAAATGATGATGATGATGATGATGATGATGATGATGATATTGTCTCTATGATGATGATGATGATGATGATGATGATATTGTCTCGGTGATGATGATGATGATGATGATGATGATGATGATGATGATGATGATATTGTCTCTGTGATGATGATGATATGGTCTCTATGATGATGATGATATTGTCTCTGTGATGATGATGATTATATTGTCTCGATGATGAGGATCATATTCTCTATGTCATGATGATGATATGTTCTCTGTGATGATGATGATGATGATGATGATGATGATGATGATGATGATGATGATATGGTCTCTATGATGATGATGATGATATTCTCTCGGTGATGATGATGATGATATGGTCTCTGCGATGATGATGATGATATTGTCTCTATGATGATGATGATGATGATGATGATGATATTCTCTCGGGGATGATGATGATATTGTCTCGATGATGATGACTATATTCTCTATGTGATGATGATGATATTGTCTCTATGATGATGATGATGATATTGTCTCTATGATGATGATGATGATGATATTGTCTCTGTGATGATAATGATATTGTCTCTTCCTACACAGTTTCGTATGGCAAAATTAATTCTGATAAATAAGGAGACGATCATGTCTTCCCCTTTCCAGAGAATAACATGTTTCCTTCCCCTTCCATTTACGCCATCAGCATTCTTACTTACAGGTACGGTAAAATTGAAGTGTTCGTCTATATTTTATGCTTAGTATTGAGTTTATACATTTTTTTCTTAGATTTAATGATTAGTTTTCTGTATAAACTTGTGCACAAATTTTTATTGTAAATGTTTAATAAGCAATCATCTTGCGAGCAGGAACGGATTAATCCCTTTTATATTGATTCCTATTGAAATTAATAGTTTCGGTTTACAAACATTTAGGGTTACGAACGGGCTTCAGGAAGGAATTATATTCGTGAACCGAGGTTCCACAGTATTATCAAAATATTTCTTTATGAATAAATTCAAAAGAAATATTGGCCAAAGAAACATATTTGATTAACCCATTAACACAAGTGGATTAATTCTTCCTATTTTACATATTAATATTGCCTCGTTAACGTTTTGTAACATTCATCAGATTTTCTCCACCGTTGATTTTGTTTACACAAGGTCACTTTTGATGGTCTGCTAGTAAACAAAAGGAAATATTTAATATATATCAAGAGATGTTTGTTTGTAATTTAAGATAAATCAATTTAATCCTCAAGCAAGTGTCCTAGGTAGGAGAAAAAAATCCTAATGTTAAGCTTGGGGCAAGCGACAGCAACAGTATAAGGTAATTATTAATGACGTCGGTATGGTTTCAAATTTGGTGATTGTAAACACAAACCAGGATAGTTTTTATTTTAAAAATATTTTATATAATTGTTTTTATTTTATGGATATATATATTTTCAATCACATTCTTTCTTTCTCTTTCTTTCTTTCTTTCTTTTTTTCTTTCTTTCTTTCTTTCTATCTAATAATGCATCTTTTCATCCCGGAAATGTATATATCTATCTTTTTATATCATTTTTTTATCTATCTATGCAGTTAAGTAATGCATCTTTTATCTCTAAAATGCATCTCTTTATCTCATTTGCTTATCTATCTATCTATCTATCTATCTATCTATCTATCTATCTATCTATCTACTTAAGTAATGTCTCCTTTTATCTCTGAAATGTATGTTTATCTCATTTGCTTATCTATCTATCTATCTATCTGTCTGTCTGCCTGTCTATCTATCTATCTATCGTATTTGTAGCTATATATTAGGTTGGTGCAAAATAATGACGTAATAATGTCGTTTATTGACGTTAAAAAATACGTCAAAAAACGACATTATTACGTTATTATTTTTGCACCAACCTAATACAATAAATTTATTCGGCTGTATGAAATTAATATATGTATCTCTCCCACATACATACTGTCTGTCTGTCTCTCTCTCTCGTTCGCTTTCTCTCCTTGCGCCCATGTACATAGAACGAGAAATGCAGACTAATCTTCCTTACTGACCACTCAATGCTCATTCGGGCAAAGGGACGAACGACAGTGTATAATTTGGCTAACAAGACGGCAATCTAACGACAAAGTATGTAAACATGATAAAATGCCATTAATCATGTCTTTGCGTTGCTGTTAGTGAACAAGGCTGGGGGTAGAGCTGAAATTGCCGTTAGGGGTGCTGGTTGGCCAAATGATTTCTTTCAGAACAAAGAAAAAGAAACAAAGAAAGTTGATGTGATGACAACAGCAAAGGCAAAATGATATAAACAAGATGGTGGAAGTTGAAAAAGAAGCAGAGGGGAATGATACTGTCGGATGGGAAAAAGAAAAATTCTTGGTCATCTCAAGGAACTATATATATATATATATATATATATATATATATATATATATATATATATATATATATATATATATATATTTGTATGTGTGTGTGTATAAAAGACACATACGCACGAGCGCGTACACATGCATCTATCTATCTATCTATCTATATATATATATATATATATATATGTGTGTGTGTGTGTGTGTGTGTGTGTGTGTGTGTATGCGTATGTGCGTATATGTCTTTTTCAGACTAAGTAATCAGAGGTCTTTTTTTATTTTACATTTTTTCAGCACAAAACAATGCCAATGAGCCGCTCAAGTTAGTGGAACACTGAATTATGTTGTATGAACTTATGGTCTCAGATGAGATTGATAGTACCTGGGAGAATAAAACTTATTGGAATGAAAATTTGTCGTGATCTATTTTCTATTACCACCAAGAAATTACTTCGTGGACTTGAAAGGTTTAAAACTAAAATAAAGAGACATAATGAGTCTAAATTATTTTACCAAACATGAATACATACATACATACATACATACAAACATAAATGCACACCCACACAAACACACACACATATATATATATATATATATATATATATATATATATATTGAGTTTATGTCAGCAATTTTTCTTTTATTTAAGAGTGGTTGAGGATTATTTTGTTCATTTTCATACTTTACGATTAAATTTCACGATGTGTGATTATTCATGTATAATAATGCATATTTTGACTGTATATTGTTAATGGCATATTTGGCTTACGAAAATTATTAGGTTGGTGCAAAAATAATGACGTAATAATGTCGTTTTTTGACGTATTTTTTAACGTCAAAAAACGACATTATTACGTCATTATTTTTACACCAACCTAATATTACGGATCTATCTATCTATCTATCTATCTATCTATCTATCTATTTCTGTAATGTATCTATCACTGAAATGTAACTATCTCATTTATATCTTTATATATTTATATGTCTCTATCTTGGTGGGGTGAAAAAAAAAAGAATGAGTTTGTGCGGAAAAGGCTTGAAATTTTGTGGGACACCAGGAACATCTCTTCTCCCCTGTCAAACGGAAAAAATGGCGGAGTTTGCATATATTATAAGGCACAACATCCTGTGCAAGACCATCCGTTGAATCCGGATATAATAATATCGCATATATATATATATATATATATATATATATATATATATATATATGAAAGTAAACAGTGAAGTCAACACTCATAGGCAACAGGCTGTTTCATCCAGGACGTCATCGTCAAGCCGCACACTCTCTCTCTCTCTCTCTCTCTATATATATATATATATATATATATATATATATATATATATATATATATATATATATATGAAGAAACATAGACCTAAGATGTGCTATATTTATGGGATATCCGAGATAGAGCATGTGTAAATATAAAAGTGAACATAGAAGTCAAAACTTGAAGGCAACAGCCTGTTTAATGCTAGATGCAATCGTCAGGTCTGACGATCGCATCTAGCATGAAACAGAATGTCGCCTCTAAGTGTTGACTTCTATGTTCACTTATATATATATATATATATATATATATATATATATATATAATCCAGATAATCAAGCATAAGGCTCCTGAAGAATTGTTGGTGTATGTATATGTTGATGTTTCTATACGGAAGTATCTATTTGCTTGTATTTAGATGTGAGGGTGATTGTATGCACGCACGCGCGCTTATGCGTGTATGTGCCTGTGTATGCGTCTACGTATATGTATGTATATGTGTGTGCCTATGCATGCATGTGTATATATGTATATGTGTATATTTGTATATGTGTGTATATGTATGCATGTGTATCTGTATATATGTGTATATATATATGTGTATATATGGATGTGTGTGTAAATATGTATGTGTATGTATGTATATATATATATATATATATATGTGTGTGTATGTAAGGTTATGTATATATATATATATGTGTGCATCTGTTCATGTGCATGTGGTTGTGGAAACATTTGTATATGTTTACGGGTATATGTATGTATATTTGCGTAAATATGTATGTGGTGTGTGCGTATTCATATATGTCTGAGGTATGTATGTATGCATATATATATGCGTGTGTATGTATGTGTATATATATAAAGTGTAAAGATAATATTTTTCATTATTACCTTCAAATCTTATTTCATCTCGAAATATTAGGTTGGTGCAAAAATAATTTCGTTTTCTAACATATATTACTATGTGAGAAAACGAAATTATTTTTGCACCAACCTAATATATATATATATATATATATATACTAATTTTCCGAGCGTAGCTTAGATGAAGCACAATGCCGAAAGTATTGGCCATCCAGTGAGGATCGAACTAACTGCTCATTGATAAATGTTCTTGCGAGACAAGCTTGCTAACCATTACACCATCTCGTGTATATATACGCGTCTGTGTGTGTTGTGTGTGTGTTGCGTGTGTGTCCTTGTAAATTTAGTTAATGTGGATAGATACATTTTGGAGAGGACGAAAGTGTAGAATAATCAGAAGGAAGGAAAAGAAAGAGAAAGCTTTCTTAGAAAAAAATAAAATCAAGGGAAGGAGATTAAAGAAGAAAGAAGAAAAAAATAGACTCTTTTGGCGGAAATGAGATCCCGATTGGTTCGGGAGCTCAGAAAAAGTATTGGAAGGACTCACGTTAATAGATTTGCTTATCGGCTAATCGGTAGTCTGCAGTAGAAGCTCTCAAGAAATGAAATCGGCGCACAATGTTCGAATGCTAGCTGGTCATGTTTATTCCTCTAATACAACTTTAAAAAGGCTTGAATTCAAATTTTCCCTGTTATGTCGCTATTTCTCTTGAATAATGTCATTTCTCTTGAATAAGGACTTTTCAGTTGAGCACAAGGAATGTAGACAGAAAAAAATAGATGGCAATAAACTGCCCTGTGATTTATCATCTTGTTCTAGGTAATGACGACAAATGGCTGCTATATCCATTTTCATTAACAGTGGTTTTGTTGTCATATCATAATGTATAACGGAAGAAGAGGTTCACACATTCACTCCGTCTCTCCTACTAGGAATATTGTATATATTTTATTATTATTATTGTTTTATTTCCTTTGATTTCTGGTGTATACACAGTTCTTTCCAGGTCCCGCCCAGAGACCTAATGTCAGAAATAGCATCATGATATTTTCCACTGACCAATTAACACACACACACACGGACACACACACATATTTTACATAGATAAAGCCGTTTATAAGATGCGCGCTCTAATCATGAGAACATTTTTTTTATTTCTTTAAGTCATGGGCCTCCAGGAATCCCTTCAATAAGTCTACTGGAATCTTTTCCAACCAATCCTAGGGCTCCAACTACAATAGGGATTGTTCATGTTGCCATTTGACACATTTTTGAGATTTCGATTTCAAGGTCCTTGTATTTTGATAGCTTTTTGAAGATCATCAAAGATACATTGCAGTCTACTGGGACTGCCATATCAATGAGGAGGCACTTTTTTGTTTGCAGCCTCTAATAAAAATGTCTGGACGGTTGACTTTGATTGTTCTGTCTGTGTGTGTGTTGTGTAGTCCCATAAAATTGTAACAAGTCCTATCTCCGTAACCGGGTCTGGGTGGTGTTCATACCAATTTCTTTTAGTTTCCTTCCCGTAGAAGTTGCAGATTTTCAGTGTGAAAGAGAATGACAAGATTTTTATGAGGAGAAAGAACAGCAGGATTCAGGAAGACAGAAGATAGAGATTGATGCCCATAGATTTCACGGAAGATAGAAACTGGAAAAGAGTTCCATGGGCGAGTAGTGCGAAAGCAGAGACTGTTAAAAAAAAACAAAAAAACTTACTGTTATATCTAGATATTTCAACAATAAAACGATGGGACCTAATTGCCAATCGAGTAGTATGGTTAAGTTTATGCAGTTGAGGTACCAAATAGGAAAGCTTATTAGAATAACCACCGTGAAAGTATTTATAGTAAAACAGAGGGAAGCCATGTTATGGTGGTGCAAATCGTAATATTATCTTGATATTTTGTTAGATGAATCTATACCAACTATTTTTTTTTATTTTTTGATCGAATTTAAGCTCCTATTTATCACAAATACCTAGGCTGCCAGAATCGTATAGAGCTAGTGGAATAAAAAAAATTCTTGGAGAAAATCTAAGGGATCGAAAAAGGTCAAGATGCATTTAATTGATTTGTATTTTTTAAGGCTTATCAACCATTTGATGTTTATTTAAAGTCACAAATTATTTTTAGATTGTAAGTTTTTTGGTGAGATGATAAAGATTTACTGCTATACGGCTCAGTGATTAACCAAGAACTGGTGGAGAGAAGAGGTGCATTCATGTCTTCCTCAATGTTGAAGTGAATATAACGAACCAGACTGGAATTGGAACTCGGCTCGCCGAATTCTAATTACGACCTGTTATCCATTGCAACACCCGCATATCCAAGCTTACAGCACATGGCATTCCGAAGCGGTCACCCATCTAGTTACTGACCAAGTTCAATGTTGTTTAACTTCGGTTATTGTGCAAGAATTAGTGTTTCGACATGGTCAGGCCCTAAGCAAGATGCATTAGGGAAAAGTCCAAGAGAAAACATTGAATTGATTCAGAGACAAATCTGAAAGTGTCCAGATTACATGGTAAGATGTATAATATAAGCAGCAAAATGTTGGTTGATGATCATCAGTTTTAATTGATCACCAGACTTGTTCCCTTTCACGCATCTAGATTAGTAAAATAATAGTTGAGCAAACTACTAATTTTTAGTAGAGGGTAACGACCCAAACTGGATAGTTAATACTGGTCGACATGAACAAAATAACTGAGTTAAAATTCTCTGTGTTGAAGTATTAAATAATAGTCTATCAGACTATAATTTTTTTAGAAAATTGTATTTCTCCTCTGACTTTCTCATATTGACCTTTGAGGTCAGATACCGGAAAAAAGGAAGTCGTTTTAGATTGGCTAAGACCTAGCCTGGGAATGTTGGATGTAGAAAGGGATTTCAGAAAGTTCAGTTTCACACGTCGAACAATGTAAACTTGACGTTGAGGGTTGGTGGGGGGCAGGTGAGAGTAAACCCACTGGCTAGTTAGAAGATGTACCTGACGTAGTGTTGAATAAAACTCGATAAGTTTAAAATTCCTTTGTTGAAGTACTCTTTTATCTCCGAACTAAAAAAAACAACCAGCGATATACGGCCGGAAGAATATGAAAAAAGAAAGAGAGGTAGACATTTTTATAACGGAACTGATACCGTCACCAAGAGATCCTAGAACGAGGGCCCAATGCAACAGATTTTCTTTCATCTCTGGAACCAAAAACAACTCGCGATCATCGGCCGAGAGAGAAGATGCTATATTTTATTGGTGCTGTTGATCTCCCAACATGACGGAGGTATACAACAGATTAAAAGCAGGAATGGTATTCACTATTTACATTATTCGGACTATTGTCCTCATATTTGTCGCCATATTTATTACAACTTTTCGACCGTTGTACTCTCCGGACTTCTTCAGGTGGTTGGAATGTCGAACTGGACCCTTTATTTCGCTCACTGGGTTAGACTGTCCTTGTTCCACGTGCCATGTTTAATGGATGTCAGTTATCAGTAATCTGTTAATTTCCCTCTCCACCGCCTTAACCGGGTATTGAACTCACACTCTTTGGGTCCTGTCACTGGATCTAACCAACGCCTTTATCCACTGTGCCATGTGTCCTTGAGGAACTACCTGAAAAAGGCCGGAGCGTACAACGGCTGAAAAGTTGTAATAAATATGGCGACAAAGACGAGGACAATAGTCCAAATAACGTAAAGTCAAATGAAAGTGTTTTAAGGGTGAATTTAAATTTCTAAATGTGTTTTGACAGAGAACAACAAGTGTGACGCTGAGCTACGAAGACTTACTGGAATGGCCAAAAACGCATTCCAAAGTCTAAGCGGAGTATTACGAGACAGGGGGGTTTCTTTGATAACAAAGAAAAGAGTACTGAGCTGCTACGTGACATCTACCTTCCTTTACGGCAGCGAATGTTGGACAGTCTCCTCAAAGATGAAGAAGAGACTGGAGGCGGCGGAGGTATGGTTCTACAGAAGGATGTTAAGGCTAACAAGGGCCGAGCGTTCGAGCAACGATGAGATTATGGATACGCAAACAAGGAGGAAGCTCAGATATGGTTATGCAAACAAGGAGGAAGCTCATTGTTGTAACCTAGCGAAGGTTACTGAATAGAATAATCACTCGGAGGAGGGTAAGGAACGATAATACTTAGGACAAGAACAACATATATAAGATTCAACAGCGGCGTATAGACGAAGTAGTCAACTGCTAGAAGTGAGTCAAATGAATTCCACAATGAATCTCCAACTGCAGTATATCTATCAACCGCCCCATGCCGTCAGATGTGGCACAAGTTCAAATTTAATGTGGGGTGCCGAGCCCGTAGGTTTGGGCAAAAAATTCCCCGTAGACCCCGTATAAAACTGTGTCGGGTAGCTGTTTCCCGATATGAGACTCTGCCCTTCGATATAGCCTCGTCTGGGGATCCTCGCTGTCCGGAAGCAGAGAGTTTGACCAGCATAGCTGGAGACATCTTCAACTGCAACCAACATGCAGTATTTACTACAGTATTTATGTGAATGGGGACATATATATTATATCGTCCGTAGGTATGCTACAGCACTTATACTTAACACCAGGAAGAGGCAGCTGAAATTTCTGGGACTCTTAATGAGAAAGAACGGCTTAGAGAATCTGATACTCACAGGTCGAATAGAGGGGAAAGAGGGACAAGAGGAAGCAATGCATGACATAGCTAGCGGGCTTAAGCAAGTGGATGACAGAACAAGACCTGGGGAAGTAGCAAGGTGGCAAAAAATTTTGAGAGCTACAAGGGATAGGGAGAAGTGGAGAGCCATGATCGTCTAAATTGGGAACGGTATGAAGCCACCTCTTCTTCCACAGCTTTTAGTTAATTAGTAAGACTTGTATCAGTAAATCATTAGTTTCCCCTTAAAATTCTTACAATCTAAAATTATTTTCTGGATTTAAATAACCTGAAAAGGGTTGATATACCGTAAAATGAGAAATTAATCAATTAAAAGCAATAAACCATTATTATGATCTTTCTACAATTGTCGTTTTCTAACAACTAAATCATAAATTGCTTGTAATAATAGAAACTTTTCATTCCAGCATCTCCAAAACAATTTAAGTGTATTAAAACCATTCCTGGCAGAATCCCCTCCCTCGCCTCTTGCGATGCCCCCACCACTCCACCCAGTTCGGGCCCACTTTTTTTTTAAGCACTAATAAATTAGATTAAAATGTGCACTTGTGTCCACTCCAAATGGTATTAAGATGCAATATTTGAGATCTTAATTTGACTCTTCAACCCTGATACCCAGACCTAACGCCGTCATTGATTCGTCTGTCCGCCTTTCTGTAAATAAGTGTCGGCTGTTCTGCCCGTAACTCTGGCAGCGAATAACTTAACTGGCAGGTCGAGTGTCGTACGGGGCCCTGAATGCCAGCAAGCTCGGACATGACAATATGCAGTTGAGTCAGACATGAGGAGAATTTTGCTGTAGGGTGACATGCATAATGCGCTATGTTCCTTCGTTCTTTCATTTCGATAGTTTGAGTTATTGTTAATTAGATTCTTGGGCATCTCATCAAAGAGTAATGATCAACGAGCTAGTCTAGATTGTTATATTACAATGTATTTAGATCTGGGGTCCCTGTGCCAGACTGGATCAAAATTATTGTAATTGGAATTCTGAGGGGATGCAATTTCATTATTAATTATGATTATTTTTTTTATCATATTGCTGATTTGTATATTTGCACTCCTTTGACCCGTAAATTTCGGTGGGAGTGCTACTTAAAGCGTCCACCATGAAGGAGGAACTCCTGGAATATAAGATGTTTCTCTTTGACTTTCTTTCTTTCTTTCTTTCTTTAGGTTATTGTCTCTTGTTCTTTTTTTCTCCTTTCATTTATTTTTTTTCATTTTTTTTTTCTTTCTTTCTTTTATGTCTATTTTCATTCTCTTTTCTATGGTCTTTCTTTCTATCTTTATCTTTTTATTCGTTATGGTCACTTGCTCGTTTTTTCGACTTTCATCTTTTTTCTACTGCTCTTTCTTTATTTTTTTCTTTCTTTTCCTTTTCTTATTTGTTGTATTGGTACTCCTTTTCTTTTTTTCAGTTTACTATAATTTTTTCTCAAAAAGCAATACATTCTTTCTTGCTTTCTTTCGTTTTTTTTCGTTTTTTCTTTTTATTTTGATTCTCAGTTATTTGCTCTTTCTATCTATCTTTCTTTCGTTCTTTTGTTTCTTGTTCTTTTGAGATTTCCTGTTATTTGCTCTTTCATTCTTTTTTTTTCTTTCTTTGTTTTGACTATTTTACCTTTGCTCTTTCTTTTGTACATTCTGTGTTTTTTTGTCAGGTTAACTCTTACTTTCTTTTTTTTCTTTTCATTTTGATTCGCAGTTATTTACTTTTTCTTTCCATTTTCTTTCTTTCTTCCTTTCTATCTTTCTTTCTTTCTTTCTTTCTTTCTTTTGTTTCTTGTTCTCTTGAGATTCTCTGTTAATTGATCTTTCGTTATTTATTTTTTCTTTCTTTCTTTCTGTCTTTCTTTCTTTCTTTTGTTTTTCGTTCTCTTCAGATTCCCTGTTATTTCCCTTTGTTTCTTTCTTTTTTTCTTTTGTTTCTTGTTGTCTTGAGATTCCCTGTTATTTGCTCTTTCATTATTTCTTTCTTTCTTTCTTTCTTTTGTTTCTTCTTGTCTTGAGATTCACTGTTATTTGCTCTTTCTTTATTTCTATTTTTCTTTCTTTCTTTTGTTTCTTGTTCTCTTGAGATTCACTGTTATTTGCTCTTTCTTTCTATCTTTCTTTCTTTCTTTCTTTTGATTTTTGTTCTCTTGAGATTCCCTGTTATTTGCTCTTTCTTTCTTTCTTTCTTTCTTTCTTTCTTTCTTTCTTTTGTTTCGTGTTCTCTTGAGATTCCCTGTTATTTGCACTTTCTTTCTTTCTTTCTTTCTTTCTTTCTTTCTTTTGTTTCTTGTTCTCTTGCGTTTCCCTGTTATTTGCACTTTCTTTCTATCTTTCTTTCTTTCTTTCTTTTTTTTCTTTCTTTTGTTTCTTGTTGTCTTGATATTCCCTGTTATTTGCACTTTCTTTCTTTCTTTCTTTCTTTCTTTCTTTTTTTTCTTTCTTTTGTTTCTTGTCTTGATATTCCCTGTTATTTGCACTTTCTTTCTATCTTTCTTTCTTTCTTTCTTTTGTTTCTTGTTGTCTTGAGATTCCCTGTTATTTGCTCTTTCTTTCTTTCTTTCTTTCTTTTGTTTCTTGTTGTCTTGAGATTCCCTGTTATTTGCACTTTCTTTCTATCTTTCTTTCTTTCTTTCTTTCTTTCTTTCTTTTGTTTCTTGTTGTCTTGAGATTCCCTGTTATTTGCTCTTTCTTTCTTTCTTTCTTTCTTTTGTTTCTTGTTGTTATGAGATTCCCTGTTATTTGCTCTTTCTTTCTTTCTTTCTTTCTATCTTTCTTTCTTTCTGTCTTTTGTTTCTTGTTGTCTTGAGATTCCCTGTTATTTGCTCTTTCTTTCTTTCTTTCTTTCTATCTTTCTTGCTTTCTGTCTTTTGTTTCTTGTTCTCTTTAGATTCCCTGTTATTTGCACTTTCTTTCTTTCTTTCTTTCTTTCTTTTTTTTTTCTTGTTGTCTTGAGATTCCCTGTTATTTGCTCTTTCTTTCTTTCTTTCTTTCTTTCTTTCTTTCTTTTGTTTCTTGTTGTCTTGAGATTCCCTGTTATTTGCTCTTTCTTTCTTTCTTTCTTTCTTTCTTTCTTTTGTTTCTTGTTGTCTTGAGATTCCCTGTTATTTGCTCTTTCTTTCTTTCTTTCTTTCTTTCTTTCTTTCTTTCTGTCTTTTGTTTCTTGTTCTCTTTAGATTCCCTGTTAATTGATCTTTCTTTCTTTCTTTCTTTTGTTTCTTGTTGTCTTGAGATTCCCTGTTATTTGCTCTTTCTTTCTTTCTTTCTTTTGTTTCTTGTTGTCTTGAGATTCCCTGTTATTTGCTCTTTCTTTCTTTCTTTCTATCTTTCTTTCTTTCTGTCTTTTGTTTCTTGTTCTCTTTAGATTCCCTGTTATTTGCTCTTTCTTTCTTTCTTTCTTTCTTTCTTTCTTTCTTTTGTTTCTTGTTGTCTTGAGATTCCCTGTTATTTGCTCTTTCTTTCTTTCTTTCTTTCTTTCTTTTGTTTCTTGTTGTCTTGAGATTCCCTGTTATTTGCTCTTTCTTTCTTTCTTTCTTTCTTTCTTTCTTTCTTTCTTTTGTTTCTTGTTGTCTTGAGATTCCCTGTTATTTGCTCTTTCTTTCTTTCTTTCTTTCTTTCTTTCTTTCTTTCTTTCTTTTGTTTCTTGTTGTCTTGAGATTCCCTGTTATTTGCTCTTTCTTTCTTTCTTTCTTTTGTTTCTTGTTGTCTTGAGATTCCCTGTTATTTGCACTTTCTTTCTATCTTTCTTTCTTTCTTTCTTTCTTTCTTTTGTTTCTTGTTGTCTTGAGATTCCCTGTTATTTGCTCTTTCTTTCTTTCTTTCTTTTGTTTCTTGTTGTCTTGATATTCCCTGTTATTTGCACTTTCTTTCTATCTTTCTTTCTTTCTTTCTTTCTTTCTTTTGTTTCTTGTTGTCTTGAGATTCCCTGTTATTTGCTCTTTCTTTCTTTCTTTCTTTCTTTCTTTCTTTCTTTCTTTCTTTTGTTTCTTGTTGTCTTGAGATTCCCTGTTATTTGCTCTTTCTTTCTTTCTTTCTTTTGTTTCTTGTTGTCTTGATATTCCCTGTTATTTGCACTTTCTTTCTATCTTTCTTTCTTTCTTTCTTTCTTTCTTTCTTTCTTTTGTTTCTTGTTGTCTTGAGATTCCCTGTTATTTGCTCTTTCTTTCTTTCTTTCTTTCTTTTGTTTCTTGTTGTCTTGAGATTCCCTGTTATTTGCTCTTTCTTTCTTTCTTTCTATCTTTCTTTCTTTCTGTCTTTTGTTTCTTGTTGTCTTGAGATTCCCTGTTATTTGCTCTTTCTTTCTTTCTTTCTTTCTATCTTTCTTGCTTTCTGTCTTTTGTTTCTTGTTCTCTTTAGATTCCCTGTTATTTGCTCTTTCTTTCTTTCTTTCTTTCTTTCTTTCTTTTTTTTTTCTTGTTGTCTTGAGATTCCCTGTTATTTGCTCTTTCTTTCTTTCTTTCTTTCTTTCTTTCTTTCTTTTGTTTCTTGTTGTCTTGAGATTCCCTGTTATTTGCTCTTTCTTTCTTTCTTTCTTTCTTTCTTTCTTTCTTTCTTTTGTTTCTTGTTGTCTTGAGATTCCCTGTTATTTGCTCTTTCTTTCTTTCTTTCTTTTGTTTCTTGTTGTCTTGATATTCCCTGTTATTTGCACTTTCTTTCTATCTTTCTTTCTTTCTTTCTTTCTTTCTTTCTTTTGTTTCTTGTTGTCTTGAGATTCCCTGTTATTTGCTCTTTCTTTCTTTCTTTCTTTCTTTTGTTTCTTGTTGTCTTGAGATTCCCTGTTATTTGCTCTTTCTTTCTTTCTTTCTATCTTTCTTTCTTTCTGTCTTTTGTTTCTTGTTGTCTTGAGATTCCCTGTTATTTGCTCTTTCTTTCTTTCTTTCTTTCTATCTTTCTTGCTTTCTGTCTTTTGTTTCTTGTTCTCTTTAGATTCCCTGTTATTTGCTCTTTCTTTCTTTCTTTCTTTCTTTCTTTCTTTTTTTTTCTTGTTGTCTTGAGATTCCCTGTTATTTGCTCTTTCTTTCTTTCTTTCTTTCTTTTGTTTCTTGTTGTCTTGAGATTCCCTGTTATTTGCTCTTTCTTTCTTTCTTTCTTTTGTTTCTTGTTGTCTTGAGATTCCCTGTTATTTGCTCTTTCTTTCTTTCTTTCTTTCTTTCTTTCTTTCTTTCTTTCTGTCTTTTGTTTCTTGTTCTCTTTAGATTCCCTGTTATTTGATCTTTCTTTCTTTCTTTCTTTCTTTCTTTTGTTTCTTGTTGTCTTGAGATTCCCTGTTATTTGCTCTTTCTTTCTTTCTTTCTTTCTTTCTTTCTTTCTGTCTTTTGTTTCTTGTTCTCTTTAGATTCCCTGTTAATTGATCTTTCTTTCTTTCTTTCTTTTGTTTCTTGTTGTCTTGAGATTCCCTGTTATTTGCTCTTTCTTTCTTTCTTTCTTTTGTTTCTTGTTGTCTTGAGATTCCCTGTTATTTGCTCTTTCTTTCTTTCTTTCTATCTTTCTTTCTTTCTGTCTTTTGTTTCTTGTTCTCTTTAGATTCCCTGTTATTTGCTCTTTCTTTCTTTCTTTCTTTCTTTCTTTCTTTTGTTTCTTGTTGTCTTGAGATTCCCTGTTATTTGCTCTTTCTTTCTTTCTTTCTTTCTTTCTTTTGTTTCTTGTTGTCTTGAGATTCCCTGTTATTTGCTCTTTCTTTCTTTCTTTCTTTCTTTCTTTCTTTCTTTCTTTCTTTTGTTTCTTGTTGTCTTGAGATTCCCTGTTATTTGCTCTTTCTTTCTTTCTTTCTTTCTTTCTTTCTTTCTTTCTTTCTTTTGTTTCTTGTTGTCTTGAGATTCCCTGTTATTTGCTCTTTCTTTCTTTCTTTCTTTTGTTTCTTGTTGTCTTGAGATTCCCTGTTATTTGCACTTTCTTTCTATCTTTCTTTCTTTCTTTCTTTCTTTCTTTTGTTTCTTGTTGTCTTGAGATTCCCTGTTATTTGCTCTTTCTTTCTTTCTTTCTTTTGTTTCTTGTTGTCTTGATATTCCCTGTTATTTGCACTTTCTTTCTATCTTTCTTTCTTTCTTTCTTTCTTTCTTTCTTTTGTTTCTTGTTGTCTTGAGATTCCCTGTTATTTGCTCTTTCTTTCTTTCTTTCTTTCTTTCTTTCTTTCTTTCTTTCTTTTGTTTCTTGTTGTCTTGAGATTCCCTGTTATTTGCTCTTTCTTTCTTTCTTTCTTTTGTTTCTTGTTGTCTTGATATTCCCTGTTATTTGCACTTTCTTTCTATCTTTCTTTCTTTCTTTCTTTCTTTCTTTCTTTCTTTCTTTTGTTTCTTGTTGTCTTGAGATTCCCTGTTATTTGCTCTTTCTTTCTTTCTTTCTTTCTTTTGTTTCTTGTTGTCTTGAGATTCCCTGTTATTTGCTCTTTCTTTCTTTCTTTCTATCTTTCTTTCTTTCTGTCTTTTGTTTCTTGTTGTCTTGAGATTCCCTGTTATTTGCTCTTTCTTTCTTTCTTTCTTTCTATCTTTCTTGCTTTCTGTCTTTTGTTTCTTGTTCTCTTTAGATTCCCTGTTATTTGCTCTTTCTTTCTTTCTTTCTTTCTTTCTTTCTTTTTTTTTTCTTGTTGTCTTGAGATTCCCTGTTATTTGCTCTTTCTTTCTTTCTTTCTTTCTTTCTTTCTTTCTTTTGTTTCTTGTTGTCTTGAGATTCCCTGTTATTTGCTCTTTCTTTCTTTCTTTCTTTCTTTCTTTCTTTCTTTTGTTTCTTGTTGTCTTGAGATTCCCTGTTATTTGCTCTTTCTTTCTTTCTTTCTTTTGTTTCTTGTTGTCTTGATATTCCCTGTTATTTGCACTTTCTTTCTATCTTTCTTTCTTTCTTTCTTTCTTTCTTTCTTTTGTTTCTTGTTGTCTTGAGATTCCCTGTTATTTGCTCTTTCTTTCTTTCTTTCTTTCTTTTGTTTCTTGTTGTCTTGAGATTCCCTGTTATTTGCTCTTTCTTTCTTTCTTTCTATCTTTCTTTCTTTCTGTCTTTTGTTTCTTGTTGTCTTGAGATTCTCTGTTATTTGCTCTTTCTTTCTTTCTTTCTTTCTATCTTTCTTGCTTTCTGTCTTTTGTTTCTTGTTCTCTTTAGATTCCCTGTTATTTGCTCTTTCTTTCTTTCTTTCTTTCTTTCTTTCTTTTTTTTTCTTGTTGTCTTGAGATTCCCTGTTATTTGCTCTTTCTTTCTTTCTTTCTTTCTTTTGTTTCTTGTTGTCTTGAGATTCCCTGTTATTTGCTCTTTCTTTCTTTCTTTCTTTTGTTTCTTGTTGTCTTGAGATTCCCTGTTATTTGCTCTTTCTTTCTTTCTTTCTTTCTTTCTTTCTTTCTTTCTGTCTTTTGTTTCTTGTTCTCTTTAGATTCCCTGTTATTTGATCTTTCTTTCTTTCTTTCTTTCTTTCTTTCTTTCTTTTGTTTCTTGTTGTCTTGAGATTCCCTGTTATTTGCTCTTTCTTTCTTTCTTTCTTTTGTTTCTTGTTGTCTTGAGATTCCCTGTTATTTGCTCTTTCTTTCTTTCTTTCTATCTTTCTTTCTTTCTGTCTTTTGTTTCTTGTTCTCTTTAGATTCCCTGTTATTTGCTCTTTCTTTCTTTCTTTCTTTCTTTCTTTCTTTCTTTTGTTTCTTGTTGTCTTGAGATTCCCTGTTATTTGCTCTTTCTTTCTTTCTTTCTTTCTTTCTTTCTTTCTTTTGTTTCTTGTTGTCTTGAGATTCCCTGTTATTTGCTCTTTCTTTCTTTCTTTCTTTCTTTCTTTCTTTTGTTTCTTGTTGTCTTGAGATTCCCTGTTATTTGCTCTTTCTTTCTTTCTTTCTTTTGTTTCTTGTTGTCTTGAGATTCCCTGTTATTTGCTCTTTCTTTCTTTCTTTCTATCTTTCTTTCTTTCTGTCTTTTGTTTCTTGTTCTCTTTAGATTCCCTGTTATTTGCTCTTTCTTTCTTTCTTTCTATCTTTCTTTCTTTCTGTCTTTTGTTTCTTGTTCTCTTTAGATTCCCTGTTATTTGCTCTTTCTTTCTTTCTTTCTATCTTTCTTTCTTTCTGTCTTTTGTTTCTTGTTCTCTTTAGATTCCCTGTTATTTGCTCTTTCTTTCTTTCTTTCTTTCTATCTTTCTTTCTTTCTGTCTTTTGTTTCTTGTTCTCTTTAGATTCCCTGTTATTTGCTCTTTCTTTCTTTCTTTCTATCTTTCTTTCTTTCTGTCTTTTGTTTCTTGTTGTCTTGAGATTCCCTGTTATTTGCTCTTTCTTTCTTTCTTTCTTTCTTTTGTTTTTTGTTCTCTTCAGATTCATTCCCTGTTATTTGATCTTTCTTTCTTTCTTTCTTCATATTTGAGAATCCATTTGTAGAGTGTGAAATAATTATCCACCAGCAATCCCGCTGTGATCCTTTTGAACTTTTTCAATTAGGGAAAGAGAAGACTTGTCAGCTACAGCAGATATACCAGCAATAATCCATTTGTGTGTGTTTTTTTTTTACAGTGGTGTACAAGGCCGAAGCCTCACTTGGGGTAGAGAATTTGAGTATGAGGTAGAGCTTTTTGCGGGTATATGGGAAAGATAACGTATAATCTTAGACTTGAACAGGTTAAGATTGTAGTAATCAGGGAAGCAACCTCTTGGGAGCCGGTTTCACAGGTCAATGGTTCGTAGTAAGAAGATAGTGGAGTGGAAGAACTTATCTTTTCACCAGGGGAATATGAAAGAAATCACGGTAGTTCGCTCCTCTGTGCTTGGCATGACGAGTCTTAACTGTGAAGGGTATAACTAATGGAACTTAGTAGTGTAGGTCATTTGAAAACTCTTCATGGAAATAACGTTACAGTAGCGAATTGTTTGCGATGTTTCGTCTGT
>OZ010583.1:26114337-26134337 GCA_963932145.1 Acanthosepion lycidas | reverse complement strand
AAAAGAAAAAAGAAAAACATATGAATAAAGAAGAGTTTTTAAAATTTAATAAGAAAACGAAGAAAACGAAAAGAAAGATAATAAACAATAAATGATGACAATAAATAAAATGTATTCTTTCGTTGTTGCTTAACAAAAGAAATTATCAATTGTTAAAGACAGAAGTAGAAAGGGTTGCAATTGGGGTGTGACCGGAAGACAGAAGAGTCGTAGAAGAAAAAGAAAGGAATAAAAATGACGAAAGGAAAAAAAAAAAAAAAAAAAAAAAAAAGAATGATTAGGCTGATAATTTTTTTTCCTTTCTCTTTTATGGATTGGAGAGAATGTACTTTCTCGTAATCCACCATTTTTTTTTGTCTTTTGTTTCGGTAATCTATTGACAATATTCGGATATTAGATTTTCGAGTTAGCGATTGAGAAGCAATGGATTTAACTTACACAATCGGATTTTCTTGATTTCCTTCCTTTCTTGTTTCTTTTCGTCATTCATTCTTTCTTAATTTCCTTCATCTCTTGATTATTTGAAAATATCAAATCCTTATTTTCTTTATGACATCCTTACGAATTCATTCTATTTTACTGCGATTTTGAGTTATTTATGATTTCATTTGTAAGGTTTCGATAGTCAATATCTTTCATCTTCATGCCTTTAATTATTTCTTTATTTCTACTTTATTATTATCTTTTTTACTTTCTTTCTTATTGAATGCTTCTTTCTCTTCACTCTGTTCTTTTCATTCATGCGTTCTTTCTTTCTTTCTTTCTTTCTTTCTTTCTTTCTTTGTCTTTCTCATTGCATATCTTTTTCATTTTCCTTTTTAATTCCTATTTTCATCCATCATTTTTCCTCTTTATATATTACTAGCAGGAGATCCCGGCGTTGCCCGGGGATGTAACAGTAAGAGATAGATCAAGTATCGACCATCATAAAGAATTGAAAAATAAAATTGACAAAGATTATTGTTTAAGGTTGACGGACACGCATGTCTTAATTATTTTTTTTTTTTTACGAAATGGTCAAACCCAAATTCAAACAAAATCATTGCTTTCAATCATTATGAGTCTACCGATTGAATAGAATTTTATTATAAACAATTGTCTTGTAAATGGAATTTTTAAAGCATTCTGAATGTAAAAATAAAGGAAAAAAGTGTGCAAGACAATAAGAAACACTACCTGCCAAAAAAAAAAAAGTGAAGTTTTGTTGAAATCGGTTGAAAAATGTAGGAACTCCGATCCCATATATAAACGTACACACACACACACACACACACACACACACACACACACACACACACACACACACACACACACACACAAAATCTGCGTTTTATAATAAGTAAGATGATTTTGCTTTTTTTGATAGATTTTTTTGTCCTTTATATAATTTTTATTGTTCTTTTCATATCATGGTTTTCTTTATTTTTTTAAACTATTTTTCTCCTCTCTCCGTATCTTTTCTCTTATTGCCCGTTTTAAAACATGATTTTTCTCTTCTTTTTTTTACATATTTGTTTCTTTTTCCTTCTCTATTTTTCATATCACATTTTTCTTTCCCATTTTGTTTTATATATTATATTCTCTTTCTTTCTTAATTTATTTATTTTTGTCCATTTTAAATGATTTTTTCCTTTTCGATTTTATATATTTTCTTTTCTTCTTTCTTTCTCAATTTTTTTATTATTGTCCCTTTGCAAACGTTTTTCCATTAGTTTTTATATATTTTCTTTCTTTCTTTCTTTCTTTCCGTTGTAGCATACCTACAGACGATAATAAGTATGTACCCATTCACATAAATGCAGTAGTAAATACTGTATATTGGTCTGCAGTTAGGGATCCGTATCCAGCTGTACTGGGAAAACTCTGCCTCGGAGCAGAAAGGACCCCCAGACGAGGGGATGCCGAAGGGCAGAGTATCGTCTCGGGAAAAAGAGACCTGACCTCGTTTTATACGGGGTCTACGGGGAATTTTTGGCCTAACCTACGGGCTTGGATACCCCACATTAAATTTGGCCTTGTGCCACATCTGACCGCGTGGCGCGGTTTGTAGATATCCTGCAGTTGGAGATTCAACTCCAGCTGTGCTGATCAAACTTTCTGTCTCCGGGCAGACAGGATCACCAGACGAAGCTATGTCGAAGGGCAGAGAGTCTAGTCTCGGGAAACAGCTACCCGACCCCGTTTTATACGGCGTCTATAGGGAATTTTTGGGAGAGCCTACTGGCTCAAGAACCCCACATTAAATTTGGCCTTGTGCCACATCTGATTGCGCGGGATAGTTGGTACATATCCTGCAGTTGGAGATTCGTCTCCAGCTGTGCTGGTCAAATTCTTTGCCTCCGGGCAGAGAAGATCCCCAGACGAGGCTATGTCGAACAGCAGAGTCTCATCTCGGGTAAACAGCTACCCGACCCCGTTTCATACGCGGTCTACGGGAATTTTTGGCGGGATCGGATAACCCACATTAAATTCGGCCTTGTGTCACATCTGACCGCGTTTACATCCTATTGATGTCTTGCATTCATTGGGAAATTCACTTTACTGACTTCTAGAAGTTAAGTACTTCTACGCGCCGCTGGCGAAGTTTATGTGTGTTGTTCGTGTCGTAAGTACTTTTGTCCATTACCAACCGTCGTTTGATTATTCTATTCAGTAACTTTCTCTAGATTACGACATTTTGGCGACGAGGATTAACCAAATTTACAACATTTAGGCGTCAAGCATTAGTCAAAATACAACATTTTGACAAGGATTGGTTAAATACAACATTCTAGTGACGAAGATTTACCTAAATCAGGAAACGTCACTAGTGTGACATTTTGATGTCAAACATTTGAACGCAAATCAAAGAAACGTTCGCCAACTTGAACTTTAGTGAAAAATATATATATATATATCTCGCCAAAATCGTCCGCTAAAATTCATCAAGGCTTCTTCGGGAAAAAATCAAAATGGAAAACTTTAAAATGATATTACTTGAAATGGTCGAACGGTAAAACGAACAGCAAAAACACAGGAAAAAATATTCGAAAAATTCGTGGAAATGTTGGGAGAACAACAGAAGATATTCACGAATAATAATAATGGATATTCTGAAGACGCTATCGTAAATTATGATTGCAGAATTTCACTATCTACCAAGAAATTATCCCAGTAGACGACGAATGTTCAAGATTGCTGACGATAAATACGCATCGTGAGATGTACAAATTTAATCGTTTGCTTTTCGGTATAAAGATCGCTCCAGTGATTTTTCAGCAAGTAAAGGACACAATACGGAGTGGACTTAACTTTGCAGTTGCTTATCTCGACGATATTTTGCTGAAAAGTGAAAACCCTGAAGAACACAAAAGTATTTTCGGATATTTCAGAAGAATTCAGGACTATGGGTTCAAACTGAAAGACGAAAATGTCAATACTTTATGGACAAAATTAAATATTTAGTTCAGATAATTGACAAGAACAGGAAACCAGATCCAGTACCCGCCAGTGCTATAAAGACATGCCTGATCCTGTAAATGTCAGTAACCTACAAAGTTTCCTGGGGTTAGCAAGTTACTATAATGTACCAAATATGGATTGCTTGCGATCTCCGTTGAATGAGTTTTTGAAGAAAGACGCTAAATTAAAAAAAAAAAAATACTAACGTCAGATCCCCAAAGAGAAATAATCATAGCAAGCGACGCTAGTACATACGGTATTGGAACCTGCATGATGCATAAACTAGAAGACGATTCGATTAAACCGATTGCACACGTATCCGAGACGATTCTTCAAGCTGAGAAAAATTACTCCGTGATGAAAAGGAAAGTTTAGGGATTGTCTTTGCTCTGAAAAAATTTATTCACGGGCGGAGATCACAAAGCATTGATAGCTATTTATGAGTCCAAAACTGGATTACCAGCTCATACGGCTAATAGGTTACAACGGTGGGGAATCATTTTACTAAATTACGACTTTAAAATGGAATTTTTAACATTGTGTAAATTGTCATGCGGATGGGTTGTCCAGATTTATTCCAAGGAATAATGAATCTTTAGAAGACACAGTGATTGCTTCTCTACAATCGGAAGTAGGGATAAAAAAAAACGTACTATGCAATACTGCGCGGGAACTATCTGTGACGTTGGAAGTTATAAAAAGTAAAGCGTTGGAGGAAAAATCTGTTACTGAAATGAAGAAAAAAAACTTAAATAGAGGACAAAAGCAGATCCGGGAGTATACTCAATGTGCGATGATGTTTTCATGTACAGCGAAAGAGTAGTGGTACCTTAGGTACTACAGAAGAGAACCATGAAAGAATTTTATGCAGGACATCCTGGTATATCCAAAATGAAAAGCTTGATGAGAAGTTACGTATATTGGTGTAGCATGGATAGACCATTGAATGTCTGAAGTTATGGAAAGGCTGTGCTTTAGCAGCAAAAGCACCACCAATTAAGTTCAACCCATGGCCAGAAACTGACCGCCCATGGTCACCTCTGCATGTTGACTTTGCTGGTCCACTTAATGGGACGTATTATCTAATTGTTGTAACAGATTTTTAAAGAGGCTAGAGTTATTCAGACGTAACAAAGCAACCACGAAAGTAGTAATTCAATTAATTTGATTAATGGCGACATCACTTCGCTAACAAGACTTACTGAGGCATTCACTTATTAACAATTCCTTGAATATCACGATTCTTATATTAAAAACATCTTTCAGTTCACAACTCATTTATTTCGTTTTGTTGTTTACCTGTAACTGGAAATATTACGACCTGAAGATTACAATTTGAAATTGTCGAAAGTACTCGGCCCAGGATCATTAATTCCATCTGACCACACCACAAATATTAGGATCGTATTATTCAAGGAAGTGATAGTGAGTTAATGTCTCATTAGTCTTGTTAGTGAAATGATTTCGCCATTAATCCCAGTAACAGTGCTAATTAACTAATTCTTTGTATAATTATTTCTTTATGATATATATTAGATTCTCATATTAAGCTGGATATTCTCCATTTTAGCTTTTTCCGGTAAAGAATATTTCTTGTCAGTTTAAGTGGACAGTAGACTTTTCGGAATGTATCTAGTTATTTTGAATATTTCTTCAAATGTAATTTGGCCCGCCAATCGGAATGAGCCTTACAGAATACACTTGAATAGACAGTGTCACGTATGTTAACTCATTTGGCAGTGACCCGCAGTTGATTAAGCTTGGGTATGAAGCGAAAAGTACGCTGATATTTACAATCAGAAAGAGACAGTTGAAATTTCTGGGACACATAATCAGTAACGAAGGGCGTGGAGAATATGAGACCCACGGGAAATACTGAAGGCAAGAAGGGGCAACTGCAAGTAATCTATTTAATAAGCCTGTGTAAACGGATAACAAATCAGAGATTAGAAAAAAAGACATGCATTTCTAAGAGTTGCAAAAATAGGAAATTGTGGAGAGCCATGATCACACATGCCGTGGAGTGATACTGTGCTTACAACATTAAGATTCTATGGTCACACTGACCGTGCGTGCTGAGTCTTTACGTCTTGTTTATGATTTTATTTGGTGAGCGTGCGTGGTAGGGTGGAGGCGATACCTCGCAAGGGTCGGTAATCCCGCGCCTCTGTTCATATTTGGTTCCCTGTCTCATCTGGCTTTTTCCAAAAGCTAAAATCACCGTTGAAACCTCTTGAAGGAGATTATAGAAACAATGATGATCTCCAAAGAGGAAATTGCAGACTGTTCTGAAAATTGGAACTGACACTGTGAAAGAGAAATATTGTCAAAGGAGGGACTAAGCTGGTGCCGTTGGTGTAACAGATATCGGCGTGGAAAGTGAAATCGGAGAAGAGAGTTCAAATTCCAGGCTCGACATTGTCTTTCACTTTCATGCAAATGCACTGGAGAAAGGCATGAATCCGTCTCTTCTCTCTACAACTATGATTGAAATGTCGTGTAAACTGAGCCTCTCTTTATACTTTGGTGATATTCAGTGTAAATGAAGGACTATCAAAACACGGAAATTCAACGAGAAATCACCCCTTTAGCTTACTTTAGAATGAATGGAAATTCACTAATAATAAAGAAAAAAGAAGCTGTGGAGAGCCATGATTGCCTACGTCCTGAAATGACATGGCATCATAAAAGAAAAGAAAGCCACCAATCTAAGAGACGGACTACTTTGAATTCAAATTAATTCTGTGTGCATACTGTTAATTCGTTAGAATGAATGGAAATTCACAGATAATAAAGAAAAAGAAACTGTGGAGAGCCATTCTCGCCTATGTCCTGAAAGGACATGGCATAAAAGAAAAGAAAGTCACCAATCTAAGAGACGGAATACTTTGAATTCAAATTAATTCTGTGTGTATACTGTTAATTCGTTAGAATGAATGGAAATTCACAGATAATAAAGAAAAAGAAACCGTGGAGAGCCATGCTCGCCTATGTCTTGAAAGGACATGACATAAAAGAAAGCCACCAATCTAAGAGACGGACTACTTTGAATTCAAATTAATTCTGTGTGTATACTGTTAATTCGTTAGAATGAATGGAAATTCACAGATAATAAAGAAAAAGAAACCGTGGAGAGCCATGCTCGCCTATGTCTTGAAAGGACATGACATAAAAGAAAAGAAAGCCACCAATCTAAGAGACGGAATATTTTGAATTCAAATTAATTCTGTGTCTATACTGTTAATTCGTTAGAATGAATGGAAATTCATAGATAATAAAGAAAAAGAAACCGTGGAGAGACTGTTCGCCTACGTCCTGAAAGGACATGACATAAAAGAAAAGAAAGCCACCAATCTAAGAGACTAACTACTTTGAATTCAAAACCATAGAGATGGCAATAGGACAACATTCTACTATTTTTCCTAAAGAACATGAACGACAATTAACAAATAATAAAGAAAATTAATTTTTCGTGAGCTTTGATCGTCTTCATCCTAAAGCCTTAATTATCTGAGTATACAGTTAATTCGTTAATATTAAATACCTGGATAATTTCTGGACGGAACACGTATAAAAGTTTTGCTTGATTTAGAAAATTTTAAAACAAAATATTACGTTAAATCTCAAATACATTTATGTCGGTTAGTAATACTCGATTTAGAAACAAGATTCGGGAATGATTTTTAAATATTCCTTCTCGAAAGAACTGTGTTGGATGTTTAGAATTTACTAATCGTAATTTATTTTACTTGCAATTCAAATGAAATTATCTGTCGTACTAATGGTTAGTGCCCCATTTTTCGAGACGGTATCGCCTTGCCTTTGAAAGTGGCGTTCCACCTCCAAGAAGATGTACGACTTAATTCGAAACAAAACAGCCTGTCGTTCAACGCACCAAAATATTTCATTTCCTCGCCAGATTCAAGCCTGGGTGCTTTTTATTAGGCTTTATTCCATCATTGTATAAAGTACTGGTTAGTTTCCAAACAGTCTCCCGTTTAACTACTGACCATGATCAACGTTGCTTAACTCCGGTAGACTCGTGGTTTCGGCGAAATTTACTCATAGATATTAATTTATTTGTGTTAATGATTCCGACAGGAAGTCAGTTTTCAATTTTATATTCAGTATTAAATTTTTTTTAAGTGTACTAGGCACTTTTACACATAATTAATGTTTCGATGATTTTTTTTTAAATATCATCTGTGGAAAAATTTTTTTACTAACGATGAACTCTCCCCACCGGCGTGGGAGTATTGTAGTTGAAGATTTGCCCGAGCATTCTTGTTTTCTGGTTAAAATGTGATTGTGCTTTGGGATTAAAAAGAGCCCTGTTAATAGACGAAGCGGTTACTAAAATTAACCACATAGTTACTTACCTGTTGTAGGGATCTGTCCCTGTGCTATTGGTATCACGGCTACGACTAGCTTGGACCGGCTCTGACCAGCTATGACAGCTATGACTAGCTATGACTAGCTAAGACCAGTTTGGACCAGCGGCCCGAGTGAAAACACTCGGGTACCCCCGTTAAAAACTGACCTTGTGTCACATTCTGATTCAGTGGGGGGTCAAGTAAATCTCTACTAACGTTAACCACTTATCTGTTCTTTGTCACGAAGAGCGTCTTTTTCGTAACTCTTGCAGGTGTTACGTGCATATTCTAGGCGTATTGCCTATCTTTTGAAGATAGAGCTAGACCCGTCTCCCTCGAAAATTAGCAAAATTTTCGTCACATCTTTTTCAAGATTATGAACGGAAAGAATATTTTCTTTTTTTTTTCTACTTTCAAGTCATTTTACTTTCTAAGATCGTTATATTAACAGCATAGACAGGAAATAAGATATTTCTCGCAAGTTATATTTTTCCTAGTAGTACATTCGTGTACTTTTAAAATCTAACATTATACAACCGGAGACAGAATGAAAAGAACAGCCGCGCCCACTAAGGAGAACACGCATGCGCAACGAACAAAGGCGGCAGCGTCAAATGAAAGTCCTTAAAAGGATTTCTTTGATAAATTATTTTAAAAAGAAGAGAAAAAACGAAACAAAAATAGAAAACTATCTAAATCTACAGAAATATTTCGATTTAAAAAAAAAATCATTTCAGGCTTTAATAATTTTTTCTTAAAAATTATCAAATAAAATTATTTTTCATTTAAAGACGCAATCGTTTCAACCCATTTCCCCGACACATTGAACTTTACAAAAAAAAAAAAAAAAAAAGAAAAAAAAGAAGACATTATTATGATCTTAATCAGTTTTGTACAAAAAGAAAAGTTCTTTTTTTGTCTTTCATTCAAAATAAAAATCAAAATCGTTATATTCACGTCTACTTTTTTTTCTCTTTCTTTCACCAAGTTAAATATCTTTCGACTCTCCCTCCTCCAATATTTCGTCTCTCTTCTTTTTTCTTTCTTTTGCAACCCTTTCTCTTTTTCTCAGTCTCGATTCATTGGCCATCTCCCGATCCTTTCGGCTGTTCATTCTCTAGATTTGTTTAAAAAATTCTTTCGTTTACGTTCGTTCAAAAAAAAAAAAAAAAATAATAATAATAAAAATTAAAAAAAAGTATGGACACGCTTATATAAAAGAAAATACATAATTAAAAAAAAAAGTCTCTTTTGGTTCAACCGAAAGCGAATTGCATAATATTTCCACTAAATCAAAATTGTGTCGTCTTATCGACCATGCTAACATTATACTTTCAGAGGACTGACGTGTTGGGTTCAATAGTACGAGCGTCAAAATGGCAATGGAATGATTTCTAAGGTTCTATATCAAGTCAATCGAATCTTTAAAAAGCCTAGCGTTTGGGGACAGAAAGTAAGCAAAATCAGAAACAAATAATATCTACTCAGAATACTCACTTCCAAACAGCACTTCCTGACCTAGAATTACGTACAACAGCCGAGGAATTCAGTATTCGAAAACCTTATTAATAACGCAGAGACAAGGGCGCAATTTAGAAAACTTCTATGAGCCATGTCACTTCAGGACGTGGGCTATTACGGCTCTTCACAATATATTATCCTTTGTACCTCTCAACAACGTTTGTACCTTTACTAAAATTCTCCTCCGTTGCACTATACATTTACGAAAGCTTGTTGTTTTTTCTGTCCTTTTTGTCTTGTATATGTCCTACGAGCGTCAAATTCTACAAACCCTTTTCCTCATTATGTGTCCAAGAAATTCCATCTGTAACTAAGTGATTCTGAGTATAAAAGTCTATTTTGCTTCATTTTACTTAAGACTTCCTCTTAAGCCCTTTCTTACGTATTCCATCTATGGTATTCTCAGGATATTTCTGTAAAACCACGCATTTAAAATTCAGTGCATGTTTGTGTTAACATCTCCAATACGTAGTTCGAATTGTCACTTTCTGACAACCATATATTATATCTTCTTACAGTTTTGATAGTTAGTCCTTTATTCACCCTTTCCTTTAATACCTTTTCTATGACGTCCTGTATTTTTTTTTCTGTGTTTGCTATCACCAAAGTATCATCTGCGTATCTGCTATTGTTGAGGTTGCGCCCACGAATAATAAATCCTTTGATATATTTACGGATTTATTTTTACCCTCAACGAGTTTAATACTTGTTGAGGGTAAAAATAAATCCGGAAATATTTTTAGCCTTATGATACCATACATAAACTAGAATTATTATGATTCCACTGACCATAAAGTGGAGGGTCGGATTTCACTTGTTTTTATGCAATAAACAGAACCCCCCATGGACAGTGAGTAAAGAAAGCGTAACTTCAATAGTACTCGTTGCTTGATCAATGAATACCGAATGTTTACTTCTAAGGAAACGGCTAATATTACCCTTACTGTTAGAGAAAGGGAGAACAGATACTACATTTTTATTACAGCTCGATGGTCAATAAGTGAGGGAAAATGTAACAAGAGTAGCAATGGCTGCCTGTCAGTCAATGAATATTTCCGTATAAGGAAACAGCTAATATTAAATAAATTTTTTTTTACGATTATTTATATTCCAAAATGTAACCAATAGAGTTTTTCGGATATAAAACGTGTTTAAAATGTTTAGAAGCAACTGTTTCAGAGAGAGAAAAAAAATTAGCGTTTATAATTTTTTTTTATCTTTCTATATTGCCGAGAATGAAAGTTAAAACAATTTCACTCGGAAACCGGAAATGGGTGTAAGACAAGTATACGTCTTCTCACCGGACTTATCCAACCTATATAGTGAGGCGATTCGGAGAGAACTATCACATAACAAAAAAAAAAAAAAAAAAAACTCTTGCCGTTCTTTTGTGTGGGAATTGATCACTGATACGCGAATGAGTTCGTCACGTACCGGGAAAACGAGTGGGTGTCGGGCATTGCTCTTGACTAATGCAGGTGCGCTGCGCACACACACCGTAGCTCGGGCAGTGGCGAGGAAACATGCCGGTGTCTAAGAAGCTTGTTCGGTGTTGTCTGCTTTATGACTTTAAGGTGGGATTCTTCACAGCGGCAACAAGTCGCCGAATACGCCAAGCTTTTGGAGATAATTCTGTGAGTGAACATACTGCCAGGCATTATTTTCAGAAGTTCAGGTCGGGAGATCTGTCCCTTTGTGATGAACCCCGCAGTGGTCGGCCACAGGTCCTAAAGGTGTCCATAAACGAGGACAATAGCCAATCCTTCTACTTCACCAACATAAGGAAGGCGTGCAAGCCAACAAGCAACAATGAGTTAGTTTGTTTCTTGTTCCTTTCGCGGACCACAACGTAATCATCTTTCATCGAGTGTTCAGCAGTGACAAAAAGTGGGCCCTGTATAAAAACAACCAAGCGTGCCAGACATTGCTTGTCACCAGGGAATCCTGTGCCTCACACCACAAAACCACCTCTACACTGACGTATGGTCATGCTCTGTGTCTGGTGGACTAGTCAACAAATGGCGCACTATAGCCTGCTGCCAACGGGCCAATACGTCACTGTCGACCTGTACTTTGTCCTTAAAAATATGTACGGCAGCTGCTCTACCATTTAAGCTACTAGAGCTGTCAGAAGATAGTCCAGTATAATACATACCTTACTATTCATTCAGTTATGTGCCATACGTGATACACGCTTAGGCGATCATGTAGCGTTTGATAGATGCCTCACGAGGTAGTTTTTTTTTTCTGCAGTAGGTTGCCATTTCTTTCTGCGGTAGACCAGTTGCCATTCAAGGCTGTAGAACCCGGTCTGTCCTGCTATTTACCCATAGCTGGAGAAAAAGAATAGGATTTATCACCTTTCCCAAGGGTATTAACAACGTAAATGAATTTCAGTCAGCTTCGTGCCATGCGTGGTACACGCTTAGGCGATCATGTATCTTTCGATACATGACTGACGAGGAAGATTTTTTCTCGTAGTAGGTTGCCATTTCATTTTGCGGTAGACCAGTTGCCATCCAAGGCTATAGAACCCGGTCTATCCTATTTATCCATAGTTGGCGGGGTAGTAGAAGAGGATTGATACCTTTCCCAAGGGTATTAGCAGGTAAGTGAACGGAATGGATTCGACTGGAAATTAAGCTACTAGCGATGTCAAGTATAATACATACCTTACTATTCAGTCACTTATGTGTCTTACGTGATGCACGCTTAGACGATCATGTACCTTTCGATACATTACTGACGAGGTAGATTTTGTTCCCGGTCCATTTCTTTCTGCGGTAGACCAGTTACCATCGAAGGCTATAAAAAGCTGGGAGGAGAAGAACAGGATTCATACTTTTCCCAGGGGTAGAATATCCTGAGCGACTATTGATTAGAAAGACATGTTTAATGTTTATAGTCCTAAACACGCCAATTCCTTTTGACTGAATTTAATGCACCCACCATGGATTCGACTGGAATTTAAGCTACTAGAGATGTCAATGAAATCCATCACAATCACGTAAGTGAATGTGATGGATTCGACAGGAATTCGAACTCGGCTCTCCAATTCCTCAATCCGAGCCGCTATCCATTATTCCACCGTACCTCTTACAATTATTTTCCAAATAAATGGTCTTAATAACTGAGGAAGGGTTAGAATTTTCTCTATATGTAATAAATTGAGAAATCTTAATAAAAGGTTGTGTGGAAAATAATTTAAATGGTCAAATCACTTCTAAATTAACAGGGTGGACCTAAAAAGATCGTGGTGTAGGGAAAGGAGAAATAAATAAGTAAACGTCCCCTCTTCTACGAAATATCTAAGATAACTTTTTTTATCCCCCTTTCCACATGATAGATCGATGTCATATTTCTGATCAACATTGATTGCTAACGGTCTAACTCGGTGCAATAATAATAATAATAATAATAATAATAATAATAATAATAATAAAAACAATTGAAATAGCGATATTTGTTTCTGTAAACATTTCATCATCTCTCTCCTTTCATATTTTGGCATTCAGATCTCACAGGACGGTCATAACTTCCTGTGATTTGCACTGAGCCTTGGATTAAACCCTTTCAAATTTTTCTTCTGTACTTTGTGCTGTTGGTGCATATATGACTATAAGAGAATGTTAAAAGGTTTTCCCTTCATTTTAAGTAAATTGATTCAGTCATATAGTCGATAGTATCCCAGAAGACATTTCTTTATGCATTGTTCAAATAAAGGGTTTTCCAATATCTTTGACTGATTTTAAATGTGAATTAAGTTTAAGCTTCTCATTTTTTTTTTATTTATCTTTCAGATTTGGCGGATATTTGTGCAATAGTATTTTTTACACATAATTCCTTTGACATAAATAACACGATCCACTAGTAAAATAATTCAATTTTCACCAATAGCACTGATTTATTTACTGCTGACATTGATCCGTCTTAAGGAAACACCCTTCAGTATCTGTCTAAATTTCTGAGATGAGATTATGTACACTATTTACATTATTCAGACTATTGTCCTCATCTTTGTCGCCATATTTATTACAACGTTTGGGTCGTTCTTCAGTATCTGTCTATATTTTTGAGACGAGGTATTATGTGCACTATTAACATTATTCAGTTGTACACTCCGGCCTTCTTCAGTTGGTTGGAATGTCGAACTTAACCCTTTATTTCGCTCACTGAGGTAGACAGTTCTAGTTCCACGTGCCATGTTTAATGGATGTCAGTTATCAGTTATCTCCTGTTAATTCCTGCCTTCAAGTTTTCCACTGTCTTAACACATGGACACATGACACAGTGGATAAAGGTGTTGATTAGATCCAGTGACAGGACCCAGAAATTGGAGAGGGGAATTAACAGGAGATAACTGATAACTGACATCCATTAGACAATGCACGTGGAACTAGAACAGCCTAACCCAGTGAGCGAAATAAAGGGTTCAGTTCGACATTCCAACCACCTGAAGAAGGCTGGAGCGTACAACGGCCGAAACTTAATAAATATGGCGATAAAGATGAGGACAATAGTCCGAATAATGTAAATAGTGACGCACCCTTAAATATAATCCGTATTAATGAAACACCCTTTATAAATCCAAATCTCCTTTCATTTTTTTCCTCCTGAAAATACGACACTGAAATCAGATGGGATAGCAAAAATCCCTTCTGCTACACAAAGTATTGAGAAACAGGAAAATCTGGTTAGAAACAAACAAATATAAAAGAAGAAAAAAAAGAAAACTGAACACTTATCGATCCTTCTATATAGCAGTAAAAGCTGGACAATCACAGATAAAGATGGGACTTGAGGCAACAGAAACCAGCTTCTACAGAAGGATGCTGAGAATACTATACACTGAATATGTTATAAAATATGAAGTTTTAGAGAAAATCGAAAAGGGATAGTTGAAATTTCTAGGGCACATTATGAGGAAAGAAGGCTTAGAGAACTTGATACTCACATGACAAATTGAATACAAGAACAACTGAAGAAACATACCTAACGAGCTTTTGTAAATTTTTGAGAGAACAAAGATTAAAAGAGATTGTGAAAAGACAAAATTTACTAAGAGCTACAACGGACAGGAAATAGTAGAGATCCATGATCAGCCACGTCCTGAAGGGATACGGCATATATAAAACGAATTCCTTAAAATAGCTATATTAACAAAAATAGCCAATGCTATGATAATAGAGAAGAAACAGTGGAGAACCATGATCACCTACGTCCTTGGGGGACATGGCATTAAAAAGAAATACATATATACGTTGACAATAGGGGACCTTTTTTTGGTGGGTGCATTAAATTCAGTCAAAAGGAATTGGCGTGTTTAGGACTATAAACATTAAACATGTCTTTCTAGTCAATGGTCGCTCTGGATTTTTGCATATTAGACAACGTCACTGGCGGACTGCACAGAGTGTCAGCTTGCTTGGCTTCTTGATTGAGTGGTCGCTCTATATCAAGTAAAACCAAAATAAAAAAAAAACAAAAACAAATTCAGAGGGCTGTTTTTGTAATAAAAATGAATATGACCTTTATAAAGTCATTCACACACCATCACTTACTCGAGTCCAATGTAATACATTTTCAAAGTTAAAGATCTTGAAGATTAAGTTAATGAATTAGATGACTGGTAAAAATTTGGAATTCTACATATTGCTACCAACTGAAAAGGAATTGTTAGATTGAGTGGATGCAGAAGTAATTATTGGTAGATTCGATCAACCATTTAACGAAAACAAGCGTTTGCTCTTAATATAGTGAACTGCATGCAATGTTCTGTTGTATTTTTGAACAATTTCTAAATGTGTTAATTGTACATTAAACTACTTTAAAAATAACAACTAGTTTCAGCCTTGTACAAATTAACTGAAACAACCGCTTTAGTTTCCTTTCTTTCACCATAGGTCAGTTTTAGACCCACTGGAGTGACAGGGTGTAATCGATTTCTATTTTTCCCTCAGGTTAGGTCATTTGCAGTGGTGTACTGTAATATGAAACTATTTTTTGGGGGGTGTATGATGAAATTTGTTAGGCCTTAAAAAATATTGCGTCATCCGTGATTGCATCAGATTTTCATTCGCCCTGTCACTATTGTCTCAATTGTTGATTAGTTATCCTAATGTCATTGTCTGCGATAGACGTTACTCCGAGGAAGCGTCCGAAAATTGTAACGCTGCACGGACACACTGACAAGCCTTAACGGTGAGCAGATTAAAGTAATATAGATTGGCTCGGAAAATCTCCTGATTTAATTCCAATCGAAAATCTGTGGTCAATCTGCAAGAAACAACTTCGTGGAAGTGAGATACGAAGTACTAACATGTGCACTGGGTCATGTTTCATTGGAAAAATACGAAAAAGGTAAATAATAACGGAATTATTCGTTTTGTTTCAATTAATTTGCACAAGGGTATACTTAAAAAATAACTAAAAAAATAAATTGTAACTATATTTACATTTGGTATATACTATCAGAGACATGTGCAGTATATGTACATTGTAATTACTAAGTAAGATAATAGTCATTTTCTCCTCAAAATTTTAATCGTATCCTTTTTTCCGTATGTAATTTTGAAAATTTGATTTCATCGAAATTAACTGATAACATTGTCGCTGCGTGTACTCCCTATCTTCTGTCAACTGATAATTTTCGGCACTGTCTGTTAATCATTGTGAAAAAAAAAATCCCCAACTAACCGTAAGATTTGCAATAATAGGCTTTACACTAGAACTCTAGACCTGATGTCAGGTGGTTTGAAAGTAGTTGTCTAGACAGGTTTCTTTACCAATGCTAAAAATTTCGGTCTGCTTACCTTTAACCTTGCTCTCATAGCCAGTGATAAACCTATGTCTTACCCGAAGGCAATGGTGCGAACGCACGTCGGCCGGAATTTGAGCTCTTTTCCCATAACTATGTCCTCGATCGCACCTCTTAATCCGTGACGATTGAGCTCTCTGCACGAACGAAGGATTTGGGCATAGCGAGGTCAACAGAGATAGGGAAAGGCAGCGAGTTTAATAAATGAAGAGCCTGTGTGAACTGATAGCGGAATGGGATGCCAGAAAGAAAATGTTCAGGGCTACAAGGGATAGGAAGTTTTGGAGAGCCATGTCTGGCCATGTCCTGGACCGATGAGGTACGTAGTCGAGGCATAATCTGATACTTGATATATATCGTTTGTGTTTCTGCTTACCTCTTCTTCATTTTTGTTATCGGTGCTGACCCATTCCCCAAAGAGGGCGTAATCATGATATACTATTTTTTAAATCATGAAATATTATCATGTCTTATTCCAAATGCTCTTTCTTTAATGATCCGTATCCCTTCGGGTGATAATAGATCTCCACAGTTTCCTTTCTTTTGTTGCTCTAAATAACGTTTGACTCTACAATCTTCTTTTCTTCCGTTTTGTCTCAAATCCATCAAGTCGGTTACCCGCTTTTTTCCTGTTTCTCTTGCAGTCAATATGCCCTGTGAGTGTTTGATTCTCTAGGCCATTTTTCCTCATTATGTGTCACGGGGATTTCATGGAGCACTTTCTCATTTTAATTATAAGCTACTTTACAGTTCTTGTTTTTCTTTAAAACCTCCTCGTTTCTCACATATTCTGTCCACGTTATTTTCCAACATTCTTATTTATTTATTTAGTTGTTTCTTTTACCAGCCATATTAACCCTTTTAGGTTATTTAATGCTGAAGAATTTGTTTGGTTTTTGTTTACTGCTTGTTGATTTTTTGTAAGTTTATTGTTTTCGAGATATAAGGTAGAGGTGTTGTAATTTAGTACATGATGATTATATGCTATCTTCTTTTCCAAATATATTTTCTTATATAATTTTGTTGCTTTTAGAAATTCTAAAAAGTCATTTATGTAAGTTTTGTTGAAGATGTCTTTCAGATTGTTTTCTTGATTGTATCTTAATCATATTTGTTCAAGATCTATGCAGCTTGTTAGTAAATGTTTTCACTGTGTAGAGCTCCTGGCATGGAATGCAAATTGGGGCTTCTTCACCCTTCAGAAGGTGTGAATGGGTCACAGCGATGTGGCCTATTTGAAATTTGTTCAAGATCTATGCAGGTTGTTAGTAAATGTTTTCACTGTGTAGAGCTCCTGGCATGGAATGCAAATTGGGGCTTCTTCACCCTTCATAAGGTGTGAATGGGTGACAGTGTGTGGCCTTTTTTAAATTTGTTCAAGATCTATGCAGCTTGTTAGTAAATGTTTTTAGTGCGTAGAGCTCCTGGCATGGAATGCAAATTGGTGTTTCTTTACCCTTCACCAGTTGTGAATGGGTGACAGCGGTGTGCCCTATTTGAAATTTGTTCAAGATCTATGCAGCTTGTTAGTAAATGTTTTCACTGTGTAGAGCTCCTGGCATAGAATGCAAATTGGGCCTTCTTCACTGATGATGGATATGTGTGCAATTAAACAAAATATTATAACTTTTTAATTCTTCAAATTATCAATAATTTAGCTACATTTTTCTGAAATAGATACCTTTTTATGTCTACGAATTCACCGTGGACCACTAGAAATGCTATGTGGACCACCAGTGGTCCACCTGCTCCACGTTGGGAATCTCTGGGTTAATAGACTACATATAATGGTAGCCTTGGAAGAAAGGAACGTAATTCGGTGTATGGAGGATTCTTTCTTAACAATTGTCCCGATTCTATGCCCAAAATTATCTGTAATAATGCGTCTCCATCTCTACCTATGTTGACACAAGACATGTTCATAGAAGCAACCAATAGTTTTTAACCCAAGTTTTCGTTGAGGAAAACTAGTAATTGTAGCCTTCTCTTCAAATTATACTTTTCTTCTTTGTTCTTCTACATGCTGTGTATTTTTCCCAGATTCTTTTGGTGGACATTTAGAACTTCAGAGAGGCATTCTTTTCTTGAAAACTAATCTCATGGCTTTTTAGAACAGTTTTCGCCTTGCGATGGCATTTTGGTTTATACTAGGACATTTCTCACTCTGAGAATGCTTTCGATTTCTTTCTCGTCTCTATTCAGTGCTTAATTCTTCTACTTTTTATATAGTTCATTATTCCATTGTTCTTGCCGATTCCATTGAGCTCTGCGGGGAAATCCTAACAATCGTTTCTCATTTTTTTTTGTCTTTTTTTTTTCTTTCTCTTTTGCTTCGTTTATATCGAAGCTTTTTGTTTGTTCTTTCTGTTTGATTTCTCGTTGATGTATTTTTCTTCTCATTCGACGTATATTTTCCTTTTTTTTTTTTTTTTTTTTCACCTTCCCAAGCAACTTTTCTTGTTTTTCCTCAATCTGTTTACATCCATCTTATAGTCTTTTTTTCTCATGCTTTGTGTCTGTCATTATATGAAAGGGCAGTTTGATTACGATCTCAGTCCTTTTTCTTGCTTTAACGTGTCTTTTTTTTTAATTCTCTATTGCTTATTATTATGTAATATTTAACCGATTGCCCCTTTTATCAATTCTTTCTCTTTCTTTAGTTGTCTTTTATTTTTCATTCAATTTTTAGTTTTATTTCTTTTCTTTTTTCTTTTCCCTTGAATTCTTTTCATCTTTTCTTTTCTTTTTATTCATTTCTCTCTCTTTTTTCTTCTCTTTTTTTTTCTTCTTCTTCTTCTTTTTTTACTTATTTTTCTGCCTTATTCTGACTTTCTTTTCCTCTCCTTCTTCTTTCTTCCTTTTTCATTCTTCTATTCTGGTTTCTTTTTCTTTGTCTTCTTTTTTCTTTCTCAGCTTTTCTCACCATTTTCTAAATCTGCCTCTCTCTTTTTCTTATTCTCTTCTTTTATTTCTTTCACCCTTCTTCTCTTTTATTCCTTCTTTCTTTTCCTAGTATTCTTGTTTCGGATCCATGCTTACTTTTCTTCTTCTATTGTCATTATTTTTAAAGGTTCGTTTTCTTTGTTCCTCAATCGCTTCTGTCTTTCATTCTCTCTATCTCCCCGCCCCACCCTCTCTTTATGAGTCTTATTCGCTCTTTGCTCGTTTCGTTTTCTTTGTTCCTCAATCGCTTCTGTCTTTCATTCTCTCTATCTCCCAGCCCCACCCTCTCTTTATGAGTCTTATTCGCTCTTTGCTCGTTTCGTTTTCTTTGTTCCTCAATCGCTTCTGTCTTTCATTCTCTCTATCTCCACGCCCCACCCTCTCTTTATGAGTCTTATTCGCTCTTTGCTCGTTTCGTTTTCTTTGTTCCTCAATCGCTTCTGTCTTTCATTCTCTCTATCTCCACGCCCCACCCTCTCTTTATGAGTCTTATTCGCTCTTTGCTCGTTTCGTTTTCTTTGTTCCTCAATCGCTTCTGTCTTTCATTCTCTCTATCTCCACGCCCCACCCTCTCTTTATGAGTCTTATTCGCTCTTTGCTCGTTTCGTTTTCTGCAGTTCTTTTATCCTCAATCTCTTACTTTTTCTTTCTCTTCATTTTGAATCATTGTTTTTATTCATTTTTCAATTCTCCTCTCTTTCAACCGCCCACTCTCTCTCCCTTCACTTCACCTCTTTCTCTCTCTATTTTCTCTCTCTTTGTCAGTTTCCATTTCATTCTGTTCATTACTTTTCCCTCTTTCTTTCCCTCTCAGTTTGATTCGCTTCACTCTCTTTTTCTCTACCCATTATCCCCTACTCAAATTTCAACCCAGCCACACCCGTTCATAATACACCCACACCCAG
>OZ010583.1:26076837-26109337 GCA_963932145.1 Acanthosepion lycidas | reverse complement strand
GAATCCAAACTGATATATTCTAGAAAAACAAGCGGGGAACGAAAAAAAAAAAAAAAAAAAAAAAAATCAAGAAAAGGAAAAGAAAAAAAAAGAGAAAAAAAAGCGAGGTACGATATATAGAAAGAATGAAAACAGACGAGATAGGAATAAAGCATAGCTGAGAAGAAATGTTATATACAGTTATTAAGCTTAGTTTTGTAAGACTCAAGACTGAATTACGTGCGGAAAGGAGGTGAAAAAGATTGTGTTACGTCAATCTTTCAAGGGACAGACCTTGGTTTCTTTTTAAATAGGTATTAGAAAATCCAGGCTTCTACCTGGGTTAGAACCCTGACCTATGACACCCATGTGAAATTGATGACCACCTACTTAACTTGAGAAAGCGTTATAAGAGTCATGGCCGACAAGACAAAGAATACGATTAAGGAGTAAGGAATGGAATGAAAAAAAGAATGAAAAGATGACGGAAAAGGAAAGAAAAAAAAGGGAAAATGATAATTTAGTAATGTTTCCATCCTTGGAACAGTATGGAAAAAAAAAGAAAGACATGAGTTAGAGAAGGAAAATATAGCGAAAGCAAAGTTAGAAATTTCAAGATGAAAAACAAAAGGACGAGGAGGAACAGATTAGACGGTGAGGCAGACGAAACTACAAAGGGACAGCGACTAGAAAAGCTATAAAAGAAAGAAAAATGAAATGTCTTACTCTATAAAGATTATTAGGGAAAACCAATCCGGAAATGAAAGCGTAAAACGATGATAAAGAGAGATGATAAGAAAAAAAAAAAATAAAAATAAAAAAAAATAAGCGTAAAGAAAGGAGAAAAAGAAACTAGAAAAGAAGGCAAAAGAAGACCGGTGCAGGGATGGGGAGTATGCAACAGCGGGGGTAGGGAGCTAACAAAAACGAAAGGGTGGAAATGGGTTTAAAAAAAAGAAAAAGAAATACAGAGACGCGGAATTAGAGGGCTGTAAAGGGTGGGGGCGTAAATGGCACGGATTGTAAAAGAATTCGCCTGGCTGCCCAATCACGTCTTCCACCCTTTATCGAACTGACATGACCACAGTCGAATAAGCGGCAGCCGCAGCCTTGTCGGAGGCGGTAACGACAGCGAGAGAACACTGCTGTGGCCGGCTTCCGTTTCTCCCGCCTTTTCCCTCTCTTCTTCCCACTGCCATAACACTACGCATGCGTGAACAAACCAACAATTTCAAATATGAGCGCATGCGTAGGCTCGCATACCCACTTTTATCGATGAAGTCATTCTTGAAACAAGAACGAATCAGCGATGATGATGTTGTTAATAATAATAATAATAATAATAATAATAATAATAATTATAATAATAATAATAATAATAATAGTAGTAGTAATAATAGCAACTATTATTACTAACTGTTTATGCAACCGGTTTATATTATTGGTAGGAATTATTTAAAAACTTTCATTCACTCTGATGTGTACATATATGTCAGCTAGGATTTATTTTTTAAAAAGACTGATTTTTTTTTCTAGTAATCACTTGAATAGTGATGCAACAAAATAGCTTGGTGAGACAAAGAGAGAATTAGAATTGTAATTTAGAGAGTTGATTGCGATTGAACGAAGAGATTATGTATAATTCACAGATTATATATAAGGATTATCTCATCACTTTTATTTGACTTTACTGTCATTTGCCTTTTTAAAATTTTTGATTTCTTTTAATGGCAGAGGATGTCTTGATACCGAAATCCTGAATTTTGCAATATTTAACCCTAAATTCGTTTAGGCATATTTCGTGATTTAATCCGTACTTAGACGAAGTTAAAAAAAATGTAAAGTATTGTCGGTGTCTAAGAATTAATTCACTACTTACTAAAAACCGTCCTGGGTATGACGATAAACTACATCCGCGTTTTGGGTAAGACGATAAACTACGTCCAACAGCAAGGCCTCTGACCAGAAGGTCTTGAGGAGCGTGGAACTACCTCTTAATTGCTGGTGTTCCCAGGTCCACCCTGACCCAAGGTGTCATCACCTGTAAGGGTCCCAGCAAAAGGGAAAAAGGTTAACATCCAAACTTGTGTAAAAAATATGTTTTAATACCAGAAATAGTTTATAATAAAAAAAATGATTACCAACAATAATTTTAGAAGGAAAAATTATCTACCAAGTGAGAAATTTAAAAAAAAAGACTTTTTACGAAAATAAACCATCCAAGATTGTAAATTTCTTAAAAGAAGTTGGATTGTACTAAAAAATATGAGTAATTGAAAATTGGTTCAAATATATATGTACAGCGATTTTCCAAGCGTAGCTCGGATGAGGTACAAGGCCGACAATAAGGGGCACTCAGTGAGGATCGAACTCACTACTCATTCGTAATTGTTCTAGCGAGACAAGCTTGCTGACCATTACACCACTTCGAGGTGCCCAATTTTTCTAAGCGTAGCTTAGATGTGACACAAGGTCGAAAATGGGGTACCCAGTGAGGATCGAACTCACTATACAGTCGTTACTGTTTTAGCGAGACAAGCTTGCTTACACCAGGCCGAGGTGCCCCAAATATATATGTATAGATACACACCTTTTTTCACGAAACTATCGCTATAAATCTATTTCAAAAATTTTGTTGGCAAATTAAATGACCCACTGAGGTTGATATGCCATAAAACAAAACAACAACTTACTAACAAAATTGTATTTCCAATATAAATGTTTGATTTATTGATTGATTTGTTTTCTTTTGCAAGTTATTTAGAGCCAGAAAATAAATATTTACTATTACAAGTTCTTCTGATAAATCCATTAGAGAATTAATTAGGGGAGAAGAGGTGTATTTATAGATTTTTCACTGTTATTTGCATGTCAGTGAATACAACGAGACTAAATGGAATTGGTAGTCGTCTCCCCGAGTCGTTAATCATTACACATTCGCACACCCAAACATACAGCGCCTTATATTCCTTTTGTAACGTATGGTGGCCGTTAATAATTAAGTATACCTCTAGACTACAATGTTAAAATAAAACAGTATTTAATTACAACCGCAAATAAATAATTAACCAGAACAAAGAAGCAAAACTAAAGCAAATATAATTAACCATTTCAGTGAATACCTTGTTAGTAGCTCAGTTCGGTTTAATGTCTGATAGATCCTAAATCAAAACTCAAATCATCACTCTAATTCGACTGGATAGTTCCACTCAATAGTCACTCAATAATCACTGCAGTCAGCAGCCTGACACCGCTATTTATACACCTTGTGGAAAAATATATCCAGAGTGACATGCTCGAACCTCGATGTCGGTAGTTACCTCATTTTCTTCCTATATGACACTTCCCAAGCGGACACCCATCTAGGTACTGGCCAGGATCGACGTTGTTTTACTTCAGTTATCGTTCGAGAACCAGTGTTCAAACGAGGTATTATTGTCTGCCAGAATAAATGCATTATAATAGCAAAGCATTTAAATTAATAAAGAGATACTTGATATGAAATGTCAATATTATATTGAATAAATTGCTACGTCTGCTGCTAGGAAATTTTATGCAGTGTCGTTTTAGACAATGTTTCTCGCTAGAATCTATCTTAGACTTTTAGTTTACTATTCGACCATGTTTTGAATATTGCTACCACATCTGGTCTGGTGTTTCTGCTTTGTATTTAGAGATTCTTGATGAAATACAAAGAAGAATCTACAATATTACCGGTCCTGACCTGTCATCTCGGCCTCAGTCCCTTTCCCACCGCCGTAACATAGCGTCTGTGTGCCTTTTTCCATGCATAGCTTCATGGTAATTTTTCTGAGGAGCTTTCCACTTTGGTGTCTTGACTTTACGAAGGTGCTCGATTGGCCGTTAGGTCTCATCATTTTACAGCTGAAATTGCTAAATGTAGCCGTAGGTTCTATGCCAATTGCATATTCTTTCGAAATATTCGCTTATGGAACTCTCTTCAGGTGTATTGCTGTTCAGAAATGTAAATGCAATGTCAATCGTTATCTTCTGTCTTCTTAATTCCTATTCTTTTGTTGCTACCTCTCCTTAGTAAAAACTTTACTCTTTTTTACATATTTTTTTACACTCAATAACCAGCTTACGTCTTAGTGGCTTTATTGCCTTGTCTGGTATGAAATCATCAAAAAAAAACATTGACGTAACAGGATCTTCACATCCTTTCCGCACGTAATTAGGTCTTGAGTCCTACAAAGCTAAGCTTAGTAACTGTATATAACATTTCTTAATCTACATTTTACCGGATAGATATTAAAAAAAAATATTTGTATCTATTAGCTGCATTGGATGAAGCTTCTGTTATCTATAACCTCCAATGATGTCCCTGTAAATTTCAACACTTTTTCCGCATTCATAATCCTAACTATACCGATTTTCACAAATGCTGCAACTGTAAGGTTTAATTCATTGCGATGCATTTTTATGGTCACACTAGGGGTTCTTTGCTGAAAGCTGAGTAGAATCTGGTTTACTCAAGTCCTCGGTATTCCCAAAGACCTCAATTACGTTTGTGCCTTTCCACGAATTTCTAATCTTAATTCTAGAGACGTTATACTTCTTTTTTTTCGCGCGCTTCCAAATGTTCCTCTAATTCTAGCTACACACTGACATTTCTATTATATTGTTTTCAGTATAATGGAGGTATTTTTCTAGTTTCTTATTGACTATCACATTTACTACATCGTACACTGGGACAGCGACGTTCATAATTTAGGAGGTCTTTTTTACAGAAAAAGAAATTGAACATAGAATAGGCTGTGCTAGAGGTAGGTGCACACAAAACTTCAACCTGAAAACTCGAGTCATACTCTTAAATAGCCTCGTCAGGGTACTCGGCCATTTGGCCGATGGACGTAATGGCGTACTTACATGTATGTCACACTCTTTATCGTAATATGCTACATATATTTATATTTATTTACTGTATTAATTTATAATTTTTCGTTGTTTTTGTCAGCCTTTTTTAAAATCTATTCTATATATATATATATATATATATATATATATATATATATATATATATATATATATATATGGTGTATATAGTATATTCTTTATATATTATATTTTACTTCAAATATTACTGTAAGATGATAAGTATTTTGAGAAAAAGCTTTTACAGTATGAAAGATTTTTCAATGTCTCTTTTAATGATCATTATCTTAAAGGGATAAACTAGCTTTTATCTTACTGTTAAATACGAATTTAAATAATTAAGTGCTACTTTTTACTCAAATATTTTTAAAAATATCAATCTCAAGAAACAAATATTGAAATAAGAAACCTTTAAATTTTAGATTTAGTAATTTAATCACTTGAAATTCTGTGGTAATTATTAGTCCTATTCTACCTTATAATACGGCTCATTAAAATACTTAATGTATTGCTTGTTACTATTTTTACTTGTACATTTTCAGTGAAATGTCTGTTCGGCCAAATGTTTCTCGGCCAAATGTCCGTCGGCCAAATGTCCAGCCATCCTCGTAATATCGAGACTTCCAAATGAGTGCAATGCATGACACCAAAACTGTTCAGAAATATATAAAGTGTCAGCTGTCTACAATCATTTCCTAAGATCAATGGTGAAAAATGTTTGAGTGTGTAAAGCCTGAGGGTTTTGGCCTTCTTTGGACATTTTGGATTGGCGCTACATAATCCCTAACAAAGGGCTGTACCAAATAAAAGAAACCACATCACTTGAGGACTACCAACAGCAGCAACAGTTAAAATGGATAGCACATGTAACTCAAAGAGAAAAATAATGACATAATCCAAATGTTAACATTCTACACCACTCCAAATAGAATATTTAGGAAGGAAACCCCCATTAGTACTGGAGGGAGCGATAACAGCTACTACATTTGAGAAACCTGTTTTCCTGAAAAAAATCTTAGGAGAAAGAATTTCATAAATTTCAATTTAAAAAAAAACTATTGGCTGCTGTCAATGTTTCTTTGTAGGGAAACGGTAAAGATTACCAAAGATTTTAATTTCATTTTATACATTAAATTAAATTCCTTTTATTTATGTATTATTAAGGAGAACTCATATTTCTGAAAGGCAAATACTAAGAAAAAATGTTAAGTGACATTTAAAAACCTTTGTGTCGAAATTTAATTTTAGTGTTTGGCCCATTATATTTATGTAATATATTTAATGTAAGATGAAAGAAACCCAATCAATGTATTATTTGGACATTAACTAGCATATACAGTTAATTTTGATAGCTTGAAGGATAACATATCCCCATGCGCTATTCCAATTCACCTCGCTATTATGGGAAACTATTGATTGCTTATTTAGCCATAAATAGAGTAATGTCTTTAAACAGTGTTTAAATCAGTCAAAATAGGGACCCTGGATATCTATACGTTTCTACCTTCAGGGTTACAAGGTTGTTTAGCCTTTAAAAAGTCGGAACGGACAGAAATCAGTAAATTCGTTTTTTGCCTCTTCTTTACAATGGGTTGTTTTTGGAAGTTGATTGTAAAAGTAATAGTCAGTTTGAGAGAGAAATTTGGCAGTGATGCTCTGGTTTAGATTCCATGAATCTGTAATGCATAACGCCAAAGGCGGAGCACCAGAGATTCACCATAATTTTCTGTTGCTACAATTTCAGTGTTTGGGTTCTTCGTCCTGACCAAACCATTGAGCATATCATTTACGATTGCCATAAGGGATCAATTTTTCTCAATGGATTCTCCTCCAGTTCCTATCCCACGAACGCAGGCGTTCCCCAAGGCTCCATCCTTGGCCCCACTCTATTCCTTATTTTCATCAACGACCTTCCTGACGCCATAGGTTCCCAAGTTGGCATCTACGCGGACGACACTACAATTTACTCGTGCCTCAAAAACAAATATAGTGTCGTTGACAAAACTAACCTGGCCGCTCGTCTTGAAATGGACCTCTTAATCGGTTGTTAATTGGGGCAAGAATTGGCTGGTCAACTTTAACGCCTCAAAAACTAAACTAATCTCTGTTAATCACCATAGAGATCCTTCCCTGACCCCCATTAGAATGTCTGATAGTCAACTTCTTGAGAGCAACTCTCTGCGTCTGCTCGGTCTCACATTGACTACTGACCTGAGATGGAACAATTACATTGAGTCAATTGCATCGTCCACCGCGAGGAAAGTTGGCTCTCTGTGCCGCGCCAGGAAATTTTTCTCCCCGGAATCGATACTTCAAATATGCAAACCAACCATTCGCCCTTGAATGGAGTATTGCTGCCATGTATGGTCTGGGGCACTTTCTGTTTACCTCGGAATTCTTGACATGATCCAGAGACGGATATGTATTATAATTGGCCCTGATCTGGCATCTCGTCTACAGTCACTCTCTTACAGACGCGCCGTCGCCTTTCTCTGTCTTTTCTACAAATACTTTCATGGTAATTGCTCCGATGAGCTGCTTTCACTGGTTCCCAGACTTCATGAATTCAAGCGCCCTACGAGGCTGGCATGCCGCTCCCACCCTTACACTGTAGAAACTTTTAAATGTAGCCGTCTCTTCTACTCCAATAGCTTCATACCTCGCACCTCTCGCCTGTGGAACACCCATCCCAATTACTGTTTCCCTGACAGCTATAATCTCTGTGTTGGAATGTGTCACGAAAAAATAAATGATTTCGTCTCTTTCTCTCCTGCTGTCGTAGCGACGGACACAGTCTCCACTTCTGAGACTGAAAACTGCCCTCCTTCTCATTCCAGCCCTTTACATAGAGCTTGGTAACTCACCTATGCAAAACACCAACAAGCCAGCTGCCAATCACAATTCCCGCGCCTGCCCACCTCCACTCGCTTTGGGAGCTTCAAGTTAACCGACCAACTCATTACACGCCCCCCACCCTGATCTTAAGATCACAAAGCTTCTCAGTTCGAGAGATGTTCGCGTCTGTCTGGTGACTGCGTCCGCATATATACAACTTGCACGCTTGACATATTAGGATAACCACACATGCGCGAACTCGTTTGCTCCAAGGTGGCAGATTTCCAGATTCATCCCGTGTCTCGCTGTCATGATCGCACACCGTGCAATTCGGGGAAGGCCTCTTCTGCCGGGCACTCCTTCTGAGCGGGATGACAGGGTCCTCCTACTCGGATGAACTCTCAACCGTTGAGCTACCATCCGCCTCCGGAGAGCTGGCCACATTGACGTCCGCAGGTAGAGTACTGATGTTTGAGGTAAAACTCAGTGGATCCGATTTTAAATACACCACTCGCGCACCATCTTCAGAGTCACTTTCATCATCTGATGACGGTTTTAATCCTACAACCGGCCGCAAGTCTTTAACATGACTTGCTGTGCGGGGTCTTAACCCACACTACGTCACCAATTCTGTATTTAGCTTGCGCGTCGCTCGGAGCCATTGCGATGTCAATGCCTCGCAGCCGTAAGTGATAGGCGTGCACCATGTTAGCCGGTGCTGTTATAGGCGAAACACCGTCTTTAGACGTCGCATTATACCAATAGACTGCTTCGGGGATCGAACATCACTTCCTGGCTGCAATCACTTTTATAGATCGGTGGCTCCTTTCTACTATGCCGTTTCCCGCCGGCTCGTAGGCGCACCGGAACCGAAGCCGCACACCCCACTTCTTTAAGAACTGCGAGAATTGCTCTGAAGAAAACGCCGCACCATTATCTGTCCATATTTCTGTAGGTGGCCCCCGGTCGTAAAAGATGGACTCCAACTGGCGTATTATGCTGGCAGTGTCCTGCCGGTGCAGTAGTCGCCAAATGGCGAAGCGAGAGGGTCCACAGTCAATAATAGTCCAATAGTGCTGGCTGCCAACATGCGTAACATCTATCCCTAGCCTGTTCCAAACATGGGTAGTACACAAATTTCCTTTTTGCCATTGCACCGGTGTCGGGTCAATTGACTTGCACGCCTCGCACAGAGTCCTACTGTCCTAACATCCGTCTTTTTGACTGCGGGGTCGACCATCTTCGAGAAGTAGAGCGTCCGTTTAATCCCGGGATGTCCACACTGTTCATGTATGCTCCTGATCCGTTCGAGGTCCATACTGAGCGCAGAAGCCGTACACGGCAGCTGTAGAGGTTCAGACTCTTTCCGAGCAGCAGCCAACCAACGTTGCGGAACGCGAGTCAATGCATCTGCTCTGTTGACTGCCGATTTAACTAACACTACATCCACAGACAAGTTCTACTCTTTGATAGTTTTAATCAGCGTGGTGAGCCGCCTTCGTATCAACATCTCGCTCGATACCTTGGTGGTCAGTCGCGCTCTTCCGCTGTGCATCTGATATCCAACGCTGAGTGCATGCTGAGTCTGTGAAGATGTGTACCACTGTTGCTTGCCATTGGAGCGCCAGGTTAACCCTTTCAGAGTGACGTCTAGTTCAGCCATGTTTATGTGTCGTGCTTCATTTTCAGGTCGTAACCAGCAGGCGTCTTCTATGATGTACCCGTTATCCTCAAGTGCAACACTCATGTTCAACGAACTGGCATCTACCCAAACGGTGAGCTCGTTCACCTTAACGCACCAGTCACCTCGCACAGGATCGTCTTGCATCACTCTCTCCATAGTTTCAGTTATCATGCATCTTAGCGTAACGTTGTGCACCTCATCATCCCATCCTGACGAAACAGAAGTTACGCGGCGCTTTATGGCTGCTGCCGCCACTCTGAGCCAACTGCATACGGGAAAATGGCCTGCCAGTTTCCCACACATGGAGAAAGTACTCCGACGAGTGATCACTGGCGGGACTTCCGGGATGTCACTACCTCGCCTCCAGCGAAGTTTTTCTCCATCACTACTGACGTGTAGTCCAAGTACACTCGCTCCATCCTGTAGCGGCTCTGGGGCCTTGCACACCAAGCCAAAGCGCTCCAGATGTTCCTTAAATCTCGTTGAAGAGGCCACGTTTTCATTGACGTAAACATCGTCAATGTAGGATGACGTTGCCCTTCGAATTTCCTCATCCTGCGACATGACCACATTCATAATCGCTGACATGATTTTTGGAGCCACATTAAGACCAAATCCCGATCGAATGAGGCAATATCTCTGTCCTTTTACCATGACAGTCTGAAAGGGCCAGAGTGATCGGTGGACTCGGACTTGGAGGTGGGCCCTTCTTAAATCGAGGGTAGCCACATTGCTCCCTTGCTGTCGCTATTCCCGCAATTTCTGTGCACAAACGACCACGTTGGCCGGATATGCATCTACAAAGGTATTCAATTCCCTGTAGTCCATGGCCGGTCTCACTTTCCCCTCATTCTCTTGCACTATTGCGATCAACGGAATCGGTCCTAGAGGCGGCCCTAACTCCTCCTCGGGGTACGGCGCAATCCAGCCGTTTGCTATCCAAACCTGCAATTCATTTTCGTATTCGCTCCTGACATGCCCTGGAACAGGGTACTCTACTATTTTATTTTTCAGTGGCGTGGGCGTTCGTCCATCCACCTACTTCCACGTTGCGGTCCATACGCGCCTGCGCTGGTCGAAAGTTGCACTGAAGTCAGGTTCGTTAATCCTCAAGGCAGCACAGATGGGCGGATCAGAAAACTCGACTTCGCCCGCCTCTGTGATGCGTACGCCGCCCAGCTCCTTAATAATGTCCATCCCAAGGAGCAGATCAAAACCTAATAACGCACTGTCCACGACCAACACACTGACTGTAACGGGGTTTCCGTTGTTGATAGTGAGTTTGATGTTTCCAACTCCCCGGCTTCTGAGAGCTTTTCCATCATCCGTTAGTACGTCCATCTTTTGTCTGCACCACTGTCGACACATCGAACCGTTCGTGAGTGACCGAGAGCAGCCCGAATCTACTAACGCGGTACGCGTTATTCCATTGATGCGCACCTTAATCACAGGGAGCGCCTCTTTCATGTTCGGTGCGGAGAAGAGACCGGCTGACGTCGCATCCCCCATTCTATTTCCCGGACACTTAGAGGCAATGTGACCTACTTTATGAGATTGGAAACATCGTAGATCGAAACGTGCCTTTCGCGACGACCCGCTGCGCATTGATTTGCGTTGATACCGGCAGTCTTTGGCAAAATGATTCGGCCCAGAGCACCGATAGCAGGTGATATCGCCATGGCGACGGATGGCTGGGGTTGGACCTTCTTTTGGTTGAACAACTGCGGCCACTGGTTCATCAGCCTCTTTTTCGTCGATCATGATAGCACGGTCTCTGGTCAACAATTGATTGAGCGTCATGTCTTCCATTCTGGATGATGCACGGAGTATCTGCTTAACATGACTAGGCAATCCAGACACGAAGGGAAAGGTCATCCATTCTTCAGAAAGCGGTGCGATCGGTACGGCGAGCTTTTTTAATTCTGACAAATATACATCTACTGTCTCGCCAGGTCGTAAACGCCGCGCCTGGAGTTGGTCATAGGCCACGAACCGGTAAGTTCCAAACGCGGTTAGTAGTGCGTGCTTTATTTGCTCAATGTCACCTTTCTGTTCTTTGCTCAACTACCTGTACACAGCAAGGGCGCCGCCTTTCAAGCGCAGTGGAAGAATCCGTTCAATCTTCGTGATCTCGCATAATTCGCAGACCAGTTCCACCTTTTCAATCCATTCAACCACAGACTGTCCACTCGTATCACCACTGAATTCGGAGATCAGTTTTATGTCGAACGGTATTTCCGCCATCTTGCTGGAGACAAAGTAAAGGCCGAAATAGCTTGTGTTGGAATGTGTCACGAAAAAATAAATGATTTCGTCTCTTTCTCTCCTGCTGTCGTAGCGACGGACAGTCTCCACTTCTGAGACTGAAAACTGCCCTCCTTCTCATTCCAGCCCTTTACATAGAGCTTGGTAACTCACCTATGCAAAACACCAACAATCACAGTTCCCGCGCCTGCCCACCTCCACTCGCTTTGGGGGTTTCAAGTTGACCGACCAACTCATTACAATCTCCAATTATTCAAATGTAATGTCAATCGATATCTCCAGTTACCTTGATCTATCCACTATCCCTCTCCTCATCCTTTCTTCTATCACTCCTATCTGCTCTCGCTCCAAATATTCTGCAACCTCCTGCATCCTAATGGCTTCACGCCTTGCTCGGGGCGTAATGCTTAAAAAAAAAAATTCACTATTCGATCAAGAAATATATCATTCGAATGTCTTAGACGCAGTATCGAACCCATTGAAGAGCCATTGTCTTTTTCACAAGAACTAAAAGACATTGATCACTCTTGTCAGTGATGGTCATACGCGGTGAATTGGTCAACAGTATATATTCATGTATGCATGGAAGTGCAGTTGGTATAGTGAATGACGGCACGGTATGAGAAATCGGAGAACTGAGTTCGAATCTCAGTCGGGTTTGTAAGTTACACGCAAATACCATTAAGCAAAGTATGAATCCATTACCTCTCAAACCAGTTATAGGTTAATTATCAGAACTCTATATAACTAAGCTAGGATAGGTTAATTATCAGTGCTCTCTAGCCGCGGTTGGCAACTAGTCTAGGAGAAGAACAACTCTGAATTTTATAATGGCCATTATAATTAGAATTTTATAATGGCCATTTTTCTCACGAGAAAAAAATATCAAACTCAGATTAGAATTTGTCAGCGATGATCATACTCGTCTACTTTTGTAACTGAAACGCTCATTTTACGATAAAATCTGTCGTGTCATCCGCAAAGGATGATGAAAACCTGAGGCTGGTCTGAAAATTGATATATGTGCACATTCTTGTGTGGTGGTCAGTGCTAATAAGGCATTCTCCTGACAAGAGAATGCAACCATCATGCATCCGTGTCAATTATTTTCTTAGTTCATAGCAGGATTAGGGATTTCCCTCAGTTCTACAAGATATGAGGAAGAAAGAGCCTTGAAATACTGTACATGATGCGTTGGAAATTTTATTTAGTCTTCCTTCTCCTCTACTACTTAATCTAAGACAGCAAAACCGTCGAATTTTTCATGAATATTTACCAACAGCTGTGCAGAGGGATGAACCCCTTCTTTTTCCAAGACCATAGTTCAAGATGAACGTAACAGACTCGAATTTTTTTGAGACGTTATGATATTGTTGAAATGCCAACATTCATTGCCTGAAACATTTCTATGACACTTTGACGTGGGTTTTGTTCGACTAGTGTTTTCAGATGTTTGTCAAGTGAAGTTATATGTTCCTTATCAGACTGATCTTCAAGACTCGTATCTACACTTCGGAAATTAGCGTTGTACTGTCCGCTCGCAAATAGACGCTTCACTCTCCGCTGTGTTACTTTGGCAGCAGTGTCTGAAGCATATTTTGACCAAGCTTGAATACCTCCAAAAATATAGACACATTTCTTCTTTTCTCATGTTCAATATAGTGATTGTTCAGACGTAGCTTAGACGTGTCACAAGGCCGAAAGTAGGGGGCGCCCAGTGAGGATCGAACTCACTATTCAGTCGCAATTGTTCTAGAGAGACAAGCTTGCTAACCACTACACCGCCTCAAGGTTTTCAAATATATTTATTTTCAAGCGTAGTGTAGATGTGGCACAAGGCCGTAAGTAGGGGACATCCAGTGAGGATAGAAATCACTATCCAGTCGTAATTGTTCTAGCGAGACAAGCTTGCTAACAATTACACCGCCTCGAGGTGCCCTCTCTCATGTTCAATATATGGGGTATATAATTTCAATAAGTTCAATTCTGAAAGAGATTGATATAAAAGTAACGGTGAGGGCACTTTAGACCAATGTTTGCCAGCGTGGAGCGCATGCCCCACCGGTGGGGAATGGTAATATTTTGCTGGGGCATGCGTAGGATGTGCACCCATCGGCTTGCTATACCAACAGAATAACGGTGTAATTTGAGATTGAGTTATTAACAGTTATTAACATTAATTTGTTGTTACCGTTTCCATCTTAATATTTAGCTGAATGTTGCTTTAGTTCCGTAAATGATTTGTTATTGAAGAAAAGAAATCAACTGGATATCACTAAACGAAGAGATTCGAGGCTTAAGCTGACTAAATTGATGCCTAATATAAAATCTATCTGTAGCAGACATAACGTACAAGGAACTCACTAACAGTTATTTTGTGATGAACTCAAATTTCATTTTGCATTATTATTTCATGATTAAAACGATCAAAGTATATTACAGAATAAACTTTCATTCAAATATTTTATATTTCTGCATTTCCCTTCTCTATTATATGCTTTGAAACTATATATATTTAACTTTTTGTTTTTTGTAATTTTTACCTTTCATGGACGCCATTGTCTTTCGAGGCTTGTTTAGAGACCAAGTTAATAACCTTTTAAGCTTCCTTCGCGTGGATTGCAGTCAAATTTTGAATATGTAAGAATTAAATATTACAGTGGTGGCACTAGAATTTTAGAAATACCAAAGTGGGGCATTGCCCCAAATTGTTTGGGAACCACTGCTTTAGACAAAAGAAAGTTCTTTGGTAAAAGTCTTATTTCGTTTTTTTTATGGAATACTTTCTCGGTATACGCATTGCCTAATTTCTTTTCAAGGAGTTCATTATTTGTCGTAAATATAAAAATTACTTAAAAATAAAATCACTAATTTTTAATCAAATCTCTCTCTCTCATATATATATATATATATATATATATATATATATATATATATATATATATATGAATAAAAACAAAAGGAAAACTTATCTTATTTGACACCTTTCGTCCTCTGATGGATTTATTTAGGTAAATGTGTCTTGAATTCGCTCAGAGGCAGAAACGGGTTCTTTTACATATACACTCTATCTGAAACTTTTACACATACACACACACATATATTATATATATATATAACCAATATATATATATATATATATATATATATATATAACAAATATATATATATATATATATATATATATATATATAACCAATAAATATATATATATATATATAACCAATATATATATATATATATATATATATATATATATATATATAACCAAAGCCTACAATATCAAAAGAAAAATACAAAGATTCATAATTAATATTAATTCCAAAAGCCAGAACAAAAGTAGTTACCTAATCCTCCATAGGAACTCCATAAAAGCCATCATCGAAAATAACCTGTCCAACCTCGACCTAAAATTCATCCACACCGTCTGTAAATCAATAACGTATATAGTTACCTGCAGACAAAAAAGCAACAAGACAAAGTAGCAATATACAAAATAGATTGTGAATTTCTAAAGAAGTAATGGAATATTTTTTTTTATTTATTTATTATTATTATTGTTATTATTATCATTACTATTAATATTATTTTTATTTCGACAGATTTTTATCATTAAAAGCGATTTTTAATGGATACCCTTATTTGATTAGACGCTCCGTTTATTTTAAATAATATATAGTTTCGTTTACTTGCCTGAATATTCGAGAAATCATTTTAAAGTAAAAGGATTCGAACTGACGTCCCCATTTGCTGGAAAAATCGTTGTTAGATCCGATCTACTTTTCACTGATTAGGTATCGAAGGGCGTCGCCGATCAGGAAAAGGCTTAATATTGCCTTTAAGCAAAATCATTCTCGTCCTAGATTGTCTAAAATTCCTGTCTTTATAAAGACGGAAACAGAGAAATTTCTAAAGAAGTCATGAGTTTTTTTTTATTAAAACAACAGATTTGTATTATTTTGAACATTATTTTTAGTGGATACTCGTATTTGAGTAGATGCGCCATTTGAAAAGTGAAGAAAGGCGTACGACTTCCGGTTCCCGTATGATCACCGAAATTAAGCAACTTCGATCCTGGTCAGTACATAGATCGGTGACCGATTGAGAATACTACGTGGTGTCGGCTTGGATATACGGGTGGTGTACACGGAATTGTTAATAAGCGAGACGTGTTCAAGTTCCCGATTAGGCTCATTTTATTCACTTACTCGCAAATACACTTAGGAAAGGCACGAACTTACCTTCCCCCCAGTTATGGGTTAAATTATTAACCATTATAATCTCTGAAAAAAAAAAGAAATCTTACAATCTAAAAATGAAAGTGGCGAAGCCAACATTCATTCTGGATTAGGAAATGTTCAAGAAAACCAGCTGAATCTGCCTCAATGTCAGATTTCTCTGTGATGGAATCCACTGATGCGCGTTTGATCAGGTGCTAGAAGGCGTGGTACCCACCGAGTAGACACTTTCATCAAGCCAAGTTCATTGTGCAGAATATTCTCAACTCTTTCACAGGACATGCTAATAACATTGGCTATTTGATTTATAGTCAATGGCCTGTCATCCATCACCATGTGGTGAACACAATGTTTTCCTTGGTGGTGGCAGCTGCAGGATGTCCAGACTTTGGGCCATCTTCAAGACTCTCCTTTCTCCTTCTAAATTCAGCTACCCACTTTTGCACTATTGAAAAAGCTGGAACGTCCTTCCCTAACGTAGTGACCATGACAACATAAATGTCCTTCTTCCTGTTATATACAAGATAAGATATTATGTAGTAGTCCACATACTGAAATTGACCAAATACAATGCTTGAGAGTCACTCAAGGTAGAAGCTTAATATTAAAATGATTATGATGAATAAAAGAGGAGACAGTAGGAAGTGAAAATTATGAGGATAAGGCAACACACATCCTGGGGTAGAAAACATTTAAGGAAACCAGTTGATCTGCATCAAACAATGTCAGATTTTCCCATGATATGCACTTTTGATCAGGTATCAGAAGATGTGACATCCACCAAGCAGACACCTTCATCAGGTCAAGTTCATTGTGCAGAATATTCTCAACTCTCTCACGGGATGTGCTAATAGCATTGACTATTTGATTTCTAGCCAATCGTCTGTCATCCATCAACATGTGGTGAAAACAATATTTTCCATTGTGATGGCAGCTGTAGGATGTCCAGAGCTTAGGTCATCTTCAGGATTTTCCATTCCCTCCTGAATTTAAATGTCCATTTTGCACTGTGGATAAAGATTAAATGTGATTCCCTAATGGTTTGGTTTTGTTTGTTTTGTTTTACGGCATATCAACCTCAATGGGATATTTAATGCCGACAACTTTTTTTGTTTTTTGGTAATATTTTTATTTTGTCAAAAATCTATTTCTGTTAATATTTTTTTCTGAAAAATGTATAGCTGGTAATATTATTTTTCTCAAAAATCTATAGCTGGTAATATTGTTTTTCCTAAACCGTATAGCTGGTAATATTATTTTTTATAAAACGTATAACTGGTAATATTATTTTTTCAAAAAGGTTTAGCTGGTAACATATTTTCAAAAACGTATAGCTGGTAATATTATTTTTCCAAAAAGGCATAGTTGGTAATATTATTTTTTCTAAAACGTATAGCTGGTAATATTATGTTCAAAAACGTATAGCTGGTAATTTTTTTTTCAAAAACGTATAGGTAGTAATTTTTTTTTCAAAAACGTACAGCTGGCAACATTATTTTTCAACAACGTATTATTAGAGGCCTTGCTGTTGGACATAGTTTATCGTCTTACCCAGGATGCGGATGTAGTTTATCGCCTTACCCAAGACGCAGATGTAGTTTATCGTCTTACCCAGGACGCGGATGTAGTTTATCGCCTTACCCAGGACGCGGATGTAGTTTATCGTCTTACCCAGGACGCGGATGTAGTTTATCGCCTTACCCAAGACGCGGATGTAGTTTATCGCCTTACCCAGGACGCGGATGTAGTTTATCGTCTTACCCAGGACGCGGATGTAGTTTATCGTCATACCCAAAACACAGATGTAGTTTATGATACCCAGGACACCAGTCCCTAATGGAGCAACCATATCAGCATCAATCTTTTTCTGCAGGTACTTGATAACCACAAGTAGTCAAATTAAGTTCCTTTTCCAGAGATGCCTCTACTTATTACTTATTTTTTAATAGTCAGACGTCAGCTAACCTTCAAAGAAGCAATACAGTTATTAATAAGAAGAGTTAAAATTATAGTATGCAAGATATCACAGCTCTAGCATCACTCCTTCATACTTAGCCTATGAACTTTTCAGCCCACCCTTTATAGCTGTAATAAACATTTTTGTAAGTATTGAATATATGTCCGCCTCATACTTTTGATAACTTTTCCTTTTTATCTTCTATCAAAGAATATCGATAATTTGCACAACAATAGATGAGAACAGCCATGAATATTATTGAATAATAGTTTCCTTTAGTTTCGGTTTAAATAGAAGAATTTATTTGATCAAATAACTCACAATGTTTACTGGCATTATTTTTTGTTTTTTGTTCTTACAATTGCATAGGTTTTAAAGAAATAACTTGCTTTAATATATGATCGACTGTAGTCGCGTGAATCGGGAATTATTTATTTGGTTTGGTTTATTTTGATTTATGGCATATCAGCCTCAATGGGTTATTTAATGCCGACAAATTTTTATTGCTGGTAATATTTTTTCCCAAAAATGCATTGCCGGTAATATTTTTTTTTTCTTCCAAAATGTATTGCTGGTATTTTTTCTTCAAAAATGTATTGCTGGTAATGTGTATTGCTATTAATAATTTTTTCTAAAAAAAAATTATTGCTGGTATTAAAACATATATTTAAACTTTCATAGTGTTTTGACCCCAGTTTTGGAGTTAATTATTTGCCTATAGTTGGGACCCTAATATGTGCTACCATCCTGGATCAGGGTAGAACTGGGAACACCAGCAATTAAGAGTTGATTTCACGCTCTTCAAAGCCTCCTGATCAGAGGCTTTGCTGCCGGATGTAGTTTGTCGTCTTACCCAGGACACGAAATTATTAGTAAAATATAAAGAATATTTTCATTTAACTAATATTTTACAGGACTATTTTTATTATTACCCAATTCAAAGGTATTTTATTTTGAATGATACACCATCTTGCCAATTAACCTCGCAAACAGTTTTTATTGATTTACAGTTACCCCGAAAGAAAAGTTATCCGAAATGTTTAGGATGAAGTTTTATGTTAGGTTCTAAAATACAGTATTGAATTCCCTTGATTTTGCCTTTCATTCGGCTACTCGTAGTATCGATGCAAAAATAAATGACTGGATGGCAAGAAAAAAATCGTTGAAATGGAAGAAAAATAGGATTTTTTTTTAATACGGAGGTCGAGTAAGGAAATGAGGAAGACGAAGACGCAGAATAAGTTGAAGAAAATCTAAAAATACATTTGTACAAATAAAACGACAAAAATTAAAGGAGAAATAAGAAGACAAAAAAAGAATGAAGCGGAGAGAAAGAAGACAACTTGAAGAAGAAAAATAGATCGAAGAAAAAAAAAATGATCAGAGAAGGGATTGTTATTTAATGCCGTAAAGAAGAAGAAACAGAGAATGAATGAAGAAAAGAAAAAGAGGAGGAAACAAAATTAAGTTAAGAGAAAGAAGACGAAGAAGCGAATGGATAAAGTGAAAAGAAAGAGGAAAAGAAAAAGAAGAAGAAACAGAGAATGAATGTAGTGAAGAGGAAGAAACAGAGAATGAATTAATAGACGAGGAAGAAGAAACAGAAAACGAATAAAAGGAAAAAGAAGTAACGGAGAATGAATGAAGTGAAAGAAGAAAAATAAGAAGAAAGAGAAACAGAGAATGAATGAAATGAAGAAGAAGAAGAGAATGAATGAAAAAGGAAAAGGAGAAATAGAGAATGAATGAAGTAAAGAGGAAGAAGAAGAAGAAGAAGAAGAAGAAGAAACAGAATAAATTAGAAGAAGAGGAATAATAATATTAAGAAACAGAGAATGAAAGAAGTCAAGAAGAAGAAGAAGAAGAAGAAATAGAAAACGAATGAAGTGAAACCTAATATGAAGAAAAAAAGAAGAAACAGAGAATGAAGTGAAGAGGAATAATAATAATAGAAAATGATGGAAGTGAAGAGGAAGAAGAAAGATAAGAATAAACAGAGAATGAATAAAATGAAAACTAATATGAAGAAGAAAAAGAAGAATAAAGAGAGAATGAATGAAGTGAAGAAAAAGAAGGAAAAGAAGTGATTTTTATAAGAAATTTTATTATGACAAAAAAGAGAGAATGCATATCATTAAATTTTGCTCTCGTCAAAATATTCTCCTTTAGCCTTTTGCAGCACAAAGTTTTGATATTCGTTGCAAAGATCTTTAAAGTATAAATTTGATAATTGATTCCATTCTTTTTTCAAAAACTCTAAAATCTCTTTTTCATAATTTTTCTGTTAAGTTCCTCTCGTGCTTATTCTGAAGTTGGTTTCAAAATTTTGAACAATAGTATATATATATATATATATATATATATATATATATATATATATATATATATATATGGGAATATCAACATTTTCATTAGGTTACTAGCAGCATGGCCCGGCGTTGCCCGTGCTTGATTCAAAAATCGTACGACTCATACAGCAATCACTATCACTTGACTTAAAATATTTTTGCCCTTCCTTGCCTTTAAAGGAGTGCCCTTTGCCGTGCCGATGTTGCTATATGCCTTACTTCTTGCCTATCTCACACTGCGAATTTTTCTAAGCTCTATACTAAACATTAAATCTGTTACGAAAAAAAGAACTAAACAAAATGAACACAAAACGATCAGCATTAAAAAAGGACTCGTAACTAAAAAAAACAAATGAAAAAAGAATGTTAACAACAAATACTTTTTCATACCCAAACCAGTTCAGCGGAATCAGAATCAATGTTGAGTTTAAGCAAGCGAATTAGCCAATTGGAGTAAAGTGCTATGCAGATTTAAATTTTTCCCACTTGTGACGAATGTAGTTATCGATTTTTTTTGCATGCCAGCATGCTAGTTAACATTCGTGTCAGTCAACTGTTGGCTCTGACGCTGGCCAACAGAATCTTCCTGCCTATTCGTGGCAGCCAGATATCGGCTCTCACTCTGGCCAGTAGAAAATGGCTGCAAAGTACATGAAAACTGCCGTAGAAGCATGAAAAAAATCGATTATTTCCACTATCAATGGGAGTTGGGAAATGCAAAGTCAGTCTTGGCCTTGCCACTAACTTGCAGCATGTGCATGTAAATTTTAGTGCAAATCCGTCGAAAATTGCGGCCGTGCATTCGTTACACACACACACACACGTCCTGCCTTTTATAGATAGAGATTACTTTCTCGTCCAGTTACATGTGTAAGCCATTTTTTAGTTATTGCTACTATGTAAAGCTTTGTAATGTTTTCTGTCATTTGGCAAAAATTCTATATTTGCGATTCTGTAGCTCCAGTTCACGATGTTCGAAAAAGTATGTTTCCCTCAAATACTACATGTTTCATTCACTGGAAGCCATTTTTAGTCATTGCTCCGTAAAAGTGGTTATGTACTCTTCACAGTTTAGACATTTCAGAACGTGTTGGGCACACAATGTATGGCATCGATAGGAAAGTCTCTATAACACGAGGCTATTTAAGAACATAACGCGAGTTCTGAAATGAATGGTTTTGTATCATGAAGTGCTGGACAAAACTTCCTTGAGTTAAGCTTATATTATGCTCAATTTTCCTCATCTCCTGTAGTAATTTGGAATAACTGATCTATCAGCATAATCATCCTTGAATCATCCTATAGTTGGTCGGAAATTTATTGACAGTCCCTTTCCATATTGTTCAGTCCTGCATTGCTGTCTCCAAATCCACAATATTCAGCCCTGTGTCCCGAGCTATAGTACCTGGAAAAATCAATTTTCGTGAAAAGACACTCCTAGAAGGATGCCATAGGAGTAAGGACGAGGCTATTTCCCTAATAGCTTGGGGGCAGTTAATATTATACAGACACACACACACACACACACACACACACACACACACACACACACATATATATATATATATATATATATATATATATATATATATGAAGAAATATAGTCTTAAGATGTGCTATATTTATGGGATAAAGTGCTCAATATCAGAGATAGAGAGTGTGTAAATATAAAAGTGAACAAAGAAGTCAACACTTAGAGGCAGCAGTCTGTTTCATGCTATATGCAATCGTCAGGCCACCTCCAGGTCTCTCTCTCTCTCTCTCTCTCTCTCTCTCATATATATATATATATATATATATATATATATATATATATATATATATATCATTATTATCCTTCGACCTCTCCATGTTTGGGCGGAACTTCATTGACAATCCCATTCCACATTGTTCGGTCCTGCATTGCTGTCCCCAAATCCACAATGTCCAGCCTTGTGACAAGTGCTATAGTGTCTGGGAAAGTCAATTATCGTGAGAAGACTCTTCCAGAAGGATGCCATAGGAGTAAGGATGAGACGATTCCCCTGTACGCTCGCAGGCAGAGGCCGGCAAACTGTTTTTGTTTTTTTCTTGAGCTTAAGACAGATTAGTCTCAGTTCTCCGTAAATTGTGTTTAGCGTTGGATGGGATCTCCAACTGATGTTCTGGATTTATCTAAGTAGATTTGTATATGCTACATCCAGTGGTCCTTCAAGACGAACAGATAATGTCCAAGATTCTGATCCATAGTGTAGGACTGGTTCAATAAAATAATGATCAAGACACTGAAGCATATGAAGTATTTAACATTCTTGAATGTGACATGCAGAATTTCTATGATGGATTCACAGTCTGTGACATCATTGCTTTCATTTTGATTCCAGCTCATTGTTTCTGTGTTGGGTAAGTTTATCTTGAATAGATTATGAATATTCTTGAATAGAATAGGTTAAACAAAAATAAGGTGGGAAGAAAACTGGCTGGATTTAAAGAGAATAAGATTAAGCACCTTGAAGAAAATCAGAACGTATTATAAATGGGTGACTGATAATAATGAATAGATCATTTTAGAGGAAAAGTACGAGGAAAAAGAAAATAAATGGACCCTAGTGGCTGAATGAAAAAAATAGGGACTTTTGAAAAAGTTTAATAATTTTGAATAAGAAAGAAAGCAAACGGAAGGAGTGATAGAATTGTAAAGGAAGAAAATAAAAAAAAGAAAACTCTTGGAAAAATGAATGCATTGATGGAACAGAATGAAGAACAAGAAGAAATGAATAAGGAGGTTGGTTAAACGGATGAAGATATTTCATAAGGGAAGAAGTAACATGCTAAGAAGTGTTGTATCGTCAAAGTAGAGATGAAGAAGTAAACAAAGTCAATAAGAGACGAAATAAAATGTAATGCGAGAAAGTAAGAAAGAAAAGGAGGCAATAATGAATAAAGAAAGAAGCAAAAAGACAAATGAAGGAGAGAAAAGTGGGCATGAATTTGAGAAAAATGATAAGTGAAGAATGCGAAATAAAGAAGTTTTGAAATAACGAAAACAAAAAAGAGAATAAATTTAAAGAAAAAGAAACGAACGAATAAAATGAAAACAAAGTCGACGACTAGAAAAGATGTATAAAAATAAAGCCAAACTGACAGTGTTAAAGGGGGGAAAAAGTGTTTGAAGAAAAGAAAAGAAAGAAGCAAAGAAACCGAATCTGATTAATAAGCAGAAAATGAAAAATAGAAAACAAGATTTTTTTTAATGACAAATGATAAAAAAGATACGTATAGAATTATGAAACAAGAAAGAAGACTCTCTAGAAAATGAGGAAGAAAAAGTGTTAGAAACAAAACAAAACGATACAAACAAAAACATCAAAAAGAAAAAAAATATTTACATAAAGAAGAAACATTTGCAAAAGACAAGATGGAAGCATTATTGGAGATGAAAGATAGAATGAACGAGAGAAGCGGAAGGTGATGGCCATTTTGTCATCAGCAACGAGCAAGTAGAAATAAAACAAAATAAAGTGAAAGAAAATGGCGTCGCAGCGCGTTAAAGTGAACAGAATGGCGGCCATATTTCCATTGAATAATGATCGACAACAAACAGAGGGTTTTGTAGCTAAGTAGAGGGCTGCACACCCCATGACGACGGGCGTTTATCATTCGCTTCATTAGATGTGCGCAAATACTGACATTATCTTTCATTAAGACATGCGTTTGCTGTGAAACTACTGTGAAAACGAGAGTAAACGAGGTGTTCGGCGGAATGGTAGACAGCGAAGGTAGAAAGACGGGAGAAAAAAAGGAAAGAGAAGAGAAAAGGGAAAAAGAACAGGAGAAAGTAGTATTAGTAGGAAGACGGTGAAAAAAAGAAGTACGAAGTGAAGAACAAGGAAAAGGAAGCAATAAAGAGAATGAGGAGGACGGCGAGTATGGCGGGACAACAGAGAAAGAGGAACAGGTATACAGGAAAGAGAAGGGGAGACGGAGGTTTAAAACCGAAAGATGTGAAAGAAAAAGAGAAAGAGATAATTAGAGAGAAGAATGAAAAGAAGAATGGTGACGACAGGGAGGAAGAAGAGAAAGAGGATTGAAAAAAGAAGGAGTCGGGTGAAAAGAGAAAACGGGGAAGAAATGAAAGAGTAGCAGTAGGCGGATGAGAGCGGAAAGGGAGGAGGAAAGGAAGGTAGCTAGGAGAGAAAGAAGGCAGCGTAGTAGGAAAATAAGAAAAAAAAAGAATAAGGAAGTCAAGAATGCAGAATAAGAAAAGCGAAGAGGAAAAAAATGTTTGAAAAGGAGAGCATCCGACAAAGTCAAATAAGAAATGAAAACAAATCAAACAAAAGAAAAAAATAAATCAAATTCGCTTTAGGAGTTTTCGCCACTTTTTCAGGTCGATTCGCCCCAAGTTTTCTTAGAGATTCCCCCCCTTTTTTTTGGTTGTTTTTTGTTTTTTACTCTCTTTCGGTTCCCTTATCTCTGATGTTAGTCTTCTTTTGTAATCTAAGAAAAACCACACAAGATTTGGCGCGAGTGAAGAGAACGTATCAGAAAACAGTAAGAAAATCAAACAATTTCAGGTTCAGTAACAAAAAATAAAATAGTGGATTAAAAAGCGACAATGGTAATAATTGTCTTCAAATGTGATTATTGCTATCATCTTCATTAGCAACTTACAGGCCTTCAACATGGTCGTTAGCATCATCACTATCGATGCATGTAATCATCACCCACATTAACGCCATGATTGCACGGTGTCTTTTCCTCTTCCCACTTCCCCAGATAATAATAATAACAACAACAACAACAATAATAATAATAATAGATTGAAGCAAAAATTCCTAGCGCCATCATTAGCACAATGTTAGGGAAATCTTAGAAGTGCCTTAAAAATCGCCTCTAAACGAAATCTGCTGGAAAAATTTCAATGGAACATGAACGACCTGTTACTGAGAAACACTAACGTGCATAAATAATAATACTAAAAACAACAACAACAACGATAATAATAATAATAATAATAATAATAATAATAATAATAATAATAATAATAATAATAATCCTATTATATTTCTGATTGTCTCTTCTTTAATATGACGTTTACGGGCTGCCAATGTAGTAAATAATGGCCTAATCTGTTTTGATTGCGTAGACAGACGGGAAAGACATATGAAACGCTACTTGGTTTCAGTGAGAAAATGGAAGAAATAAAAAAAAAGTGGGAAGATACAAGTGTTTAACGTCTCACGACGATACCTCATAAATAATGAACTGTTCCGTTTCGATAGAGTGGAAAGACGGAAAAGACATATCAGAGACGCTACTTGATTTCACTGAGAAAATAAAAGAAAGAAGGGAACATAGCCTTGTTTAACGGCTGTGTCAGTGAAATGAAAAAGTTGTCAATTTCATTTTTCTTTTTCATTTGTATCCATTTATTTACTAAAAATAACGACCTCCATTCATATTTATGATTGGTATTACAATATATTTTGTTAAAGTTGTTCAGCTCAAATAATTAACGATGCAATAGGGGAACTTCTACGCTTATTTATTGCCGTTGAACTCGTCATGGCTTTATTCAATCATGAAATTAAGATTCATCAGAAATTTAAAATATAAAAGCCATGAAATGCTGCAACAAAAGAAAAAAGTTAAAGTGCAGCACCTGCACAAGCAGCACCTGCACCAGCAGCACTCATCTGCAGGAAGGTTAAGTTTAGGTTTGGTTTGGTTTGGTTTGGTTTACAGTATATCAACCACAATCGGTTATTTAATGCCGACAAAATTTTTATTTTTTGTAATATTTTTTCCAAAAATATATAGCTGGTAATTTTTTTTAAATGTATAGCTGGTAATATTTTTTTAATGTATGTCTGGTAATTTTTTTTTCAAAAATACATTGCTGGTAATATTTTTTTTCAAAAATCCATTGCTGGTAATATTTTGTACAAAAATCCATTGCTGGTAATATATTTTTTGAAAAATGTATTGCTGGTAATATTTTTATCAAAATTTCAATGCTTGTAATATTTTTTTTCAAAAAAATATTGCTGGTAATAATTTCTTTTTAAAAAATGCATTGCTGGTAATATTATTTTCAAAACTAACTTGCTGGTAATATTTTTTTTTTCAAAAATCCATTGCTGGTAATATATTTTTCTAAAATGCATTGCTGGTAATATTTTTTACAAAAATGCATTCCTGGTAATATTTTTTTCCGAAAATGTATTGCTAGTAATATTTTTTTTCAAAAATGCATTGCTGGTAATATATTTTTTGAAAAATGTATTGCTGGTAATATTTTTATCAAAAATGCAATGCTTGTAATATTTTTTTCAAAAATATATTGCTGGTAATAATTTCTTTTTAAAAAATGCATTGCTGGTAATATTATTTTCAAAACTGACTTGCTGGTAATATTTTTTTTTCAAAAATGCATAGCTGTTAATATTTTTTCAAAACTGTATTCCTGGTAAAATTTTATTCAAAAATACATTGCTGTTAATATTTGTTTTCAAAAATACATTGCTTGTAATATTTTTTAAGAAATTTACTGCTGGTAGTAATTTTTCTAAGTATTGCTGGTATTAAAACCTATTTTTACATTTTCCCAGTGCTTTGACCCTAAGTTTGAAGGTTAACTATTTGCCCACATCTGGGACTCTAACAGGAGCTCCCACTTTTGGTCAGGGTGAACCTGGGAACCACAGAAATTAAGAGGTGTTTCCACGCTCCACAAATCCTCCTGATAAGTGGCCTTGCTATCGGACGTAATTTATCGTTTTACCCGGCTGTAGTTTATCCACATACCTAGGACGCTAATTTTAGGCCTCCAGGTTTTCAGTGAATTGTCTTACCGGTCAGTGACCTTGTGGATTTAACAGAAAATTAAATTAGGAAAACCGGGAAATTTCCAAGCGTATTTCTTGTAAAAATGAATTCCCAGATGCGACACCAGACAGGCACTCTTGGTGCCTGTTCGTAATTGATTTCCGGTGCAAACGTATACTTATTTTGCTCTGGTTAATTAAGATGGACTCCAATAAATATCCCACTCAGTCCCATAGAGTTGTTGTCAGTTACCAAATCATAACCAGTTTGGTTTGTTTCTTAGGGGCTGATAGAAAGTGGGAACAAAAAGGACATTGATTATATTATGTTGATGCAAAAATAATGTCGGTTTTTGACGTTAAAAATTACGTCAAAAACCGACATTATTTTTGCACCAACCTAATAAACATAAAAAAAAAAAATATTAGACAGCTGAAATTTATAGGGTAATACGGAGGAAAATTTTTGGAAAATTTGACACTCACATGATATACTGGAGGCAAGAGAGACAAAGGGAATCAGAGCATAAGTTACATAATGAGCTTGTGTAAATGGATGGCAGAACAGGGTTTGGGAGAAATAGCAAAAAAGACAATTTACTGAGAGCTAAAAATGACAGGAAATTGTGGAGGGCCATAATCACAAACGTTCTGATGAACGCGGTACATAATATAATCACTGTGATTTAATCAAGGATGGAACTAACCCGAAATGCAGGATCTGCGGAAAATATATAGAAACTGTAGACCTTATTATCTCAGGCTGTCCGGAATTAACAAAAAATGAATATACCCGCAGATTTAACAAGCTAGTGAACTGGAAGATATGCAAGAAGCACAAAATCCAAACCACTGAGACATGGTATGTGCATCAACCAGACACAGTTATCAAAAATAACGATGTAACTATCTGGGACATGCCAATTCAAACTGATAGGAAATAAAAGCCAACAGACCTGATATTATCATAAAAGACAAGAAATTCAGTTACTATATGCTTATTGACATAGCATCTGAGAGAAATAAATCCATGTAAATTATCGAAGAATTGTCGAAATACAAGGATCTGGAGATCGAAATTAACAGGATGTGGAGAATGAAGACTGAGACTGTACTAACAGTAAATGTATCTCTGGGCTTCAAAAGGAATGGACAATTTTACTAAAAGTGTCCCAGATGACATAAACATACACGTTGCCCAGAAGATCACTCTATGAGAAACAGTCCATATTCTAAGAAAAGAGCTATTAAATGACAATTTTCCTATAGGGTCTAAGGACCATAGTTTGAACCCTACCCTACAAAGCAGGACACATAACATACACAATTATTATTATTATTATTATTATTATTATTATTATTATTATTATTATTATTACCCTGATACTACACCAAACATATTTCTCATGGTTTCTGATCTTAATTGATTTGAGGTGATAACATGCATGTTTTGTTTTGGTAAATTAAGATGAGCTACAGTAAATATCCCACAGGTGTGTTTCGTAGTTGCCTGACCCTAACAGTTGGACATACCCACCAGGGACTGACGCACAGTGCATGGCAGTTCATGACCAGTGGAATTAATAATAACAATTGAACTTCCCTCCATCATGATAGTTTTTCTGTGACCAAAATGGAGGTGACACGCTTTGATTATAGGAACAGTTTACACTGAGGATAAAAGTGTTACAAGTTCGATTCCTGTCGGAGGACGCATATTTTCTATGACAATTTCTCGGACATTCAGGCTGGTAAATGTCGTTAATACTGTTTATTATAAACAGAGCATTTACTTAAATATTTGTATGTATAAAAAAGAATGTATAAACATAAAAATGTGTTAAAATAATTGTCGGACTTTGTCCATTTCATAATATATATATATATATATATATATATATATATATATATATATATATGTGTGTGTGTGTGTGTGTATGTAAACCGGCCTTGTGTCACATTCCTCTCTGTTGGGAGGTCGGTTAAATACCCAGGACATATTGAAGGCAAATGGACAGGGAGAAAGAATTTCTAACGATCAAGCTTGTGTAAATATATGGAAAAAACAGTTACGAAGTTGTGGATAGCAATGATTACACACATCACACAGAAGAAAAAAAGGAGAAGGCAGTGGGGTTGACTCGGTGTTAGGAATGGTTTGAGATTCAAAAAGATTTTAAATTTAAGACAAAGAACGCTATGGAAATAAAAAAAAAAACGTTTCCACAGAAAGAAAACAAAAACTTGCAACTCGTTTAAATAATGCAATAGATGAGAAAAAATGTCTGGACAGAGGAACGAATAAAAATTAATATGTCAGGGGAATAAATGTTTCTGATCAAGAAGACAGTAAACTAATAATTCTTTCAAAAGATATGAATACGCCGGCAGTGACAGTCATGGCGTATGCCGAACTGACTTTGTACGGGTAAGACTACCCATCGAAGGGCAAAGAAAATAATCTTGGTATCAAGTCAAAACAAGGAAAAGGAATGCTAATTAATTAAAGACCTTTTCTGTTTGAAATTGAGATAAAGAGTTACCATTACTTTCCTTGCTGATTATTGTCCTCTTGTTATCAGAACTCTATCTCGCCTAGCTCTTATTTAATACAATTTAGTTAAATCTCGACATTCTTCCACTGAGGGTAAGTATACACAGACCAGGGATTTAAATCACAACACTTTAATCCACTACTGTCCCTCAAACAATCCTGAATGGGAAACTTGGAGCCTTAAATGTAACATGTCTGTTAAAGAGGTAAGCTCAAAGATCTTTATATATATATATATATATATATATATATGTATATATATATATATTTGAATGTAAAAGTCAATAATACCCTGAATAATTAGGTTTGTGGCATAAGCGTGTGTTGTAAAATAAAGCAAGATGTGTTGAGGTTGGGGAAACATTTAACCGATGTTTCTTTTCGAATTGCCAGATTAAGTGGCAGAGAAGTGAAAGAGTTTGGAGGATAAAACTGAGCAATGACTCGTGAGACCAGCGCCCCAGAAACCACACCACGGAGGGCGTCTCGCATCTCCGGGAACAAAATATACCAAGGAAACGTCTTCAGAGGACACGAAGTTTCGTCAACTGCCCACTGCTAGTTTTCCCGTCGCTTTTATTGACATGAGACAGTTGACAAAGACTCGGATCTGCTCAAGTTTCAGAGAGGCCTGTATGTGGACATGTCAAGCTGTTCTGCTGCTAACGGGGAAAGCTAGGACGAGACTAGCCTCGACAGACCTATTTGCACGCAACTCGGAGTATTTTTTGAATCTGTACTGGTATGCGTTCACCACACCATGACGTGAAATTATAAGGACGAATTGGAACGAGTAGAAATAATAAATGATTATATTAAAGTGGCAATAACTTGGAGCATATTAAAAAATAATTCATAACAAAAAGTGTGTTTGTAAATATATATATATATATATATATATATATATATATATATATATATATATATATTGATTTTACATTCTTACTCACATTCTATATTTTAAACTCCTCTCCGAATTTTTTATGCCCTTTCTTTTTTTTGTTCATTCTTCTTCCTTGCACAGGTTTTGATAGGTCAGTTTCCACTTTTAACCTCACGTTTATCTGTACCGACTCCACTTCAACCACTTAAAGTCCCTTACGCCTATATATATATATATATATATATATATATATATATATATATATATATATATATATATATATCTGTTATAGGCTAATTTTTACTCCCTCTCCTTTTATTCTTTCCTTTTCTTCCTTCTCTTTTTCCTTTGCCTTTCATATTTCTTGGAAAGAAATGTGGGAGTTTATTCAATTTAGTAAATGTATTTGCATTGATAAATCCAGGGAAATCTTCTTTCACCTGGACGAAATGATCATCTATATGAAGTAAATTCACTTATATGCTCTATAATAAAAAATATATTGAATTCTCTTTTGTGGATCAGTTTTAATATTTTATATTAATAGTATCTACTTGGATTACTTATATTCTTCCATTGGAAAAGAAGGGATGTGGGAGAAGTTCAGACGGTTCCTAGGATCAACTACTGATAAATAAAATGATCCTTGAAAATTGCAGGAAATCGATATAGAAATCTCAGCACAGCATGGTTAGATTACCGCAATGCCTTCGATAGTGTTGGATCCTTAAGACTTTGGAAATATACAAAGTCTCCTCCGTCGTGGTAACTTTCCTTAACTTGGGAATATGGAAAACCACATTATATCTAAATCACACAAAAGGTACTGCCACTTTCAAACTCCTGGACATCTGACGAGTAGTCTTTCAAGGAGTCTCCCTGTCACTCCTTCTGTTTTGTCTGCCATTAATCCTCCTTAACCATGGACTAAACAATAATAGCTATAGATAGAAACTAAACAAGAAAGTATTCAACCATCTACCCTAAATGGATGATCTCAAACTTTTTCCAAAGACAAGAAGTTGAAGCGTATCCTCAATACTGTAAAATGTTTCACTGACGATATAGATTTCGGATTAGATAATGTGCAAAAGCAACATACAAGAAAGGGAAAAATAGCAGAAACGCACTCAATAGATTTAGATTTTGCCACAAAGATTAGGGAACTGTAGCAAATAGAAACCTATCGATAATTCGGAATTAGTGAAGGAGATGGAATAGAGCATAATCAAATGAAGGAGAAGGTAAGAATGGATTACTACAGGCATGTGTCTGATACTGAATACCGAGTTGAATTTAAAAAAAAAAACAGAATATCAGCTATAAACACCTTGGGTATCCCAGCGGTGCAATATTGTTTTTAAATCCTTAACTGGACCATAGCCGACATTAAGCGAAATGACACCAAAACGATAAAGCCTCTTACTTGCCACCGCGTGCATCATCGAAAGGCTGATGTTGCTTGTCTGTATGTGCCATGATCCGAAGGAGGGAGAGGATTAGTTCATCTAGAACTGTCTTACAAAACCACTACAATCGGCCTTTAAAGATACCTGGAACCTACAGAAGACTGGATGAAGATCTTACTCGAAGAACATGGAAGAAATAAGAAACTGTATTCAGTAAAAAAGGAAGCAAACAAGTCCAAAATGGAGATTCAAATGAATGATTGGTTTGGTTTGTTTTGTTTTACGGCATATCAACCTCAATGGGTTATTTTATGCCGACAAAACTTTTATTGCTGGTAATATTTTGTTTTGTCAAAAATCTATTTCTGGTAATATTTTTACTTCTAAAATGTATTGTTGGTAATATTTTTTCAAAAATGTATTGCTAGTAATATTTATTTTTTAAAAACATTGTCAGAATTTTTTTTCAAAAATGTATTGCTGGTAATATTTTGTTAAAGTATTTCTGGTATTAAAAACTCTTTATACACTTACGTAGTGTTTTTACCCCAGTTTCAGGGTTAATCACCTGCCTACAGACGGGACTCCAAGAGGCGCTACCATCCCGGGTCAGTGTGGACCTGGGAACACCAGCAATTATGAG
>OZ010583.1:26044337-26071837 GCA_963932145.1 Acanthosepion lycidas | reverse complement strand
AGGAAATAATGATCTCTTAGGAATAATGATCTCTTAGGAAATAAAGATCTTTTAGAAAATAATGATCTCTTAGAAGATAATGATCTTTTAATAAATAATGATCTCTTAGGAAATAATGATATTTTAGTAAATAATGATCTCTTAGGAAATAATGATATTTTAGTAAATAATAATCTCTTATAAAATAATGATCTCTTAGGAATAATGATCTCTTAGAAATAATGATCTTTTAGTAAATAATGATCTCTTAGGAAATAATGATCCTTTAGAAAATAATGATCTCTTAGAAATAATGATCTCTTAGGAATAATGATCTCTTAGGAATAATGATCTTTTAGTAAATAATGATCTCTTAGGAATAATGATCTCTTAGGAATAATGATCTTTTAGTAAATAATGATCTCTTAGGAAATAATGATCCCTTAGAAAATAATGAACTCTTAGAAAATAATGATCTCTTAGAAAATAATGATCTCTTAGGAAATAATGATCTCTTAGAAAATAATGATCTTTTATTAAATAATTATCTGTTAAGAAATAATGATCGTTTAGTAAATAAAGATCTCTTAGAAAATAATGATCTATTAGTAAAAAATCATCTCTTAGGAAATAATGATCTTTTAGAAAATAATGATCTCTTAGGAAATACTGATCTCTTAGGAAATAAAACGAAAGAATCTAGCTGCGACCCAAACAATTGCAGTGATTCAGATTCTGTCACTAACGAAAATGAATCAAAAGACATGAGAGCAGAGTTCCTCGAAAACAACAGATTTGAAATGACTGAAGCGAAAAACCACATCATTCAAATAATCAAATGTCAGAAAGTGACGGGCTTGCAAAAATTCATATGACAAAGTTCAATAAGCATATCGCACAAACACATAACGTTGTATAGAAAACATTGTTAACAGACAGACCACTGGAAAACATCAGAGAAATTAATAATGTCATAAATGAAAAAGCTTTATCAGCTACTGGAAAACTTAGTCAAAGCAAATAAAAGTTTAAAAAACAGACCATTTGGAAGGCAAAATTAAAGCAAGAAATTGAGGAAATCAGATGTGATTTCTCAATATGAGATGAGATTTCAAGGAATTCAAATGTTTAACAGAGAAAAGCAAGAAGATTATGCGGAAATAAGAAAATTAAAGAAGTAAATCCACTAATGAAGGAAATACTTAAACAAAAAACAGCTATTAAAGTCACAGTGAAGAAGACGATATGAAAAGCGTTATAGGTTCTGTCGACAAAATAAGATATTTCAACGGAATCTTAATAAGTTTTCAGAGAAATTGTAAAAGAAGTTACAGAAGTCAAAAGCCGCCATCTATTAAAGAATTGCCAAAAAAAAGTTTGGAAGTATTAGGTTCGTGCAAAAATAATGACGTAATAATGTCGTTTTTGATGTTAGAAATATGTCAAAAAACGACATTATTACGTCATTATTTTTGCACCAGCCTAATATATTTGGAGTAAACCAAATGAATATAAACGCAGAATGGGTCAAACGAGAAAGGATGAAAAATAAACCAGTGCAAGAATGGAATAATATAACCAAGAATAATGTTTGGCAAACTCTAAGAAAATCCCCAAAATGGAAATCATCAGGAAATGACAAGGTACCCAACTTTTAGCTTTATCATCTATCATCAATTCATAAAACTCTTCCGCAAAACATATTAATGTTAATTAACACTTTGAGCCCAGCGTTCCTGAACAATTTTAATCCTTCTGTCTGAGCTCCTGTGTCAAAATTCGCAAACAATTGTTATGTCATGTTTCACGATAAATATAAAAATAGTTAGACATGTTTACCCACCGTTCAACCGGTAGCTGGGCATTAAGTCATTTTTCTTTACCACTGCTCAACCGGTGTCTGGGCATTACGTCATTTTCTCTACCACCGGTAAAACGGTGGTCTGTGCTCAAAGGGTTAATAACCCCAATGAAATGGATCACTGAAGGTATTACATATCTCCTACCAAAAAAAAAAAAAAAAGGTACGAAAGAGAAGGTCCGATCAATTATAGGCCAATAACATGTCTACCAAACACGTATAGAAATCTCAGAAGAGTTTGGTTACATTACCATAAAAGCTTTGATAGTGTGCCACACTCTTCGATTCTTAAGACTTCGTCATATACAAAGTCTACTCCTCGGTAAATATAGCATGAGACTATGGTAAACCGCGTTATAACTATTAGGTTAGTGCAAAAATAATGTCGTTTTTTGACGTTTAAAAATACGTCAAAAACGACATTATTTTTGCACCAACCTAATAAATCACTCCAAAGGATTCTAATTTTTGAATATCCGACGCGGACTCTTTCAAGGAAATTTCCTGTCGCCCCTTCTATTCCGTCTCTCTTTAATTCCCCTTTCGCATGAACTAAACAGTAATAACTATAGATATCAATTAAACAAGAACGCGTTTAATCATCTATTCTATGAATGATAACAAAGTCTTTGCCAAAGACGACAATGAGTTGGAGGGTCTCCTTAGTACTGTAAAATATTTCAATAATGATATTGATGTGGATTTCGGATTAGATAAATGTGCAGAAGTAACATTCAAGAATTACAGAAAGACACTCAATAGATTTAGATTTTGTTACAAAGATTAGGGAACTGGAATAAGAAGAAGACTATAGGTATCTAGGAAATAGCGAAGAAGATGGAATACAGCTTACCCAAATGAAGGAGAATGTAAGAAAGGAGTACTACAGGCGTATACCGAGCAGGATTCATAAAAACAGAATATTAGCCATAAACACCTTGGCGGTCCCAGCGGTGCAATATAGTTTTAACATCCTTAACTAGACCATAACTGACATTAAGCGAACGGACGCCAACACGATAAAGCTTCCGAATTAAGCAGAGGGATATTTCAACTATAAATGTCTTATAAAACTACAATAATCGGTTTTCAAAGACTGGATGATGATCCGTATCAAAGAATAGGAAAGAAGTAAGAAAATTTATTCAGTAATAAAGGAAGCCAAAGGGGAATTTCAAGCGGGTGAAAAATGCAATGTACCAAATGCAGAAACGGTGTCAATATGAGCTTTTACATGGTCAATATTTTGCCATACCATACAAGCCAATGTAGACAAACCCTATAGCAATCAGTGGTTACGTCGTACAGGATTAACATATGATAGCGAAGGTTTTATACTTGCTACACGGGACTAAAGGTTGCTAACTAGAAATTACCAAGTACACAGGCTGAAAAAAGGCTGAAAAATTGCGTTAACCAGAAATGCAGATTCTGTGATAAATATCCAACGACTCATGTTGCACGGTATTGTCACCCACTCGGCATTGTAGATTAAGCCAATATATTCATTGGGAAATCTGCATCTTTACGGGAAAGAAACTGTAAGAAATTTGTATGAACATCATCCAAACCCGGTTAAAGCGATAGAACCTGTAAGAATTTGATGTGATTTTACAATATACACAGACAGAAAAATCAAAGTTAAGCGCCCATACATCAGGACCAAAGACCACAATAAAAAAAAAATTTCTTTTTTTATTGACATAACATTCTCTGCAGATTGCAATTTATCTTTGAAGATTTTCAAAAAACTATCAAAATACAAAGATCTTTAAAAAATGTTGCACATGTGGACGTCGATAATTCCAGTTGTAGTTGGAGAACTCAGATTTATTGAAAAAGGATCCGATAGATTATTGAAGGGACTCCTCTTAGCCCATGCCTGAAAGAAATGCAAAGAAACCCATAAGTACAGGTCACACATTACAAAGAGCTTTATTTATGTACAATGTGCGTGATCTTCGGGGATTTTTTTCTTTCTTTTTTTATTTTTTCACAAATATAAATAGTAGAAAATATCATGAAGCCATATTTGACCTTTGGTCTCAGATTGTCATCCAGAAGGAAATGTGTATACAACCGAAATCCAAGGAAATAATAATAATAATAACAACAATACTAATATTATTAATAATAGGTGTGTGTGATCTTAAGGTGTTTATTTTTATTTTATTTTTAATATTTTATACTGTTTATTTAAAAATAATGTTCAATGGAAAATGTCATGACGCCATTTCGTCTTTAAGTCTCTGGTTGAGACTTACTACATGTTTTCCTGTAGATTCGGGTATAAATTCAGCTAGTATTTGTCTATAGTCTTAAATATAAAGCCAGTTAACTATATGTAGTATTTTATCGATCAATGTTTAAATACAGACTTAATTCAGACTAATATCTATATCTATAAAAAGCAGTCTGTGTGTGTGTGTGTATAACGAATGCACGGCCGCAATTTTCGACGGATTTGCACCAAGATTTACATGCACATGCTCCAAGTTAGTGGGAAGGCCAAGACCGACTTTACATTTCCCAACTCCCGTCGATAGTGGAAATAATCAATTTTTTCATGCTTCTACGGCAGTTTTAATGTAGTTTGCGGCCATTTTCTACTGGCCAGAGTGAGAGCCAACAGCTGTCTGTCACGAATAGGCAGGAAGATTCTATTGGCCAGTGTGAGAGCCAACAGCTGACTGACACGAATGTTAACTGGCATGATGGCATGCAAAAAAAATCGATAGTTGCATTCGTCACAAGTGGGAAAAATTTAAATCTGCATGGCACTTTAATCCAATTGGCTCATTCACTTGCTTAAACTCAACGTTGATTCTGATTCCGCAGAACTGGGTTTGGTGTGAAAAAGTATTTGTTTTTAACATTCTTTTTTCATTCGGTTTTTCCAGTTACGAGTCCTTTTTTTTAAAGCTGATCGTTTTGTGTTCATTTTGTTTAGTTCTTTTTTTCGTAACAGATTTAATGTTTAGTATAGAGCTTAGAAAAAATCTCACAGTGGGAGATAGGCAAGAAATAAAGCATGTAGCAACATCAGCACGGCAAAGGGCACTCCTTTAAAGGCAAGGAAGGGCAAAAATATTTGAAGTCAAGTGATAGCGATTGCTGTATGAGTCGTACGATTTTTGAATAAAGCACGGGCAACGCCGAGCCACGCTGCTAGTATATCTATAAACTGTAGAAACGCCAACAAATCCAACGTTCCCCTACAGAATCAATTATAGTAATAAAAAAAAGATTTTGGCATTTTTAATATTTTTAAAATAGATGTTGCCATCTCAGACAGACCTACTGCATTACTTGCAGAGAAATATCATCCACATTTTCCTCTAGTCTCAGGTACAAAGTCGACCAATGTTTATCTATAGAGACGCGGATAAATTCAAATAATGTTTTCTTATAGTCTCAAGTATAAAGCTGGCGATATAGTCTAGTATTTTTCCCGTCCAATATTTTACTATAGGCTCAATTCCGAATTATATATGTTTAGACGAAGAAGTATCAACGATTTCACTGTTTACCTAGAAACTTAAGTATAATAAAAAAAAAGTATTTCGGCATGGGAATATAACATCTACAATGAAGCCAAATAATAGCCACTGAATTAAAAATTGATGATAGTATTTACAAATTCTACAAACAACCTGCATTCAACACAGTTAAAGACCACAAAACAATTTTCCTAAACAACCCTAAATAACGATTACTCAATACAATTAAAAAAAATACCGGTAAAACCAACAAATCATCCTTGAAAGAGCATGCAAATACACGAAAGATAGTCTAGGAATTAAACAGTAGCATAAAACAGCAGAAGCCATAAAATCCTTTACTAATATAAAAAGGAAGAATTAATCCAATTTGATATTTGTCATATATTTGTCCATCACCGAGAATCTTCTAATATCTGCTATAAATTTAACAAGAAATTACTGTCCCATTAGCAATCACCAAATTAAAATGATAAAGCATACACAAAAACCTATATTATTCCATAATGGTTAATTGTAAACCAAAAAGAAATAACACAACAAAATTTAACTGTCTGTATTTCTGAGATGATGTATTATGTACACTTTACATTATTCGAACTATTGTCGTCATCTTTGTCGCTATGTTTATCACAGTCGATGTACGCTCTTAGATGGTTGGAATGTCGAACTGAACCCTTTATTTCGCTCACTGGGGTAGACTGTTTTAGTTCCACGTGCTATGTCTTAATGGATGTCAGTTATCAGTTATCTCCATTTAATTCCCCTCTCCAAGTTCTCCACCGCCTTAACCGGGTATTGAACTCACACTCTTTGGGTTCTGTCACTGGATCTAACTAACGCCTTTATCCAATGTGCCATGTGTCCTTGATAAATATGTGATATTTGTATGCTTTTTCATGGATGATTTGCTGGTTTTACCGATATTTTTTAACTGGACAATAGTCCGAATAATGTATTAGGTTGGTGCAAAAATAATGACGTAATAATGTCGTTTTTTGACGTAACGTCAAAAAACGACATTATTACGTCATTATTTTTGCACCAACGTAATAAATAGTGTACGAAATTTAGCATTGCTATGGGGGCATTTGATTCTGCGAAGTTACGTGAAATTCTTGGATTCTTGTTATTGTGACGGTTAAGATTTACTTTCGGGATTAAAGTAATCAGACTCTATATAGATGAAGGTGTAATTCTCCTCTGTAAGACAAGTCCAAGAAATATAGGCCGATTCAGGCAGGAACTGTTAAAATTTTTCAAAGATGATGAGCTAAATAGTATCACCACCACAAATGCTAAAGTGATCAAATTTCTCGAGGTGACCTTGGATTTTAATTATAGTTTTTACAAACCAAACGTCTATATAACAATAGATACATCAATAAAGAACCAAACTAACATAAAATTTTATTTAATCAGTCCAAGTTAGGTTATCTATCAACTCCACCAATAAGGAAATATTTGGTAAAAATAAAAATAAATATATGAAGGCTTTAAAACTAAGCAATCAAAGTAAATTTAAAGTATTTAGAAAAAAAAACAAAGAAGGTAAAAAATAAACAGAAACACAGTAAGCATAAAATTATATGCTTCAATCCACATTTTAATCATTATGTTCAAACTAATATCGGAAATATTTTCCTAAATTTAATTCATAAGCATTTTAACCATTCACTAAAAAAAGATCTTTAATAAAAATAATATTAGAATCAGCTATAGCTGCATTAATAACATCGATGCATCCATATCCCAACATCACAACATTATATTAAACAAATATATTTCCAACAAAGACAACATGAATTTTTCTAAAGATAAATCCAACTGTCAAAAAATAATGATCTGTCCCTTAAATAGTTAATGTAAGACTGATAATATTGTATACCGAGCTAGCATATATTCTGGTAATGATGTTAAATTTTATTTTGGTTCCACTTAAATCATTGGAAACTTCATTTCTACCATCATCAAATGACTTTTGGTAATATAAAGTACTAAAACAGCCCCGCTCTCTCCAAATATTATTTGCAATTAAAGAATGACAGCAACTCAACTTCTATCAACTGGGATATTATAACAAGAGCCAAATCTTATAATGAGAAAGAAAGACATGTAACTTACGTCTTATTACGTCATAATCTTGGCATATTATACTGGGATTATAATTTTTTATTTTAAAAATTATATCTTGCATTTCTAATAAACAGGATTTGTATATATATATATATATATATATATATATATATATATATATATATATATATATATATATATATGTGTGTGTGTGTGTGTGTGTGTGTAAAAAGAAATAAAGAATTGTGAAACCATAGATACATCAGTAAAGAATCAAACCACCATCATAAATTTTGTTATTTCGGCAACTAAGATGTATCTACTCCATTAAGGACCATGGCCTCTATACAGATAAGAATGTAATCCTCCTCCGTAAAACAAGTAGAAGAAATATAGACCGATTGAGAAAATACCTGATAAAATTTTTCAAAGATCACTACTACTAATTCTAGAGTGATCAACTTTCTTAGTATGACCTTGACTTGAATAATGGTTATTACAAACCATATACCAAAGATCTATATAGCTACAGATACGTTAATAAATAAGACAAACATCCTAATAAGAATCTGGTTAATTTACATAAATCAGTCCAAGGTAGATTATCTATCAATTCCAGTAATATGGAAATATTTGATAATAATAAAATTAAATATATAAAATCTTTAGAACAACCACCGTAAGGTTGCCTCTATGTGCTTTTTTTTAACTCTAAATACTTTCATGGTAACTGTTTGGATGAGTTCTATGCTATGGTACCTAGACTTTTTGAATTTAAGCGCAATACTAGACTGGTGGCGAGATTTGATCAATTTACAGTTAAGCTATCTAGATGTAGTCGTAAATTCTATGCTAAAAGTTTATTTACCGCACTTCTCGCTGGTGGAACTCCCAATTGGCGCCATGCTTTCCACCCAACTTTAATCTACAAAAAATTAAATGCAATGTCAATCGCTATCTACTGTTCTCTTGATTCATCTTTCCTCTTTCTCCTCATTGCTAATGTTTCTGTTCCTAATTCTTCTACATCCTGTAACTCCTTGTGTCTTAGTGGCTGTACTGCCTTGCTTGGGTTGATACTGCATAAAAGAAGAAGAAGAAAAAAAAAACAATATATATATATATATATATATATATATATATATATATAAAACAAGTGTAAAGTAAATTTACAGTATTTACGAAAAAAACAAAGAAGGTAAAATAATTAGAAACACCGTAAACCTTATATGGGTTAACTCACCTTTTAATCGTAATATTCAAACGAACATCTGAAGAATTGTTTTAAATTTAATTCTTAAATAGTTTAATCATTCACAAACACTAAAAAAAGATTTTTAACAAAAATAATATTAAGATCCGCTATAGTAACATTGATAAGTTTATATCCAAATATCACGATATTATATTAAAAAGATACATATCCAACGAAGACAATGAATTTATTTAAAAAATAAATAAATGCAACTACCGAAAAAATGCAATCTGTCCCTTAAACGGTCAATGTATGGCTGACAATATTGGATACCGAGCTCGCATACTTTCCGGTAAAGATGTCACATTCTATTTTGGTTCCACTGAAAATCCTTGGAAATCTGATTTCTGCCATCATCGACTGACTGTAGGCAATATAAAATACAAAACAGAACTGGTCTCTCTAAACATTTCTGACAAAGAATGGTGGCATTACACCCATTTTTACGTAGAAAATTGTGGCAAGAACCAAATCTGGCAATGGGAAAGGCAACAGATGTAATTTATGTCTTCTTAAATAACCCTAGATTATTAAACAATAGAAATGAATTGATAGTTACATGTAAGCATAAAAATAAGTATCTGCTCAACTACGTTGATCCAGATTAAGTTTTATTGCAAATTCTTTATTTTTAAAGATCCAGTAGTCTTCCTGAATGGTTAATATAAAACATTGATATTCATAATTTTGAAATAATGTTTATCACACACACACACACACTCATATATATATATATATATATATATATATATATATATATATATATATGCGCGGTACTTATTGTAAAGCGCTCAATATCAGTGATAGAGCTAACATATTTAGTTGCGTTGATGTGAGTTGGTGACTCTGGGTTCCACGCCCTTTGCAATCGTCAGACAAAGTTTGAGATGTCTTTAAAATTATGCTATTTATTGACAGTTGAATACATGATTTGGCGCGTGTAACATTGTTTAACTGTCAATAAATAAAATAATTTAAAAACAACATCTTTCCGTCTATACATATTCCGTCTATGTATAGGAAAATTGCACCCTGAAGATGACTATTTGAAAATGTCGAACGTACTTGGCATGTATCTTCCATCTGACAACAACTAGAAGATAAGGCTTTTATTATGCAATGAATTGATAGTAATTTAATGACTCATTAAGTTTTGATAGCGAAATTATTTCGCCATTAATCACATTAACATTACTATTTAATTCTTTGTGTAAATTCTATTTTTTTATGAGATCAAATATAACCTGCATACTCTAATGTATTTCTGACATCAGATCCTCAGCAGAGTAATAATCAGAAACTTAAATTCTGGGGAAAACTACTATGGCATTTTTAGTCTACTAATTGGATTATACTACATTTCACTTTAAGAGATAAATACAATATGGATTTGTAACTTTTCAAAATTCAAACAAAATTCTCACTTGATCGATAAGAGCAAGAACTCTAGCATCACGGGATTGCACGCCCCAAAGGATATATTCAACTATCAATAAATTACATGATTTTAAAAAAAAAACATCTTTCGGTCTACACATATTTCAACTTAATGTTTGCCTATGTATGGGGAAATTGCGTCCTGAAGATGACTATTTGAAATTGCCGAAAGTACTTGTCATGTGCTTTCCATCTGACAACAACTCGAATATTAGGATCTTATTATTCAAGGAATTGATAGTTTGTTAATATTTCATTAAGTTAGCGATGTAATTTCGTCATTAATTACATAAATATTGCTATTTAATTCTTTCTATAAATTGTTTCTTTGTTTTCTTTCAAACAATTCTTCAGATGTTCGTTTGAATATTACGATTAAAAGTTGAGTTAACCCATATAAGGTTACACCCGCGGTGTTTCCAATTATTTTACCTTCTTTGTTTTTTTCGTAAATACTGTAAATTTACTTTACACTTGTTTTATATATATATATATATATATATATATATATATATATATATATATATATATATATATATATATATGTATGTATGTATGTGTTTGATTAAAAAACTTAGACGTGTTTCTTTTCAATAAAATCCTTTCGTAATCATGTGTAAGCTTTCTTGTGTCATGATTAAAGACACTTTGGTTATTTTCATTCATTTTTATTTTTTGCGAGAACTTTCAATATTTTCCAGTATCATCAGTGTTTTGATGCCTAAGAAAAATAATTCAGTATATCTGAAATAAATTTTTCTTTTGTCCTTAAACCTATAAAAAACTTCAAGTCATGTGCAAATAACAAACGCTAATTTTAAAAAATTATTTTGTAAGAGAATTTCTTTGTGGTTGAATTATTACAGTTGTGAATATGCTCGTGAACATAATATCAATTTCATAATTTAAAAAAAAAATAATATAAGGCGGGGGTAACTTAATTAATAATTGAAATATTATCAGGGGATTATAATTTATTTGTTTTTTAACTGCTTAGTTGTAAAATAGACATTTTTCTTAAAAGAACTATATACTATTACCATTTCAGAACATTTTTATTATATTTATAATTAATTTTTTAAGTGTAGGTTTTAATTTTTTAATAAAGATAGCTTCATGAATTTGTAGGTTTTGCTTATTACTTTCTCGATGAAGCATGCGGATATTGTCCACTAATATTCTTCTAAATTGTGAATGTAAACAGGAATGCTTATATGTTGAATAATGGAGGATGAATCATTTATGTGTAGATTAAGCCATCTTGATAACGTGATTGTCGTATAACCAACATACATATTAGCTTTTTTGTTGGAGATGCCATCTCCCAAGGGATATTTAAATTGAAAATTAAACACATCTAAATTGTTTATTCAGACATATGTAAAGGAAAATATGCTGCCAAAACATACGAAATATATATATATATATATATATATATATATATATATATATATATATATGTTTCATGAAAATCGACTGACAAGGCTCTGTGATTAAGCGTTTTTATTAAATTTTTATTCCACTCGTACAAGAGTTTTCCTTTTTGGACATAAAGTACAAATATTTTCTATCTCCGTGCGCTTTCAGCAATTCTCCTAGCCATTATGAATAATTTGTTTTTAAATTTTTTACTTTTATATATGTGTATGAATTCTCCAAACACAATCAGCACGTTGTGACCGTGTTCATAATTGCTATGATTAAGAGTTGGCATTTTTTTAATTATTTAAGCTTCCATTAGTTTTATGCATTTTGTACATATGGAGGAGACAACTATTGACAATGGCTAAGATCATAGTAGAAAGCGCTCAAATATATGCAACATTTGCACATTTTTCACAAACGTTATGTCCAGAAAAGAAAACTCTTCTACAAATGCAAGAAGAATTTAAGAAAATGCTTAATCACAGTAACTATATATAAAAGTGAACATTGAAGTCAACACTAAGAGGAGCAGGATGTTTCATGCTAGACGCAATCGTGTCCAGGCGATTGCGTCTAGCATGAAACAGCCTGTCGCCTCTTAGTGTTGATTTCAATGTTCACTTTTATATTTACACACGCTCTCTCTCTGACTTTATCCCCTAAATATAGCACACCTTAAGAGTATATTTCTTCATATATATATATATATATATATATATGTGTGTGTGTGTGATTGAGCGTGTGTGTAAATTTATATAAGTGTGACCGAGTACATTATACTATGTGACCCATGATTCCTTTTGCCCCGTCGGCCTCCAATAACGGAAATCTGATTCTTGATTTTTGTAATTAGAGATCTGAAAAATTCTACTTCACTTTCATTCAAAGACTTTTGGTTTCTATTGGACAAATCCTTGGATTTTGTGAAGCAGAAATAAGTTTAATCAAGCAGAGATATTAATGAAATCCCTTCTCCATTTTTGGTACTTATAGATGAGCAGGAGGCGTATTCTCTAGTTCTTCAGATAAAAAGTAAAATTAGTTCATTAATTAGTCACGTTGTTGTGAAGATCTGGGCTAAACTTTTAACCCCAAAGTTATGCTGGCGCCTCCTAACTGTCTACCACGCCCCGTACAACTGTAATCAGTCCATTACTCTTCTTCAAAATTGTCGATATTCAAATGCGGAAATATAAATGTCAAATGGGAGAAATATAGTCTACCTTGTACTTTCTTATTTTATCTTTCTCTTTTCGTGTCTGTCAACCTCAATCAATGCATCAGTTTACCAATTAATCTACCATTATTTTCTGATTCGATTGATGTTTACAAACTTCTTCTCAGATCAATAATCAAAAATGGCGAATGAATAATTTATATATTAAAGAAGACAATCCTTCATAAGATCCCCGGAGACTGGCGCTACAGAATCACAAACAAAGACCTCTACCATGGAATAAAAACTACATAACTATCAAATTTCTAACATCAACATCAAAAGTGTATAGCTCAAGTAACTAGAAGGAGAAGTAAAGATATAAAGGTGTTAACTTTCCACACTTCCATAAAACAAAGATTAGGAAGGAAATGCTCATCAATACAAGAAAGAGCGATAATAGTTAATGGGCGTGAGGGGTCTATTTAAAACAAACTGTTTTAAGAGAAATATTTTATGCAATTCAACAGAAAGTACCAGCAATACTTTTTACTGTATGGAAGCAACTATTTTCAGCATTACCGAGTATGTCTATCAACTGTGTCCTTATAAATACTTTTCAATTGCTGGAGATCAGTTTCTTCTATATATATATATTAATATATATTTGGGCACCAACTTTTCGTTAAGTATGAAAAACAAGAAAAGTTTAATTGGATTTTTATTTATTTTTTCCAACGTTCTTACATTTTTCCGATTGGTGCTAGTAAGGGAAAGCAAAAATTGTCCATATTGCCCATTATCTCAAGTGCGCTCGACCATTTCTTTAGACATTTTCAAGGGGGTTTGCTTTAGGTGTTCTTAATTTCTATTCATGCTTTGATTGTTTAAGATGTATTTTCTTTTTGTGTTGTTTTGATTACAGGTAGGAGCGCGGTCGGAATTAGAATGAGTGTCTTTCTGTTTATCAAGAAACATTCAAGATTCCATTCCCGCTGTTAAATAAGTTGAGGTTGAAAGTGAAAGAGAGCTGTTTAACATGCAAGGTCTCACTTATAGCGAGAGATTACCGGTGTTGTGATTTATATAGAATTTTTATATTTTCGACCAGAATGCTTCTTAAGGGTTCTTACAAATTGTGGGTAGATAGGTGTTTTTTATAGCACTTTGATCTGATAATTGACACACGATGCGCTTCTACTCAAGGAAGTGGTAATATATATATATATATATATATATATATATATATATATATATATATATATATATATATATACATATATATATATATATAATTTACAAACTTTGGAGACGGGTTTCTCACACCAGATCAAGGACGAAGGTCTATATAAACATATGTTTTTGGGGTTATTAATTTTAAATTATGCTACCGGTAGATAGCACTGTGTTGCCATGTAGACTAGGTTACATTTGTCATTCGTGTAAATTTGTGGCTAGTCAGTCTTTAACGTTTAACGTGTGTAGTAGCGAGTTAAATGAAAAGTGTTCCGTTTAACAATGGATAATCATATCGTGAGCAGACAGATATAATTTTACATAGAGACCCGCGAATGGTAATGAAAGCGATTCTGCGCGACTGTATCTGATTGCGTTTCCAGATCGAAGACAAATCCCCTCTTTGACAAATCAACCATGCTTACATTTGAACCTGGATCATATGATCGGAACATGAATGTTTTGAACAGTCAGTCTTCAGAACATGTGGATTTTGTAGTGGCTCGATTATTTTTATATGATTCTCAATGGGGGCATTATGGGTAGCTTGTTCAGGCATTTCCGCTTTATTACATTATTCTAACTGATATTGGGTAGGAGGTAAATGCTATATTTCAAATTATTCTAAAAGCTATTGAGTGGCAGTAATTGTGAATCAATTCCCTTATTTTTAGCCATTGCATAGTTATTTGTTAACTTTTTACTCATTTTTTATTATTTCAGTCGGTTATGTGCCATGCGTGATAAACACTTAGGCGATCGTGCGTCTTTCGATGCATAACTGACGATGCAGGTTTTTTCACCGCAGTAGGTTGCCATTTCTTTCTGCGGTAGCCATCCAAGGCTATAGAACTCGGTCTGTCCCGCTATTTACCCATATCTGAGGTGGGGGAGGAGAAGAAGAGGATTCATACCTTACAATAGCATGTAAGTGAATATAATGGATCAGATTGGAATTCGAACTCGGCTCTCCTGAATCGGAACCGATATCCATACCCCATCGTCACTCCTATTATTGTTTACTTTTTTGTTTATTTTTTGCTGTTGATTATTATTTTTTTTAATTTACTTATTTGTGATCATGCGTGCATAAATTACACACACACACACACACACACATATATATTCATTGATGCATTAAATAATATAGACAAGTTTTGTCTATTTATTTTAAGTAAGTTCCTTTCATATTGTCTGATAAGCTTAATAACATTATCATTGAAAGACGAAAGGAAATCACCATATTGATACATGTTTAAATCCAATTTAAACTTTCGGCTGACATAAGCCATTATCAAAGATGACAATTAAATTTCAACATATCAACCAATACACGGACGAAACAATAATGATAGTCTGTTTTTGTTGCGTGAAAAATTTCAAAGCAACGATAAAACCGTGTATACGAGACGCGGAAGCGAAAATGGCACCGCAGCTCATGACGTCACACATAACCACGGTAGAGTGAAAACGAGAAGTATTAAGTATGGGAACCATTGGTATAAACCAATGGCTTCTGTTATCAATTATAGGCATTTAACAATATTTGTGGAGATTCCGTAGTTTATTTTGTTCAGGTTAGCTTTCAACTGCTTTATGTATATCGCTTCAAGAATTTTTACTTTTTGTTTGTTGTTTTCATGTTTATATATATATATATATATATATATATATATATATATATATATATAGATCTCATGACATGAAAAAATAACTGACCCACCTCCAATCTCTGAGCTTGACTTTTTATTTAGCGTAGATCTGACATTTAATTGGTTAATCAAGACATACCCACAGGTCTATTTTTAATTCTGAAGTTATGTTTCCCCCACTTTAAATTTCGGAAAAGAGGTAACAATTTTCTTAAAAAATCATTTAATCACCAGTTACTTAACATCGCAGAAGTACAATCAAAGTATTGAAACACAAAAGCTTTTGTGTAGCGATTCCAACATGTTTTTATTATAATTACATATAAAAAAAATAATAAAAATATGTAGGGTGTCCTATAATTTAATAATATAGAGTGATAAATATATTTATTACGTAACTGATATGCAAGAGTTCTTTTTTTTTTTTGCTGTTTCCCTTAGGTATCTGATATCTCTTTTACTGACGGTTGGCCTCATAATGCCGTGGACTCCAAAAGAAATTGCATACGCAGTCTAACCATACTTCGCCAGTCAATGGTCCATCGTTACAGGCTAAAGGAAATTCTGACAACATTTTTGGAAAGCGACAGTCGCCATCCGGAAAGGTGATCCTGCGTGTTGTTACAAACTTCCGTGAGACAGGCTATGCCATCTGCGTTTGAAATGAGAGAGCGACCTCATGCAAGTTCTCTTCTTAGTGATGTAATATTTAAATCGGAAATAATATATGAAACTTCTGTATATCATTTATGTAATAAATATACTTGGTACTCTATGACAATTTTATGATCAAAGTTACTTAAATATATCCCATCATTATGAAACACACACACAGACATATGTAAGCAAATATGTGGATATATGAGACACGAATAATATCTATCTCACGCACGGTGAATACTAGACCCAACTTGTTTAATATTTCCCCTTTTCTGGCAAGATTAATGTTGGACAAACGTACTTATAAATTTTAGATTAAAATAAAATTCTTTCTCATTTAAAATATACTCTATTTTAGGAATACATTTTCACAACATTGCCCACGTGACGCCGACGTGATCGTATTGCGAAACGAAACGCTGATCATTAAAATTTCAGTTATTCTGTTTTGATTAGTCTTATGTCTATCGTCTTTTCATGTTGACTTGAATATCGTCTAATTTTAATTATGTCTTAATAAGTATATCCTGAAGAAGGTCTACTAGACTGAAACGTCTGACGTTGACATTGAAACAATATTGAAACAGCATACTTGCATATTTTGTTTTCCATATTTTTCTTGACACAGACATATATATATATATATATATATATATATATATATATATATATATATATATATATATAAGTTTAATTAGAGAAAAAAAGACAACCTTAATTGTCAATTGATTACATTTCCCCAGGGAAGTGATTTTGTCCTGGTTCTCCAGATCACATTTACAAGCATAAAAGAAAATGATATAAAAATTTACATATTAATTTATACAAACTTTCGAGGGTTAGTTTTAAGTTTATGTAAGGTGATAGAGAGAGGGGGAGGAGGAGGAGGACAGATATCAAAATTATAGAAGGAAGGGAGAGATAAGAATAAGTTTATATCTATCTTTATTAAGATACTTAAGAATAAGGGAGGTGGGGTCAACTGCCAGACATTTGACCTATTTAATAAGTCATTTCACAGAAAAGGGGGAAAAGACAAAGAGAAAAAGTGAAGAAAGAGATAAGATATAAAAGGAAACAAATAAGGAAGCAAGGGTGGGAGGAAAAAAGAGGAAAAGGAAGAATAAATTAACATATATAGGCATATTGCGAATAATTTAAAAAATACAGATTAATATAACTTACATTTAACGCTTGACATTATTTTGAAGAATACCAACAAAATAAAATAGGTGAAAAATAAAATGATTATAAAAAAAAGGAAAAAATATTGACAATATTAATATTATTAATAATAACTAATAGTTAAAAATAAAATAATTAAGCTAATATTTAAAATCTAAAATTTAAAATTTAAAATTCAATGTTTAAAAATATGAAACTTAAAACAACTGAAAAATTATTGCTCAAAGTAGTGTCCACTAGTGTTATAAAAATTCCAGCAAGATATCTTTAATCATTTCTACGATACAACTGTTGAAAACTTAATCTAAAAATTGGACAATTTTGCAGTTACACAATTTGGACAGTTTTGTTGTTACATCTAGTATATATATATATATATATATATATATATATATATATATATATATATATATATATATATATATATATATGGTGTTCTATAAGAATGTTGTAATTTGCTAAGCGTGGCGTAGATATGGCACAACGCCGAATGTACGGGTACCCAGTGAGGATCGAACTCACTATTCAGTCATAATTGATCTAGTAAGACAACCGATGTTTAATAATACGAATATGAACGTATTTTCGCATATGCTTATCGTCATTCTCTCTTGTATACGTGTGAGTGAGAAACCATATGTGTATATGTTTGCGTGCTTGCCGTGCGTGTGTGTGTGTGTGTGCGATTTTGCGTACGTGCTCATTTGTGTGTGTGTGTGCGTGTGCACGCGTGTGTGTGTGTACGAGTGTGCGCACACGCGCGAGCGTGTGATTTTCATCACGAGTTCTGCTGATCGAACAGTCCCACCGCGTGATCTTATGCAAATGCAACACGTCACGTGATACGACGTCAGCGTTCGTGGCTCTGGGCAGATATCAGTTTCAATAATGCCATTTCGAAAAGTTTCTAAAAAAAATGGAGGGAGAAGGGGAGGGAGAAGGAGGAGGGAGAGAGTGAAGAGATGGGGAGGGGGAGAGAGAAGGAGAGTGACAGAGGAGAAAATCGTGAGGTTCATGTGGAAGAGAGAGGTGGGGAGAGAGAGATAGAGGAAAATCGTGAGATTCACGTGGGTGTAATAAAAATGCGTGTTTGCTGATATAATAGAAAGAATAAGAAAGAGAGAGAGAGAGAGAGAGAGAGGGGATGATTTGAAAAAAAAATAATAGAGAAAGTCTGAAGCGGTAGATAATCACCAAAGTTGCAAAATTGATAGACGTGAGTGAAAGAAAGCGTCTATCTTGAAAATGAAAGATGGTAAATACAATTGGCTGTTGTAAAAGAAAGAAAGAAAGAAAGAAAAAAAGACTTGTACTAAAATAACAATGGCTACTGTAGTTTACAGTTAAAGAAACAAAATATAATGAGTCAAGCAAACAAAAGAATTTAAAATAAATGAAAAACGAAAATTGGCCTCGTTATCGGTCTTCCCGCATGGTAGCCAGCCCTCACAATTGAAGAGTCTTCGGGTAACAGAACTGAAGTTCTACAAAACGATAACATGGGATAAACATGTGAGTAAAGACGAAGTCCTGGGTAAAATAGAAACAAAGCAAAAAAACAAAAAAAAAAACAAAACATTTTTAGGGCACATGATAAGAAAATAGGGCTTGTATAATATAACACCCACAAGGCGTAATGAAGGAAATATGCACAGAGGAAAGAAACCAATAACCTACCTAACGAGATTGGATAAAAGATTTTCAGAAGAAGGATTAGGTGAAATAGCAAAAAAGGAAAAACCATGATCTCCTTCGTCCTAAAGGAGTACATTTTTTTAAAGTGAATCTGAGAGGCAATTTGACTATTTTATTGCAAACTAGCAGCATGGCCCGGCGTTGCCCGTGCTTGATTCAAAAATCGTACGACTCATACAGCAATCGCTATCACTTGACTTCAAATATTTTTGCCCTTCCTTGCCTTTAAAGGAGTACCCTTTGCCGTGCTGATGTTGCTACATGCCTTATTTCTTGCCTATCTCACAATGCGAATTTTTTCTAAGCTCTATACTAAACATTAAATCTGTTACGAAAAAAGAACTAAACAAAATAAATACAAAACGATCAGCTTTAAAAAAGGACTCGTAACTGGAAAAACCGAATGAAAAAAGAATGTTAAAAACAAATACTTTTTCACATCCAACCCACTTCTGCGGAATCAGAATCAACGTTGAGTTTAAGCAAGCGAATGAGCCGATTGGAGTAAAGTGTCATGCAGATTTAAATTTTTCCTTGTGAGGAATGCAGCTATCGATAGATTTTTGCACGTTAGCATGCTAGTTAACATTCGTGTCAGTCAGCTGTTGGCTCTCACGCTGGCCAATAGAATCTTCCTGCCTATTCGTGGCAGCCAGCTATTGGCTCTCACTCTGGCCAGTACAAAATGGCCGCAAACTACATGAAAACCGCCGTAGAAGCATGAAAAAATCGATTATTTCCACTATCGATGGGAGTTGGGAAATGCAAAGTCGGTCTTGGCCTTGCCGCTAACTTGGAGCATGTGCATGTAAATTTTGGTGCAAATCCGTCGAAAATTGCGGCCGTGCATTCGTTACACACACACACACACACACACACACACACACACACACACACACACACACACACACACACATCCTGCCTTTTCTAGATAGAGATATCCGTTTTTCACAGAATTTTGTCTAATTTCCTTTGTTTTTAATAAAGATTGAAATAAATTTAAATTAATATTTTAAATTAATTCTGACTGGCCTCCTATATGACAGTGAATGCTGGATAATCTCCTCGCAGATAAAGAGTCTTAAAAAATAACGGACATATATTTTAACAGAAGAATGCTGAGAATATCATGGACTGACCACATGAGCAACGAGGAAGTATTAAGGAAAATGCGAACAAAAAATAACACTTATAACTTAGCGTATGAAAAAGGCAGTTTAGATTTCTAAGTCACATAAGGAGGAAAGAAGGCTTAGAAAGCTTAGTACCCACAAGACATTGAAGGCGGGTATGATAGAAGAAAGCAGCGAATAATCTATCTAACGAATGGGTGTAAATGGTTGGTAGGACAAGGATTAGGAGCGGTAGTAAGAAGAAAAACATTGGAAAGAACGAGAAGACACTGTCGAGTACCATGACCACTCAGGTCCTGAAGGAACAGAACACAGAGAAGGCGCAGCTACTTTGCAAAAATGCTTATAGTCACATCACATTGAAACGCCAGATCCCATACGATCACTGTAGTTAAGCAACGTCCAGCCTGGTCAGTACCTAAATCGTCATTCATGCACAAATGCTCTTGGGAAAGGTATAAATCTACCTCTTCTCCCACAAGCTATGGGATAATTAGTATATCTTGTATCACTAAATCTATTATTATCTCCAAAAATATAAAATATATAAAACTACGTACAAAATATTTAGAATTTGGCATTAAATAACCCATAGAGGTGTTGATATGCCGTTAAACAAAAACAACCAAACCCAGCAACAGAAGAAAAAAAAAATTCTTTCTTTGCGAAAGCCATTTTGCACCTTCAGTTCTGTGAAGTTTTGTACATTACCATATGTGCACAAAAACTAAATATTTGCTTTGTGAAGTGATGGGTAAGTGGGAATTTGTCTACCCAACCCAACTTTAGTTGTTCCAAAGAAAGTACAGTCAATCTTTTACACTGCGTGCCAAATTATTATCATGATAACTTTTTTTCTTATATTTCAAAAACTCTCCAATCAATTCACACAAAATTATCACACAACGTTGGCAATACTGACCTGCGCAATCACTGAATTTTTCGTACTGATCTGCGCAATGTAAACAAACTGGCGCCATATTTCATTATATGTCACAGAAGGAAAATAGAAAACCTCTAGTTATGGCCTAACTAAAATGAACAGATACTCCTCTCCTTGCCACTGAGCTTTGGTTAAACAAGGAAGGAAAGTCTTCAGGTTCATGCTCTGATATAAGTACTTTGAATATATATATATATATATATATATATATATATATATATATATATATATATATATATATATATATATGCATACTAGTAGTGTTGAACAGCTCTTGGTCCAACTTATTTCCCCAAAAGTTTTTTTTTTTTATTCTAATCCCTTTATGGTTGAGCTGAGAACTTTTCAGGACATTCTCATGTATAGATAAAATAAAGACAGAATAGGCCTTTTATGTTTTAGAATATTAATAATTAGTAAATGAAATTATGTAATTATGAGTAATTAAGTAGTTAGAGGTTTACTTTTTTGTAACAATCAAATTCTGTTTTAGAAACTATGTTTTATATTAATTCTGATGGTTCTATGACTATTTTTCTATAAAGGTAAGAAAAAAAAATTCAAGATTGTTAAAATTTCCGGAAACACTGAATATGCATTTGATGCAAGTCTCATTAAATATTTATAACACACACACACACACACACACACACACACACACACACACACACACACACACACACATATATATATATATATATATATATATATATATATCAGGCATGACTGAAATGCTTAGGAAATTTCAACAGATTCAACGATTTGTCATTGTCATGTTACGTAATATTTCTTGATTCTCACTGAACATTTCCCAGACTTTTCAAAATCCCAGCAACAACATACTTATGGTCACATGACATTGAAACGCCAGTTCCCGTACGATCACTGATGTTAAGCAACGTCCAGCCTGGTCAGTACCTAGATCGGTGACCTCTTGGGAATACCGGGTGCTGTAAGCTGGGATGTGCGAGTGGTGTAATGGATAATGGCTCAGAATTGTTTATCAGGGAGCCGAGTTCCAATTCCAGTTGGCTCCATTATTGTGTCTTATGCAGAAATGCACTTGTTAGTGAGTTATTATTAAAACGGTGATGGCGAATGAGGTCTGTAATATAAATTAATGTAGTGGCTTTAGGAAGTAAAGATTATAAGGATAAAGAGTAAAGATAACGATTGATCCTTGATGTAAAACGGTTAAGAATATATGGTTCGAGGAAGCACCCACGCTGGGGTCTGTTCCATAAAGTCGCAGTTATTGGGGGAAAAAAACCTTTTTGAGAGGAACATTCTTCTTACATTTGGAACCTAGAGGCTTACGACCAAATCAAGTTGAAACCGTAAGATCACCGAAGTTAAGCAATGTCGAGCCTAGTCAGTACCTAGATGGGTGACCACTTGAGAAGCCAGGTGCTGTAAGCTTGGATGTACGAGTGGTGTAATGGATAATGGCTTCGGCATTGCTAATCGGAAAGCCGAGTTCCAATTCCCGTTGGATTCGTTACGCGCAAATACCCTTGAGAAAGGTATGAATCCACCTCACCACTTCCTAGCTATGGGTCAGTTAATAAGGCTTGTATCACTAAAAACATTATCTCCAAGAATAAATATTCTTACAACCTGAAAAAAAATCCTGGCTTTAAATAACCTGTAAAAGGGTTGACAATCCGTAAAAAAAGGAATAAATAAATTTGAATATAGAGGAAATGAGGCTGAATATCAGGACAGATCTGGCCTTGGATGTCAACTGGTCTACCGCAGAAAGAAATGGCAAGCCACTACAGGAAAAATCTACCTTGTCAGCCAAATATCGAAAGATAAATGATCGCCTATGCGTGTATCACGCATGGCACATAACTGACTGACTGCCGTTAGGAAGTAAAGATTATGAGGATAAAGAGTAAGGATAACGATTGATCCTTGACCTAAAACGGTTTTAAGATTTTATGGTAAGAATAAAGCATCCACGTGGGGATACGTTTCACAAAGTTGCATTTCTGGGGGGAAAAGATTTTGAGAGGAACATTCCTCTTATATTTGGAACATAGAAGCTTACGGCCAAATCAAAGTGTAACACCGGTTCGCATAGGATCACCGAAGTTAAAGCAACGTCGATCCCGGTCAATACCAGTATGTATGCGAGACAATATTTCGTGACACGCTTCTAGAGGATCGCGCAGCACACTACTATGCTGCGCAATGGCGATTGAGAATCACTGGTCCAGCATAATCTTTTAATTATGCCTCTTCCAAATTCACCAGAGAAGCGAACGTGACAACTTCGGACGCCAGGTGCTCTAAGCTAGAAAGTTCGACTTGTGTAATGGGTAATGGCCTCGAAATTGCTGATCGGAAAGCCCATTTCCAAATACCGTTGACTTCGTTTTATTCACTTAGCCACAATTAACCTTGGGAAAAGGTATGAATCCACAACTTCTCCCTCCAGCTATGGGTTAATTAGTAAGACTTGTCTCACTAAACTATTATTATCTAAAAAAATATCCCAAAATATTTTGACTTGAAATAACCTATGGTTGCTGAACCATATTAAACGAATCAATCAAACGACAATAAATCTTACGAGCACAACTTGAGAATTTCTCAAGTTGTGTTTTTCAAGGTTGTAGTATAGTTTGCAAATTAGATAGACAAAAATAAATAGAGAACAACTGGCGAACATAGGGTAGCTATGCCTAGCAAACCTGGTTGCTATGCAGGACACGGAGAACTGTACTACGTCTATTAATACGCAGAGAGATATGCAAAGCATACCAAAGGTAAAACCTTTCATTCACTTATCTTATAGGAGAATGATGTTGCAGTCTTCGAATATATTTTTTATGAATGATTGATAGATTCCAAACCTTACATAATTAAACGGCTTTCTGAATGACAACGTGAAATAGTTTGACTATATGTTAACATACAGTTTTTAAAATTTAATAAGTACTAAAAATCTGACATATATAGATTCCAGGTACGTCGGAATTTTATCACTGTCTCTATGTGGGGAAGACAAGAAAAATGGCTATTAAATTAAAATGGAATGATGAAAAAATAAAATAAAATAAATGAAAAAAAAAACGTACGAAGAAAGAATAAAAAACAAATAAACCGAATATGGCTCGTTGTCCAGCCAACTTCAGCAAATTTTATGATTTTTGACATCTATCCAAACCTTTGTCTTCATTCGCCATTAATCGAAACAATAATAAAAAAGAAGCAGTCGACTATGAAAGCAGCTCGCCAAATCTAGTCTCCGTTTGTTCTTGGGCTGATGATTATTCCAACAATGGTTACATCAATATCAGCATACAGGTTTCACCCGCTCTACGTTATTAGTGTTCGTATGAAACATTTCCTCAGCTGAAATGACGTAAAGCGAATAAGCAATGACCATGAATTCATATAGGAAAAAAATTAAGCGTTCCCAGACGCCTCAAATAAACTTGCTTGAGATCCTCGATAACACTGACTTGCAGATTTATGGCAGACAATATGTAGAATTTATTGAGTACTAACAAAAACTGTATTTTAGAAAAAAAAAATTGTATCTCTACAGTCGAGCAGAATAATTCTAAACCTTTTAAAACAACGATACACCTAGGAGCAAATTAAAATATCACGACACACTAAGCAATTTTTTTTTAAAAAATAGGATACATTTAAATGTTATGAAATAAAACAATACATTTAAAAATAGACACATAAATTTGAAATTACCTTGTTAATTAAAGTATGAATATTAATTCATAATTCAATATACCTTTGTAAAAATGTTGAAGTAAACAAAGAATGTTGAATATGTAAAAAAAAAGGTTAATATTAATTTATTCAAATAAAGGAAACATTTTAAGCGTTAAATTGAAGAAAATGAAAATACTTTTTATAAATGAATATTAAAATAAATTAAAACATAACATCATCAAAGAATAGCGAAAATAATCATTTGAAAAAAATAATTTAACACTTACTCATTTATTTAAATACTAACGTTGTGTAATTATAACTTCCACATATACATCATTTTCAAATTATTAGGTTGGTGCAAAAATAATGTCGGTTTCTGATGTTAAAAAATACGTCAAAAACCGAAATTATTTTTGCACCAACCTAATAATTGAAACAGCCGGTTTAGTTTATTTTGTTTTAGCATTCGTTCAGTTTTAGAGCCACTGGACTGATAGGGTGTAATCGATTTCTATTTTTTTTCAGATTTGGTCATTTTCAGTGGTGTGCAGTAATATGAATCTGTTTTCGGGGAGTATGATGAAATTTGTTTGACTTTGTAATATATGGCGTCATCCGTGATTGCATCAGATTTTCATCACGCCCAGACACTACTGACTCGACTGTCGATTAGTTGTCCTACGGGCATTGTCTGCGATGAACATTACTGCAAAGAAGCGTACGGAAATTGGTAAAGATGCGCAAACACACTGGAAAGCCTCAACAATGAGCAGATCAAAGTAATATCGACTGATTCGGAAATTCGACTGATTTAAATAAAATCCAGAATCTGTGGTCAATCTGCAAGAAACGACTTCATGGAATGGTCATACAAAGTATTAACATGTACACTGGGTCAAGTTTAATTAGAAAAATACGGAAAAAATGTAAATAATAACGTCTTTATTCGTTTTGTTTCAATTAATTTGCACAAGGGTGTATATGTATGAGTGATAATATTTCGTGGTGCACTTTTAGAGTATTGCGTAGGACTCTCATGTGCAGCGGCATGATGGCTGAAAATCCCTAGTCTAGCATAATGTTTGAATTATGTCTCTTCCAAATCACACATTGAAGCCAACGTATCTCTAATGTCTCCATTGAAGCAGACTGATATTTAAAAAAAAATTATTTTCGTGTCAAGAAACGCCAAAAGAAATGTTCACATATAAAGTAATGTTAAAATCTATCTCTATTTACCCCGTTTAAACACAAACAATGACGTTGGGAACTTGCAAATACAGGTTGTCCATAAAGTTCGTGTGCACTTTAAAAAATTATAGCTTTATTTGTCTTTGCGATAGAAATAATTTGTAAAAAGGATTAAAAGAAGTAAATCTATATTGTTTTTAAATTTTTATTGAAATTTTATTTCAGTTTCCACATGTCCTTCATCATTAGCAATAAAAAGGGTAATACGATTTTGCAGTTCTCGGAAAACATTTGCCAAATGATTTACAGTAATGCTTGAAATCACATTAGTTATTTTAGCAATACTTAAAACTGGGTACATTAAACTTTATAACATTTTTTACCGATTATTTCTATCGCAAATACAAATAAAGTTATAAATTTTTAAAGTGTACACGGACTTTATGGACACCCTATATATAACATAGGTCAGATTATATTCTGCATGACAATGGTGAATTTTTAAGCGTAGCTTAGATGTGACCCAAAAACGAAAGTATGAGGCGCTCACTGAAGATCGAACTCACTATTTAGTCGCAATTTATCTAGCGAGACAAGCTTGTTAACCATTGTCATGATCTCATCTTGCTGACCAGCAATTCCCGAAACGTAGCTTAGATATAGCATGAGAATGAATATGTGGCGCACTCAGTGTGGGTCAACTCACTACGCAATTGTAATACATTATGTATGTCAATGGTTTCAAAATAAAGCTGGTAAAATTGTCAGGATATACAGATATACCGTGGCATTTTCTTCTTATCCGTCCTTATTCAAAATATCAGCTTTTAAATATAAACAAACATATATTTTTTAAATAAAACCCAAGCGATGTAAAACCATTGAAATATCTTTCATTTACACAATATCCCATAAGCTTGAGTCGTTCTGGGTATGGCAATAAACTACATCCGGCAGAAAGGTCTTTGGGAGGGTTTGAAAAGCGTGGAAGCCAATTTTAATTGTTGTTGATACCGGGTACACTCTGACTCAAAGTGGTAGCACCTGTTACGGTTTCACCTCTGGGTAAAGAGTGAACCATCACACTGGGGCCTAAATATTATTTTTCTAAAGTTTTAGCTATCTAATTTTTTACGAAGTATAACATATATATTCAAAATAAAGCTGGTAAAATTGTCAGGATATACAGATATACCGTGACATTTACTTCTTATCCGTCCTTATTCAAAATATCAGCTTTTATATATAAACAAACATATATATTTTTTAAATGAAACCCAAGCGATGTAAAACCATTGACATAATAGTATTTTTTATATACAACAATTGTGAATATATATGAAAAAATATAGTCTTAGGATGTGTTATAATTATGGGATAAAGTGCTCAATATCAGAGATAGACCGTGTGTAAATATAAAAGTGAACAT
>OZ010583.1:26031837-26041837 GCA_963932145.1 Acanthosepion lycidas | reverse complement strand
AATCCAATCTAGAATCTGTGGTCAATCTGCAAGGAACGACTTCGTGGAATGGAAGTATTAACATATACATTACGTCATGTTTAATTGGAAAAATACGAAAAAAATGTAATTAATAACGGAATTATTGGTTTTGTTTCATTTATTTTGCACGAGAATTTGCATGAAAATATTTCGTGGCACGCTTTTGGAGAATCGCAGGGCACTTTGGTTTGCTGCGGCATGGTGCCTTAGAATAAACTTGTCAAGGATAATGTTTGAATTTTGTCTTTTCCAAATCACTCGCAGAACGCACCTCTAACGTCTTCATTGAAGCAGGCAGGCATTCTAATTAATTATTTTCAGAGTAGATGTGTGTAGAATTTGGCTATAAAAAAATTATATAATTTTCATTTTCCGTATCATTCAGTGCAACATATATACATATATACCCGTATGTCTAAACCATATATACATTTGCTGAATTCTAAATTTTTCCTTGTATAATAAATATAAATAAAATAAAACATAATAAATGTCCGAAGCGTAACAATAATTTGAATATAATAAATGCATATCTTCAAATATTAATTATAAAGTAATTCCAAATTTTAAATAGAGATACATTTCAAGCAAATGAATATGTTGGGACTGTTTAATATAATAATAACAAATATCCTATAATTCTGGCATTAAAAAGAAAAATTCGCAGAAACACATTCATTTTTAGAAATTTAATGTTGACCATTTGATCTTTCATTCTTTTTACAAGACTTCGGTAAAATGCCACGTTTCGTCAGCATCTTATGAGGATTGAACCCGAGCTAAAAATATAGAAAGACAATAAGATAAGAAATATTCTCTCGTGAATGCGACGTGATAAATTGGAATCGAATTACAAGAAATCAAGAATGTGATACGTTATCATTAGCCTTGGGCGAACGGAGACGCGTTGATGACGATTAAAAAAAAAATGTATACAAGATCAAAATGCAGTCAGTGCTAAAGTATATACACAACTATAGTTTCAGTTTTCAGGCTACTACAATTTCATATGTCACTAAGTATCCATTAGAATAAGTAAAATTTATGCGTTATCTATCTATCTATCTATCTATCTATCTACCTATCTCAATATGTTCATATCAATCTGACTTTGTTCATATCTATCTATCTATCTATCTATCTATCTATCTATCTACCTATCTCAATATGTTCATATCAATCTGACTTTGTTCATATCTATCTATCTATCTATCTATCTATCTATCTACCTATCTCAATATGTTCATATCAATCTGACTTTGTTCATATCTATCTATCTATCTATCTATCTATCTATCTATCTATCTAACTATCTCAATATGTTCATATCAATCTGACTTTGTTCATATCTATCTATCTATCTATCTATCTATCTATCTATCTATCTATCTATCTATCTATCTCAATATGTTCATATCAATCTGACTTTGTTCATATCTATCTATCTATCTATCTATCTATCTATCTACCTATCTCACTATGTTCATATCAATCTGACTTTGTTCATATCTATCTATCTATCTATCTATCTATCTATCTATCTATCTATCTATCTACCTATCTCAATATGTTCATATCAATCTGACTTTGTTCATATCTATCTATCTATCTATCTATCTATCTATCTATCTATCTATCTATCTCAATATGTTCATATCAATCTGACTTTGTTCATATCTATCTATCTATCTATCTATCTATCTATCTATCTATCTATCTATCTATCGCAGCCTGTTCATTATCTTTCACAGTCTGTTCAGATTTATCTATCTATCTCACTTTGTCCTTATCTATCTATTGATATCACAATGTGGGACATTTAAAAAAAGAATGATAAAACTAAAATGGAGAAAATATGGAGAAAAAAGAAGAAATATCTCATTCTCTGATAAAGCTTTAATAAAATTGAAATATGTTAGATTGATACACGTTTCCTATTTGTTCTATATCCTATCCGATCATATTTCATTCACTGATGAAGCTTTAATAAAAGTGAAACATGTTAGATTGATAAACGTTTCCTATTTGTTCTATATCCTATCCTATCATATCTCATTCTCTGATGAAGCTTTAATAAAAGTGAAACATGTTAGATTGATAAACATTTCTTATTTGTAATTTATCCTATCATATCTCATGCTTAGATGTTGCTTTAATAAAAGTGAAACATGTTGTTGTTCATAATGACGGTCGTCTTGAGTAGTGAATCCAGAGTTTAGCAGTGAATATCTTGAAGACAGTAGGAAAGCGTTGTTCACGTTAGCAGTGGATATTTTGGTAAAAGGTTGCAGAGCATAGTTCGTCCTTCTGGTTCTCTTCGCCTGACAAGCTGGACTGGACATTCGGGTAGAGTGAACAAAAATGGCCGCCATTATACACGACGGATTGAATGTTCTACGTCTTCCGATTGGTTAACCTTCAATTGTTGGACAATAAAGTGAGTCAAGTCATTTGAGCTAACTCGCTAGTTACATATATGCACAAAAAACTGCAAAACCCTTATTTTGGGTATATTATGGAATCTTCCTTCAAAATATTAGTAAAGTCAATATTAATATGTAACAAATACTTTAATTTTTTTTTTAGCATTCATAAAATACATTTTATTTTTATTTTTTTTTATTAAAATAAAATTAATATCCACAAAAATTAGTCATATCACTTTGTCGACAGTTAAGTATTCAGGTTAATAAACATTAACAAATAATATCATAAGGTTGGGTTGTGATCACAGCAAAAATGTCGAAAGAATTGTTTTTTTACCAATAGCTGGGACCCATTAAAACAGTCACTATCACTCCGGGTCATAGTGATCCTGAGGGTCATTAGAAGAGGATTGGGCTAAATGTAGGACTATTTACATTTATACCCCGAAACTCACATTCATACCAAAAACTGAACTGACGTTTCTTGAGACAATAACTAATGGATGCAGTTTTACGTCCTACCAAGGACCAATAAGGACCTAAGAGGGACAATGGATGCAGTTTTACGTCTTTCCCAGGACCAATAAGGACCTTATAAGTCAGTACCAAATATGGCAGAAGTGAAAGCCCGTAATTTCAATTTCGTAATTGGTTTTGTAAATAAATCCGCCATATTATTTCCCGATTGAACATATTCAATTTGTACTATTTTCTTTTGTACTTGCTCCCTAACAAATTGATATTTGATATCGATATGCTTTGATCTTAGATGTATTATTGGATTTCTGGCCAAAGCAATACTAGCCTGATTATCGCAGTAAATAATTATTGGCTCAGTTATTACCAGTGTTGTAATTGTTTTTATTAGTAATTTAAGAAAAATAGCCTCTTGTGTTGCTTTTGACAGGGCAATATATTCAGCTTCACAAGCAGAAAGTGAAATCTGCCTGTTTTTTCGATTTCCAGCTGATTATTGGGTTACCGTCTGCTAGCTTAAAGCAATAGCCTGTTATACTCTTACGATCTGGTGAGTTGGCCCAATCAGCATCACAAAATCCTTCCAATTTTAATGGTTTATCTGATTGTCGAAATACTAGACACCGACTCTTAGTTCCCTTTAGATAACGTAAGACTTGCTTAGCTCTTGTTAAATGCACAGTCCCCGGTTTATTTAAGTGTTGGGACAACTTAGTAACCGTATAGCAGATATCTGGCTTGGTTGATGTCATCACGTAAATAAGACTTCCGACCAATGTTCTGTATTCTTTCTCACACGCCGCTATACCATATTCATTATTCATAATTGTGTTTAAATCCATTTCACATGGAGTATTTCTTGTTTTACAATTTTGCATGCTGAATTTGGATAAGAGCCTTTCGATGTATCTAGACTGATTCATTGTAATAGTGTTGCCTTTAAATTCAAACTGTATACCAAGAAACCATGATAGTTGGCCCAAATCGGTCATTTTAAAAGTTATTTCTAGGGAATCTTTGATTTTTAATAGAGCGGCCTTACACTTTGATGCAATTAACATATTGTTGACCCAAATAACCAGAAATACTAATATTTCATTATTAAATGTTCTTGTTTACAGACATGGGTCAACTTGGGGAGATTGAAATTATTGTCCAATTAAATAACAATGGATTAAATTATTCCATGTTCTTCCGCTCTTTTTGAGTCCATACAGTGACTTTTTAAGTTCCCATGCATAATTATCACCTTCTTCAAAACCTTCTGGCGGTTCTATGTATTAGGTTGGTGCAAAAATAATGACGTAATAATGTCGTTTTTTGACGCATTTTTAACGTCAAAAAACGACATTATTACGTCATTATTTTTGCACCAACCTAATATATTTCATAGTCGATGGCAGCGTTCCAAAATAAGCTGCTTTAACATCCATATGGTGTATATCCATACCATAATGTGTGGCCATTTGCATCAAATGTTTCTACATAAGTCGTCCCCCACTTTATAATCTACGAAAATCCATTAGCTACAAAACGAGCCTTGTACACTGGCGATCCATCCTCAGTTCGCTTTACAGTATAAACCCTTCGTCTGCCGATAATATTTTTATCATCCGGGGCCTTTTAATTCAAAAGTGTCCTTTGATACTAAAGATTTAATTTTTTTTTTTCATGGCAGGTATCCACCTTTTGGAATTGACAGAATGTATGGCTTCTTTATAGTTCTTTGGGATACATTGTACCGAATAGCAACAGTCGATGTTACAAATATTACATTGACCCATTTCCAAAATAGTCTGGCTTTCTTCTATTTCTTGTCGATGTATTTTCTTTTAACTCAAGTTTTGCGTCTGATTTTTCCTCGTCTACATCATCTGGTATAACACCTTCCTCTGATTGTGGGTTTTGAGCGGGTTTCCTACTTATAGGCCCATACTAGTTCGGGTTGGACTAGTTCCTCGCAGTTATTGTTCTTTTCTTCCGGTTCATCCGCTGGCCTAAAGGAATCTGTAAATCTGACGCATCTGATCTTCCTTCTTTTCTTTTAACATCCGAATTATTACAGTGGCCCAATATTTTATGCCAAGTCCCTAAGCCGTGCGTGGCTGTCTTCGCAGACGTAATAATTTTCAAATAATACAAACGTCCATTTTGCTGTATATTAAATTCAGTTCCGTCTGGATATATTAACTTTGAATTGTCTCGGTGAAAATTGACTTTAACACCAGCTTTAAATCCAGATTGTACCGAAGAAATATTTTGTTTAAATTTAGGAATATATAAAGCCCTTTTTAACAAACATTTACAAATATTTCCTTTAGTGTCTCGCAAATAAATGCAGGAATCGCATCTTTTTAAAACTAAATTATTAGTTCTGGTCCCCTCAACTAACTCGATAAAAATGCGAATCGGGCTCTGAATTGTGGTCAAAATTAACAAATTTTGTTTCATCCTGTAATTACATGATTTGTCGTACCAGTATCGACTAGGTACGACCTATAACCATTGGCGACAGTATCTAATCCAAAATGAAAAAGCATATGTTCGTCCATACAAAGAATTTTTTACATTTTTACAAAAATCATTCTGTGTACAATATTTTCTGTTATAGTTCTTGTAATAATTGTTTTTTAAAGTCCCTTGTTCTTAATATCATAATTCCTAGTATAATCGGTTTGAGAGACTGGTTTTCTAAATTTTTTTAAATGACATTCTTAGTTACATTAGGTTATTGCCTTGATTTTTGGGGGTACACGTTTTTCAGTTTCTTCATAACTACGTAACGCAATTTTAAACTCAGTGAAAGTTAATTGTTTATCTTTTTGAGTTATGACTGTCGTGAATGGTTTGAATGTCGGTGGTAAACCCTTTAAGACCATGGCTATTAGCAGTCCATCTGAGATAGTCTCACCTGCAATTTTTAAGGCATTTGTGACATTCTCTGTTCGGATAATATAATCGATTACTGATTCATTTTCTTGTCTCTTTAACGCAGTTAGTTCAGTATATAAAGCAATAATTTTAGGCTTACCTTTTGACAAGTAGTGTTCACGTAAAATTTGTAGAGCTCTCCAGCCATTTTCCTTGGCCTCTCTCATTATTAACGACAAACTCCGGTCATCCAGGAATTGTATTATTCAGCGAACACGGTCGCATTTCTTTCCATAAAATCATCCCCCACTTTCTGGTCGTCTTTGCAAAGGAAGATGTCTTGAAGTTTTTTGTATTCTGAGGTAGCCTAAGAACTTCGTCTCCGACAATTCATATATCGATTCTTTCCCGTCAAAATATAGTCGCTGTCTGGGCTCATAACCAATGTTGTTCATAATGACGGTCGTCTTGAGTAGAGAATCCAGAGCTTAGCAGTGAATATCTTGAAGTCAGTCGGAAAGCGTTTTTCACGTTAGGAGTGGATATCTTGGTAAAAGGTAGCAGAGCATAGTTTGTCCTTCTGGTTCTCTTCGCCTGACAAGCTGGACTGGACATACGGGTAGAGTGAACAAAAATGGCCGCCTTTATACATGACGGATTCAATGTTCTACATCTTCTGATTGGTTAACCTTCTATTGGTGGACTATAAAGTGAGTCAAGTCATTTGAGCTAACTCACTAGTTACATATATGCACCCTCGCTAGTAGTTTGGAGTATTTATTGTGCTATATCACTTTCACCAAAAGACTACTAAGCAACTGATAAGTTATCCTCTTTATTTTGTTGAACGTTTCAGTTTTTTTTTTTAAATTTTTCTTTGCATTGTACATATTTGTTTTTGATTTGGTTTCGTTTCCTTTTTAATCCTTTGTTGGGCTCATTTTTTGATTTCAGTTTTATTTTATTTTTGTTTTATTTTAATTGTTACGTATTAACTTTTATTTTCGATATTTTGTATTTGGTTTCTTTTTTTCTCCCTTTGTTTGACTTTTTATTTTGTTTCTCGTGGAAAAAAAAAACTATTTAAGGCGTAGCTATACTTGCAAGCCATGGTGAAAGAAAATTCCACCATGGCGGACAATTAAATGACAAGTTAAATGAGTCGACGGTGTCTACACCAGATAAGTCACTGAGTGGAAATACGGCTTGGACGGGAAACCGGACCAAAAAAGATGCAGCTTACTATGAAGAGCTGAGGCCGAAATTGGACAAGTATATCCATGGAAACGATTTTCTTACGATCCCGGAAGCCCTGGAGGCAATTGAAGTAAAAGTAATCTCCCTGCTGATCTTTGACTTAAAAAGTCGGAAACTGGTTGGGGTCAGTAGGGAAACAATTGAGAAGGCCTTGAAGAAGTTGTGGATTGCTCCAAAAGTATTGGCTAGAAAATTGCATGCGATGTGGGAGATGCTTCTCGGGAGCGAGGAGGAAGCCAAAAGACTTGCAGGGAGCACTCTAACTACTCCAACGTTGAGGCTCCAAACCGATTACATGGGCACTAGGCGGACGAAGATAACTGTTCACGGAGTGCCCGTGGATATCAACGAAGACAGGTTGGTAGCCCTCTTCTCCAAATATGGATTAGTAGAAGAGGTGGATTCAATGAAGAGCAAATGTGGACGTGGGTTCTTAATTGGCCTTTTGACAAGGTAGTTAGCTACCTTGTGAGAATGTTAGTTAGAAGAGCCGATATAGATCTACTAGATTGCCCTACGTTCCACTGGGTAGGCTATTTGGACCACAAACTCGTTTGTGCCCGGGTGGCGTTAGGAAATATGCCTAGAATGGCTGGTTACTGGAAGTTCAATCTGTCCTTACTGGACAGGCGGGACTTCCAGGAGCAGATAACTAGATTAGTGCAACGGGAGCTAGTGGGGGCGGTTATCGGGAATAAGTGTTGGGAGCGACTTAAGTGTAGGATTAGTTCTTTCACCACTGATTTCAGGAAACGGCTCTCTCTAGATAGAGCTGAAAGGGTGAAGACGCTTAAGGCTAGTTTTTTCCCGGGCGGTGGCTGAGGGGATCCCCTAGAGATAGCATTAGCTAGGGAGGCCGTGGCTCGTTTGAATAGCGAGCGTTACTTGGACCAGGTAATTAGACATAAGTTAAGCAAGATGTCTTCCGAAGCTGTGAATTTGGGCCCAGATCTGCGCAGGGAAGAGGTCCGTCGAGGTGGCGATCGTTACATTCGTGAAGTCAAATCCCCGGAGGGGCGTACTCTTCAGGCCACTGACGACATGTGCGATAGGTTTCGGCGCCATTTCAAGAACCGGTTTACCAAGGAGCCTGGTCTCCGTGAGGAGGAGTTTCTCAGCTATTTGGCTGACTTTCCTCGGCTTTCGCCGACTGAAGCGGCTAGCTGCGAGGGAGAGATCACGGAGGGCGAAGTCTACGCGGTATTGAAGAAGGTCGGCAGAGGCAAGTCACCCGGTCTGGATGGTTTGCCCTATGAATTCTACTTGAGGCTGTCACACATCTTTGTTCCGATTTTGACTGCAGTGTTCAACAAATGGTTTCGGTCGGGGCCCAAAACTCTGCCAAACACAGAGTTAAGGATTTTGGCCAAGATCCTGCAGGAGCGTTTGCAGTCAGTTGACGAGTCTCTGGTGGGTCCTGAGCAGACTTGTTCTGTGAGGTGCCGAACAATTCAGAGCAACCTGCATCTGATCCGCACGATTATAGAGGGTGTAAAAGACGACGAAGAAGCCGCGCTGATTAATTTGGATCAGTCCAAGGCATTTGATAGGGTCGACCATCGCTACCTTGCTACTGTCCTGCAGGCTGTTGGATTCGCACCCAACTTCTGCCGCTGGATTAGCCTCCTGTATCGCTCCCCCAGTGCTGTGGTACAGGTGAACGGAATGTTGTCGGACGCTTTTGTACTGTCTAGGTCGGTTCGTCAGGGTTCTCCGCTGTCGCCTCTCCTTTATGCTTTGGCGTTGGAGCCTCTCCTTCGTCGGCTGAAGGACGAGACCGGCAGTCCAGCCCTACGTGGAATTGTCTTTCCTGGAGGGTCTCGAGCCAGGGTTTCCGCGTACGCCGATGTATCTGCTTTCGTGTCGTCCCGCAGCGACATTAAGGCGGTGCAGAAGGCGCTTGATCGGTATGAGAAGTTGACAGGGGCCAAGATAAACCACGGCAAGTTATCCGCCTTGCGGTTAGGTGCCTGGAAGGGGTCGCTCTTCCGGGCCGCTTCGGTTGGACGGACGATCCTGTCCGCATTCTTGGAGTGTGGTTTGGGCCCGACCTCCAGCTGGAGAAGAACTGGTCTCAAGTACGAGCAAAGGTCGATTCTGCCGGTCAGACTTGGAATCGACGGAGGTTGTCCGTGAAGGGCAGGGCGGAGGTGTGTGCTGCATACATTTTCCCCCTGATTCTTTATCGATTGTCCGTACTTCCTCTCTGTGAGTCCCACTGGAAGGCACTCGAGCGATCGCTACTCTCCATTTTATGGAGGGGTGCGTGAATAGGGTCGACAGACGAGTCTGCACTAAACGTCCGTGTCATGGGGGGCTGGGAATGCCGCACCTGATGAGTCACATCCGGGCCTCTAGGTTGGCTTTCCTACGCCGCGCATTGACTGGATGAGATCCGATTCTGGAGGGGATTGTTAGGGACGCGTTTCCTGGACTGATTACCTCAGTAACCCTGAGTTTTCGCTTACTTGGCGACTGGCTTGGAATCAGCCGCCTCTCAATGAAAAGGCTTTCATATGGGATTTTGGTGGATTTGCCAGACTGTGAACGGTGCGGCCTTGGTTTAGAAGAAACGGCTTCGCACGCCTTCTGCCATTGCCCCTGGGTCCGCCCCTTATGGGACCATGTCGGCGAGCTGACCGCTCGTCTCGCTCCCGAACAGCCTGTGTTCATTGATCGCGCATACGCGTGTGACAATGTGTCGCCCCCATATTCCGGGGTGAAACGTATGGTGTTTCTGACGCTGCTGGCCACGGCTCGAATGGTGATTTGGACGACGCGAAAGGAGGAAGTTTTGCGGGGCAATTGTCTTTCTCATTTGGATCTAATTCGATTCTTTGAGCACCAGCTCAAGATGAAGATTAGATCGGATAGAAAACGATTGCATTCGACAGTCTTTAGCGAAAGGTGGGTAAAAGAGGCGAGCTTGGTTCGTGTGAACGGGGCTA
>OZ010583.1:25984337-26026837 GCA_963932145.1 Acanthosepion lycidas | reverse complement strand
CTACATGACGCCGCTCGCGTGTATTGTATTTTGTTATGTTATAAAGATTACCATTTCATGTCCAACCTCTGTTTTGATTCTTCCTCATTCATTACAGTAATATATATATATAGGTCTGCTTGAATAAATTAAAACATTATGTATGCTTATTTTTATCATAATCCTTTCATATTCCTGAATATTTTTCAGTATATTATAATCTTAATATTGTATTGTAATATACAGAAAATATTCTTGAATATGAAAGGATTATGATACAAATAAGAAGACATAATGCCTGTAATTTATTCAATCAGACATGACCAAAAGAGAATTTGCTGGCTAAATACGCAAATTATATATATATATATATATATATATTTATATATATATATATATATAGTGAGATACAGAGAGAGAGAGAGAGTGAGAGAGAGACAGAGAGAGAGAGAGACAGAGAGAGAAAGAGAGAGATAAAATCCGTGGGTATGTAATCCAAGTAGTTCCTATTAATATAAATTATTAAAACTGATCCACAAAAGATAGCTCAATACAATTTTTATTATAGAGTAAATAAGTGAATATCAGTCAGTGAAACCCAAACAAATTGCCCCATACAGATGGCCATTACGTCATCGGGAAAGACATTTCACTGGATTTATCACTGCAAAGCATTTGTTTAAATAAATTAATTCCCACTTTTTTCAAAAGATATTTGAGAAGTAAAAAAAAAAAAAAAATTGGGACGTCATTTATTTTAACAAATGTTTTTTGCATCGGAAAGCCAAGGGAATTTTTTTACCGAGGAGGAATGGCCATCTGTATGATATAATTTGTTTGTGTTTCATTGATTATATATATATATATATATATATATATATATATATATATATATATATATATATATATAACAGTGAACATAGAAGTCAACACTTAGAGGCGACAGTCTGTTTCATGCTATATGCAATCGGTGGCCTGACGACTGCATCTAGCATGAAACAGACTGTCGCCTCTAAGTGTTGACTTCTATGTTCACTTTTATATTTACACACGCTCTATCTCTGATATTGAACACTTTATCCCATAAATATAGCACACCTTAAGACTATATTTCTTCATATATATATATATATATATATATATATATATATATATATATATCACGTGTAAGTGAAATATAGTTTGGAGTAAAAGTCTGTTGCAAAAGGAAAATACTTTTGATACATTCAAATTGTTTTAAAATGTTCACTTCAACCATTTCTCCTCCAGTTATTAAAATTGATCTCTTTGTTTGTTTTTCTCTTCTTTTTTTTTAATTCCATCCTTCTCTTTCAGAGGTCACATCCGTCTTTTAAATTAGCCTAATTATTATTTTGTATAATCATTTAATTAATAAAATCGGAATGGCTCATCCTCCTTTGTTTTTCATCACACTCAGAAGCCGATTTCAACGGATTTGTTGCTTTTCTTTTGTTGGGAGTTATTTTCTTTTCATATTTTCTTTTTACATTTTTTCCCGTTGTTTTTAGCGAATTATTCTTATGATTATTATTGCTATTTTTTGTCGTTGCACAGCGTGTATTGGTTTTCAATAATTTCCTCCATTTCCGTGATTTATATTAAAAATAATTTAAAAGTACATTTCAAAAGCCTTTTTTTCATAATGCTTTTTTCTCTCGAAAGAAATGAGAATAACCTCAAAATTAATACATACTTTTTACATAATCAGATCAAATTCAATGTCTCTGTGGTTTTAGGTATTAATAAAGTATTGGATAATCTATCTATCTATCTATCTATCTATCTATCTATCTATCTATCTATCTATCTATCTATCTATCTGCATTATCTATCTATCTATCTATCTATCTATCTATCTCATTCTAGTAATAATATCTCTGTTTCACTTTATCTGGTTATATCTTGTCAGTTGATTATTTATTAATATTCTTTCTAGACATTATATCTGTAATAGGTTCTGTTTATCTATCTCAATTCTATTCATATCTGTCTTAGATTCCAATATCTATCTAGCTACTCTCCAGCCAGACAACCAGCAAGCTAGCTCACTGTATTCATATTTATCTCCTTCTACATCTCTTTCACTCTCAATTCAGCCATATCTATCATAGATTCCTATTTCTTAGAGGCGACAGGCTGATTCAGGCCTGACGATTTCGTCTAGCATGAAACAGCCTGTTGACATCAATGTTCACTTTTATATATATATATATATATATATATATATATATATTGAGGAAATTAGATGACAAAATGGAAAAAATTTATCTGTCACGCGCTCCATCCGTTAGGACTGGGTTTGTTGACGCTGGTGTTACTACGCAAACGCATGAACGAGAGACACTGGAAGTTTCAAAATTTTTTAAAAGAAATTAAAAAAAAAACAATTTCTTCTACATTTCTTTTTTTTTTCTTTTTTCTTTCGTTCATCTTTGCTTTTAAATATCCCACATTGTGATAACAGAAATCTGTCAAGAATGGTTAAATGTTCTTCACTGTTGTTGAATTAGCGATAAAAGCAGTTTCTGAACATTTTCGTCTTAGTGAATTATTTTGTTCTTTTGATTACAGTTGCGCTTTTTACGTCAAAACTTGGGTAAGTTTCGTTACGGTGTCTCATTTGTATTTATATAGTATTTGGTTTAAACTTCTTAACATTTCTGCAGTATATACTTTTCTGTCAATCCCTTGTATTTTGGTGACTTTATTCCTTTGATTGGCATAAAATGATGAAAAACTAAGCGTTTCTAAATTCAGCAAACATACTGTAGACGTTACCGGTGTACAAACAAGACTGTTACCTGATTTTCAATGAATGTTGAAGATTTGTATGGAATCTAACAAAGAGATTAAATAATGGTCAAGTAGGTAAATATTGTAATTCCTAGACCACATAACAAATAAAAGAGGATTGGTAGAACTTGACACAAATGTGGTAAGTAAGACATAAGGAAACAGCGAGTCATCTACTTGGACCTTTGTGCAAATTAATTGAAACAAAACGAATAATTCTGGTATTATTTAATTTTTTTTTCGTATATTTCCAATGAAATGTGACCCAGTACGTATGTTAGTACTTCGTATGTCCATTCCACAAAATCGTTCCTTACAGATTGACCACAGATTCTCGATTGGATTCAAATCAGGAGAGTTTCCGTTCCAATATATAGTACGTTGATTTTCTCATTGGTAAATATTGTGGGGAACTACCTACAAATGGACTCTTCCACATCTATATAATATGGCTACCAACACTGAGTAGAGGAAGTCACCGAGTGAGAGTCACCGAGTAGAGACACCGAGTGAGTGAGTGAGTGAGTGAGTGAGTGAGTGAGGACACCAGTGAGAGAAAGTACTCTCCAGTTCACATTTACTTTTGTACTACGTTTTACACAATATACTATTTAACCTTATATCCGAGCCCGTGTTCTCTTTCTAGGGTTCTACACCATAACAGTAAGGCTTATAAATACGTACTTGTGAGTGCATCTGTTCCCGTAAATATCTGCACCCGACAATGACATTCTTGAGTAAACCCCCGAAAGAAGATCTTGCCGTTAATCTAGCACTACGCTTAAATTCATAAAGTCTATGCACCATCGATGAAAAGTCATCAGTACAATTACCATGAACGTATATATATATATATAGAAAAGGCACAGGGATGTTACGTTACGGCGGTGGGAAAGGGACTGAAACCGAGATGCCAGATCAGGACCAATAATACTGCAGATTCTTAGTTTAACATTAAAGCGTTTAGATAACTTTATATTATTTACATTGTTCAGACTGTTGTCCCCATATTTATTGCCAATATTCACAACATTTCGGCCGTTGTTCTACCCGGCCTTTTTCATGTCATTGGAATTTAGAACTGAACCTTTTATTTCGTACCTAGATTATTCTAGCTCCATGTGCCATGCCTCTTCTTTTAAAGTTTCCATTTGTTTTTCAGCACTGCCGTAAAATTTGGTCAAATCACTGGATCCAGCCAACGCTTTTATCCACAGGGCCATGTGTCCTTGAGGACACTAAGCAAATGTCCGAAAAATGTAAATAATGCAAAAATTACAATACTTAATCTCAGAAATATAGACAGCCGATTAGATCTATTTTCAGGATGCAGGCCAACATGGCTCTCCACTTCCCCCTATCCCTTGTAGCTCTCAACAAGTTTTGTCCCTTTGCTACTTCCCCCATGCCATGTTCAATCATCCACTTGCTTGAGCCCCCTATGTATGTCATGCATTGCTTTCCCTTTTTTCTCTTTCCCTCTATTTGATCTGTGAGTATCAGATTTTCCAGGCCCTCTTTTCTCATGACGTGTCTCAGAAATTTCATCTGCCTCTCCCTGATGTTAATTATAAGCTTTCTTCTTGTTTGCATTCTCTCCAAAACCACATCGTTGCTCACACGCTCGGTCCATGATATCTTTAGCATGCTTCTGTAGAACCACATCTCCTTCACCTCGAGTCTCTTCTTCATCTTTAAAAGGGAGAAGATGTCACGTAGCAGCTCAGTATTCTTTTCTTTGTTCCCAAAGAGATCCTCCTGTCTGGTAATACTCTGCCAAAAGGCAGAGTATTACCAGACAGGAGGATCTCTTTTGGAACAAAGAAAATAATACTGGAATACGTCTTTCCAAGACGAAAGAGAACAACCGGAAATACACAGGACAACCGGATGGACCTGAAATTCTAAAATCCCAAGTAGAAGCTGCACTGACCAAATTGAAGAGAACAAGGCAGCAGGGCCAGACGGAATTGTAATGGAAATTCTGACAGCCTTAGATAACTTTGGCATAGACAAGATCACAGAAAAAAATAAATTAAATCTATAACTGTGGGGATATGCCAGAAGATCTCAACGGATCTGTTTTCATAGCACTGACTAAGAAACCAGACGCAAACGTAACCCCAGCGAACAATAAGCCAAATAAGCCACGTATCAAAACTCATCATCCGTATTTTGATGAACAGAGCGCTCAGCAGAATCAGACCAGACATAGATAAGAACAGTGCGGAACACGCTTAACTTCCTGCGATCTAGCTACCAAGGAGGAGAGCTCATTAAAATAATTAACATGAAAATATTCGTATAAAAGACAGAGGGAAGCCATGTCGCGGAGGTGAGTGAAGCGGAGATGGCAGTCCAGGACCAATAACTTGTGTTCATTTTTTTCCCTCCCAGGTGTCGTGGTGTGGCATCCTCTTCCAAATTGTTCAAAATCATCACAGAAGAGTAAATTGATGAAATATCTATCCAAAGGTTTCCAATCCAGGGAAAGATAACTCGGGGCGGATCTTTCAAGTCTTGGAAGGCAATAGCTACTCTATTAGCTTGGTTGCTGTGGGCAGAATAAATGAAATGAAAGCTTAGAGAATAATAACACGAATACCGATGGACCGGTGGTGTTTTTCGTTAATTTCATTTTTCTATATGGGGAAAGTGATATCTAGCGATCAGAAAAAAAGATCAGGATTTTTGTGATAGCGGCAATTAGATCACTCCAGGTTTATTGACCAAAGGAATAGAAGTAGGACCAGTCGTGATTGGGAATGTTAATATGCAATCTTCCATGTGTGAAGTTAGCAAAAAAAGTCAATTATTTGCATTAAAAGTTTTATTTTATTTTTATAATTTGATTTTCTAGGATTTACTTTAAGTGTGTATCAGAATTCATCGATTTCACAAATTAAACGTTCCAGAACAGGTGATATCATCCGTCTTTATTCTTCTTTATATAGCTTTTAATGTTGGCATACCATCAAATTGAAAGAATTGCTATAATGGACATGACTTGTAGCAGCTGTATTTTTTATTCGATAAAGATTTGCCGACATTATTAATTTTAACTAATATATACTTTTACGTTTCAGTTTTCAACATAATTTTCTTCATTATTTCCGATCTATTACCAAGAATTTTACGAGTTTTTTTTTTCTGATTTTTCACCAATAATTTGCTGATATTTCCGATCTGCAGTGGCTATTTTTTAAGATTCTAAATTTTCTCATTTTTGAAACAAAACTTCCGATCTTGAATTGTCCATTTTCTAAGCTTCTGATTTTTTTTTTAGCTAGATTTTATCTGACTAATTGTAAAAGACAGAAAAAACGATTTAAGCCACTTCTCGGATTTTCTCTAATATTAGTCAAAACAATGGTGCTGTGGACTTTTGTATCAACATAATATATTAATATAAAATAATGACATATTTTTTATGTTCTTTTATAAATTGCGCAAAGACATTAAAAATTCATACATTTCCATATCGAGAAATATAACCCACTCCGTCATTCTCTTTATTTGGATTGCTATCTCCCTATTGATATCTTTTTTTTTTCTTTCTTTTTTTCTTTCTTTCTTTCTCTCTCTCTGTGACTGTCTTTTATATTCACACGCTCTCCCATACAGCGAAGCATTCACTGAAACACCCCTACCAAACGCCCAACGCCACAGGGCCTCCTCATTCGTAATTACGCAACAAAACACTCAGGCAAAGGCGGAGTCGTCTATTGCCTGATTGGTCACGAGCAGCTTCCACGTGACAAGACGCGTAAATCGAAATCGAAATCTTGCATTTATTTTGGGAAAGGATAAATTCTGTTCATTTCGTTTGTATTACAAAATATTTAATTTTTTTTTTTTTTTTTTTTTTTTTTATTAAAAATATCCACTTGGTCTCCTCCTCCTCCTTCTCCTCATTTTCTTCTTCTTCTTCTTCTTCTTCTTCTTCTTCTTCTTCTTATTATTATTATTATTATTATTATTATTGCTGTTCATCGTCATCTCTTTCATGGTACCCTTCGTCAGTTATTTGTGCATCTCGTATTATTATTATTATTATTATTATTATTATTATTATTATTGTAGTCGTTCTTGTTTTTGGTTTGTTTGTTTGTTTTGATGTTTCTTTTTTTACAATCATCTACAAGGTTTTTAACTGCGACCTAATGCAAAAGAAGTGTTTTCTCCGGGCATCTATTGAGCCAATTGCAATGACAGAGTTTTTTTTTTTTTTTTTTTTTTTCCTTTCTAAATATGTGAGCAGTACTCCAGAAGACAAACTATTTCATTTAACATATTTCGTAGGATCCACTTAACCTCTTTACCACTATTTTTTTTAAATCATTCCCAGTGCTCGTATTATTATATTACTGGAATAATGTTTGTGTTTAAATGCCGCGTTCTTGCAACTTCGATTTCCAGACCTTTATATTTGGAGAACTGATCAATTGATTTTGCTGGAATATTTTCGCAAGACAATATGATTATCTCCATTTGAAGTCTTTTAAGACAATATCTGGTTTATTAGCTTCTATAGTGAGGGCAGTATATATTTGGAATGAGGACCCTGAGCAGTATAGCGTTAGAACTGTGAGAGCCCCGAATATTTGAAGTGTAGGCCCTGAACAGACTAACGTTAGAACTTGTATAATGAGGGTTCAGCATATTTGAAGTGAGGGCCAAGGGCAGAATAACGATATAATCTAAACTATCAATGGGTTTTTCTCTTCCCATTTATCTATAAGGGGAGGGTTATAATGTTGACATGCCTCCTAATGAAACTATTGCCATATTATGCTTATCTTTTAAACTCACTTGGCGCTAGGGCAGAGCAGTTCCATATTTAGTGATCATTATAGAATAGACCTTTTGGTTTTATTCAGTTCCTTAAAATATGTGTCTGGTAAGATCTTTGTGAGCACATTTTGATCTTGAACATCTAGTATAAACGTTATTGTCCCTGTAAGTATCGATACACGACCTTCTAGAGAGAGGAGTAAAAGAAAACGAGAAAAAGGGATATCTACTCTAAGAAGACAGAAAGTATGGTCATCAACAAGCGAAATAAAACAAGATGTGAGTTACTAACTTTGAGATGCCGACATCAAGAATGTACATAAGTTTAAAGAATCTGGTAAGTGTTTTAACATTTGATGGGTAATGGAACACCGAAATCTGAAGATTTTTTGGACTAGCATATATTGGAGGTACGGTGGGGTAATGGATAATGCCTCAGTTTGAGAAATCGGAGGGCCGATTTCGAATTCCTGTCATGTTCTTTAGATTCCCTGACGTGTAAATCCCGATTGTAAATACCGATGGTATGAAATACGTCTCTTCTTCTCAAGCTATTGGTAAATAGTAGGACAGATTGAGTTTCTATGTTTCAACCAGTCGAGAATGACAACTCTGAAATCAAAACCGCATACAGCCCAGGGATAGAACAGACGATGCAGTTAATGAAAGAATCCTGGCGATTACAATGGCTCTGTGATCTCAACGACAGTCGTCCTTGATATGATGATTGGGGTATCGATAGATGCATTTCAAAAGTTAGGTAAATTACTGAGAAACAGAAACAGAAAAATAAATTAGAAACAAAGAAAAGAGTGTAAGGATACTATGGGATATATCTCCTCTTATATGACAGTGAATGCTGGGAAATCTACCCACAAATGATGAGAAAACTAGAATCAACAGAAATGTGGCTCCACAGAAGGATACTGAGAATTCTAAGAAAATAGCAACAAAAAGTATACTTAAACTGAAAATCAGGAAGATTAAAGACGCCGGAGGTTGAGGGGCGAAGAAGAAGGATTTGAGGACAAGTGTGATAGGTGAAAACCGCGACTCTCCTACCTGATCAAGTTGTGTGAACGGATAGGATAAGAGCCACAAGAGATAGGAACGTTTGGAGAAAATCGTTCGCCCAGGTCCTGAAGGGAAGAACTATCGATGGGTCAGATATTTTCCGATAATAGGTTTTCCTTTATTAACAGTTTTCATTCCACTAGAATTTCGGATTGGTTATGTCCTTAATTGTTTATTTTATTCTTGAATCTTTTCTTGGTAATTCGCCTTTTTTTACATCTTGAACTAATATTGTCTTTATTGAATATGTTTATTTCGTTGATTACTGCTGGGAAATAATCGTTAACATCCAATCATTTATCATTTGTGAATGTTTTTCACGCTTCATGATTATGACTTTTATCTTATTTGTGAGTTACTTTTCGATCAATCACTAACGTCTATATGTTCTAGGCGTGAACTGACGTCTACTCTTGAATGATATGTTTTATATATAGTTCGAAGCATTCTGTTATATGTGTAGACCAGGGTTTGCCAAAGTCCTCGATGCCGCGGAGTACTTAAGCAACTCAATGTCTTTTTTGCTTCAAGAAATTAATCTTCTATATAAATAAATGCAAGTGTCGGTGTGTCAGTGCTTCACACTTTTTCGACATTGCTTTTCGAGGCTGTATATATCATACCATTTTGGAAGCAGGATAATTCTGTGAGCAAATTAAAAACGTTCCAGGCTGAAAATTTTGGATTTCCAATTTTTCATTAATGCAATTGTTTTCGGATTCCGCCATCTTCGCCTCTACGGATAAAAAAAAAAGTTAAAGGGAGACAACTCTCTAACTTTCAATATCTCACGTTCAAATGAAAAACAAAAATACTGTTCTCAAATTACAGTGTTCCAAAATAAAATTGTCCGTGTTTTCAACTGTTCTCTCAGAGGTTGTAGCCCCCAAAATACCATGCCATTTTGAATCAGGTTGACTCTGAGAGCTGAGCGAATTAAAACCTTCCGGGCCGGATACGGACAATTGATCCTGAAAGTTTGGATTCCTAAGTTTTCATTACTGCAATGGTTTTCGGTGATTTTTTACATGATTTTTTTTGCGACGAATTTTTTGCACGACAACAATTTTTATATCTTGGAAATAAATTTGGGATTAATTGCAAAATCCAGCGAAAGTCACCCATGAAATAAAAATAATTGTTTTTACGGAAAGTAAGCACCTATCTTGATCAAATTGTCTTTAAATTAAATGGCAACAAAAATTTTCTCTATCTATCTATCTATCTATCTATCTATCTATCTATCTATCTATCTATCTATCTAAATCTGTTCATTTACCTATCAAGCTGATTCAGTATGTTCCTTCCTATCTATCTATCTATCTATCTATCTATCTATCTATCTATCTATCTATCTATCTATCTAAATCTGTTCATTTACCTATCAAGCTGATTCAGTTTGTTCCTGCCAATCAATCTATCTATCTATCTATCTATCTATCTATCTATCTATCTATCTATCTATCTATCTATCTTTCTTTCTTTCTTGAACTTTTCAAATGTCAGCTTAAATATTAATTCATTCATACACAGATGTCCTCATGGCGCAGTATATAAAGGCGTTGGTTAGATCCAGTGACAGGACCCAAAGAGTGTGAGTTCAATACCCGGTTAAGGTATTGGAGAACTTTCAGTGGGAAATTAACAGGAGATGGCTGATAACTGACATCCATTAAACGTGGAACAGTCTACCCCATTTAGCGAAAAAAGGGTTCAGTTCGACATTCCAACCCCCTGAAGAAGGCCGGAGAGTACAACGACCGAAACGTAATAAATATGGCGACAAAGATGAGGATAGTCCAAATAATGTACATAAAATCTCATGGAGAACAATTTTTTTTATATAAAAAGATACGCTGAAGCTACGTTACGGCGGTAGGATGAAGCCGAGATGCCAGATCAGGACTGATAACATTGCAGACTCTTCTTTGGATTTTATCAAGAATTTGCAACGTAGAAGCATCGGGCCAGATTTAACAGCAATAGTCAATGAGAAATGATAGAATTATAAAATTTATTTCAATTGGCACTATCATGAGAAGACTATTTTCATTGTTTAAGGAGAAAAACGCCAAAATAATTATGGCAGGAAGGTAGCTAAGACAAAAGCATTATATGTTCTCTCAGTGTTGTCTATAATGAAAATGTCGTTTCCCAATGATACATAGCAAGCAAATCTAAAAGACTAAAAGAAATTGGCCTGAAAATTTGCTCTTCTTCATAGAATCTAAAATAAACAATCATGATGCAAAAAAATATTACAGATGTGGAACAAGAATATCATAGGAATCTTTCAGCTCAAAAGGAAAAACACCTATAGTAGATAAAACGTTAGGTCAACACTGACCACTATGAAGAGAAACAACGCAATAAGAACAAATGAAAATTTAATATGCCGACAGCCTTTGGCGATTTTGTGAAAGATAAATTAAAATATAAAACAAAGGTGAAATACCGGAGGACCTCATTAGATTGATCAATAGCAAAAACTCTGGTGTAAATTAATGCAAACTTCGTCGGCCGATCAGCTTTCTAGGCCGAAACTAATTATTAAGATTCTAATGAACAGTCTACATAGCAGAAATCGACCACAAATTGAGGAAGAACACTATGGTCTTGTTGAAGACAAAGGAACAAGACAGGACAGTTTTATGATCAGACAACTATGAGAGTGAATAAAAAAGAACCAACATATATGTTTACTATATTTTTATATAATTCTTTGTTGCTTTGTTTATTCGCTTTGCGTTCTTCGTTCCTCTTTTCTTTCTTTTTTTTTCTTTCAGTTATTAATTTTGCTTAATCTTTTTCTTTTTATGCTTTTATTTCATTTGCACTTTTTCTTTTCATTAAGACATTATTTCTTTCTTTATTTCTTTCTTTTATCTTCAGCGTATCTTTCTTATTTTGCTCTCCCTATTTGTTTTTATCCATTTAATAATTTCTTTCTCTTTCTTTCTTTCTTTTTTCTTCCTTTCTTTCTTTCTTTCTTTCTTTCTTCTTTTCTTTCTTTCTTTCTTTCTTTCTTTCTTTTTTATTTCTCTCTTTCGTTTCTATTGCTTCCTCCATTACATTTTATTTCTCTGTTTCTTCTTTATTTTATTTTATTTTTTTCTTTCTTTCTTTCTTTCTTTCTTTCTTTCTTTCTTTCTTTCTTTCTTTCTTTCTTTCTTTATTTTCTTTCTTTCGTCCTTCATTTCTTCCTTTCTTTCTTTCGTTTCTATTGCTTCCTCCATTACATTTTATTTCTCTGTTTCTTTATTTTATTTTCTTTCTTTCTTTCTTTCTTTCTTTCTTTCATTATTTCTTTCTTTCTTTCTTTCTTTCTTTCTTTCTTTCTTTCTTTCTTTATTTATTTTCTTTCTTTCTTTCTTTCTCTCTATCATTCTTTCTTTCTTTCGTTTCTATTGCTTCCTCCATTACATTTTATTTCTATGTTTCTTCTTTATTTTATTTTCTTTCTTTCTTTCTTTTTTTCTTTTTTTCTTTCTTTCTTTCTTTCTTTCTTTCTCCCGTTTTCTCCATTACTTTTTTATTTCTCTGTTTCTTCCGTTTTTTTGCTTCGCTCTCTTTATTTCTTTCTTATCATATTCTCTTTTTTTTTCTTCTCTCCTTTCTTCCATTACTTTTTTATTTCTCTCTTTGTTTCCCATTATTTTGTTAGCCCATCCATCTCTCTCTCTCTCTCTTTCCCACTGGGTCTATTTCTTTCTCCATTTTCTTTCTTTTTCACTTCTCCTGTTTTTCTCCATATTTTCATTTCTCTCCTTCTTTCTTTTTTTGTTTGTTTGTTTGTTTGTTTGTTTGTTTGTTTCTTTCTTTATTTCTTTCTTTCTTTTTTCCAACTTACTCGTTATCTTTCTTTCTCTCGTTCTTTCTTTCTTTCTTTCTTTCGTTTCTATTGCTTCCTCCATTACATTTTATTTCTCTGTTTCTTCTTTATTTTATTTTCTTTCTTTTTTTCTTTCTTTCTTTCTTTCTTTCTTTCTTTCTTTCTTTCTTTCTTTCTTTCTTTCGTCCTTCCTTTCTTTCTTTCGTTTCTATTGCTTCCTCCATTACATTTTATTTCTCTGTTTCTTCTTTATTTTATTTTCTTTTTTTCTTTCTTTCTTTCTTTCTTTCTTTCTTTCTTTCTTTCTTTCTTTCTTTCTTTCCTTCGTCCTTCCTTTCTTTCTTTTGTTTCTATTGCTTCCTCCATTACATTTTATTTCTCTGTTTCTTCTTTATTTTATTTTCTTTCTTTCTTTCTTTCTTTCTTTCTTTCTTTCTCCCGTTTTCTCCATTACTTTTTTATTTCTCTGTTTCTTCCGTTTTTTTGCTTTGCTCTCTTTATTTCTTTCTTATCATATTCTCCTTTTTTTCTCTTCTCTCCTTTCTTCCATTACTTCTTTATTTCTCTCTTTGTTAACCATTATTTTGTTCGCCCCCCCTCTCTTTCTCTTTCACACTCGTTCTATTTATTTCTCCCTTTCCTTACTTTTTCACTTCTCCTGTTTTTCTCCATTATATTTTCATTTCTTTCTTTCTTTCTTTCTTTCTTTCTTTCTTTCTTTCTTTCTTTCTTTCTTCTCTTCCTTCCTTTCCGCCATTACTTTTCTATTTATTTCTGTCATGTTTGTCGCATACGTGAATTTTCAAGATGCTAAAACAGAATTCCCTCAAATAATTTCAATGCGACACAGTCCGAAAAATCAAAAACAAAAACAAAAAAACAAAACAAAAAAACAACAACAAAAAACAAAACAAAAAAACATTGACTTAAATAATAAAATCCCCAAGGACGATTTTACATGTCTGAATTATTGAAGGAATAATGACAATAATACATATCAGAATTTTTATCCATTCCATCCCATAATCAAATAAATTATCGAGTGCTAAAATATACCATTTCGAAATGTAGCATTTATTTTGTCTTCAATGTTTTGACGAAAGTATAAAGATTTACTCTATGTGAACGGAGACATTTACAGAACGATTTAAATAGATAAGAAATTACGTCACAAACACAGATGTGGTTAACACGTAGATTTTTTTTCTTATCTCGATTTCACTAGCCTGCCACATCGCTAGATAAATGGTCATCCGGTGACCAACAGAAATACGAACATAATATCAGTCTACTCAGACTAGAGCAGGGAGAGCCCAGTGGAAATAGGTCATTTAATGCTGACAACTTTTTTTTCCTGGTAATATATATATATATATATATTTTTTTTTGTCAAAAATCCATTTCTGTTAATTTTTTTTTCTCAAAAATGTATAGCTGGTAATATTATTTTTTCAAAACGTATACCTGGTAATATTTTTTTAGAAAAACGTATACCTGGTAAATTTTTTTTTAAAAAACGTATTACCAGAGGCCTTGCTGTTGGACGTAGTTTATCGTCTTACCCAGGACGCGGATGTAGTTTATCGTCTTACCCAGAACGCGGATGTAGTTTATCGTCATACCCAGGACACGGATGTAGTTTATCGTCATGCTCAGGACGCCGATGTAGTTTATCGTCATACCCAGGATGCGGATGTAGTTTATCGTCATACCAAGGACGCGGATGTTGTTTATCGTCTTACCCAGGATGCGGATGTAGAGTATCCTCATACCCAGGACGCGGATGTAGTTTATCGTCTTACCCAGGACGTGGATGTAGTTTATCGTCATGCCCAGGACGCACAACGCTTAGAATTATTGTTTTATTGTAAGTACTTTCTGTAGAAAATGTGAAACTTTGAATAAATAAGAGAAATATTATCATAATTTGAAGATATATAAGGAAAGAAACAGATTTAAATGCAGAAAAATAAACAAGACAGACATGAAAGGTAAATGATCAAATAAATAAAATTAAATCGCTTCGTCGGACAAAAAATGCAGTTTCCTAAATATTTCATTAGAAATTCCACCTACTCCAGCGACTTCATTTTTTTTATTTCGCTAAAATATTGAAAAATTGATAATTATTAATTAAATTTTGCTCCAAAATTGGAAAAAAAAAAAAACAAACAAAAAAACAAAAACATTCGCAAGTTAGAAAAGATGAAAAACCTGGTGGCCAAATTAATTATTCAAATACAGAAAGTCAATTATTTAAATAAAAATGGCGTGAAATATTAAAATTATTCTTTTTTTCTTTGGAGTCCAGTCGTTTGAATTAAGAATCTACTAAAGGCAATAATTGCAAAAGAAAAAGAAAATTAAAAATTGAACATCATAAACCGAAGAAAAGCCTTTTGTTTTCCCGGAAGGAAAACGAATAAACAAACAAATATTTCGACTGGATTTCTTTCTGGAGGAGGAAGAGGAAAGTTTATTATTTTAGCGAAATTTGATTTGAAAGTTTATTTGTTAACTACTTATATTTCCCGGGATTTGTTTGAAAGAGAAAGACGCCATTGGCTGCGTACGAATAGAAGCGTCGAAAAAAAAAAAAAAAACTCACTCAAAAATTTGTTTGTTCAACGGCACATCAACGCATTATGAGTAATTATATGCTGAAATTTAATTTTCTTGGGAGCTTTGAAGTAATAAAACTATAACATATCTTATTCTGTTTTCACAATTGAATACATGGTAGATGATACTCAGCTTTTGGCGGATATGCATATTTGTGTCAGCATAATTACTGGACACGGTAATATGTGTGTTTTATGTTGTAATTTTGTTGAAGTTATATTTGGGAATACAGTTTGATTTCTTTCAGAAATTCTAGGATATTATATGGATTAAAGCCCTGAAAGAGTTAATTCGTTCTCATTGATTTTGTTTAGCGGCATATCAACACCTCTATAGGTTATTTAATACCGAAATCAAAATATTTTGAACACAATTATATGACTTCAAATAAATATCTTGTGAACGAATTTTACATGCCTTCAGCTATAGATAAAATGTATTGTTGGTAAGTCTACAATAAAATGTATCGTTGGTAAGTCTACAATAAAATATATTGTTGGTCATTTCACTATAAATATGCATTGTTGTAATTTTACTACAAGAATGTATTTTTATACTTTCATAGTGTTTTGTTTTCTTTTGTTTTTAGTGTTACTGAGATGTTTTATTTTCCGCGTTCGTAGTTAATATAATTAAGAGCTGGCTTTTATTATTAAGGCTTCTATTAATTTTAATCTTTTTTTTACATGTGGATGAGGTGATTATGTTTGTATTTTTTACTAGTAGGTTTCGGATGTAGTCTGGTATGTTTGTGTGTATGTATTTAAATAGATTCTAATAGAGCTGTGATCAGATGGGTGTAACGTAAGGCGTCTGGGTAGATAATGTTCGTTGTAATTTTGAATTTTGCTGGTGTGTTGTTATTTTTGAGGATAAGTTTAGCTGTGTCAAATATTTTGTAACATGAGTTCAAATTCTCTTTAGGGAAATATGTTCCTGATCAAACCGAATTCATAAATAATTACATCGGTCACACGACTACATGCCTATCCAGACGTTTTATGTTACACCCATGCGACCACAGCTCTATTAGAACTCATTTAAACACACACAAAAACTTACCAGGCTCCAATTTTCTTTTGATTTTTTTTGTATAGTTTTGTACGTTGGCTTGCGAGAGTAGTATTTTTGTTAGAAAAATTGATATTGGGAAAAAACTTGTGCGTAGATTAATATTTGGATAATATTCAATGGCGGCACTCGCGAGGATTTTCCATCTGAGTTATATATATATATATATATATATATATATATATATATATATATATATATATATAAGTATAGATTATATTGTTTATTAATTTGACCATAGCTGGAAACCTAACAACTGCCACCACCAATTAAGAGGTGGTTTCCAGGCCTTAAAACTTCAAATATCTCGATCAGTGGCATTGCTGCTGGATGTAGTTTATGATCATACAAAGGACACTTATCATATACGCTTGAGTAACGAGAAAAAGAGGATTTATTTTGGACAACAAATCTTTCTTGTCAATGCTCTTAATTTATTAATCAACGAGATCAAATAATATGAAGTGAAAATTTCAAAATAAAATTCAAGTATTAACTATGAGTAAGGCTACCATGTTATTCATGCAGCCATATATATATATATATATATATATATATATATATATATGTCTGTATATATATGTAAAAATATATATATGTCTGTATATATATATATATATATATATATGTCTGTATATATATGTATATATATATATGTCTGTATATATATATATATATATATGTCTGTATATATATATATATATATATATATATATATATATATATATATATATAATTCCCATCCCTTCATTTCAAAGTGCTCAATCTACGGGAGGGGCGGATAAAGTCATTCACAGACATACTGTTAAACAGTATCACAGCTCATCAGCGTGAGTAACCATGCGGTATCTTCAAACCGGGATCGAAACCCGACCAATTTGACTTCATTATCTATTCACCATAAGCTCACGCAGCGGTGAAAGGGAATTTATACGAGATATAAGCATTCCCGGCTACCAGAGTACTCAATCACACACACACACACACACACACACACATATATATATATATATATAAAATAGGAAAGAATGGGTTAGGTAAGTAATCCGAAGTTCTTTAGTATTTTAGTTATTATTTTTCAAAAATAGTCCTCGATACAAAAGTAGAGCATAAATATAATTATATATTTAAAAATAGGATTCCAACACGCTGCATAAGAGGTCTCATGTTTCAAAAACAAGAGCCGAAAACTTCGTGCCTCCATGAGAAACTGCACATTATCAAGTTTCTAAATAATAAAAATCTATTAAACAATAGACATGAGTTTACAGTTTTTTGCCGACATCATCAAATTCACGCATTGAATAATTTAGCTTAAAAACTAACATACAATAAATTAACTTTTATAATCTATGGCCCCAATAAAAAGTTTTAACTGCCTACAAAAAATGATAGCCCTTTACGAAGTCGTCAAATAACAAATGTTACGAATGTTTTTATATACACAAAACCCTTTCATAAAGAAATAAAATAAAAAAATAAATAAATCTCCATAGACAAGTAAACCAGACTGATTGAAAACATCTTCCGCTTTAAATTCAGACACCTCCACCTTACCCTGACTTGACATCTATGAAAGTAACTCTATGTTGATACATATCATTAACACCCCTACCTATTTAAAAAATTCACCATGCCTGTCACCATGGAAATTTTTTATTTCAATTGTAAATATACTATTAAAACACGTAAATTTCAGAAATAAGTTATTCCCAAAAAAATTTCGCTTGAAGATGAAACAGAGCTCACTTTAACTCAATTTAATTCCAATAATTATATTGAAGTTTTCGGGTCCTGTTTTTGAAACATGAGACCTCTTATGTAGCGTGTTGGAATCATATTTTTAAATATATAATTATATATATATATATATAATTTAGTTCTCTGACAGCCAGTAATCCTTATATATGATAAAAATAAAGGTTTAACTTTGATATATTTATGAGAAAAAATTGAAGAGGGGAGAGAGTGAGAAGGAAAGAGAGAGAGACAGTAAGAGAGAAAGAGATAGAGAAAGACGGGGGAGAAAACGATATATTTATGAGTAAAAATTGGAGAGGGGGAGAGAGTGAGAAGGAAAGAGAGAGAGACAGTAAGAGAGAAAGAGATAGAGAAAGACGGGGGAGACAACGACTGACCAACCATATATAAATGGACACACGAAAATACAACACACATGGAGTAAAGATTGCGTTAAAACATGAAAGTGACTGGTGTGACTTTGTGTTACTGGTATGCACGTATATATATATATATATATATATATATATATATATATATATATATATATATATATATATATATATTAGATGAATCATTCCTACAAAAAAATATGATCAGACGTACAACATCCGGAATAATAGCTGTGATATTGGCCTATTTATTGAACAATTTAGTTCAGGCCACATCGACTGAAAAAAGCCACTACATCAAAAGAATTCTCCAATTACCATATTAGTAAAAAAAAACGCACACTCTTTTAAATTTTCAAAAAATTCAACCTTAACGTTGCGACCGCACGCTTCAGAATTCCTTGCAGTTAATAATAACACATTTCTAAAAAAACATATTTCGATTCACATCTTTTGCGTGCCGTTATTACCTGGATGGATTAAAAACAAAAAAAAAAAACAAATCAATTTCCATGACTGATGATGTCTGTATGAACAGATGAAAGTACTTGCAAAAAAAAAAAAAAAGACCTTATACAAGTTGAATTTATTCAAAACATAGATCATAACACTCATCTAGAGGTTCGTGGGTTAATGTAATTTTAATAAATTTGTTTGCGAAGATGTATTCTTGCCATTTATAACATTAACCTCATTAATCTGTTTTTTGTATTAATGATTCATGTAATATAAATTGAACTGCACCACATATTTGATATATATATATATATATATATATATATATATATATATATATATATGTGTATGTGTGTGTGTGTGAGTGTGTGTGTGTGTGTGAAAAGTGTGTGTATATAAATATAAATATATATAGTTTGTCTCACGATCGCAAAAGCGTGAAACACAGGGTCACAAACTCACATCAATCCAACCAAATATATATATATATATATATATATATATATATATATATATATATAGAGAGAGAGAGAGAGAGAGAGAGAGAGACTGATACAGAGACAGAGACAGAAACAGAGAGAGAGAGAGAGTGATTGAAAATAAAATCACAATTTCATGTATGATGGCTTCTCCCGTCTAACAATAATTTTAATAAGACGAGAGAGCCCATCATAGATAATACAGGGAGTTACTTTGCCATCACCCAGTAGATATATAGGGTGCGACGGATAAATTGTCGTAATTTTATATTTTTAATTAATGCGCGTTTTTTTTTTTAATTTTTCGACTGCATAGTAAAAGGTGGGTTACATCTGTGAGAAAATGAGTACAATGACGAAATTCCCTCAACTAGAGATTTTGAAACGCCATTTTACTATTTGGCATTCATGCCAGAATCTCCAATACGAACATTTCAGAGTGTTTGGGTGTCAGTCCGGGAACAGTACCGAGGTTTCAGAAAGTGTTGGATGAGTCTAATGGCGATTACGAAGTTACGGCAGCTTGGAAAACTTACTCAAACCCAACGGAGGCATACATCAAGTCCCTTGATGAGGTAGTGCTCCCTTGGTTAAAAAGGGCGGCTGCTAGAAAACCCTATGTCTGGTAATAGGACTCCGGATCATGCAAAGTCATATTGCCAGACATGGCTGTCAGGCAATCGCCCTTACATCTGAACACCTAACTCCCCAAACTGCAAACCCTTGATGTGGGGCACAGTTGAGCAAGAGATCAACGAAATTCCTTGTAACATCAAAGAAATGACGATTATATTGAATAAATTTTCTCTCTTGTATGTCAAGATATTTTTGTGTAATTTTAGTAAATATATCTGTTAAAATGAGAAGTTAGTATTATTTTCATTTTCACATAATCTAAACGACAATCTATCCATCTTGCCCTGTATATATATATATATATATATATATATATATATATATATATATATATATATATATATATATATATATATATATACAATTATAGGATTGGTGTGTACGTAATAAATTCCAATAACCAAAAAATACTATTTTTAAAAGAGTACTCAATACAGAGTAGAGCAAATATGATCATTTATTCGAAAATTATAACATAAAGATGTTAAATAAAATGTTATAAAATTGCTACAAGCCATTTTGTTTCAACATATATATACATATATATATATATATATATATATATATATATATATATATATAATGAAAGGCTTTTCGTTTGAATATCAAGAGACAATGAATAATTTGTTAGTTTATTTACGCGTGAACTACCCTCTTGAGAGTTATTTAAAGGTGAATTCTGTATGAGGCACCCATTGCTGATCGAACTCATTACTCAAATTGTGCTGATTAACGAGATGAAATTCTCTAACCATTACCTCAAGTCGTGGTTCCTTAAAAAAAAAACAATGACGGAGACTCAAATGTCAGTGGAGATTGAGAGCGATACGTATTCTTTCTTTATGGAGAGAAAGAAGAAAGGAAAAGAGAACGGCAGGTTTCAGTAGAAAATATTTTTACAACCCTTATTATTATTATTATTACTTTGCATATGATGCTAATAAATGATTATATCTATATGTATAAAACAGAGGATGTCTGTTCGTCTGTCTGTGTGATACCTTTTTACTCGCGATCCATCCAAACGATTTTGAACAAACTTGGAACATACATTGTAAAATGTAAGTGATCGGTTCTTAGCATAAAATATCGATAATTTTAAAAAAATCAATAATTGATAAAGCCGATCGAAGTCGATAAATTCAAATTTTCTTGCGATTTCTTTCAAACTCGGTATGTAGGTTACTTACATCATGGCGAGCTCAACGATAAAATAAGCTGATTGTTTAACAGTCACTGAACCTGATAATTGATTTCACCCATTTAGTGAAAACCTGCGTTTATAGCGAAATTGGCGATTTTTACTGGTTTCTTTCTTATTTTTCGTTGATCTTTCAACCAATTTTCATCAAACTTAACAATTGCTTTAGAAATGTGTCCTCTTTTACATCCCTGGTCGCGCACTGACAAAGTGAATTGAAAAAACTCCAAAATAATTGTGGTCTGAAGTGGGTCTTCAAGTTGCCTGTTTTATCCCTTCATGTCTTCGGCTAACTTCGATTGAATAAATAATAACTACTTCTGTTATATCAATAACTGCATTTAATTGATAATATTTTTTTAATGAAAGTACTTTAAAGTAATTGAAGATAGATACTATTAGGTTGGTGCAAAAATAATATCGGTTTTTGACGTTAAAAAATACGCCCAAAACCGACATTATTTTTGAACCAACCTAATATTTCATCTAAACATGGTGATGTTTTTGCTCCATTCTAATTGAATGTTTTTTTCTGAGCGACTAGCTAGGTAGAGCTGCTAGTATCAAATAAAAAAAAATTGAACAGCAAAGAATGTTGGAATTGATTAGCTAAATAATTAGGGAAGATACATGAATATGGTAATGGGGAAATTAGTTGTGTATACGCATGGAAAGTTCCATTAATACAGATAGTTTTAATCAAATTCTTATATTTTTGTTTCTTTTTTTGTTGTATTGCAAAATAGAACACAAAACGAATTACGTCTAAAACTTTTGGAAAGGACAATGAATTTGGTCACGCAAAGGGTAAAAAAAAGTTCTTTGTCAATCATAACAAGTCAAATTTTTTTATCATTTAATAAATCAAATTTCTAAGTGAAAAGATACGATTATTTTCATTGCCAATAACTGTCTTGGATGACAAAGGCAACGATGGTAATGGCGGCACGGAAGAGACACGACGGGGGAAAAAAATCTAAAGAAAAAAAACACGAAGTAATTGCTTGACATGAAAGTTAATAAACGTTTTTAAGAAAAGAAGGATTAAAATTCAATTAAAATCTTTCAAAGTGAAACAAATTTTCTGATCACAAATAAAAAACAAAGCGAGCGCATCAATATTTATTTATAGAAAAAACTCAGTTTGTTAAGCACTTAATTTCAGTTACTCGTCGAAGTAATATTTTAAACAATACAAAGCCAGATTTTGAAATTGGCAATTGTTGCTGAATGTCGCTAGATGACAAGAATTTGTCCAGTTTTATCTAGCGGGAAATGCGGCATATATATATATATATATATATATATATATATATATATATATATATATATATATATATATATAATATGATTTATGTATATATATATATATATATGATTTATGTATGTATATATATATATATATATATATATATATATATAGGAGATTATTACATATATATATATATATATATATATATATATATATATATATATATATATATATAAAGGATTAATGTGAGTAAATGTATGTCACTTTGTGGATTGATGTTACCTTGAGCATCCCGACTCCAGTATTTCCTTTTTCGTGGACGGACCTGTATATATATATATATATATATATATATATATATATATATATATATATATATATGTCTGTGTGTGTGTGTGTGCGTGTGTGTGTGTGTGTGTTTTGAAGCAACTACAAATGTCAGTCAATGACAAGGAAGCCTTAATATCTATCTATCTATCTATCTATCTATCTATCTATCTGTATATATATATATATATATATATATATATATATATATATATACACAAATGTATTTATGTATTTATGTATTAGGATTATTGACTTTTTGCAGCACTATGTTTCTTTGCCATAAATCGATGAAGTTTTTTTTCAAATGTAATGAGAAGGGCATTAAATAATTTTATTTCATAGAAAAAGTGGACCCAAACCTAAAATTTGATTCGACCATATACGCAATAAGGGTAAAAATTCAAAATATTTCAGAAGATTTTATTTTTCAATTTGCTAATCATATAATTGGATAGTAGTTATTTATTTCTAAAGCATTTAGCAGTTTATCACTATTGCATAACTTACAACCGTACAAAACAAAGAACGTTCTAGAACGACCCAGAAAATCATAGAATGACTATATATATATATATATATATATATATATATATATATATATATATATATATATAATCTGAGAACTTTCACACATAGTCGATATGGAAAAGACAAACAAAAGAAGGAAAATGTTACTAATAAACAAATAGAGGCTTTCGTTTTATGCTTTTTGAATTTCGTGTAACTACACAACATTTCTCTTTTGTTTATGATCATTTTGCCTAATTCCTGCTTGACTGTTTTATTCAATTTGACTTCTCTACAGATTTATTCTGAGAAATTTCTCACTCACACACACACACACAGACACACACACACACACATATATATATATATATATATATGTGTATATATAAAGGTAAAAAAGATTAGCATATAAATGTTTTACCCAACTACAATGCCAATCATATTTGTCTTCTTGAACCCTGTTCCCTTCTTGCCTTCTCTCCTTAATAATGATTTTTCTCAGATTCTTTCACTCGTACACCTTATCTTAGTGGCTTTATCACTATATATATATATATACGGTCCACGCCAACTGCAGGCACGCTGATGGGCGATACGGGACATGCAAGCCAGGCCGCACCGACTTCACTAAAAGGTATGGTGAGGCTTCACGGTTATCCTCTTGCAGCGTTTCTCCTTCTGGGCGGTGTGGTGCTAGGCCAAGGCTGTCGGGCTCCACCTGCTTCTGGTATCTAATAGCTATTTAAAACGTAGCTGGCTCCCTAAACATGTACTATCACCCCGGGAGAAGGTGAACATAGGAGGAATGGTAATTAAGGGGTCACTCCACTCTCTCTCTCTCTCTCTCTCTCTCTCTCTCTCTCTCTCTATATATATATATATATATATATATATATATTACTATAAACATTATTTTTCGTGGGTACACGTGTTTGAGTTACAATCTCTGTTTTGTTTTATTTTATTAATCTCTGAAATTCACGACAATCGGCCTAAATTGAGAAGTCCTACTACATAAAACTGTTTCCCTGGTGTAAATAAAAACGTGTGCTGGTTCGATTCCTGGCACAGTTATTTTCTCTTCTCTATTTAGACTGGTCGTTATTAATTTCATATTTAATAAAATAATATAAAACAGAGATAGCATTTCAAATATATATACCCTCTTAAACTAGCGCTTATAGTAATAAGAAATAATATAGAATAAATCTGCTTATATATATATATATATATATATATATATATATATATATATATATATATATATATATAAGCGGTCACGAGTCATGTAACCTATTAGGATATTTGGGCCACCACATGTGTTGCAGTCGCTGCAGAAGTGAGCTGGTTTGAATTTAAGTTTTCCTTCTCCTAGATTAGTTGCCACCTATGTTTATAGAAGGCTGTCTGTCCTACTATTTACGAATAACTGCGGGGAGAAGAGTGAGATTCATACCTTTCCGAAGGGTCTTAACACATAAGTGAATGTAATGGATTCGACTGGAATTCGAACTAGTCTCTCCGTTTCCTCAATCTGAGTCGCTAAACATTTCTGTAAAATATATATATTAGAAAAAACTAATAAGATAGTGGACAAAATTACTTACTATCCATCGCAGTAATGTAGATTATTCCCCTGCCTTCAATAAACCCTGTTAGTGTCACATTTACCAAGCCCATTTTCCTCAATAGGTGCTACTGAAATTTCAACTGATTCTAAGTGTCCCTTTTGTTTCCATTTTCCGTATAACTACTTCGTTGCTTATATGCTTTAATTCTAACACGATTTTAATTGCTGGTAATATTTTTTTTTAAATGGATTGCTGGTAATATTTAAAAAAAAAATGGATTGCTGGTAGTATTTTTTAAAAAAATGGATTGCTGGTAATATTTTTAAAAAAATTGATTGCTGGTAGTATTTTAAAAAAAATGGATTGCTGGTAATATTTTTAAAAAAAATGGATTGCTGGTAGTATTTTTTTAAAAAAATGGATCGCTGGTAATATTTTTAAAAAATGGATTGCTGGTAATATATTTTTAAAAATGGATTGCTGGTAATATTTTTTTTTTAAATGGATTGCTGGTAATATTTTTTTAAAAAATGGATTGCTGGTAATATTTAAAAAAATGGATTGCTGGTAATATTTTAAAAAAATGGATTGCTGTTAATATTTTTTTTTAAATGGATTGCTGGTAATATTTTTAAAAAAATGGATTGCTGGTAATATTTAAAAAAAAAATTATTGTTGGTTATAATTTTTTCTTCAAAAGTTCATTGCTGGTAATAATCTTTCACAAAATGTATTTCTGGTGTTAAAACATATTTTTCATAGTGTTTTGACCCCAGTTTAGGGGTTAATTATTTAACAAAAGACGGGACCCTAACAGATGCTACAACTCCGGGTCAGGTTGGACTTGAAAACACCCACAATTAAGAGGTGGTTCCCCGCCTCCTGATCAGAGGCCTTGCCGTTGGATATAGTTTATCGTCATACCCAGGACCCGGATGTAGTTTATCTTCATACCCAGGACGCGGATCTAGTTTATCGTCATACCCAGGACGCGGATGTAGTTTATCGTCATACCCAGAATGATGCTTATAGACACCATACATTGTTTTCTCAGCATTCTTCTTTAGAGCCAGATCCCTGTTATCTCATATCTCCTCTTCGTTTGTGAGGAAATTCTCCAACATTTACTACCTTATTAGAGAATTTCAATTACCTAGCAATTCAGCACTCTTTTCTTCGTTTCTAACGAAGGATATATGTGACACAAAGCCGAGTTTAACGTGGGTCATCCGAGCCCGTAGACTCGGTCAAGAAATCCCGGCAGAACCCGTATAAACGGGTTCGGTTCTGTCTACCTCCCCGAACGAGACTCTGCCCTTCGGCACAGCCCCGTCCGAGTTCCTCTCTGGCCAAGACAGAGAGTTCGACAGGAATTGCAACAGCTTCAATCGAAAAACAAACTATATCACTATTCCCCACGAGGCTTACTTTTCCAACTACTTTATAGTAAGTGGAAGAGTACATAATAGACTCATTAGAGGGGAGACATTACAACATTATTCCTCTCGATTTAAAGAGTAATAATAATGTCTATTTTATCTGTTGTTGCTATTAAAATCTAGTGATATCATTTGGTACAAATATTTGTCATTCTCTAGAGCAAATCCACAAAGTTCAAAAAGGTGTGATCTTCGTCAAGAACCACAGCGTTTACTCGCTCAAAGGCATTTTTTACCATTACTCTTAGGAAACAGTTGTATACAGCTTCTACAGGCGTAGGTGATCACCTACTTCTCTGATCCCCTTGTTTACGCCCGCTAGGTATGCCATGCGTTGCTTTCACTTGTCTCTCTTTCCCTCTATTCGACCTGTGAGGATCAGATTCTCCAAGCCGTCCGTTCTTATTACGTGTCACAGAAATTTCATCTGCTTCTTCCTGATATTAAATATAAGTTTATTTGTATCCTCTCTAAAACCGCATCGTTGCTCACAGGCTCAGTCCATGATATCCTTATACAGCTAAAGATATATAACTCCCATCAACCCAAATACAGTGCTGTTCGATAAAAGTGACTCACCTGAGTTTTTTACTTCAAATTTTTTTCATCTATTGTTTCTGGAGCCAAACTAATTTTTAATCTTACTAATATAAAGACCCCTTCCCGACCACCTAGTAAACAAGTTTACTCACCCTAAAGTATTCTATTGATAATTATAATTTTGGATGTAAATGACATTTAGGGAAAAACTCTGTGCAAAAAAGTGACTCCCTTATTACCTGCAACTAGAAATCAATAGAAACATAACCGAACAGCTTGAAATAAAGAATAATAGAGGTATAATTTATTTATAATAGGTAATATAGTTCGAAATATTTAATAATCTATGGGTCCTCCTTTATTTTGAATAACCTTTTCAACCCTTTTTGGCATTGACTTGATTAGGTTCTGGCAAATCTCATCTCCAAGCATTGAATTCCATTCAGGTATAAAATTCACAATCAAATCCTCTTTGTTGATCAAGTGCTTTCTTGAGAGCCTGTACTTTATAATGCTCCATAAGTTTTCTATGGGGTTGAGGTCAGGAGATTGGGGCGGCCATGTCATAACACTCACCTGCTTCTCATCAAAGTATTCCTTCATTAATTTTGATTTGTGTCAGGGAGCATTATCCTGCATACAAATGAACTTGGTGCGGTCGATTTGCACCCTTTCAGCAGAAGGGGGCAGAAAAGACTCTAAAATTATCTTGTACTGCTCGCTCCTGGCGGTCTTTTCAATAGGTTTTATGAAACCAGTTCCATGAAAAGAAAAGCATCCCCAGAACATTATACTGAACGGATGCTTGACAGTACTTACTGCTAATTTCAAAGAGCTTTCAAAGCTTCTAATTCGGATTTTAGATCGCTTATCATTTGAATTTAGCTCAACTTTCGTTTCATCGGAGAAGAGAACATTTAGTAAAAAAAATCGAGTCACTTTTATCGAACAGCACTGTAAGTTTCTTAAATATATATTTTAATCCCCCCAGCTCATACTTTACTATTATTATATTTTTTCTCGACCTCCATAACTATTTGATGACAAAAAGCTTATTTTATTTTTTACTAATAGATAAGTTTAGACATCTTTATTTTCCTTTATGTATAACCCTTCCTTTATACTTCTCAGTTTTTATTCAACTTTTACAATCAAAACATCGGATAAAATAAACACATTTTTAAACATTGATCTTATGAAGCGGTTGTATAGAGCTGACAGTTTAGATATTTCTGGACGTGTTTGGAGTCATGCATCGCATCCGTATGAAAGTCTCGATTTGACGGGGCTATTTAAAAGATATTAAAAGATATAAATATCAATGCATATAGTGGGTTGAAACAAATATTCGTACACATACAAATTTTTCATTCACTGTATTTCCAACTAATGGATAAACACACTTTTCATATAATTATTAGGTTTGTGCAAAAATAATGTCGTTTTCTCACATATGTTATTTATATATGATTTCTGAATTAATTCATTGATATATATAGCCATGTTATATATAATTTTGAAGCCCGTTTTTAGCTCTATTGAATCGTATTATTCGTTACCGTTCTCAATCTCTTCATTCATTTTTTTGCAGGCTTTTCGACAACATGGACAAAATTCAAATCCGCACGATTTTCTTGTTCCAGTTCAAACTAGGCCGAAAAGCTGCCGAGACAGCTCGTGATATCAATGATGCGTTTGGCCCAGGAACCGCTAACGAACGTGTGGCACAACGGTGGTTCAAGAAATTTCGCAATGGTGACGAGAGCCTCGAAGATGAAGACGGTCGCGGCCGACCGACTTCGGTTGATAACGAACATTTGAAAGCCTTAATTGAAGCCGATCCTCGCAAAACCACGCGAGAAGTTGCTGTTGAGCTCGAGGTCGACCACTCAACAGTCGTTCGCCATTTATAGCATATAGGGAAGTGAAAAAAGTTGGATAAATGGGTGCTGCATGAATTGAACGATAATAAAAAAAATCGTCCTTTTGAGGTGTCTTCTACGCTCCTTCTGCGCAACAAAAACGACCCATTTCTCGAGCGGATTGTGACGTGTGATGAGAAGTGGATCCTCTACGACAACCGGCGACGTTCAGCACAGTTGTTGGATGTCAGAGAAGCTCCACAACACTTCCCGAAGCCGAAATTGCACCAAAAAAGGTTATGGTGACTGTTTGGTGGTCTGCGGCCGGTCTCATCCATCACAGCTTCTTGAACCCGTGCGAAACGATTACGGCGGAGAAGTACTGCCGACAAATTGACGAAATGCACCAGAAGCTCCAACGTATGTGCCCGAGATTGGTCAATATGAAGGGACCAATTCTCCTCCATGACAACGCTCGCCCGCATGTTGCTCAACTGACCCTGCAGAAGCTGAACGAATTGGGCTACGAGACTCTGCCTCATCCGCCATATTCACCGGACCTCACGCCCACCGATTATCACTTTTTCAAGCATCTTGACAACTTCCTGCGCGAAAAATGCTTCAAAAGCCGAGATGATGCCGAATCGGCCTTCAATGACTTCATCGCTTCCAGAACTCCGGATTTCTATGCTAATCTTGTTTCTCGTTGGCAAAAATGTTTCGATTCTAATGGTTCTTATTTCGATTAATAAAGTTTATTATGAAAGAAGTTATGATCTTTTGAAGTTGAACGTCAAAAAACGACATTATGTTTGCACCAACCTAATAACTGTACACAGATCCATAATAAGTATATATGTATATAAAACAGAGAAAATGATTTAATAGAAATAAATCCTATTAATCCATTTTAATGGGTGAAAATAGCATTCGTACAATACAAAAAAGAATACATAAGCTTCATTTAATACTTTGTAGAATAGCCATTATTCACTTCTACAGCAACCAACCTCTTCTTGCAGTTCTCGAGTAAGGGTTTGCAAATTTAATTTAGTATTTTATTCCATTCTTCATAGAATATGGTCTTCAGATCCGGGATGTTTGTTGGAGCTCTCAACTGGATTTGAATTTTCAAATAATGCCACAAATTCTCGAGTGTGCTTAAATCTGGGGACTGTTTTGGCCATTCCAGGATATTTAGATTTATTTCAGCAAGCCATTTCTTAGATTTTGCAATGTGCTTAGGATCATTATCTTGTTAAAAGATCCAATCAGGAGGAAGTTCAAGATTTTCAACCGAAATCATTAAATTTGGTTCCAAAATCTTTTGATATGCTGTGGCATATTACTGATATGTTGCCAGTAACTTTTGTAGAAAACATCCCCAAGCCATGATGCTGCCAGCAACAAATTTCAGATAGATAGATAGATAGATATGTACAGACTGATATATATATATATGTTTTGAAAAAAATCCAAACACGCTACCTTGGTTTCAACCTTTCGATATCCTTAGTCGCTTTGACCCAAATAATCATCATTTAGCCCAAACCGCCTAAGGATACTGAAAGGTTGAAACCAAGGTAGCGTGATTGGCTGATCTATTTTTTTTAAATTTAAAAGCTCTGCATATTAAATTTTGATTTTCTTTTTACGTGTATTGAGCACTTTTTAATGCAATAGCTTCCTTGTTTAATTCGAATATTCGTACATATACAAGTTTTTAATCTAATGTATTTCCAACTAATGAATAAACATACTTTTCATATAATTAACTGTACACAGATGCATAATAACTAAATATGCATAGAAAAAAGATACAAATTGATTTAATAGAAATAAATCCTATTTATCCGTTTTAATGGGTGAAAAAAGTATTCGTACAATAGAAATTTCAGATTTTAAAATTTTTAAATTGCTTTAAAACTAGATTATTCAAGTGGAATATACTAGAATGTTCCAATAATATTATCAGTCAGAACATTCTGTAATTGATATCCGTGCAAGAAGGTTTTCATCATGGCAATAGGTAAAGAATTGACAATTCGCAAAATGGACTGATTGCTAAACTCTGGAAGGAATGTAAAGGTTGCTGTAAAAGTTGTAGGAAAAAAAAAATGAATATTTCATTAATTACCATTAGTTCTTTCATTGACAGGAATAAAAATTCAAAACTGTTGAAAACCAAAGAAGAACAGGTGCCCCACGGAAGATTTCTTCAAGATCTTCGAGGAAAGTAATGCATCAAGTTAAACAAAATCCAATGGTTACTCTTCAAGTGTTCCAGGATGATTTGCTTTCATCAGGAATCTGTCACCAAACGGACAATAAGCAATGAAATTCATAGGAACAATCTAAAGTCACGCTCCCTTCGGAAAACTCCACTGCTCGTAAAAAGACACAGAGATGCCAGGTTGAAATCCGTTCGTGAAGATAAGGATAAGGGGAAATCGTATTGGGAAAGATTATTATGGACAGTCGATACCAAAATTGTTTTTTTTTGGACGTAATTCTACAAATCATGTATGGAGGAAAAATGGCGATGCCTTCAAACATAAGAACATATTTTCGCCAGTAAAATTTGGTGGTGGCAGCATCATGGTCTGCAAAAGGTACATGGCAACATATCAATAATAGATGGTAGAATGAATGCCGGAGCATATCAAAATATTTTGGAAGCAAATCTAATGATTGGATCTTCTAACAAGATAATGGTGCTAAGCACACTGCAAAATCTACGAAGAAATTGCTTGCTGAAAATAATGTAAATATCCGGAAATGGCCAAATTGGTCCCCAGATTTAAAATTCCCCAATCGAGAATCTGTGAGGTGGTTTGAAAATTCAATCCCGCTCTAGAGCTCCAGCAAACATCCCGGATCTAAAGATCATATGCAATAAAGAATAGAACAAAATACCAAATTAAATTTGCAAATCGTTGAGAACTACAAGAAGAGTTTCCTTGCTGTAGAAGTGAATAATGGCTATTCTACAGAGTATTGAACGAAGATTATGTATTCTTTTCTGTATTGTACGAATAGTTTTTTCACAAATTAAAAAATAAGATAAATGCGACTTATTGCTATTAAATCATTATTTTTTCTGTTTTCTATGCAATATATACTTATTATGCATCAGTGTAAAGTTAATTATATGAAAAGTATGTTTATTCATTAGCTGGAAATACAATAAATTAAAAATTTGTATGTGTTGGAATATTTGTCCCACCCCCCGCCATTGTATATGAACATATTGAAGCTAAGTACGAAAAGTGTACCAGAGTATATACACACGTACAGATTCATGATTACATGGATGCATGCAAACATATAAATACATATTCATGAAATTATATATATATATATATATATATATATATATATATATATATATATATATATATATATATATATATACCTAGTGAGCCAGACAAACCTACCTAGGTTTCACCTAAACGGATCGTCAGGGAAAGTTCGGCTAACGAGGCAAAGAGAAACGCATAAACATGTATTGAGTTCTTTTGTTAGTTAGTTGTTTACTCGTATCGGTTTTTTTTTTCTTTGGGCTTCAGATTTGCATCTGTGCGATTTTTTTCGGCAGTAGTTCATGTTTGTAGCTCTTTCTTTTTTTAAAACCTTTTTTTCCCTCGAGATTGATTTGACTATTGGCAAATCAAAAATTAGAGGGTTTTTCGAAACGTGTCTAGTTATATATATATATATATATATATATATATATATATATATATATATATATATATATATATATATATATATGTGTATATATATATATATATATATGTGTTTGTGTGTGTGCGTGTGTGTGTGCACGCGCGCGTGCGTAGGCTTGAATAAAGACAAAATGGAAACATTTTGTGGCTTTATTAATATTATCCTTTTACATATGCACTCTATCGCGAACGGGTGCCTCGAAGTGGTGCAATGGTTAGCAGGCTTGTCTCGCTAGAACAATTACGTCTGGTTAGTGAGTTCGATCCTCACTGGTTGCCCCATACTTTCGGTCCTGTGCCACTTCTTAGCTGCGCTTGGAAAATAACTACACTCTGTTGGATTTTTTTACGCACACATAAACACACACAGGCGCGCGCGCGCACACACACACACACACAGATATATATATATATATATATGTATACAAAAGTTTGGTTAAAAACCAACGGAAGTTCATTGTTGATGATTGTTTCGTTTATTGTTCTATATTTCGAATTATTTGTTTTTTTTTCCGTTTTTTTTTTTTTTGTAAACTTTTAAATGCAAACTGTCCAATGTCTGATTAATTTCGCTTAGCCATTTTCAAATAGATTTTTTGTTTTCTGACAAGTCAATTTGAACGTTTCTTAAATATTGCGTCTACACTTGTCAGTTCGTTTTGTTCTGTTTCTTTTTATTTATAAAACATATTTAGTATGTTTGTTTCTATATTTTATGAAATTTTATACATGTTTGTTGACTTTTATGGATGTTTAATTATTGTTGTTTATTGTTGTTTTTGTTAACGATTTCTTGGTGATTTCTTCATGTTTCGTTAATGATTTATTGATGTTTTATTCGTTTTTGTAGATGATTTATTGATGTTTTGTTGAGGCTTTATTGAAGTTTTGTTTATGTTTTTTGATGTTTTATTTGTTTTTGTTGATGATTTATTGATGTTTTATTCGTTTTTGTCGATGATTTATTGATGTTGTGCTTTTGTTTTATTGGTGTTTAATTCTTTTTTGTTGATGATTTCTTGATTTCTTGATACTTTCTTGAGGCCTTATTGATGTTTTATTGATCTTATGTTAATGTTAATGTTTTATTGATACGTTTTTATGTTTTGTTGATGATTTGCTTATGTTTTATTGTTGTTTTATTGATGTTTTATTGATGTTTTGTTGCATCGATGTTTAATGCAATTTGTATTTTTATGTTTAAGATATTTTTATGTTTAATGCGCCTTGTATTTCTTGTGACACACTATTTTGTGTTATATATACAGCAAATATGCATGCATGTGTTTGATCACAGCTAGAGTACTATTAATATTAGGTTGCTGCAAAAATAATGACGTAATAATTTCGTTTTTTGAGGTATTTTTAACGTCAAAAACGACATTATTACGTCATCATTTTTGCACCAACCTAATAATACATAGTTTTTGTATTTGGACAGCTTTCAATGTAACAGTTATATAACATTTCAGTTAAGGTAGCGTTGATACAATGCATCCTAAATAAAAGCTAAGATATATAACACCTTACAACCCAAATAAGCCTCTTATATATATATATATATATATATATATATATATATATATATATATATATATATATATATATAAGAGGCTTATATATATATATATATATATATATATATATATATATATATATATATATATTTAATCCACCAACTCACACTCAGCAATGAGTCTAGTCTGTTGAGGACACTTTTTTGGGGGAAGGGGTGTGTGGAGGATTTTGGTAAATCCCATTTGGTTCTCTATTTATACACTATGACATCATTAGACTTGTTTTATTTTATTTTGAGAGATGATGAGCAGTGTAAAGTAGTTACCATCGCTTTAGGTCAGTGGTTCTCATTATTTTTTTATTCATGGAACCTTTTGCCATTAATTTTTACCGTTAATTTTTTTACCATTATTTTTTACCATCAATTTTTTACCATTATTTTTTACCATTATATTTTACCATCAATTTTTTACCATTATTTTTTACCATCAAATTTTTACCATTAATTTTTTACCATTATTTTTTACCATCAAATTTTTACCATAATTTTTTACCATTAATTTTTTTACCATTATTTTTTACCATCAATTTTTTACCATTAATTCTTTTTGTTGCATCTCCATAACTACTCGTTGAAAAAAACCTTATTTTGTAATAGATAAGTTTAGAAATCTTTATTTTCTTTTCTTTATATGCATATATATACTCCTTCCTTTATATATATATATATATATATATATATATGTTTTTATTTAACTTTTACAATCAAAACATCCTGTAGAGTAAAAGGTACGCTAACTTACATCATTTGATTTCATTTTCTGCTAGTCTTAGAGTTATTTTTCTATTTTTATTATTTTAATATGATGTAGATTACTGTAGAAAGTCCAATTCTCATTTGTAACAACCATTCCGATAAGTGAAATTGCTCTATTGACCACTAAATATTACCGTGGACCCTTAATTTGCTATTTTGTTTTTATTTGAAGATCCAGTAATGTTACATGGACTCCTAGGGTGCATATAGACTCCGAATGAGAACCACTCCTTTTGAATAATTGATTAATTTGTTTTTACGGCTTATCAACCTTTTCAAGATTATTAAAGCCAGAAAATATTTCTAGATTTTCAGAATTCTTTTTCAGACAATAATGATTTTGTGATACAAGCTGTATTAATTGATCCATAGCTGGAGGGAGAAGAGGTGTCATCTCCCTCCCAAGGTTATTTGCGCGTATGTGCATGTAACAAACCCGACTGGAACTAGAATCCGATTTCCAATTCCAAGTTGGTATCTATTAACACGATCCGCGCATCCAAGCCTACGGTACCTGGTAGTCCCAAGCGGTCACTCATCTAGCTAGTGATCAGGCTCGCCGTTGCTTAACTTCAGTGAACATACGAGACCAGGTGTTTCAATGTGATAAGGTCGTAAGCCTCCCTTTGCTTTGGAAACTACGCGAAGGACTCTCCAGTGTCTGCTGACGGTTTTGGAGCGAAAAAGTATGTTATTAGTCCTGACCTGATATCCCGGATTCAGTCACTTTCACGCCGCGTTATTGTGGCTTCCCTGTGATTTTTCTATAAATAGTTTGCTGTGCGTTACCTAGACTTTATCAATTTAAGTGCAATACTTAATTTGAAGTTGGGTCTCGTTTACTGTTTAAATTGCTAGATGCAACTGTAAGATTATTTTCTCCTATTTCTCACTTTTGGAACACTCTTCAGGCTTCTTGCCTTTCAGCTAAAATTTTTCGTTTTTATTCGTCGTCTATTATTGTTATCTATCCTTAATAATGTTTTCTTTTTCTTATTCTTTCCCAATCAGTGGCCACTTTTTGTCTTCATGGCTTTATTGCCTTGCTTGGGATAAATAATTAAAAAAAGGAAGAAATATTAAAAATTTTGAACGATAAAATTCATTCTTATTGTTGTCTTTCAGTCGACCAACTCTGTAGCTTTTTCTTATTTTACAAGGACACATTATCGTACCAAAGGTTTTTCAGACTAGTGAGACTTATTATTTTGTTGTTACTTAATGAAGGCCTCAGAATAAACTAACCGAAATGTTGTAGTTTGAACATAACAAAGAAAACGTGTTCAGCAGTCCGGTAACTCTTGCGATAATAGTTTTGGTTGATTTGTTTTCTATGGCTTATCAACCCACTGCAGGTAATTTAAAGCTAGAAAATACAATGGGGTTGAATAAGTGATCCTACAGCAAACAAATGCTTGTTATTCTCAGTTATAGCGAATGAAAACCTCGAATAACAATGTTATATATGTATTTTGGGGCATAGAATTAGAACCTGCAAATTAAAATTAGAAATTCATCGATAAGTGATAGTTATGCAAATTTTTATATTTCGAATAGTGGAAAATGTGTTCATACAGTATCAATTTTTGCATTATAATACGGTAAATTTTGGTTGTAATTCAAAGTAGAAGATTCTAAACTGTTCTAGAATATTCTCAGTAACTCTGTTGCAACATTCAGTTCAAAATTGGATCATTTTGCAGTCACTGTTCACTGATAACGGTTCTAATAATGGCTAGAGGCAAGGAAATGATTTGTGCTCAAAAAGAGCTAATTATTAAGCTATGGAACAATGGAAAAAGTTACAGAAACATCTCCAGTGACACGAACCTACCTTCTTCAACAATTGGTTCATTTATTGCAAGATTTAAAAGACGTAATACTGTTGAGAACAAAGGTAGACTCGGTGCTCCCAGAAAGATCTCTCCCAGATTAAGAAGAAGGTTGATGCGACAAGTCCAAAATAACCCAATGGCTATCAGACAAGACCTTCAGAATGACCTGAGTTTGTCAGGAACTAACGTAACTAAGCAAGCGATTAGTAATGAACTACGCAGAGACGGTATAAAGTCGCGTTCCCCAAGAAAGACACCACTACTTCTGAAACGGCATAGAGATGCCAGGTTGAAATTTGCGACAGAGTATAAAGATAAGGAAAATTCTTATTGGGAAAGAATTCTTTGAACAGATGAGAGTAAAATTGAGTTGTTCGGTCGCAATTCTCTGAATCATGTATGGAGGAAAGACGGCGAAGCATACACACCCAAGAACGTCATACCAACTGTCAAATTTGGTTGGGGTAGTATCATGGTTTAGGGCTGCTTTTCGATGCGAGGTGTTGGCAAATTAGAAATTATAGACAGTAGAATAAATGCAGAAAAATATCAACAAATCCTAAGCGAAAATTTATCGCTTTCTGTAGAGAATCTTGGGCTTCATCCTGATTGGATCTTCCAACAGGACAATGAGCCCAAGCATACTGCTAAGAGTACGAAGAAGTGGCTTGCTAATAACAACGTTAAAATCTTACAATGGCCCAGTCAGTCGCCGGATTTGAATCCAATAGAGAATTTTTGGCGGTTTTTTGAAAAATAAGATCCGTGATAGAAGTTCAACAAACATCAAAACCTGAAGAAAATTACTCAGGAAGAATGGGGCAAAATACCTACTAAAGTATGCGAATCTTTAATTAAAGACTACAGGAAGAGAGTGGTTGTTGTTGAACTTAATAACGGCTTTGCTATAAAATATTAAATGGAGAAAACATGTTTTTGTTCTGCTGTACGATCATTTTTTAAACCCCTAAAAATATTGCTATATTTTCTTAACAGTAGAATATTATTTAGTTTTATATGCATACATTTTTAGTATGCAATGTGATACAGTAGATATATTCCCGTTTTGTTAATTTAATATGTTACAAATAAAACTATGAAATATTTTCATGTGTACAATCACTTATTCAACCCCATTGTATAATCGTAAGCCCTTTGCGAGGGTAACGAATTGTCTCAAAATTATATAAACTATCTGTCAGGATTATTTCCTGAAAATTTATATTGTTAGCGTAAACCGACCAAAATATAAAGCACCCAGTGCGGATGATTTTCATTTCTGTAGTAACAGTCTATAAAATAAGTGAACAGCAGAATTATAATAAGACAAACTGACATGTATTTTTAAAGAATTTTAATCAAAGCTGCAGGGTAAAATCAATTAAAATTTTGACGAGTATTTTCTTAATTATTAATTGCCTTAGTCATTTGGGGGAAGGGCACTCAGCCTTGGTGGACAACCTTTTCTTCAATAATAAATATTATTAATAATGTTTATGCAATGAGCCTTGTGGCGTATTCCCGTGAGTCAGCTATTAAGTCGCTGGTTGACGAAGATTTATATCTTCTGAGAGTGATTCCTGAAGAAAGGTATTTTGAACGGGAGAGTCGTTAAAAATAGCGGGAGACATATGCTTGAAACTGCGAGTGAAATGCCACTCTGTCGACCGTCCAACCGATCGACCAGCCGTGTCTATCCATCACAACTGTTTCAGTAGCATGCAGGCATTTTAGTTTTGAGATGAGAACGCCGTCGACTGAGTGGTCCTTGTATAAAGAGATAAAGATGAAGTCGATCATACTTACAGTGAAGAGATAGAGCGACAGACCGAAAAACATAGGGGGAGACTGATGGGTAGAAAGATAAAGAGACAGGCAAAGAGGCAAGCCTTGGGGGAGCGGTCTGGAACAGAGAGAGAGAGAGAGAGAGAGAGAGAGAAAGAAAGACAAATGGGGAGAATGTCAGCGAGACAAGGAGCGAATAAGAAATATAGACAGAATGATACAGCCAAAGAGAAGAAGTCCGGCACAGATAAATTTACTGTAATACAATCAGGCAGTGAGAGACAGACTGACAGTTAAATAGGTAGAGGAATAAACTGAGAAATAGAGAGTGACAAGGAGGTAATCAAACAGGTATGTGTATGTGTGTGTGTGTGTGTGTGCAGATATGTAGAAAAATAGGAAAGAATAAATAATCCGGAGTTCTTTAGTAATTTTAAAAAACAGTCCCCCATACAGAACTAGAGCTTAAATTATAATTTTTAAAAAAAATATAATTCCTTCGCTACATAGGAGTTTTCATGTTTCAAAAACGAGAGCCAAGATTCCGAAATTTTCGCTTGAAGATGAAACTGGGCTTGATACTTTAACTCAATCTAATTTTAATAATTATATTGAGGTTTTCGGTTCTCTAATGTATATATATATATATATATATATATATATATATATATATATATATATATAGAGAGAGAGAGAGAGAGAGAGAGAGAGAGAGAGATATGAACATAGTGAGAATGACAAAGAAAAAACTGGAGGGATAGATAGATAGATAGATAGATAGATAGATAGGAAAAGACTGAGATAGATAGATAGATAGATAGATAGATAGATGGAACGTGGGAGACAGGCATGTAGGAAGAAAGAAAGAAATAAAGAAAGAAAGTGAAGGATAGATAGATAGAGAGATAGATACATACATGCATACATACATGCATACATACATACATTGAAAAAGACTGAGATAGATAGATAGATAGATAGATAGATAGATAGATAGATAGATGGAAAGTGGAAGACAGGCATAAAGAAAGAAAGAAAGAAAGAAAGAAAGAAAGAAACTGGAAGGATAGATAGATAGATAGATAGATAGATAGATAGATAGATAGATAGATAGATAACGAGATGAACTGAAAGAGAAAGAATGAAAGGCAGACAGACAAATAAACAGAAAGATTTGAGATCGATAGTAAAAAAGATAGAGGCCAATTAAAACAGAGACATAGCAATAAAGAGACAGATACAGATGAAGGCTACAAAAAATAAAGACAATGGATTAGAAGACGAAAATAGGTGAAGAAATGGTTCAGATGGCGTAAAATTGGATATTGGTCCATGAAGGCGATTCTTAAAACAAAATAATCTTTCCGTTTCCCTTTGAGATATTTCACGAGACACAAGGTGATGACAAATAGAGACGTATTTCAAAAAATCCTTTTCTAATTTTTTTTTCTTTTTTTTTTCATCTAAGCGGGAGTTCCTATATATATATATATATATATATATATATACATACGAAGTTCCATTGACATGCCTGTGGACTAATGATGAAAGATGCACTTTCTTTTACGCAACTAATTATTTGTCCTTATTTCGTTAAACCAAGTGCTTTATTATCATGATGCTACAGACTGGTTAACGAACTTACTCTATATACGAAACCCAGCTTAGATGAAAACCACTCTTTCATTGATCAGTAGATGGAAAATTACACGGTGAAAATTTCAAATCAAAATTCATCTTATAACTAAATCAAAGGCTGTGGACTATTTGTAATATACTCTTGTACGTACATACATAGAATTTGCCATATTTTATAATATAAATACCAGCACACAAACGCTCGTCCGCTCCGCTCAATCTCACTTTCAAGCAGAAAAATATATGTATAAATCTGGAGTATATGAATGTATGTATAAGTAGATATATGTTGAGAACAAATACAAATCAAATATAGATCAGAATGCGATAGAATGATAAAAAAAAAATAGTAACAGTTTATTAATCTAGCATATTTCACATTTATTAAAGTTTCATCAGAGAACGAGATATGATAGGATAGGATAAAGAATAAATAGGAAACGTTTATCAATCTAACATGTTTCACTTTTATTAAAGCTTCATCAGAGAATGAGATATGATAGGATAGGATGAAGAACAAATAGGAAACGTTTATCAATCTGACATGTTTCACTTTTATTAAAGATTCATCAGAGAATGAGATATGATAGGATAGGATAAAGAACAAATAGGAAATAATTTGTTGTGATCCCAATTAAAGGAGAGACTACACGTCACTTCGAAGTTTCAAAATATTAGAGATTCCAAGCCTACCTGAAGACTGCAAATGAGGACAATAGTCTGAATAATGTAAATAATGTACATAATACCTCATCTCAGAAATATAGACAGATACTGAAGAATGCCGGAGCGTATAGCGGCCGAAACGTTGTGAGAAATATAGCGACAAAAATGAGGACAATAGTCTGAATAATGTAAATAATGTACATAATACCTCATCTAAGATATATAGACAGATAGTGATGTTATCGCTCTTTCAAATATCGATGTGGGTTTCCTCCCTAACCTTTTGTTTGAAGTGATGTGGAACATCAACTTCTTGATTATTTTATTATTTACTCTTCGAGTTACATGTGTTTTAAGTATTTTCGGCTATTGGAAGTCTGGTACAGTTCTTTGTGATTCTGTAGCGCCAGTTCGAAAAAGGGTGGTCCTCGACAAGAAACATAGGCTTCACTCGCTCAAAGCCATTTTTAACCTAAACTTAATCGTAAACCTAATCTTCAAAAGCAGTTGGGACGTATTCTTAGTCCTCTGTGTCATAAAGAAAAGAAAACGAAAGTATTATTTATTTGTGAGAGTGGGTGTGGTTGCATGTGTAAAAGAGAGAGAAAGAAGGTGAGAGAGACTGGCTAAAATAAACAGAGAGGGAGAGCAAGAAACGGAAAGTTTCGTTCGTGTAAACGTGCCCGCTTTCGCAGATTCGATCCAACATCTTAGTGCACATGTACGTTTGCACATGCGTCATAGGATGCTCAAGAGTTCTAAACATATGTGCGCATGCGTGAGAGTGCACGTGCGTCGGTTTAAGAAGATTAAAAAAGACCAGGCGGGGCAGGAGAACTATCGTGCTGCATGCGAAATTTAGGCTGCAATGAAAATGTCGGGTTTGCGTGTTTATTAAGCGTAATGGGCAATTAGGACACCTGCAATGATCCGTCAACGATAAAAACCGTTAATCATAAGTTTATTCGTGTAATTCAGTATTCTGCTTAAGAAAAATTGACGCATGTATCTTCTTGGGACTGTTTTCTTTTTTGTGTGATTAAAGAATGGTGGCAACCTAATATCGTTATTCATTCAATATTGAGAAAGCTATATTGTCGATGAAGCAGTTTAGGTTTACTTTATACTAATTCCATAGCAAAAGGCATGAAACCAATTTCCCTGAACTATATTGACAGAGCTAATTAATATATAGCTTACATTGACGTGTTGCATCATGGTCTGATGATCGTTTAAGACGTGAAAGTAACAATCACCATGCAATTTTGATTTACATATCCATACTTTTCTTTTTATCTACCTCCCTTTCTCTCTCTCTCTCTCTCTCTCTCTCTCTCATATATATATATATATATATATATATATATATATATATATATATATATATATATATATGCCTGTGAATTAAATTAAAAAATAAATAAATATTGCTCACCATAGAGTTCTTGATAATGAATGTGATAGTCTTAAATGCTTGTATATATATATATATATATATATATATATATATATATATATATATATATATATATATATATATATATATATATATATATGAAATTTGAACAATTTATTCATCATTTCAATTCCGATTTAGAATAATTCAGAAATTGGAAAGTTGTATTGAACAGAGATCGTCCGATAAAAAAAGTTTGGGGATCGGTCCTGGCTTGAAGTATTCGGATGTCTAGTCATACTGATGAGATGTGATATAGCGAAACAGTACTGTCTGCGAATGACATAATTAAGCTCTTGAAAAATATATTTCAGTTGAGCACTGTTGAGAGATAAGCTGATTCTATAAAAAACAGCCACCCGCATTAATGCAAAGTTCTTCATTAAAATGAGTTGGAGCCCTCTGATGGATAACGTTTGTTTACATTAGAAAAAACAATGCGCTAGAATTAGCTGTTTCTCTCTGC
>OZ010583.1:25976837-25979337 GCA_963932145.1 Acanthosepion lycidas | reverse complement strand
ATCTATCTATCTCAGTATTATTATCTATCTATCTATCTATCTCAGTATTATTATCTATCTATCTATCTATCTATCTATCTATCTCAGTATTATTATCTATCTCAGTATTATTATCTATCTATCTATCTATCTATCTATCTATCTATCTCAGTATTATTATCTATCTATCTATCTATCTATCTATCTATCTATCTATCTATCTATCTATCTATCTGAGTGTTAACTACCTATCGATCTATATCTATGGGATGCAATTTTTTATTTGTCATCGACGCACTCTGTAGTTGAGAGGCCAAAGCCCATTGGATCTAATAACGGTTTCATTGTACGGAGACGCACGTTCGAATTCTGCTGGAGAGCGCATGTTCTCATCTAATAAGTTTTCCCCAATATTCAGTCCGCTATACGAAAATAAATAATTATACTGTTTAATAAATAAATGAAGCGTCTACTCAAATACGAGTATCCACTAAAAAGTTATATATCTATGTGTTTCACTTCTATGCTAACAAACTAAAATATTCAAACTTGAGCAATTTTTAATCATTTTTAGTTCAGAGGAATTTCGTGCAATATTTCCATTATTGAAAAAAAATCTATGGATTATTATGTACCAAATTCTTCAAATCGATACCAGCTTTATTTTACGACTCTCAATAAATCACAACCATTCCTAGTTGCGCACAAGAGCATCGAAATTAATGTCAAATATTAACACGTAAAAGTGTATGAAAATTTAGTATTACAGGCTGCGATGGATAAATTGTCGTCTAAATTACGTAAAAATAAAAATAACACTGACATCTCATTTGTACAGATATATTTACTAATATTACACAAAAATATCTTGAAATATTAACGAGTAAATATATTCAATAAAACACTCATTGGCTTCAACCATGGCTTCCAGACCCCCTTCGGTATCTCCTGCATCTCTTCTGGATGGTCTCCTTGCTTAAGTCGGTGAATGCTACCATAATCCTTTCCTTCAGTCGACCTTTGATGTTATAAGGTGTTTGTTGGCGTCTAGCTTCTCACACATCATAATCAAGCGGGGTTCAGTCTGTGGAGTTAGGTAGTCAGATGTAAGGGGTGATGTTGTCGCAGAAATTATCTGACAGCCATGACTGGGTTCTCCTGCTTGTGTGGCATGGTGCAGAGTCCTGTTGGCAGACATACGGTATTCCAGCAGCCGCCCTCTTGGCCCAGGGTTTCACTACCTCCTCAAGGCAATTGATGTAGACCTCCGTGTTGAGTCTGAGACGCTGTACGAATATGAATGGAGGCATAACGACGCTATCACTTGTTATCACTCCAAACACATTCGTAATCACCATTAGACACATCTAACTCTTTCGAAATCCTATGCACTGCCACCAAAAAACTCTGAAATGTTCTTATTGGCGGTTCCGGCGCAAATGCTAAGCAGTACACCATGCCGTTTTCAAATTTCTGGCCGAGTGTATTACGCCATGCTTATCTTTTTTTTCTCACAGATGGTGTCCAACAGACCCTACTATACTAGGCCGTCGATAAAATAATAATAAAAAAAAACAACGCGCATGCGCGAAATTAAAAATATAAAATGGCGACAAGTTACCCATAGTATCCTGTATTATAAAATTCATTTTCGTTGCAGGAGCTTTGTATGGGGGTCAAGTGATAGCATGTCTCTTCAGCGTTTTATTCCAATTTTCAAGCCGATTTCAATAAAGCAGCCGTCTAAATAATTTATATCTTACACCGATTTTTCGTACGACTTTCAAAAAACAATTTTCTTTGGGACAAATCCAAAGGCACCAGAAATGGATGGATGCAAATGTCACCTTCACATTCCTCAACATTTTCTGGTCTCTGGAAAAAGTCCAGATAATTCTACAGACATTCGTTGTCTTGCCGTTTTTTGGAATAGATACATCTACCAATGTCTCTTTTTTTTTTTCTTTGTTTACGATAACCCTAGCTTGCCTGGAAGGTATAACGCGTTCAAATTTCGAAAATCATAGAAACTTTAATTATACTATCCGATTTTTATAGTCAAATTATAATCGATATTACTGGTCCATATTTGGCGATTTTCGTAAGAGATCAAGTGACAGTAAGTGGTTCCTGCATAAATCTCGCTACTCAAGCTGATGTTCGGGAAGATTTCATCTGGTTGTGGTCAAATCCCTTTGGTTTCTCTAATAATACAGTTTATTGGGAGGATATTTGAGGTTTGGTATCTACAGAAATTAAACACATACTAGTAGCATTCACTAGGGGTCATGTGGCAACAAGTCTCCAATTTATTTTAGCATTCCGTGTAACATCCAAAGCAATTTTTGAATTTTGCCGTCAAGATATCTACATTTATTAATTTTACAAATCACCGAGTTTCACATTAGGAGTAACTGGTTATATAGCAGATTAAGTGACAACAAGTCCCCTCAGTATCTATCTATCTATCTATCTATCTATCTATCTATCTATCTATCTCGGTCTATTTCATTATCTATCT
>OZ010583.1:25961837-25964337 GCA_963932145.1 Acanthosepion lycidas | reverse complement strand
ATATATATATATATATATATATATATATATATATATATATATATATATATATATATAATTAATAAACAATAAAATTCTAAAACAACTCGTATCAATCCCGATGTGAACTGAGTTCGTGACAGAAATTGAAATTTAACTGTCAAAGCTAAAAATAAATAAATAAATGGCAGTCGAAAAACTAATACAGAATTTAACCATTTCAATGTTTCAGTCAGACGCAAGGCATGAGGTAGGGTATCAATGTAGGTTGTCTTAAAGGAAAGAAGTTTTATGAAATTAAATCCAACTATTAACCTTATGACATTAATTTGGGGTTCTATGAAGAATGAAATATTAATTTAAAATTAAAAGAGGAATAAAAATTAATTAAAAAAATAACTTTAAAATATATACATAAAAGGATGTAAGATTCTGAAACGAAGTCAGTCCATTCCTAGGTTGATATGACAGACGAACGATATATTTGTCTGCCGAAATAGACTATTCCCCATATGAAAGGATTTTAGTTTTTATTTTTTATTAAGCATTTCCTCTGTAATAATAAATACATTGAGCTCTTTTTGAGGGTCAGTTTTAATATTTTATGTTACTAGGATCCACTTGGATTATATACCAACGGATTTATTACCATCACTCCATATAAAATAAATATTACTTCTTTTAAGCTGATGGATTTGAAAATCGTCATAAATTAATGTTAATTTCTGGGGTGAAATGATAATAAACTTGAAGTAATCTTAATTCCTATTGTTTGCCACTTATATGCTCTGTTTGAATAAAACATTGAGCTCTCTGTGTGAATCTGATTTAATATTTTTTATTATAATATTAGAATTCACAGATTATATATATATATATATATATATATATATATATATATATATATATATATATATATATATATATATATATGATTATTTATATAAAAATATGATTCCTACACTAGATGAAACAGAGCTTGGTACTTTACTTCAATTTAATTCAAATAATTATATTGAAGTTTTCGGATCTTGTTTTGAAACATGAGAACTCTTATGTAGCGTAGGAATCATATTTTTAAATAAATAATTATATTTATGCTCTACTTTTGTATCGAGCAATATTTTTAAAAACAATAACAAAAATACTAAAGAACTTTGGATTATTTACCTAACCAGTTCTTTCCTATTTTCTATATATTTTTACACCCACACACACACGCACGCACACGCCTACACACACACACATATATATATATGTGTATATATATATATATATATATATATGTAAACACACACACACACACACACATATATATATATATATATATATATATATATATATATATATATATATATATATATATATATATAAACAATTCGTACATGTCAGTCCAATGAGAAACTGGCGCGATCCGAGTATTTATCAACACATCCACTATTCCGTATATATATGTATATATTCAATTACAGATATATTTACAATGATATTATAATTTAATTTCATATCCAAAGTTGATTAAGCAAGTTGTTTTAATCATGGTATCTGCTTAATTCGGAACAATTTCTTCGCTTTTGTTATCTATTTTTTCGTCCGTAAAAAAATCCGGCCTTCAGGTTTGTTGTACACACAGAGTATATATCTAATTTAAAAAGATAAATGAATAAAAGTTATTTATTAGAAATATTAATGTATCAGATAGAAAATGATTTTGCAAAATAATGCATATATAAATTGTCTATAAGTAAATATATTGCAATTTTAATTTAATTTGCTTTTCTATCATTATGTTTCATAAATTAATGGATAAATTAAAAAAAAAAAACTTCATTTTTTAAAATAAGGAACGTAAGAATATATGGCTGTCAAATAACATAGAATGTCGAATGTGTATAAAAGTGAAACTTAATCATGAATGACATGGAAGAACGAACGGCATTATAAGTGTAAGAATATATATATATATATATATATATATATATATATATATATATATATATATATATATATGTATATATGTGTGTGTGTCTATATATATATGTTTGTATGTATATCTATCTATCTATCTAGATATATATTATTGTATATATATATATATATAATTGTATATATACATATATATATATATATATATATATATATATATATATATATATATATATATATATATATGTTCGTGTGTATGTGTTTATGTTTACAGAATATAGATTCACTCATATATATATACACAACAGACATAAACTCACACATATGTGGATGCGTGTGAGAGAAAGAGAGAGAGGGAGAGTAATGTGTGTGTGTGCACATATTTTCAAATTATAAATTCACTCACATATTAACATACACACACAGATACCCACACACACATTTACATGTATGTATGTATGTATGTATGTCCGTGCGGATGCGAATCTCTAAAGATTTGGGCAGACTCACACAAAGACATACACACAGAGACACACACATACACACACATATTATATATATATATATATATATATATATATATATATATATATAT
>OZ010583.1:25951837-25959337 GCA_963932145.1 Acanthosepion lycidas | reverse complement strand
ACGCAAACACACACACACACTTACACACACACAGAGAAATATATATATATATATTATTTATATATTATATATGCGTGGTACTTTTTGGAAAGCGGGCAATATCAGCGATAGAGCTAACATATATAGTTGTATTGATGTGAGTTTGTGACTATGGGTTTCACGCTATTTGCAAATAGTGTTAAACCCAGGGACACAAGCTCACATCAATCCAACTATATATATATATATATATATATATATATATATATATATATATAATTTTATCATAAAAAACATTTTACCCACTACAAAGATGCAACTTCGTTTCAGTGCATTTCAACTGCACTTCGACTGGAGAGAACCAAACATATTTATGAATACTCCTGCTTTTAGACAAGTCTTATGTGAAAGGTCACTTTCTTTTTCCATCTGTTTGAGAAGAAAAAAATCTATATCAAGCAAGAAGGTGACGGAGTGAAACAGTAGTGTTTGTTGATAGTTGTTTGGTGAAGAATGAAACGGGTGTTGATGGATCTCACCAGTCGAAGTGCAGTTGAAATGCACTGAAACGAAGTTGCACCTTTGTAGTGAGTAAAATGGTTTTGTCTATATGATAAAATTATAATAAATAAATAATTATCGCTCTACTATCGGTATCGAGCCCTCTTTTGGATCAATTACTGTGAACGTTAGAATTCATATATTACTTTCGTTCTCATCGCATCGGATATATATATATATATATATATATATATATATATATATATTACACAGCGGCCCTTTTATAAATGCCCTTCGGTTTTAGTTCCCCAACCCCATCTCTCTCCCCCCGCCCATTTTTCTTTTCTTTTCCTCTCCCTCTCTCATTTTCTGATCTTTAAGATTATATCGTCTATTGTGTGTGTATGTCATCAAAAAATGTATACTCTTTTCCGATGTAATTTTACTGTATTAGACATCCGAGAATATTCATATTTCTCTCACTTAAACCGTCTTTGACTCCCCTCTTTAAAATTTCTCTCTGTTAAATTTTAATCCCCACTTTATCTTTAGACCTTCCTGTTCTTCTCTCGTCTATTACCCCTTCTTATAGCTTTCATTTACTCTAACATTCGTCCCGCACTCCCATACATACACTCTCACTAAATTTTATTTTTTATTCCCGGAGTTGTTTTTACTGTTTTCTTTTTGAATTTGTAGGTCTGATGAACTGCATCGTATTTACGATTCCAATGGAATAAATTATGACCATGGAATATTAGTGTTTAAGCCTTTTTATAATATATATATATATATATATATATATATATATATATATATATATATATATATATATATATATATATATATATATATATATGCGTGTGTGTGTGTGTGTGTGTGTGTGAAAAGTGTATGTATATAAATTTGAATATGTAGGTCTGATGAATTGGATCGTATTTACGATTCCAATAGAATAAATTATGACCATGGAATATTAGTGTTTAAGCATTTTATTATATATATATAAATATGTGTGTGTGTGTGTGTGTTTGTGTGAAAAGTGTGTCTATATAAATTTGAATTTGTATTTACGATTCCAATGGAATAAATTATGACCATGGAATATAAGCCTTTTTATTATATCCTTACTCTGTCCTTGGCATTGAGTTCTACCTGGATTCCATCCTCTTGGAACTATTTTTTATACATATACATATGTGTATGGGTATGTATATATATACACACACACACACACATATATATATATATATATATATATATATTCATTTATATATTTTAGATATATGATTGCATATGTATGTGTATATTTACCACTAATACTATCTATCTATCTCTCTCTCTCTCTCTCTCTCTATATATATATATATATATATATATATATATATATATATATAAATTGACTGGCCCTAGACCGATTTGTAATGTATAATACAACTAATGTCTATGTACAAAATTATATAATATTTTCCAATTATATATAGTAAATTTTGTTCATTGTGTTAGAAAACTTCTTGAACCTTTATAAATGTACTATTCTGTCGGGTAATGAATATTTCTACCATATCTGGTCTGTTGCTCGAACCTTATATCTTTAGATTCCTGACTTCACTCACATTCTCACCGAAGTGACGTGGCTCCCTACTGTCTTTCCTACAAATATTTCCATGGGAATTGTTCTGATATGGTTTTATCCTTTAGTGCTTCGACTGCACGGATTTAAGTGTGCTACTAGATTGGCAACAGTTGACCTAGCTCGATACAACCATCAGTTCTATTGTCATAGCCTCTTTTCTCACACTTCTCCCCTGCAGAAAACTCAGCCGATTTCTTGCAATCTTCAAACCTTAAATGCAACGTCAATCACCATATTCTGTTCCACATTCCAATGATGTACCATTTCCTAAAGCCAGTTCTTTATTTTTCTTTTCCACTATCGCCTCATTAACGGATTTTCTCCTCCCTGAATTGCCCTGCATTTAAGTGTGACATTATCGTTTGGTTGGGGTGAAATAATAATAATAATAATAATAATAATAATAATAATAATAATAATAATAATAATTTCAAAATTACATCTCTATATAATTAGCCGGCTACTCTCATTTTCAAAGTGGACCTGTGTTGCTGTGACAGCTAAACAAACCCTGTTGCTGACACACGATCTGACAGATTTGTGTTTGTTCAACACCTACGGATTCTTCCTGTGGTTATACTGCAACTAAGCAAATATATATTTTCATTTTATTAAAATTAAAAAAGCACATTCAACGCACTTTGATATCCCAGTTTTGCAAAAAAAGTTGTTGAAATGAAAATTGAATAAAAGATATTAAAACGAAGACGCATATTACGACGTCAATTTCGATTAAAGATACGGACCCCATTTTGTTAGTTTAACGCTTGTTCTTACTAAATTAATACTGAACAATGTGGGGTATGAAAAATTTAAAAAAATGAATTAAATTGAATTAAATTAAATCTGAGTTTAGCCGCTTCACGTTAAACACGTTTTCTCTCGCTAATGCAAATATTCTTCCTTTAGCATAACATTATTTCTCTCTCTCTCTCTCTCTCTCTCTATATATATATATATATATATATATATATATATATATAAAATAAAAGGAGACCACTTTAGGGTTTTTATTTAAATTATTTGCTCTGGAATTACATTGAGCTCTCTGGATTTTATCCTCCTTGGGTCTACCCATACGGATTACCTAGTTTTCCAAAAACTATATATATATATATATATATATATATATATATATATATATATATATATATATATATATATATATATATATATAAAAGAGCCTACTATATATCTATATATATATACATATATATAAAATAGCTTACTATATATATATATATATATATATATATATATATATGTATGTATATAAATATAAAAGTGAACATTGAAGTCAACACACAGTGGCGACAGGCTGTTTCATGCTGGAAGCCAAGGTCCTGGCGTTTGCGTCCAGCATGAAACAGACTGTCGCCTCTGAGTGTTAACTTCATTATTCACTTTTAAATTTATATTTATATAGACTTTATCTCTGATATTGAACACTTTATCCCATAAATATAGCACACCTTAAAACTATATTTTTATTTATTATATATATATATATATATATATATATATATATATATATATATATATATATATATATATATAGCTTGATAGGTAATTTTTCTCCATTTTACCCTTTTCATTGGCTCTGTTGCCAGTGTATCCCTCCCATCATTTTTATTGATAAACTTATATTTTATCCGTGGTTCCAATTCCCGACATATATTTTTATTTTCTCGTGGGGCGAATTGTCATTCTGTTAATTTAATAATTACCAAAGTATTCATCTAACGAAGTTTTAGTTGAAAAGTGTCCTTAAAAATGCTTTCCTGCGTTTTCAAATATATAAATATATATATTTCATCAGAAACCATTAAACATCGTTCGCTGAGTATGATAGACATGGAAAATATGATGAATTTTTTATTTATTTATTTTTTTAAAATTTGGCTTCAATATTTTTCGGTTTGATGGAATATGGGAGTGCAAAAATTGTCCAAAATAGTGACCGAAAGCGCTTAGGACAATGAACAATACGGACAATTTTTGTATTCCCTCGTTTTTCATTTGCTTTGTATGACATAATCATACATTGTCTAATATATGTAGTACCATCCTATATGGCGTACAGCTGGGGAAGTAACCACGCCATCTCTCTCGAATAGCACCGGCTGACGACGTATTATGGGATATAGCACCGTAAACACGAAACGTAGAGTCCGACGTAACTAGAGGATATTTCATATATATATATATATATATATATATATATATATATATATATATATATATTTGATAATATATGGAACAACTTTCTAAAATGCAGTATTATAATATAGTAATTTTCCAAGTGTAGCTCAGATGTGGCACAAAATTATGGGGGCCCCCAGTGAGGATCAAACTCACTACTCAGTCGTAATTGATCTAGCGAGACAAGCTTGCTAAACATTACACCACCTCAAGGTGTCGTACAGTATTATAATATATATATATATATATATATATATATATATATATATATATATATATATATATATATATATATATATATATAAGTAGGATTGATGTATTACTGCTCTAGTCACCTAGCTATGGAGCAAGATGGGTTGGGTCCTGAAGATCCGAGCTAGCTCGACGGAATAAAAAATATAATTAGTGCAAATTACTTGGAGCCAGCTCATTGCATATTTTTTGGTCGTATTTCTAGCTTGTGGAACTCTCTTCAGGCTTCTTGCTTCCCAGCCAATTTTGTTCTTCAAATATTTAAATACAATGTCAATCATTATATTCTTGTTTTCCTGTTCTTTTATTGTCCTCGTTCCTTATTAATTTTTTTTTCTTTTTCGTAAATTCTTTCACGTTCAGTAAATTCTTGCCTTTTAGTCTTTATTTTCTTACATGAAACTCTGACTAACGCATTTCTGTACCAACTGATTTATCTTAGGCCTATAATTAACTTGTTAATAATGCTTACATTAATTTCTATCCACAGACAATTTGTTGTAGTTTTAATTTTCACTTCTAGACTTGAAGATTGTGTGTCCCAAATGTCCTGTACCGTCAGAAAGATTTAGTCATTTAGTACAAAAATGAAAAAACAGAGAATAATAATTAAATAATCAACAGCTAAATAAGGGGACCGTGTGAGAAGAAGCCAGGGTTTTGCCTGTGATTTTTCTTTCTTTTTTTTTCCAGTCAACGTGTGACGAAGTATTTTAATATATATATATATATATATATATATATATATATATATATATATATATATATATATATATATATATATATATATATATATATATATATATATAGTACAGGTAATCGATCCGTTGGTATATAACTCGAGTGCATACTAGTAATATTAATTATTAAAACTGATCCACAGCGAGCTCGATTTCTTATTTTAACAGAGTATTTTTACAGGAAAAACTACCTCAACATCAGAATAGACTATTTAAAACTGTTCTTCAACTGCTTTCGTCAGCCTCTAAGTGCTTGTCTCGGAGCAATGTTCTAAATTTATTTTCTAAGTCACTCCCTCTCCAGTAGGCGCCTTGTTAATGAGAGTGGGTCTGTGTTATCGATTGTTGGGGGCTTAAGGTATCTTATTTCGAGGGAAACGGCCTGGGTTTGGATTTTATTTATGGCTAGAATTTTTGTTTGTAGTTTAATATATATATATATATATATATATATATATATATATATTATGAAATGGACAAAGTCTTACAATTATTTTAAGACATTTTTTATGTTTAAACATTCTTTTTTATAGATACAAATATTTAAGTAAATGCTCTGTTTATAATAAACAGTATTAACAATATTTACCGACCTGAATGTCCGAGAAATTGTCATAGAAAATATGCGTCCTCCGACCGGAATCGAACCTATATCCTATACGGAACCGTGATATAGCCAGACGTGCTTTTACCGATTTCGCCATTGAGGAGGGTTCGGCTAGCAAGGTCGATTTTACTGTTTTTAAATTACAGTTTTACATGATTTTCTCACGTACATTCATATCTGCTCGACGCGTATCCAAATGTAAACAAATGATGTCACACATTAAAAAAAGTAAAATCGACCTTGCTGACCGCACGCTCCTCTGTGGCGAAATCGGTAAATTTCAAAAATTCAAAAAAAATTTCAAACATTTGATTAAAAAATAATTAAAAAAAAAATAATAAAAAAAAAACATTTGAATAAACACTAGTAAAAATTCATATCTACTTAATTATAAAAGCAAATGTTCAGACAGATCTAAAATAGCTGTTATAAAAACATGATTTATCATGCCTAAAATTATTTCCTCGTCGACAACATTATTTTATAGAGAATTAAGCAACATAAACAAACACTTACCAACAATAATTTATCAAACCATATTGTTGATGAGGATTAGCTTTAAAGAAATTTATAAAAAGTAATCAAAGCGACCAACTTGATATAAACAAAGAATAAAGACTCCATTAAATTCTTTTATTCTAACTAGATGCATCCTAATTATAAACAAGACGAGAAAGCTATTAAAATGATAATCCGTCGGTATGTAAACCTATAAACCTTAACAAACTCCTTCAATTTGCCATCTATTATAAAAATTTCAAAACGTCTAATCTAATACTTAGAAATAATACATAAAAAATCAAAAAAATCTAATCTCTTTAAAAATAATGCTGTTTATGAATTATCTCATATGGGAGATCGTAATTCCAACATGGACAATCAACAAACAAGATTAAATTCTCACATTAGCCACATATGCACCCCACTCTCTCGTAGGTTAACTTGTCATTTGTTAAAATTTAGTGTAATTCGCTCGCAGAGATGGATATATGACAAATAAACAAAATAATATAAACATTAGACAATTTTAATAGATAACACTAAAATTTGTGCAAGGAAAAACTCCAAATTCTGGAGGTTGTAGAAATAAAATCGAAGCAGGGGACATCAAATAAGTTGTCTTTCTTCATAGGGGACCATATACTGAAGTGTGTTTAATATAAAAAAAAAAAAGCAAATACATAAAAATTTCAGTTTGATCGTTTATATGACGTCACTTTGAGAACAGCCGAATTAAAGACCATTTGCGATGATTTAGGCCTGGAGACATTAGCTTCACTGGTTAAAACAATTCTAGAAAACGAATGGAGCAACATTCGAAAGTAACCGGGAAAAATAATATAAAATAAAAGTTAATATAAATTGAATTATTATTTTATTTTATGGTTTTTGGAAATTTGAAAGATTTAATAAAAAATTCATATACAGAAATTGTTCATATTATTTAATATGTTTAAGAGAATACTTGCTGCCGAAAAAAAAGTTATTTAAATTTTATATATATGTGTTTGTGTGTGTCTTTTAGTGTCTGTGCGTATGTTCGTGTGTGTGTTTTTATAGTGTGTTCTGAGGAGGGATACCCG
>OZ010583.1:25861837-25946837 GCA_963932145.1 Acanthosepion lycidas | reverse complement strand
GTTCTTTTTGTTTATTTTTACAAAAATGATTAATGAAAAAAAGTAATGAAACCACTTTTGACCTTACGTCTCTGATTGGGATCCGGAAGGAAAAGTGTATAAACAAAAATAAGGAAATAATAATAATAATAATAATAATAATAATAATAATAATAATAATAATAATAATAATAATATGACAAAGATAGCGATGACCTTTGTCAGTGTAGTTTTTTTTTATTAAAAGCTGACTTTTGTTTAATTAAGTGGAAACAAAAAAAAACAAAAAAAATCACATATTTAGTTTTCCCTGGGTCATTGGGACTTGTGATTCTAAAACAAATACAGGTCATTTTTTTCTTTAAATAAGTATATTTTCAAGAATGTGGTATTTAAACACAACCGTTGTTTCATTAATAATAGGAGCACTGGGAATGATTAAAACGAATACTGAGACACGCATTAAGAAAATCAAATCGAAGTTTTTACAATATCAGATACAAAATGTTGTGAGTATGAATATCGTTCATATACTTAGAAAAACCCTCTCATTATAATATGCTATTTTTTTTTTTCGGTGGAGTAATGGATAGCGACTCGAATTGAGGAATCGGAAAGACGTGTTCGAATTTCAGTCGGATTCATTACATTCACTTACGTGCTAACACCTTTGGGAAAGGTATGGATCCTCTTCTTCTCCCCCCCAGCTAAGGGTAAATAGCAGGACAAACCGGGTTCTATAGCCTTGGATGGCAACTGGTCTACTGCAGAAAGTAATGGCAACCTATTGCAAGAAAAAAATTGCCTTGTCAGTCACGTATCGAAAGATACATTAATGCCTAATCGTGTGTCCAGCATAGCACGTAACTGACTGATTTTTTTTTCATAAGAAAAGAAATCCTTTGTACCTTAAGTCTCAGGCAAAATAATTGGAGATGGCTTGTATCAATCAGCAAACGAGGGAAACTTGAAATAATAATAATTGTAAATGTGTATAAAGGTAAAAGACAATAGGAAAACTTAATCTGTATATATTTTAATATAAATTTACTGTTAAGCCTATAATAATTGGGGTCTTCATATGATCAAAAAACGTAAGGACAAGAATTTTAAAAAACTTCTCTGGTAGCCTCTGTTTACAAAAGATAAAAAAAAAATTGCACTGTGGTGAACTGTTCGTCTAAACAGGAGAATATTATCAACGTAAAGAAAATGAAAACAATATACATGTTAAGTACCACTTAACATCAGAATTGGTGCAAACATAATGCATATATTTACTAACTTACCTAGGGCACCTTGGCGTAGTTAGCAAGCTTATCTCGCTAATACAGTTACGAGTGAATAGTGAGTTCGATCCTCACTGGGTACACCATACTTTCGGCCTTGTGCCGCATCTAAGCTACGCTTAGAAAATCATTTGGGCACTTCGAGGTAATGTAATGGTTAGCAAGATTGTCTCGCTAGAACAATTACGGTTGACTAGTGAGTTCGATACTTATTGGTGCCCCATACATTTGGCCTTGTGCCACATCTAAGCTATACTTGAAAAATCGCTATATATACTAACTGGACTGATTCATTTTTTACGGTTTATCAACCCTTTGCAGGTTATTTAAGGCCAGAAAATATTTTTAAATTAGAAAAATCTTTTTGGGGTTGTGGTGAGGGAGATAATGTTGTTTTAGTGATACAAGTTTTACTAATTGACCCATAGCTGGAGGAGAAGATTCATACTTTTCCCAAGAGTGCGCCTAAGTAAATATAACGAATCCAACTGAAATTCGAACTCGGCTCTCAGATTAACAATTCCGAGCCATTATCCATCAGACCACCCATACATTTAAGCTCACAGCATCTGATATGCCCAGGCGTTTACCCATCTAGGTACTGACCATGATTGATGTTGCTAAACTCGTGCGTTAACTATACCCAGGTCTTGATTGATGACACGGTAACGGATTGTAATTCACAGAAAACAACGGGAGATAATAATAATAATAATAATAATAATAATAATAATAATAATAATAATAATAATAATAATAATAGTAGTAGTAGTAGTCTACACCTAACAAAGGGTTTTATCTATGTAAAATATGTCTGATTTTTTCTTCAAAACTGACTAGTGAAAAATGTCATACTGCCTTTTCTGACCTTATGTCTCTGGTTGGGATCCGGAATAAATGAGTATACACCAGAAGCCTATAAAATAAAAATAATAATAATGAATAAAAATATTTGAAAAGCATCCTGGACAGGTGGGAAGAAAGAGAAATTTTTTTTAAGTTTGAAGGGCAAAGGAATTTGAATATCAATCAGGATACCATCTGAGCAGACTGGGTTATCCGATTTGAAATAATTCTGACTTCTATTCTACCCTTTAAAATTATTCACTGCTTTTATCAAAACATTTCAATATCTTCTATCGCCCTTATCAGACTTGGTATCATTGGGTTTAGCACATTTCTATCAAAGCGCCACTTTTTTTCAAGCGTCAGTTTTTTCAAGCGTCACATTTTTTCAAGCGCCACTTTTTTCAAGCGTCACATTTTTTCAAGCGTCACATTTTTTCAAGCGTCACATTTTTTCAAAGGCCACATTTTTTCAAGCGTCACATTTTTTCAAGCGTCACATTTTTTCAAGCGCCACATTTTTTCAAGCGTCACATTTTTTCAAGCGTCACATTTTTTCAAGCGTCACATTTTTTCAAAGGCCACATTTTTTCAAGCGTCACATTTTTTTTCAAGCGTCACATTTTTTCAAGCGCCATTTTTTCAAGCGTCACATTTCTCAAGCGTCACATTTTTCAAGAGTCACTTTTTTCAAGCGTCACTTTTTTAGCGTGCTTCTTTCTCAGTTAGTAATAATAATAATAATAATAATAATAATAATAATAATAATAATAATAATGGAGAAGGGAAAGTCAGAATGAAACTCCGCAGCCCAGCGTGGTAATCGTTCTGCGGAGTGAATGACTTCTGCGTTATGAAGACGCGAGTGATATCTGAGGAAGTCATATCCATTGTTCCGGGCAAATTCAGCCTTGTGCAAATTAATTGAAACAAAACGAATAAATCCGTTATTATTTACATTTTTTTGTATTTTCCAGCAAAACATGACCCAGTGCACATGTCAGTACTTCGTATGTCCATTCCACGAAATTGTTCCTTGCAGATTGACCACATATCCTTGATTGGATTTAAATCAGGAGAGATTTCGGGACAGTCTAGAGTATTTTGATTTGCTCACTGGTAAGATGTATTCGTGCAGTGTTACAATTGTCGTATGCCTCCTGGGAGTTATGGCAATCGCAGATAATAGCCGGAGGACACCTAATCGACAGTTAAGACAATAGTGTCTAGATGTGATAAAAATCTGATGCAATCAGGGATGACGCAATATTTTTCAAGTTCAAACAAATGTCACCATACACCCCTAAAATTGATTCATATTACTGCACACCACTGCAAATGGTTTAATCTGAGAAAAAATAGAAATCGATTACATTCTGTCACTCCAGTGGCTGACCGAATGGTGAAAGAGAGGAAACTAAAGGCAGTTGTTTCAATTCATTTGCGCAAGGGTTGTATGTATGAACTTTCTTGTTTTCGTGCATGATTCGAAGGACCACTATAAAGACATTAAAAAAAAAACAAAACAAAAATCTGTTGCTCGTCTTATAGTTCAACAGAGAACACATCCGACAGTGGATCGAGACATTAACCACTGGATCCAATACTTCCCCAAACAAAAGTTTGACAGGTCATCAGAACGTGAGCACCATCATCTCTGTTCATGCAGGTCTACAATTGTCAAAGGTCAAAAGAAAGTAAAAAAGTATCTGGACAAGAGAAGAAAAAAAAAGAATTGTTTTATTGTTTCTACTTTAGATTAAACAAATGCAAGAAGAATCATATTAAATATACCTACCAAAAAATAAGGACAAGTGAAGAGAACAAAGAATTTAACTGAAGAACAAGATCAACAAAATTTCTACGATCTCTCCATTGAATTAAAAAAAAATAGTTCTAACAAGTACTGCCTATATCCAGCGAAGATATTTGTCCATTTAAATTTTTTTATATGAGATGAGATATTATGTACACTATTTACATTGTTCGGACTATCATCCTCATCTGTGTTGCCATATTTATCACAACGTTTCGGCCGTTGTACACGCCGGCCTTCTCCAGGTGGTTGGAATGTCGAACTGAACCCTTTATTTCGCTCGCTGGTGTTCTAGCTCCACGTGCCATGTCTAATGGATGTCAGATATCCGTTATCTCCTGCTTAATTCTCCTCTTTTGGATCCTGTCATTGGATCTAACTAACGCCTTTATCCACTGTGCCATGTGTCGAGGACACATGTGTATGAATTTCTGGGTATTATAAACCTAATGCCTTCAGCAACCATTTTTTAAATTTTTTATGTTAGGAGCTCTTAGATTAGCCTGTTGTCCGGTTACACTCCCCACTGTTTTTTTACACAGGAGTAAAGGTTTTTTTCCTTGTCTCCTGTTTAAGATTGGGTTCCCGGTTCTTTCTAAAGTCTGTTTTAGCTCTATACTATTAATGCCTGTCATTTTCTATGTTAATAGAAGTCCACACAATAATCCTCTATCTTGAGTGGCTCTTGGGCCTTGTATTGGGTGAACATTAGTAAAGAAAATAGTTTTCTTTTGTTAACTGTGGAAAGAGCAAAAATCACAACGTTCGTTTTCCCTAGGTCATCAGTTCTGACCCGGCATATTATTATAAATTAAGTTGCGTTTGAAACGAATTAATAATAATAATAATAATAATAATAATAATAATAATAATAATAATAATAATAATAATAATAATTGTCCAAAGGCATGGATTGGAGATCTCGATTAACAGGATGTGAGGAACGAAGACTGAAACAGTACCAATAGTAATCGGATCACTGGGCCTTGTGAGAAAAGGAATGGAAGATTTTAATAACAGTGTTCTGGGTAACATCAACATAAAAGTTGTCCAAAAGATCACCCTACTAAGGGGCACATCCCATATACCAAGAGAAGTGCTACCAATGACAATTCTATAGGGCCTAAGGACTATAGTTTAGACCCGGTTCTACAGGATACAAAGTTGAAAATATAACATACACAAAAGATAATAATAATAATAATATTAGTGCAAATGTCGATTGTTTTTCTTTTTTAGTTTGAAGGTTAAGGTACAGGTGTTTTAAGACTGGGTTTTCGGTTCCTTCTAAAGTCTGTTTCAGCTCTATACTATTAATGCTTTCCTTTTCTACGTTAATATAATTCGACACAATAATCCTCTATCTTCAGTGGCTCTTGGTCCTTGTATTGGGTGAACATTAGTAAAGAAAATAATTGTATTTTGCTAAATGAAATGGAAAGGGCAAAAATCCTTTTATAATAATAATAATAATAATAATAATAATAATAATAATTTTAGTGCAAACGTCGATTGTTTTTCTTTTTTAGTTTGAAGATTAAGGCATAGTTATATGCGTTGCTTCTATCAACATCTGTCATAATATCGCCCACATTTGGCTGTTAGACAAGTACCTGGGTTGCCTTTGTCAAAATTGGTTGTAGTAATGATGGTGTGTATATTGGGTTTTGAATATTTGTACCCCAACGTCAATGTTTGGTGTGCTGCTCTATCACATAGTATCGACTGTCAGCTAACAGTTACTACTAGCGTTGAATAGAGTCGGAAATCAAGGGGAAAACAGAATCTATTTCGACCTCAGTTTTAGGAAATTGGCGGGTATCTAGAAAACTCAGTTTAGTCTGCAGCAATGCCAACGGCGAACACACTAAAGTAATAAGAGTTTACGAGGCTAGCTTTGCTAAAAATTATTTGAAATATATGGAGGAGGAATCTCAATAGGCATGTTGTGTTCTGATGGGATTCTGAATTGTTATGGCCTGTTTAGCTTTAAAAGGCCTTTATTCTATATTCAACACCATCACTTGATAAGACACGAGAAGTGTTGAAACGAAATGGATATTTTTGTAGTGATTTTATAACATATTTATATCATAATTTTCGAATAAATAATTATATGTATGCGTCCTCCGATAGAATCGAATATACAGGAATCGAATATACATGTGTCCTCTGACAGAAATCGAACCTGTATCCTATACAGAGCCGTCATATATCCTGTTGTGCCTGTCTGGGCCACAGAGGAGCGTTCGGTTAGCAAGGTCGATTTTACTGTTTTTAAACACAATGAATAAATGAGAGAAAAACATGGAAAATTATATCTATCTATCTATCTATCTATCTATCTATCTATCTATCTATATATATATATATATATATATATATATATATATATATATATATATATATATATATATATCCAAGTATATAATTGGTGTATATGGAATGAATTCCAATAAACAACAATTAATTCTTAAAAGAGTGCTCAATACAAAGTAGAGCAGATATAATTATTTATTTTTAAAGAAAAAAAATTTATAACATAAATATGTTATAAAATCACTACAAAAATAGCCATTTTGTTTCAACACCTTCGGTGTCTTATCAAGTGATGACGTTGAATGTAAAATAAATGGTTTTAAAAGTTTCAAATTAATTAATATTCTACGCAAGGGGAAAACGTTGTTACAAAGGCTAGATGGACCAATCAGAACACAAGTACAGGAAAATTCAAAAAGCTCGATAACGAAGTCATGTTATAATATCTATTCAGATGTTTAGTATTAAAAAAATAATTTATTCCAACGAATAATTACTAAATTATATGATAAAATTTAATATTAAAATTTAAAACTGCTAATTACAAAATCAAAATTTAACATTTATTCGCTATCAAGTTTACAACTATAAAATTACTGAGGAGAAAAGAAGAAATATATATGTTATTCAATTTATTTTTTCATTGAAGTTACTTTAGCTATATTTATATTTATTATGGCAATAGTCTGTTTTTGTTTACATGGAAGATTTCCAAGCAACGCCAAAATCGTTCATACGAGACGTGTAACAGCATAATTGTCCAAATAGTGTAACATCATTGGATAATTGACCATCCCAAAAAAGGTTTAAAATGTAAAAAAAAAAAAAAAAAAAAATCACACAAAACTAACTGATTTTAATTTACAAAGTTTTCAGATAAGCCAATTAACCATATTGACACCAGTTGTCGTAAAGAATCACTGAAAAATCCTTTGATTCATTAATTTAGAAAGAGAACAGGTTAAAATCGTCTTGTGTCAGTTCCACTATGTTTTCCCAATTGACCAATGGTGACAGAAGAATGAACATTCATGCCTTCAGTAATAGTATCAACATTCATATTCTGGCTTCCATTTTTAAAATCTATTCAATAGCCATCAAGAGAATGGTGAATATGTTTAAAAAAGACGGAACAGTAGAAAGGAAAACGGGATCAGTAACAAGAGTGATCATCATTTCAACTTAGAGCTATTTACATTCTTATTGCTCAAAGTAGTGTCCAATAGTTTCATGAAAACCTCGGAGAATTCCAATAAGATATATTTAATCATTTCTAAGATACAACGGTTGAAAGCTTACTCTAACAACTGGACAATGTTACTGTTAAACGTTTAGACAATTTGGCAGTTACACCCAGTATTATATATATATATATATATATATATATATATATATATATATATATATATATATATAGTTCACACTCATATTGGATGGGCCCCGCTTTGTCTGAGCGTGTCCGCAATAGTGTAGCCGTACACACCACACTTCACTAATAGCGAGTTGGTGAGGCTATTTAACCCATAGTTAGAGGTTTTAATTAATATGTCCTTCTTCTGAAGCAGTTTCCACACAAACCTATGGTGTCCTGTCAGTCCTAATATTTACTCATAGGTGGGGGGAAGAGAAGAGATGGATTTGAAACTTAACCAATTATATTTGCCCTCTAAGTGATTTTAACGAAATTCGAACTCGACTTTCTCAATTCAGTCTGGTATCCATTCCTCCTCCATGCTCCTAGACTTGTATATATATATATATATATATATATATACTACAAAATACAACAATGTTCATGCAACCAACATATATATATATATATATATATATATATATATATATATATATATATATATATATATATATATATACATGTATGTATGTATGTATGTATTAGTATATTACATCCATGAAGCATATTTATTTTTCTACTTTTTTTATTGAACCCTCTATTAAATTGAATTTTATGAACTTTATATATATATATATATATATATATATATATATATATATATATATATATATATATATATATATATATTAGATTAGCAAACTTCTGCTTTCAGATGTCTCACAAATAGGAGTGAAAGAGAGTGAGAAAACTTTAATGAGGAGAATGGACAATAAATAAAAATAATTATATATATATATATATATATATATATCTGTATCTATATCTATCTATCTCTCTCTCGCTATATATATATATATATATATATGTATGTAAGTATTTATGTATTATAATATATATATATATATATATATATATATATATATATATATAGCGATATATATATATATATATATATATATATATATATATATAGACATATATATATGTGTAAGTATGTACATATGTACATACATACATATAAGTATGTACATATGTACATACATAAGTATGTACATATGTACATACGTACATACACACACACACACATATATATATATATATATATATATATATATATATATATATATATATATATGTGCCAGAGTAAATAAACAGTAAAACATTTAAGATCGTACTCATTAAACGGGCTCAATATGTAGTTGAAAAATAAAACTTGCAGCGCTTTAAATACAATATATATATATATATATATATATATATATATATATATATATATATATATATATATATATATATATATTAGATTATTTTCAGATTTATCACCGATGACGTGTCGTGCGTGCGAATTAATTTTATTCAAACAAACTCTTCGCTTGTGAGGAAAATCTGTTTGACATAAGCAAATGAACATTTGATTTTTACTGTTACTTTAAGATATTCAACACAGTTTTCTAAATTATGATTTTCGAAAAAATGATTCAGTAAATGTCAAAACTATAATTTTCATCTGAATCAAGTTTTGCACCGATTTTATTGAAATAAAACTATGTTTCTGATGATGTCCACTCATGTCCGTATGAAGGTTGAAGAAATTCAGTTCCTTGGAACCGGCAGCGAAGCAACCGATTATAGTGGTGAAAGCTTTGTGCAGAACCAACCACACTTTTTGAACGTCCGAATACGGAGATCTGGTGCCCTATGTACTACAAGGTCCCCAAACGACCCACTGCAGGTTTTGGATTCAGTGTTGTCATTCTCTTACCTAAGTGAATATACTGTATCCAACTGCTATTTGAACTACGATTCCTCAATCCGAGCCGCTATTCATTAATCCAACGTAACTCCCATCTTTCTCTCTCTCTCTCTTTCTATATATATATATATATATATATATATATATATATATATATATATATATATATATATATATTGTGGACGACTAATGAGGAATCAGTAGAATAAAGAGGTGGTCAACTTTTATAGATAGATGTGTATCCCGTGTCCTGCAGGAGTTTAGGGTTAGGGCAAATTTGTCGACTGATCGAACATGTGGTTGAGCCACATGTTTCCGCGATTGGACAGCAAGGCCTGCTTTACTGTGTGCAACAAATCGACGGTGACCGCTTCGGCTTTCACTGAGAGGAGAAGCATGTTTTCTTTAATTTTTGCTCGCAGTTGATCCCGAAGTTCAAAATGGTTTCGCTAAAACCTTTACATAGATGAGAAGCAGGACAGTTGCCAGCTCTTTCCCTCTGACGCCTTTTGCTCCCAAGGAAGAAAAGGGTTTGCTCCATCGCTTTAGGTTGTCGCTGATTTTGTTCTTGTAACGCGAATGTTGCCTTCCTGCTGACATGCTACACACACACACACACACACACACACACACACACACACACACACATATATATATATATATATATATATATATATATATATATATATATATATATATATATAATAATAAGGACATCTATCTATATATGTAAATAACTGTTAAAAACGTTTTAAGATAGTTCAAGCCCTTCTCATAACAAAAAAAAAAAACAACTGTTGTTCCCCTATCCCTAGTATTAATGTGCCCAGAATTTTCCTTGTTCGGAAAATAAGTAAAAAATTTTAGAAGTAAATAGTGATCCGTTCATCAGGTGAGATAAAGGTACAGACCATTTTGTTCAAAATTTATTCCTTCGGAAGTAAAACTTGTGTAACTTATCAAGGGCGCTGTTCTAGATAATGATATATGGAGGCCATGCTCTGTCCAGACTACTTTCCCCATTATCGGCCATACCGACATGCTCCAAAGGAATACAGGACATTACATTTAGCTTGGCTGCAGGAAATCTGGAAAGCTGTTAGTATTCACAGACAACTACATTCGGTGCTGAAGTCTGGGTTTTATGTCTGGATTTACTGCCATTTCTTTTTCAGTGTTTTGATATGATTGCAAGGTTTAAAATCAGAATTTTCCTCCTCCTGGATGGATTGTCTTTCTGGATAGTCAAAATCCATCTAACCCAAGCGGCTGGTTATGAGGCGCCAGTTATTCGCCTTCACCCATTCCTGAGCTTGGGACTACTGGATTTAGTCGTCAAAAGCTATATAAGGAGTATGAAACGAAAACATTGTACAGATAGTTGGAGTTTTCGCCCCATTGTCATCCCCCGCTATTATATCATTCGGAACATATATAATGAACGTATATAAATATCTACATTACGTGTTTAAGACGCATCCACCAAAATAACGTTTGGTTTTTAATATATAAAACATTAGTTTAAAAAAAAGCATTAAAAAGGAAGACAAATTATAAAATAATTATACATAAATAAACGAACACAAATATTGAAAAGTTTATTAATTTTAGAAAAAAGATAGCAGAAAAAAATAGCAGAAAAAAATAGCAGAAAAAAATAGCAGAAAAAAATAGCAGAAAAAAATAGCAGAAAAAAATAGCAGAAAAAAATAGCAGAAAAAAATAGCAGAAAAAATTGAAAATATTAATTTAAGATTTAAGACTAAAATATTCGGAGATTATGAAGTTTGTTATACAATAAAATAATTTATATTCCATTTTTGACAGTACTAACGCCTAAACTATCAATTGGTAAAAACTGAACGAGAGTAGAAAAAAGGCAAAGTTGATGAATAAAACCAGGCAAGTAAAAACAGAAGTAGAAAGAAGACAAACGATCTTCAGTTTAGTTGTACAAAATCAAATAAATACTAACAGAGAAAAACCGGTAACTGAGGAAAAAATTGAAAGATAAATAATAAACAATGAATGTATCACCTTAGATATATATATAATATTAATCAATATATATTATTTACATTATTTGGACTATTGTCCTCATCTTTGTCGCCATATTTATTACAACGTTTCGGCCGTTTTACGCCCCAGCCTTTTTCAGGTGTTTGGAATGTCGAACTGAACCCTTTATTTTACTCACTAGGCTTAGACTGTTCTAGTTCCCCGTGCCATGTTTAATGGATGCCAGTTATCAGTTTTCTCCTGTTAATTCCCCCTCTCCAAGTTCTCCAAATAATGTAAATAGTGTACATAATACCTCATCTCAGAAATATAGACAGATACTAATCAATATATAATAATAATAATAATAATAATAATAATAATAATAATAATAATAATAATGATATAATGATAATGATAATGATACAATCATAATACTGATATGATTATAATAATAATGATATGATCATAATAAAAATGATAGGAGCATAATAATAATCATAATAAATATGATATAATCATAATAATAATATGATTATAATAATAATGATATGATCATAATAATAATGATATGAGCATAATAATAATGATATAATCATAATTATATATATATATGATAAATGAAATAAAAGAAATAATAATTGCGCAATGTATTAAATTATTATATCACTTTTAAGTAGGTGCCTCCACAGATTCTCTGAAAAATGAGTATCCCCGATAAAAATACCCTACACTTAAAATAAACAAAATTTTATCGACAAAATCTTTATGCTATTATTGAGAGGAAAGACGAAAGGGTTTTTTCATTATTAAATTATATATTTTATCCTTTTTAGAACATTCGAAATTTTGGTTAAAAAATGTGTTTTTCTAGCGTCAGCGGGTGGAACCATAAATTAATATAAGAAATTTTAGCGTTGGAAACACATTGAATTAGATATTCTTGCAAGAATCAAATAATTGTCAGATTTTAATGAAACTTTCAGGAATTATTCACAAATGAATTAAAATATTTGAAAAATGTTTCATTTTTAGAAAATCTTTGTAAAAACATTTGTTTTTACATCTCTTGCACACCCAACAATTTTTTGCACTACTTTAATGTTTAGATTAGTTATACACAGAACTCCTTGGAGAATTTAAGTCATCAATTTCTTTTTTTTCTGTAAAACAGGACACCCACTTATGGAAAATCAGCTCTGAATCGTAAAATAAAAAACGCAATAAAACAAATACATTATTTAATTAGAAAAGCTTTTAATTACTTCTATGAATAAAATATATTATGGATATTATTATCTTAAGAAATAAAATTTTTTCGATGAATGATAAATTTTTGCAAAAATGTTTTTCATTTCTTAAAAAATTTAATTGGAATAATTCATGAAGTTTAAATCGTAAAATTATCTGACAATTTATGTCGGTTATGCAATATTGTTATTACGTAAGCACCAGCATTTGAAAAAAAAAAATTCGAATCTTTGGTGGGTCTGTATAAACGTACTGATTTTTGTAAATACGGATGTCCATACACAACATTATCAGAAAATAAGAGCGGTAACTACAATAAATTTAAAGCCGACGTCCCAAAAATTCAATAAAACATTAGATTATGGAGAATATTTTCCTAAACTTTTAAGATTACTAGGTAGTTTAAAATTATATCAAAAAGGTGCTTTTATTATATTCCTCCAGTAATTTTTGCAGATATTTTCCCCGTAAAAAAAAAAAAAAATTGGAGAAATCTCCGGCTGTAAAATGAATTACATGGCTTAAAATGGCAAAAAATCAACGATTTTTAATGATTACAAAAAAAAAAAAAAAAAAAAAAAAAAAAACAGAAAAGAAAAAAATCCAGCCAATTTAAATGTTTTGAAATACACCAAAGTATTTTGATTATTGGGAATATTAAACTTGTTCTATTAGCATCAAATTAAAATTAAAATAGAAACTTCAAGAAACATTTGTCATTTTTCAAAATTCATTTTAAACCTTACGTATGGCGTTTCTTTCGAAGTACCTACATTTAAGCAATATTTAAGTTTTTTTCAGTTAAACTTTAAAATGCGCTAATTTTTTTGAGCTTCAAAAAAGCGCGAACTAAAAAAATAAAAAATAAAGATAAATAAAACGCGTTCTTCGAAAAAAAAACAGAAAAAAACCGCGTCCTTCAAAGCAGAACACTATAACCAAACCTTTGCTAAGAATGGAATTACTACTAGAGAATATCTCTGAGGCACAGCACATTAGAGAAAACAAAATTATAATTTCCTATTAATTCACATTACCACGAAAATTAATCTCCACATATGAAAATGGCTAAAACAGTCTTTAAAATAACGCTATTAACATTTTACCTACATTCTTAGAACTCAAAAAGAAACACTGCAATGACACGAGAAAAATTAAATAACACTTCACAGATTATTACTTGACTTTCATATTTATCAATACACGTCTAAAAGAATAATTGATTTCCCAATATATATATATATATATATGTATATATATGGTACAGGTACGTTGGTATATAATCTAGATGGAACCTAGTAATATCAAATATTAAAACTGATCCACAAATAGAGCTGAATGTATTTATTATAACAGAGCTTATATATTACACAGTAGAAAATCCAAAATTACCTCATGTCGGTATAGCCTATTTATCTGGCGCAACCTTGCGTCAGTTTTCTTCGACCCTGCATTCTGCTGTGTAATATAAAGCTATCTATCTATATATCTATATCTATATCTATATCTCTCTATCTCTCTCTCTATATATCTATCTATCTATCTATCTATCTATCTATATATATATATATATATATATATATATTTATTGAACCAATGTATTCTACAACCCTAATCTTGGCCAAAGAACGAGTCCAAAATGAACAGATCTCATTAGTAATGCGAGAAATGCGCCTCCCCACCACAAAAGTAGTACCATTTCATTTTTTTTATTTCTCGTTGAGAGATAACACAGGCATGTCTGAAAAAATCCATAAAGTTGGAAGGGTCACAACGAAAACTAATCGACATATGTCTAAATTATTTAACTAAACCTGTTTGTTTCTATCTATCTATCTATCTATCTATCTATCTATATATATATATATATATATATATATATATATATATATATATATATATATATATATATATATCAGTGAGCTAACATATCATATTTATTAGATTGGTGTAAAAAAAATGTCGTTTTCTCACATTTGTTTCTATGGAAACAAACGACATTATTTTTGCACCAACCTAATAGTTGGATTGATGTGAGTTTGTGACCCTTGTCGACAGACAAGCACAGAATTTGTCTGATGATCGTAAAAGCGTGAAACCCAGAGTCACAAACTCACATCACTCCAACTATATATGTTAATTAAATAACCCATAGACGTCGATATAACGCTAAACAGAACCAACCAAGCAACTCAGCTGCCAATCTAGTAGCACGTTAAATTCCTGCATTTGAAAATATAATCTTTCAAAATACACGAGAATTTATAAAGAACTTTGTTTTTACCGAGAGGCGATTTTTGAGATCCCCAACAAAAACAGAACTTAATTAAGTTTTGATGTGAAATTTTCCGGCAATAGATAAATGCAATGACAAGCAAGATTATGTTGAAAAATAAATTGTGCCGGATAAACATTTTTTTTTATTATTTAACTGCGGACTTATCGATTTGCCAAGGAATACATTTCTGTTTTTACGGGTTTCAGGTGCAATCTGTGTTTGCAGGCATAGTTGTGTTTGTGTGTATCTTTTTGCCTGTATAAATGTGCAGGTGAGTGCTAATATAAAAATAATAATTAGTTTAATTTAAACTCATCTGCTACTAATTTAACACGTTTTATTTGATTATCACCGAAACAAATTAGAAAATTCCTTATTTCACTTGACATTTACGATTAATTTTGCATGTTACACCTTCAGTTTAATCTTATTTAATTTTCATTATATTTTTTTTATTACAAAGGTTTTCTCGTTTTTAGAGGTCAAATTGAATAGATTGCTAAAATGTTATATTGGCGAGTGACTTCGTGCAAATTATTTTTTTTTTAGATCTGTTCCTTTTTTTATCCTAGGTAGTGTAATGGTTAAGGGTTCAGAAAGAGAAACCAGCGAGCCAAGTTCGGATTCCGTTCGAGTTTGTTACATGCACTTCCGCACTAATAAACTTGAGAACGGTAAGAATCCGTTTCTTCTCTCTCCACTTAGTTATCGCTTAATGTAGGTTAACCGTGTGGGGAGCAACTAATCTCGGAGAACAACTCGAAACTATTGCAGCCCCAGCGAACCATATACTATAAGGCCATAAGATTGCAGTTAATTTCAGCGTGGATGTGTGAACTTTTTTACACTGATTGAAGTCGTCGAGTTAGTTACTTTTTTATATTTCCGTAGCTTCTTCTTCTTCTTCTTCTTCTATGTGCCACGTCACTTCAATCCGTAGGATATTATGGCTCTTCACAACTTCCTATCTCGTGTGACTCTTAGCAGCTTTCTGCCTTTGCCCTGCCCAATATGACCGACGAGGGTTACGTTCACCTACTTCCTCATTATGTGTCTTTCCGTGATTTTCAGCATGAGTGTTCTTTCTGTATCTGTCTTTATTTCTGAGATGAGGTATTATGTACACTATTTACATTATTTGGACTATTGTCCTCATCTTTCTCGCCATATTTATTACAACGTTTCGGCCCTTCAGTATCTGTCTATATTTCTGAGATGAGGTATTATGTACACTATTTGCATTATTCGGACTATTGTACTTGTCTTTGTCGGCATATTTATTACAACGTTTTGGCCCTTCAGTATCCGTCTATATTTCTGATATGAGGTATTATGTACACTATTTACATTATTCGGACTATTGTCATCATCTTTGTCGCCATATTTATTACAACGTTTCGGCCGTTGTACGCTCCGGCCTTCTTCAGGTGGTTGGAATATCGAACTGAACCCTTTATTTCGTTCACTGGGGTAGACTGTTCCACATTATATGGGTATAACACTGACACACACACACCAATACAAAAACCAAATACACACACATTGAGGCTGCGATGGTAAATTGTCTCTATTGTATATTTTTAATTTCGCGCATGCGCGTTGTCTTTTTCAATGTTTGTCGACAACACACCACAGTAGGGTCAGTTGGGCACCGTCTGTGCGATAAAGAGCACCATGATGCAATTCATTCCGCTAGAAATTTGGAAACAACATGCTGTACTGCTTGGCATTCACGCTGAAAACTTTAATACAAACATTTGAGTGTTTAGATGTCACTCTGAAAAGAGTATAAAGGATTTGGAAAGAGTTGGATGAGTCTAATGGCGATTACGAAGGTGTTTAGAATGAACACAGAGGTCTGCATCAAGTGTCATGAGGAGGCAGTGCTAGGTCAAGGGGCTGGCTGCTGGAAGACACTATTTCTGACAATAGGACTCTGCACCATGCCAGTCAAGCAGAATAACCCAGTCATGGCTGTCAGACAATTTCTGCGACCATATCACCCTTACACTTCTGGTCACCTAACTCCCCAGACTGCAACCCCGTTGATTATTATGCATGGGGCGCAGTTGAGCAAGGGGCAAACAAAACTCTTTGTAGCACCAAAGATGAACTGAAGGCAAGGATTATGGCAGCATTCATCAACTTAAACAAGAAGAGTTGCAGGAGATTCCGAAGATGTCTCGAGTATGTGGTTGAAGTCAGGGTCGATTATATCGAAGAAATTTACTCTTTAATATTTTAAGATACTCTTGTGTAATTTTGGTAAATATAACTGTTAAAATGAGATGTCAGTGATATTTTCATTTTTGTATAATTTAGATGGCAATCTATCCATCGCACCCTGTACACACAGAGCGCATGTGATATGAAGCCGTTCATGTTCATCATCGTAACTGTTTCGACTTGAAGACACGTGGTAAATCAGTATGAATTCTCATCTTCAGTATGACAGCTCGTTTACCTGCACATCTTTTTTGGTCCATTTGCTTTTCATTACCACCCAACCTGAAGTCTATACTATACTGAGTAGAGTTTCCTTACAGTTCAACCATACAGTTGTCTTTCTCCTGTTCCGAAAGTGTCCACTCTGAAGGCAGAATAGGTGTATCCATACCTTTCTCAAGATCATTTGTGCGAAAATGAGTATTACGATCTCTAACGGGACTCCAACTCGGATCGCTGATTTGTTGTCCCTAGACTTTAACCATTGGACACCAAACCAATTTGATGGAAACCATTTTGATATTAACCATTGGACACCAAACCAATTTGATGGAAACCATTTTGATATTAACCATTGGACACCAAACCAATTTGATGGAAACCATTTTGATATTAACCATTGGACACCAAACCAATTTGATGGAAACCATTTTGATATTAACCATTGGACACCAAACCAATTTGATAAAAGGACGGAAAGTTGGAGAGAGATAATCTCTAACTGAAATTTGCCTCGTTATAAAACATAAGATACTTTTCAGTTTCAAATAGATAGATCGGATGGACGATTATTCGGTTTTTTAAAACATTCCACCCAGGTCATATGGGTTGTGGTCTAATGGGTATCGGCTCCGAATGAAATCGGAGAGCCGAGTTCGTATTCCAGTCATGTCTGTTACATTTACTTACGCACAAATACACTTGAAAAAAGTATGAATCCATCTTTTCTCTCCCCAGCTAAGCACTGTATAGCAGGAGAGGGTTGGGTTCTATAGCTTGATTTGCAACAGTGCAACTCAAAAGAGATGGCAAATACTAATATTTTGCATTTTCTCTAATAAAATATGCCATTATGGACAAAAGTTGAATATTTTAATTCCTCACTACTCGCCTTATACGCAAACATTATATCTTAGAATAAATTATGAAAATTACCTTTATTCATGATTTTTTTATTAAGGAAATAATATCAACTCAAAGGTTTATGCAAACTTTAATTTCAATGCAAAATGTTGGTCCTGTTCAAATCAATTGTATAAAATAATAAAAAGGTGTATTATGTATCATATACCAATGAAAGTTGGTATGGCTTTGTTTAGATATCAATATATGAAAACACTAGGAGCACATTAATATTTAATGTTTCGAGCATTATTCATAAGAAGCTCAATAAGTCGTTTATCGACTGATAAAGTGAATTTTCTAACTTCGCTGGCTGTAATTTTAGAACAATCATCCAAAATGTACTTCCACATATGATCCTTGATAGAAAATTGCCGTCGCTTTTCATAAACTCGAAGGTTTTCAATGACCCAAAGGTTCTCAATAGGGTTTAAATCAGGCCATACCTTAATCTTGTCCCCTGTAAAACCTTGATTTGCCAACCACTCTTTGGTCAAATGACTGGGGGCATTATCTTGCGTTTAAAATGCAAGCTGGTAGTTTCACCATGAATGAGCCAATATCTTTTCCAACCATCAGGGTCGACTAATGTAGCTCAGGCTTCATCGATCCAAACTACTCTTTGGAAATCAATTTTTAAGTAATTGTTTGCCCATTCTAACCTCTTCAGGCGATTCATTTCGCTCAACGGAGGACACGAAATTGGAGAACTTTGTTATGCCATACTACGGAAGATGGATTTCGTGTTGCTTTCAATACTTCTTCAACGCCATCTTGCTTTAAAATCTGTTTGCTGCTGCTGTGAGAGTTCTGTTTGAGTGTTCTTTTAATTTTCTTAAATCTCTCTTGTTAACTGCACGGGGGCGACCACATTTGTGCTTCTTGCGTCCAACTTTACCATCATTGACATATTGCTTCACTGTGCGATGATCTTGTTTAATTATTTTTACTATTTCCAGTGTGGTTTTATCATCTGAGAGGAATTTTGATATTTTGCCTTTTTCATCAGCAGAAAGATATCTTCCCACTATTATTTAAAAATTATTTTAAAATTTATGATTTCTACAAACACTTTCGATTCAACTGAAATATATAGAAATTCTTAAATAAATAATAATATGGAGATTTTCGTTAATTAAAACTTTATGCCACGTTAGACATATCATTTTAAAGTAAATATATTTATTCTAATGTTTATACAAGCCATTACAACTGTTTAAATTTGTATATTCTGGAAATGTTATAGGCGCAAATACATTTGAATCGCTCTGTAGTCTACCGCAGAAAGAAATGGCAACCTACTGCTGGAAAATCTTCTTTCACGTCAGTCATTACTTGAAACAGACATGATCGTCCAAGCGTGTATCCCGTATAGCACTTAACTGACTGCCTGAACTGGACAGACTTATTCGAACCAAAACCTCTTAAAAACTAGCCGAATTTCTCGAAACTTACTTCGCGTTACACATTTTTTGAAAGAAAATAATGGTTGAATTTAAATCATTGTTATAATCTGTGGAAAGAAAATGATGCATTTCAATATTACTCAATGATCTTGCCAATGTGACCTCCATCTTCTGGCTTTCTCCTTCTATATTTTGGATAGGAGTCATTCCCTTGTTCAAATTTAAATTTAATTTAAATCAAGGGATACAATCAGTGGCGAGATCTATGTAAAAACAGCTTAATCTAATCCCTTTGATATATACTTGTTTGAATCAATTGATGAGACGATTTATCTTGCATGATATAAGTACCTTTTTCTTATCATTAGGTTAAAATTACACAGGACTGACGGCAAAGTTAAGGCTTCCTTTAATTTCCACATACATCACATAGAAAGAAAATCTTCAGTAATTCTGCAGAGATTTACAGTTGTTTGTTATATTCATGACGCCTTCATACTAACGACAAACCCAGTGAAAATAAATTTAAAAAATATCTGGGTCGATGTAAATTAGAAGCAAAATTTAGTTAAACTGTAATTTGTGGAGAAAAGTAGAAATTGCACAGGGATTAAAATATATATCAAATTATTAATCTGCAAAGTTTCAGCTTTTAAGCATTTAACGTTATTAAGTTAACAGAGATGTTATACTATGCATGTCTTAGGCTTTCAAATAGATCTGCACATTTTCTGTTAAATATTTGCTTACGTTTTGTGTTTACTACGACATCCGCATGCCAAGTATAAATAAAATACAACATATCAATAGTTAGTCCAGTTAGAATGTCGTAGTAGAAAGTGAATCCTTCTGTGACTAGTCTATTTATTAATAATAATAATAATAATAATAATATGGTATCCTTACTGAATGGAAGTCAACTCAAAATAAAATTCAATTAACTCATAATTTAAGAAGAAGATAAAATGTACACTGTCTTTAAAACATATTATTATATCAAATTATTGATCTGTAAAGTTTCATCTTTTAAGTATTTATAGTTATTAAATTATTACGAATTTTGCGCTCTTCATGTAACTCACTTTCAAACAAAGATGAGCATTTTTCTTTTAAATATTCATGCACATTTTGTGTCTATAATTACATTCGCCGGCCATATATATATATATATATATATATATATATATATATATATATATATATATATATATATATATATATATATATATAAAGGACAGCTTATCATGTCAGCCATTCCAAATGAGAGTTTGTGTGATATTATGAGCAACAACCGAATTTTACAGTTCGAGTTGAAGTAATTAATTAATCTTAATGTGTCCCGTTTCTAGAAAACTATCGAGATAACTGAATTAAAACAAAAGAAAAAAAAATGCTATTTTTTGTAAAATAAATCAGCAATATGTCAAATTTGAACATTTTGGATTTACATTTTCATCTGCATTTTTTTTCCTTTTCGTTGTTTTTTTTTTTTTTTTTTTGGAGGACGAGTTTGATGTTTTTTACACGATCTAATTTCCACCCCTGCAAACGTCCTCAATCTCAACAGTCAATATAGAAATTCTTTCTTTGATGTTTTACTAGACGCTAATAGTAACAATTTTAATAAATCACTGCATATAGAACACGCAATTAAAACGGAAAAAGTTTTGGATGCCGTCACAGACATAAAATAGTCAGTATAATCGCAGAATTAGCCAAGGAGAATTTCATTTCTTGGCCTACATTATTTTTATGAAGCAATGCGTAATAAAAATATGAGAACTTTCACAACCATATCGTCGACGAGTATATACAACTTGACGTAAAGAAATTTTCAAAATAATATAAACAATTAGCCTGATATATAAAAAAATATCCTTAATTTATTCTATCGTAACCAAATTGAACCTACACAAAATTAAGAATCCATTAGAATCAAAATGAGATCTAAAATATCACTCAATAATTGTAATAAACACCTTAGATTTATTATTTACTATAGAAAGCTTTAGGCATATAATCTAATCATTGCTCAAAATTCCGCCCACGGCGTAATCAATATTGTTTATGAAACCTTATTTCTTTTGCATCTCCAATATCAATAACCACAGTCCTGGGTAAGACGATAAACTACATCCACGTCTTGCGTAAGACGATAAACTACGTCCCCACACTGGGTAAAACGATAAACTACATCCGCGTCCTGGGTAAGACGATAAACTACGTCCACATCCTGGGTAACCGAACGATCCTCTGTGACCCAATCGGTTAAGGCACGTCACGCTATATGACAGTTCCGTATAGGATGCAGGTTCGATTCCTGTCGGAAGAGGCATATTTTCTATGACAATTTCTCGAACAATCAGGTCGGTAAATGTTGTTGATACTGTTTATTATAAAAGAGAGCATTTACTTAAATATTTGTATGTATAAAAAAGAACGTGTAAACATAAAAATGTCTTAAAATAGATACATATATAGTTTTAATCCTTTCAAGTCCACGAATTAAATTTTTTGGTCGCTGTAGAAAAATATATTAGTGCTTCATCAAGATAATAATAAGCAAAAATGAAAAATTCTGAAAGTCATCTCAGGTTAAACATGCAAATAAATGAATTGCGAACAAAAATAAATAAAGTCATATATGAGTATAGCAAAAAAGTTTTTAAATGTTTTCAGCAGTAAAAATGTCATATAAAAAAGGCTAAATGAAAATAGTACAATTAAAAGTCTTTTAAAAATCACATAAGTTACCTCACTGGCATCGTGGTAAAATATATTTTTAATTTACGGTGTTGACGCATAACATATCTGTAGATGTGAAACTCTTGAAGATGGTCTCAGATGAGATTGAAAGTACTTGGAAAAATTATTTGAAAGAATATTTTGCAATTTTTTGAGATCAATTTTCTTCAGCCAGCAAGAAATTAATTCGTGGAGCTGAAAGGATTTAAACTAAAATATATAGACATTATACGTCTAAATTATTTAGCCAAACATGCTTGAAGGAAGATATGCAGCCTATATATATCTATATATATATATATATATATATATATAAAGAGGGAGACAGACACAGACACACACACACATATATATATATATATATATATATATATGAACAAAAAGAGATAGACATATAGAGATAAAGAAATATATATATATATATATATATATATATATATATATATATATATATATATATATATATATAAGGCAGGATGTGTGTGTTTGTGTGTGCGTGTATGTGTAACGAATGCACGGCCCCAATTTTCGACGGATTTGCAACAAAATTTACATGCACATTCTCCAAGTTAGCGGGAAAGCCAAAACCGATTTTGCATTTCCCAAATCCCATCGATAGTGAAAATAATCGATATTTTCATGCTTCTACGGCAGTTTTCGTGTAGTTTGCGGACATTTTATACTGGTCAGAGTGAGAGACTGTAGCTGGCTGCCACGAATAGGCAGGAAAATTCTATTGGCCAGCGTGAGAGCCAACAGCTGACTGACAAAAAAATATCGATAGCTGCATTCGTCACAAGTGGGAAAAATTTAAATCTGCATGCCACTTTACTCCATTTGGCTCATTCGCTTGCTTAAACTCAACATTGATTCTGATTCCACAGAACTGGGGTGGATGTGAAAAAGTATTTGTTGTTAACATTCTTTTTTCATTCGGTTTTTCCAGTTACAAGTCCTTTTTTTAAAGCTGATAGTTTTGTGTTCATTTTGTTTAGTTCTTTTTTGTGAAAGATTTAATGTTTAGTAGAGAATTTAGAAAAAATTCTCGGTTTGGGATAGGCAAGAAGTAAAGCATGTAGTAACATCAGCACGGAAAAGGGCAGTCCTTTAAAGGCAAGGAAGGGCAAGAATATTTTAAGTCAAGTGATAGCGATTGCTGTATGAGTCGTACGCTTTTTGAATCAAACACGGGCAACGCCGGACCATGCTGCTAATAGACTGAGATAGATAGATAGATAGATAGATATGAACAGACTGAAATATATCGATATATATATATATATATATATATATATATAGATAGATAGATAGATATAGATATAGATATATAGATAGATAGATAGATAGATATAGATATAGATATATAGATATGAACAGACTGAGATAGATAGATAGATAGATAGATAGATAGATAAAGAGTTGTATGGAAATGAGAGAGTCGTAAAACGAAACACTGTGAGGGAGCGAACGAGAGAGAGAGAGAGAACTAGATTAGTAGACTGACAGATCATGAAAAAGAGAACGATATGAATGGATAAAGATTCGAAAGTATAGATTAAAATAGCTTCACACAAAAGTGAACGGATTCAGACAAGTAGACGCGAATAGGCTTTGATATGGACAGACTTTGCTAGATAGATATGTACAGCCTCAGGTGGATGTATGGGCATGTAGGTCGGCCTCCGCAGACTGAGATATATTTGTAACCCGATAGTGTTGTTTGTACACGCAATGGCATACACTGTCATATACAGGAACCCAACTACATACATGGTAACACTCAACTGTTTTACACTAACACAACACATTTACACCTGCACGTATGCAAATTACTTGACTTGAATATTAAAACAAAGAACTGGCATAAATTTCATGAGGGAAGACGTAGTAATAGGATGACGTAACGCATTTATAACGACCAATGAAATATCTCAGGATTTCGCCATTTTCCGCCATAACTGACTCCATTATGCCCAAACGCCATCATATTTGAATAATATAATGACATCAACAACAACACTGAAAAAAAAAATTGAATGTTGCATAAATGCATCTATGACTTATATTGTAGAGAATTTACATTATTTACATTATTCGGACTATTGTACTCAACTTTGTCGTCATATTTATTACAACGTTTTCGGCCGTTGTATGCACCGACCTTCTTCAGGTGGTTAGAATGTCAAACTGAACCATTTATTTCACTCACTGGGGTAGATTGTTCTCAAGGACAAATGGCACAGTGGATAAAGGCGTTAGATCCAGTGACAGGACCCAAAGAATGTGAGTTCAATACCCGGTTAAGGCAGTGGAGAACTTTCAGAGGGAAAATTAGCAGGAGATAACTGATAACTGACATCCATTAAACATGGTATGTGGGACTAGAACAGTCTACACCAGTGAGCGAAATAAAGGGTTCAGTTCGACATTCCAACCACCTGAAGAAGCCCGGAGCGTACAACGGCCGAAAACGTTGTAATAAATATGGCGACAAAGTTGAGTACAATAGTCCGAATAATGTAAATAATGTACATAATACCTCATCTCAGAAATATAAACAGATACTGAAGGGCCGAAACGTTGTAATAAATATGGCGACAAAGATGAGGACAATAGTCCGAATAATGTAAATAATGTACATAATACCTCATCTCAGAAATATAAACAGATACAGAATTCACAATGTCTTGTTTAGATCCTCTTTCGAAGGATAAATTCTTCGCTCATCCTAATACTGAGAGAAGATACGAAATTTGTCATTCAGTTTTTGATTTGTTACATTTCGTGCCTCCGTATTTCCTTCTTTTTTCAATAGTAAAGAAGAAATTTCACGCAGGCATCATTCCTTGCTAAGGTCTTCAAACTTGTGTGAAAAAACTCTCCAGTGGATGCTTCCCTGTACACGACAATCTTAACTTCAAGACACGGGTTAGTCGTTATCTACTCAACCCCCCTAATACTCAGTTCCTTTCGACCTACTTTTACATTTATATCATGCACATAATTCCGTAAAGCTCTAACATCTGTGCCTCTTGATGTACGGGGATTTTCTAACCTTCGTTCATGTGTGGCACAAAGCTGGAAGGAAAGGGAACCCAGTGTAATGACAAACGCATGTGGGTTTTAGGCTTTAAGAAATCTTTTTTCAACTGTGATTTGGGTTTGCGTCTAGTGTCCTTTTATAGTCCCAGTAAACAGAAATAGCAGTCTCAAAACAGGAGAGTAACAGAACAAGGGGAGACCAATCTTGATTATTCATAACACCCTTGAGATGTGTACTGGGTGAGCATTATTAAAATGCAGAACCATTGTTATCGATATTAAGATCGTTACACTCCAGTCGAATTGCCAAATTCTCTGAGATTAACTAAAAGACTAATAGCATTTTTACACATTTTAACATGTTTGAGATGAAAAGTGTTCAGAGACAAACTGAAAACTGTCAGCCATCTTTGTATTGATAAAAGGTCTTAGATTAGTACAAATGCTGATAATATTTTTACACAAGTTGTGATGAAAAATGTTCCAAGAGAAAACGGTCAACCTTTTTGAATTGATGATGGTGGTGTTCTAAGCGTAGTTCAGATGTGGCACACGGTCAAAAGATTGGAGTACCCAATGAGTACTGAACTCACTATGTAGTCGTAAGTGATCTAGCAAGATAAGATTGCTAACGATTACACCACGCTGAAATGCCAATGCCATTTGCCAAGGCTGGACGTGTGGAGCACCCAAAGAGATTCGAACTTACTACTCAGTCGTAATCAATATAGCGAGATAAAAGGTCTGAGATGAATTGAAAGACAGAGAGTATTTTCCAAACAATTATCTTCCATGCGTGATACACACTTGGTCGATCATGTATTTTTTGATACATAACTGACAAGGCAGATTTTTTTTCTATCTGCGGTAAAACAGTTGCCATCCAAGGCTATAGAACCCGTTGTGTCCTGCGAGGGAAGAGAATTCATACCTTTCCCAAGATTATTAGCACGTAAGTAAAAGTAATGGATTCGACTGGAATTCGAACTCGGCTCTCTGATTCCTCAAACTGAGCCATTACATCTCTGGCCTGTTAAAAGGTTTCATATGAAAATATTCTAAGAGGAACTGAAAACGTTTAGCCCTCTGTAATGTTATCGCTGTTGTTCTCACAAATGATAAAACGAGACTCCATCTTTTATTTTTGGCCTTACGTTATTTTGAACCGGCAACTTCGTCAGTACCTGTTGGTCAGTGAGTAGGTGTTGCCCCAGGCCCTGATCCGAAACCTGGACATTACATTACCCTCTGCGATACCTAAGAAACGTCCTTATTATCCCTGGTATGCGTATCTATCTATCTATCTATCTATCTATCTATCTATCTATCTATCTATCTATCTATCTATCTATCTCTATCGTCACTTTCTCGCGTGTACATCCCAAGTGTAGACGGACCGACATGTTTTCCGTATTGAGGTCCTCACTGACATCGTATGAATTGTCGATCTATACCCGCTATATACCATTCCGGTTAGGAGGTCAACCTCAGGTTAACCTTGCACCTAACTGTTCTGAAGAACACTGAGTGCAAAGTCTAATCTGAATAAGCAGGAGTGAGACATATACTGCATTTCTTAAATTGTTAGGTCCAAAATGAAAGCAATGATGGCCAAATGTACTGAAACATGGCTCTGCTTTATAACGACTGTTCAAATCTCTGAGATGAAGTGAATGATGGAAAACCTTTGTTAGATTGTTAAAATTTCCGAGGAGAATTGATAATGATGTACTTTCTAAAGACTATTGAAATGTCTGAAATGAAGTGAAAACAGAGCAACAGTCTATATATGGCAAAAAGATCTGAGATGAATTTAAAAGACTGCCATCAGATTTAGTACTGTTAGATTTGAGTGCAATTGAAAGACACCCAACATTCTTAGTATTTCTGTAATTTCTGAAATGAACTGAAAGTCTTTCAAATGTATTTTTTAATCATATCACCCCATACAAGGGGATGAAGCCACTAAGACACAAGCGGGTGACTGAGAGTGGAAGAACAGGAAAAAATGAGAAATAGATTTCACCCGCACAAACAATCACAAAATTATGAATGTATAAATATACATTTTTATATAAAAAGTACCAATAATACCTATTTAGAGTATATATTAGATTGGTGCAAAAATAATAACGTAATGATGTCGTTTTTTGACGTTAAGAAATACGTCAAAAAACGACATCATTACGTCATTATTTTTGCACCAACCTAATATTTAGTTGAAGTCATAAAATTATTTTCACACTATTTAGATTTCAGCATTAAATAACCCATTGAAGTTGATATGCCGCTAAACAATATGAACGAACCAAACCAATCAAAATATTTAGATTTCGGCATTAAATAACCCATAGAGGTGTTGATATGCCGCTAAACAATATGAACGAACCAAACCAATCAAAATATTTAGATTTCGGCATTAAATAACCCATAGAGGTGTTGATATGCCGCTAAACAATATGAACGAACCAAACCAATCAAAATATTTAGATTTCGGCATTAAATAACCCATAGAGGTGTTGATATGCCGCTAAACAATATGAACGAACCAAAACAATCAAAATATTTAGATTTCGGCATCAAACAACCCATAGAGGTGTTGATATGCCGCTAAACAATATGAACGAACCAAACCAATCAAAATATTTAGATTTCGGCATTAAATAACCCATAGAGGTGTTGATATGCCGCTAAACAATATGAACGAACCAAACCAATCAAAATATTTAGATTTCGGCATTAAATAACCCATAGAGGTGTTGATATGCCGCTAAACAAAATCAACGCACCAAACTTGCCCCATTTAACAAAAAATTGTAGGTAATTTCTATTTCGATCACTTGTCAATTCAACCATGTCGAATTGATCAGACTTAACAGGAGTGAAGGGTTGTGTCAAAAGTTCTTTAAAAAATAACTTCTTTGTATTATCAAAATATCTCAGATGAATAGAGGACCAGTTTTCTAATGATTGCTGGAGTATCTCACCTTTTCTAATTGTTCTAAGATTTTAGATGAAGAGAAAGGTGGTCGGCCTTCTTTGCATTGTTAAAACGTCGGTGATAAACTGAAAGATGCGCGCAGTCCTAATTGTTCAAAGGTTTTTGATTAACTGAAAGACGAACAGCATTTTTGGTATTATTAAAAGGTCGAAGATATTTTAAGTGAAGATCAGAAGGCTTTTTTTTATTAAATAACCCGAGATGAATTAAAAGGTGACCAGTTTCTTTAGTATTATAAAATGTTTTACGATGAACAGGAATACAATTTTCTTTGTATATTTATAAAATATAAAATGAAGTATTACATTTATACCGGTTGCTATAGATACAAAACTCCACCTGAATTTCTATCCCAAGAACTGCTAATTCTTCCCTATTCTTTGTAATTACAAATGAAATGTATTGCCCAATCTACAAAGTCAAATTTTTCTCATGAGATAAAGTCTAGCATTCCTCTTGTTTTTTATTTTCCTTAGAATTTTCGTCTATCGCGTGTAACGAGTGTTGTTTCGGGTAGACCCCGTTATTTGAGCGTCTATTAGGATTTAAGAGCCCCGTCTACCTCAAGTGAAACCCGTACATACTATACATCGTTAAAGGTGTTGTCAGGTGCCGGTTTGCTTAATCCTCCTGATAATCTCCAGGTGCTGTAAGCTTAGAGGGGCGTCTGTTCAATTCCTGTTTCGTTCGTTATAGTTACTTACATAATCCTATAAGTTTCATATATATATATATATATATATATATATATATATATATATATATATATATATATTTGTTTATATATATATACATATATATATACTTTTATATATACATATATATACATATATATATATATATATATATATATATATATATATATATATATAGACATAAATATGGATTGAATCGTGATTAGGATTTCAATGTAAAAAATTATAACCATTGACTATTAGTGTTTGAGCCTCTCTCTCTCTCTCTCTATATATATATATATATATATATATATATATATATATATATATATATTGAATACATTAACTGTATTATGGGAATTGTAGGCGAATGAATAGCTTTTAACTTGTTTACTTTACAAATCCCATCCCAGCATTCACAAAATAAGAGCCAAAAATCAAATTTATTCCACGAAAATGGAAGAAAACTTATGATTTCTCAGCTATCAAGTGCATATCATACACTGAGGAACACAGTAATCATTAAAGTTATTTTTATCCTCACTAAAGGCAAAAGAATAATCATTGTAGCCTTACCAATTACCAATCTCTAAGATGGAAACTTCAGAGCCACTATTATTACCATCAAAGTTCTTTTCAATTCTATTATAATTAAACCGTAATCATAAAGCGTCACTTAATAATATATATTAATAATCCACTCGCTTTCATTCTTGCAACCGGTACTGTATTCCAGTCATCTTTTGCTTTTCAAGTGATAATACCGCCATCTTGTTTCTCGCTAATCGTTCTCTGAACGCAATCAGAAATGTTAATTTATTCAAAATGTATGTTCTTGAATCCTAAATCCATGATTATCGAAGCAAGTAATCATGGATTATTCAAAAAGTACTTTTTGGACATAGAGTCAGAACCTCATAAAACAAAGAAAAATATAAACGTATTTACCAAGAACAAAATCATCGTCATTATCAACGTCAGTTGCCAGCCATTACACAAATTTGTTCCTTTTTTTCTTGCCTTAATCGGATGTTTTGAAAGAACAAAAATGAAAACATACGTGAGAGTTTTAAGACATTATTATGTTTATACATTCTTTTTTTTTTTTAGATAAAATATTTAAATAAATTCTCTGTTTTATAAGAAACAGTATTAACAACATTTACCGGCCTGATTGTCCGAGAAATCGTCATAGAAAATATGCGTCTTCCGACAAGAATCGAACCTGTATCCTATACGGAACTGCCATACAGCCTGACGTGCCTTAATCGATTCGGCCACAGAGGGGATTTGGGTTAACAAGGTCGATTTTATTGCTTTGAAACTATATTCTTCCATGAATCTCTCACGTACATTCATATCTGCTCGATTCGTATCCAAATGTAAACAAATGACCTCACACATTATGCAATGGACAAAGTCCGACAATTATTTTAAGACATTTTTATGTTTATACGTTCTTTTTATAGATACAAATATTTAAGTAAATGCACTGTTTACCGGCCTGAATGTCCGAGACATTTTCATAGAAAATATTCGTCCTTCGACAGGAATTGAATCTGTATCCTATATGCAAAAAAAAAAAAATATATATATATATATTCTCGCAAGTACATCACACGTCATAAGAAGGGCTTATCTATGTAAAATATTTATGATTTTTTTTCTTCAAGTCTGCACGGTGGAAATGTCATTTCTGACCTTAGGTGTCTGGTCGGAGACCTGGAAAGAAATCAGTATACACCAGAAACCAAAAGAAATAAAACAACAACAATAATAATAATAATATGGGAACATCAACAATCCCTGTTGTAGTTGAAGCCCTAGGACTGGTTGGAAAAGATTGCACTAGAGTAATTGAAGGGATTCCTGGAAGTCCATGCCTCAAGGAGATACAAAAAAATTGTTCTGACAAGTACGGCCCACAGGGCTTTATCGATGTAATATGTTTGTTTTTTTTTGTCAGTGGAGAGTGTCATGATGCCATTTCTAACTTTAGGTCCCTGGGCGGGACCCGGAAAGAAATGTGTAAACGCCAGAAATCAAAGAAAATAAAAATAATAATAATAATCAATATACCGTTATACTTTAGATGTTAACATGTAACAAGCTTTTGAAAAAATGGCACCCACAACGAAAATATATTGACCCTAATATATAATAGAAACGTCATCCCTAATGTAGTAGACTCTATTAGAATTTAGAACTGTAGATGAAACTAAAGGATGAGACGAATTGGGGCAATTATAAACTACGTGTTTCCACTTTCATCTTAAAATTAGTCATTCGACTTAATGACTTTAAAATGACAATTAACAAGAGGCGGAAGATTTAAAAAAAATATATCATCATCATCATCATTATGATTCCCATTGCTGGGTGTGGTCGTAAGGTCACTGTGCAGCTAAGCACGTGATCAGTTCTTTCCATATATCCGTTTTAAAATCCTGAGAGATCCATTCATGCATACCGTGCGAGCAAATAGACATGGCGAATTTGATCTCTCTTCAGGTCAAACCACAACCGATTTCTTGTAACATGTCGCGGGCACATGGCTGTTAACTTCAATCTAGGAAAGCCCCCGCCCAACGATGCCATCAACGCTCTGGTCACTTACATAGCTTCCATAGCTATTTTCTTCCTCTTCAGGACTTCGACGATCATGTTTCTCCATAAACTCCTGTCCTTTCTTGCTCTTAGTAAATTTGGTCATTTTGCTATCTCTAATACTCTTTCTCCTGCCAAACATTTACAAAAGCTCGTTGTGCAGGTCATGCGTTGATTTTACCTGTGTCTCTCATGACTTCAGGCTGTCCTTTGTGTGTTAAATTCTCCAAACTCTCTTTTCTCATGATTTTGTATAGAACTTTCAACTGTTTCTTTTTGATGCTGATTATGAATGTCCTTTTTGTTTCAATATTCTTAAAAACTTCACCGTTGCTCATATGTTCACTTCATGGCATTCCCAGAATCCTTTTACAGAACCATATTTTGAGGTGCTTAACCAGAATTAAATCGGCATAGAGGTGGATCGATATTATATAACAATTAAGTACTTTTTTCCGACGTCAGTGTCCTGTTTCTTAATACTTTGCTGAGCTTTTGAAAGGCTTATTTCGTTATCCCAATCGCAATCTCCATTCTAACTAGTTGTGCTAGATGGTCGGTGACCCTGCAAGAAGGTTCATTCGCTCTTTGATATATTTTGCTTTTAATCCTGTTTGGCACCCTCCTCACCAGAAAAGACTGGTGAGCGAACCGTTGCAATCGCGATGACCCGGTTGTACGGCAGATATTTTTCGGTTATATTTTATCATGATACTTGTAGAATAACCTGACATAATTAAAAGTAAGGAAACGATAAACTTTAAATTTATTCAGGATTATTTACTTTCACAATATGAGATTCTATCAAAAAGAGAAAAAATATCGCCTCGAATTTCGGTAATGGTTCACAACTTGGTTGATCATTAGCTGTGGGTTCGAGACTCACTGAGGGTCTAATAAATTAGGCTTTCAGTATCTGCTTATATTTCTGAGATAAGGTATTGTAATTATTTACACTATTTACATTGTTCGGGCTGCTTTCCTCTTATTCGTTTCTATATTCACGATGTTTCGGCCGTTGTACGATCCGGTCTTCTTCAGGTGATTGAAATTCCAAACTGGACCTATTATCACATTCATCAGGGTAGACATGCCTCTTATTGATGTCTCAGTCTCAGTTATCTCCCTTTAACTCAACTCTCCAATTTTTTGTTCACCTGTGCTGTAGCCAGGTATTGAACTCACAACTCTTTCGGTCAAATCACTGGATTCAAGCAACGCTTTTTTTCTTGACACATGGCGCCGTGGATAAAGGGTCCAGTTCGAAATTTTCAAACGTAAATTTTGATCTGAGCTTAAATTCAAATTCAAAATTAAACTAAAATTCATTTAAATATTTAAGTCCAATAATATTCCTTCCCAGCAATAATATGGTTCGTGTGAAAAATCTTTACAAAAAACACGGTGTCGATTCAAAATATAAATAAGAATAAAAATGAATATTATAATTCCAGCACTTGAATAATGCTTCGGCGTGAAATTAATGTATGATGTTATGTATATTTCTTAATATACAGGGTGTTTCAAAAAGAATACGCCAAAATCATTACGCTGTTTTTTCAGGTCTCTAGCATTGTGGTGGACTCAATCAGTGGTTATTTGATAGAGTAGTTATCAAAGTTTGATTGGGTGTCAGTTTCACCGCTATCGTTAGTATAACTTCCGGTGCAGCTGAATTGTGTGAAAATCAATCAAAATGGCGACTCCTCAGCAGAAGGCGTTTTGCGTGCTTGAGTTCGCGATAACAAACGCCATTTCCACGGTGCAGGCTGATTCGAATTTCATTTTTCAGCAAGATGGAGCACCACCCCATTGGCATCTCGAGGTTAGAGCTTATCTGAATGAGAACATGTCTCAGCGATGGATTGGGAGCAGAGGTGCTAAAGACCTTGCTCTTTGCGGTTGGCCTGCCAGATCCCCGGACATCACTGTGTGTGACTTTTTCTTGTGGGGGTATGTTAAAGACCAAGTTTATGTTCCAGCACTTCCAGCAAGTATCGATGACTTGAAAGATCGAATAACAGCTGCAAAATCAACACGGTTTGAGGCGCGTTTGGGAGGAATTCTCATATCGGCTTGATGTTGTCCGCGCTGCCAGTGGTGGCCACATTGAGCACTTATAAAATATGAAATGAAACTTGAATGTATATACAACACATGTGTTCATGCTAGAGGTGTGTAATTTTTTTCGTTATTGACACATCACGTGATGATTTTGGCGTATTCTTTTTGAAACACCTTGTATATATATATATATATATATATATATATATATATATCAAATATCAAAGTACAAGGAAATTGAAATAGAAAAATGTGGCGCATGAGAACATCAACAAATCCAGTTGTAGTTGGAGCCTTCGGATTGATTGAAAAAGATTCATTAAAGGGATGCTTGGTAGCCCATCCCTAAAAGAAATGCAAAAAAAAAAAAAGAAAATATATGTTCTCGCAAGTACAGCACGGGCCTTTGTGATATTTTTTTCAAATCTGCACGGTGGAAAATGTCATTTCTGACCTTAGGTTTCTGGCCGGAGACCCAGAAAGAAATCAATATACACCAGAAAAGAAAGGAAATAAAACAACAACAAAAACGACAATAATAATAATAATAATAATAATAATAATAATAATAATAATAATAATAATAATAATAAATATTTCTTAATCAGTATGTATGTGTGTGTGAAAAGTGTGTGTGCATAAATATAAACATTATATATATATATATATATCGATATATATATATATATATATATATATATATATATATGTGTGTGTGTGTGTGCGTGTGTGTGTGTGCGTGTGAAAAGTGTGTATGTATAAATATAAACATTATATATATATATATATATATGTAATATATTATATATATATATATATATATATATATATATATATATGTATGTATGTATGTATGTATGTGTGTGTGTGTGTGTGGAGGGGGTGTCTGTGTGTGTGCTATAGCATGACATTTTGAAAGAGAAACCTCTCTTGTTATATAAAGGGAAATTCACCCACGTAACTAATTTCTCATCTGTCGTTGGATGCATTACGAGATTTGTGTATATATGATAAGATAAAGCAAATTACACAGACACACAGATTCACAGTTACACACACTCATACACACACACGGAAATATATATCTAACAGTAGTGGAGGATAATTCGAACACACGCATAAAAAATAAAATCACACACACACGCGCGCACACATACGCATATATATATGCATATATACATATATACATGTTGAATAAAAACACATAGAATCGTATATGTGTATGCGTATGCATATATACTTGTAAAACCGCTTAAGTACGTCTGTCTTTGTGAGAATGGGTGTGGCTATGCTTGGGTGGGCGTGTGGATGGTTATGTGCACACTTGTGTACACTGCGATGCGCGGTACAACTGATATTAGATCTACGAATAAAATGATTCTATTACATCCAGAAAAATTCTTTTTACCCAAAAGCACACAGATTTTTATGAGAATTTTTTCAAACTCAGAATATACTGAAGATTTATACTTACTTGTTTATATGTATATATATATATATATATATATATATATATATATATATATATATATAAGAAAAAGAAAATATATATATATATATATATATATATATATATATATATATGTATATATATATATATTCTACATTCAACACCATCACTTGATAAGACGCCAGAAGTGTTGACAGAGAATGGCTATTTTTGTAGTGATCTTATAATATTTTTATGTTACATTTTTCGAATAAATATTTATATATATATATATATATATATATATATATATATGTGTGTGTGTGTAAGCAAATATAAATGGATATGAATCCGACAGAATGGAGAAAAATATTTGGAAAAAACAAACAAAAATCCTTAAATGCAATTATGTTGTTTTAATATGAATGAAATGTCAACGTCTGACGTTTCGGTTTAATAAACCTTCTTTAGGACAATATTCATTAAAATACAATTAATATAATCAGTTCAACATGACAAAGACGATGGACATAAAAACAAAACTTATCCAAAACAGATAACTGAAAGTTTTAAATGATCAGCTTTCCGTTTAAGCATGGTCACGTTGTCGTCAAATGGGCGACGCTTTTAAAATAGTATTCCTAAAATTTAAGTATTTTGAATGAAAACGAAAAAATGAAAAGAATTCTATTATGATGGAAAATATATATATATATATATATATATATATATATATATATATATATATATATATATATATATGGGAAATGCTGACACAGTGTAACTTTCCACTAGTGAATTAAACTAGAAGGGTTTTGTTTCGGATTGAAATTTTAAACCCAAATCAAAAATATTGGTGTCATAGATATCATATCATATCATATCATATCATATCATATCATATCTATCTATCTATCTATCTATCTCCCTCTCTCTCTCTCTCTCTATATATATATATATATATATATATATATATATATATGCTACTGACACAAACACACACACACACACACACATATATATATATATATATATATATATATATATGCTACTGACACAAACACACACACATATATATATATATATATGCTACTGACATATATATATATATATATATATATATATATATATATATATATACTACTGATATATATATATATATATACTACTGATATATATATATATATATATATATATATATACTACTGATATATATATATATATATATATATATATATATATATATATATATATATATATATATATATATATATCAGTTGTATATATATATCAGTAGTATATATATATATATATATATATATATATATATATATATATATATATATATATATATATATATATATATCAGTATATATATATCAGTAGTGGTATGCTGAGTTAAGCCCGTGCGAGTCAACATTCAAGTATATTGTTTGATGCAAAGTAGTCTCGAACAACTCAACCTAAGTACAATCTCTCGTGAAAAGGTCATCTCTCATTTTTAATGACATTGAAAGCGAATACATTCTTATGAATCACAGTATTTCGATGTGTGTTGTGGATGTCAACCTCGCAAAGCCTTTTTTAATTCAATATGTCCGATAACTTTCGGCTGTTTCTTTTTTAGTGTTAGCAGCAATTCATTTGTAGTAACTATACTCCTTAAAACTTCCTCATTTGTCATGTGCTCCATTCACAATATTCATCAGTAAAGTCGTATTTTGTTTGAAATATTTTCTCCATTCGTGACGTAATTCTCAGCATTCACCGCTGTGTTGTCCGGTAGACATTCCACATTAACCCAGCGTCCTTGGTAAGACGATAAACTACATCCACATCCTGGGTAGGACGATAAACTAAGTCCAATTGTAAGGACTCCGCTCAGGATGTTTTGAGAAGCGTTTGAACCACCTCTTAATTGCTGTTTTTTTGCTTGGTTCACTCTGACTCGGGGTGGTAGCACTTGTTAGGTTCCAAGCTATGAGGAAATAGTTACTCCTCCAAATTGGTGTCAATACACTGTAAAAATGTAAAAATAGCTTTTAATAGCAGCAGTAAAGTTTTTGAAGAAAAATATTACCAGCAATACACTTTTGAAAAAAAAAAAAATTACCAGCAATACACCTTTGGAAAAAAAATATCAGCAATAAAAAACCTGTCGACATTAAATAACTCATTGAAGTTGATATGTAGTAAACCAAAACACACCAAACCAAATCAGTAACCCAGAAGACTTTTATTTTTCGCTGGTATTATTTGACGGATATGAGACTAACGTAGCTGCTGTTGGCACAAAAATAGGCGTAGAGTTCGAGTTCCAAATGAGGCCATTGTAATCGAACAAACACATTTAGAAAAGCAGGAATGAATTCATTGTCTTCTAGCTAGGATTAATAGCAGTCTATAATATGCTTGCTAGCTTTGGTTGGTAACCAGTTTAGGAGAAGAACAACTTTTAATCCAAAATCTATTTGCTGTAGGGATAGCAACCCCGCCTCGTTAAAACCGACTAACATGATGTTACTGTGGTCCTATATTGCAAAGGATATCTGCATGTTTAACACAATGTTATTTATTTCTGTCTTTTAACATATTCCACATTTACCAGAAAATATCTTTCATTATTTCTCAGTGTCATCAGATTGCCGTGTTACCCTTTCTTCCGTTTCGTAAAACATTACTTCAAGCATTTGATTTACTGTGACGTCCCTGTTATATAACTCACATCTTGGTCTCCTTTCAGAAATATCGAAACTAACAGATTTATACACAACCGCTCTCCTAAGATCAACTGTGAAAAATGGCTTTGAGCAAGGAAACATTTTTCCAAAGATGAATGACGACCTACATTCCTAGTCCTGACCTTCACAGGGCTTACGACCATATCACGTTGAAACACCGGTTCTCGTATAATCACCGAAGTTACGCAATGTCAAACCTGGTAAGTGCTTGAGAATATCAGGTGCCGTAAGCTTTGATGTGTTGGTGGTATAATGGATAATGACCCCGGGATTTTTAATTGAGTTCCAATTCCTGTTGGGTTCGTTATATTCACTTAAGTGCAAATAACCTTTGGGCAGGTATGAACATACCTCTTCTCCCCCTGTTATGTGTTAATTAATAAGACTTGTATTAATAAACCACTATTACCTCCAAAATATTTTTGCAATCTAAAAAGAAGGTTTAAATAATCTACAAAGGGTTGATAAACCGTAAAAAATGAACCAATCAATCAGTCCTGACCTTCACAGCTAAGACCCGCCATGCCACTGGGAAAAATCCTCTTTATTTTCTTCGTATTCTATTAGTAAGAAGGAAGTTCCACTTAGACAGATTCTTTCAGAGAACTGCTACTTTTTCGAACATACTCCCCAGGGGATGATTTCCTGGTTACTGCAATCTTAAACTATTCAAGTCTAGGCTTAATCGTTTCATTTCCTACATAGCCTATTCATTACCTCCTTCTATTACAGTAACTGTGAAAAATGGTTTTCTATTACAGTAACTGTGAAAAATGGCGTCAGTCATATTTTAAAATCTCCTTCAACTCTACACTTCTAATGTCTGTACTTACAATATTTATAAGAAACAGAAACAGATTTAGGTATTTCTACATAGATTCACCTCTCCAAATTACAAAAGCACGCCCATCATCCCATCCATGTACTTCAATTGTGTTTTGAACAGGAGTAGAGGTTGATCCCTTGTTTCCTCTTTAGGATTGGGTTTCCGGTTCTTTCTAAAGTCATCTTCAATTCTATACTTCAAAATTCTCCATCTAAACTCTGTAATTCTATTTACTAATTATTTAGAATTTTTCTCCTCAGTAGGAATAGATAGGTTCATCTATCGTCCGGTTCACACTTCTCTCAGTCTTTTGAACAGGTGTAGAGATTCATTTGGGTGTCCCTTCCTTCTAAAGTCTTTTCATTCTCTTTCACTCCCAGTAACCCTTTGCATGTAGGTGGCATTACCAGTAAATTGATTAAAAGAAAACTACAAAAATTAAACTATTTGCGAAATGTTATCACAGACGATGGAAAATGTGATAGAAATACGAATGTGTATTGAAATAGCCGAAGATGCCTTTTTAATGCTAAACAAAGTATGAAGAAATAGGAAATTTTCGTTAGAAACAAATAAAATATTATTGCTACCGTAATTCCCCATGTATATCACGTCTTCATTTATAATACGTACCCCTAAAACTGTGCTGGAAGTGTAGGCAAATGCTTCTACTCACGCATAATACGCACTACTTGTTTCGTAATCAAACCCTACAAATTGTACCTCTCCAATTTCATTACGGCCAGCGTTTCCAGCTCTTATAAAAATGGTTTTAAACATAGAATAATAATATTCTAATTTAGTTTTATGATAATTCTTATTTTATTTTACATTTTTTAAGTATTACCTGGTAGATATGATTGTATTTGACATCCTTATGGGGTCGCAATCGCCGAATGTTACTGTCAATTTATCTTATGTTTATGATGAGAAGTCATTTTGCAACTAAAATCGACCTATGAAACTAATTTTTTAAAGATATTTTTTGTAGCTGTGCATAATATACATCCCTGATATTGCTTATTATTTTTTTTTACAAAATATGCGTATTATACACCGGAAATTACGATATGTTTCATCAGTCTTTCTATATGGCAGTAAATGATGAACAATTTTCGCACAGATGAAGAAGAGACTTGAGACAACAGAAACGTCTGTCTAGAGAAGGATGCTGATAATACTAATTACTGAACATTTGAAGAAAATGAAAATGAAAAACAAAATTTGTACTGAGAAGTAGAAAGTGACTATTGAACGTCTAGAGCAGATGTTGATGTAAGAGGGTTTGGAGAATTTGGCACTCACAAGACGTATTTATGGAAAGAGAAGCAGAGATAAGCAGCCTACCTAACAATCAATAATAATAATAATAATAATAATAATAATAATAATAATAATAATAATAATATAATAATAATAATAAAAATAATAAAAATAATAAAAATAATAATAATAATTATAAAAATAAAATAATAATAATAATAACAATAATAATAACAATAATAATATTAATAATAAAAATAAACATAATAATAATAATAATAAAAATAATATTAATAATAAAAATAATAATAATAATAAAAATAATAATAATAATAAAAATAATATTAATAATAAAATAATAATAATAATAATAATAATAAAAATAAAATAATAATAAAATAATAATAATAACAATAATAATAAAAATAATAATATTAATAATAAAATAAACATAATAATAATAATAAGCATAATAATAATAATAATAAAAATAATAATAATAATAATAAAAATAATAATAATAATAAAAATAATAAAAATAATAATAATAAAAATAATATAATAATAAAATAATAAAAATAAAATAATAATAAAATAATAATAATAATAACAATAATAATAACAATAATAGTATTAATAATAATAAACATAATAATAATAATAAACATAATAATAATAATAAACATAATAATAATAATAAAAAAAAAATAATAATAATAATAATAATAAAAATAGTAATAATAATAAAAATAATAATAATACTATTAATAATAAAAATAATAATAATAAAAATAAAATAATAATAAAATAATAAAAATAAAATAATAAAATAATAAAAATAAAATAATAAAATAATAATAATAATAATAACAATAATAATAACAATAATAGTATTAATAATAAAAATAAACATAATAATAAACATAATAATAATAAACATAATAATAATAATAATAATAATAATAATAAAAATAATAATAATAATAATAAAAATAATAATAATAATAAAAATAATAAAATAATAATAATAAAAATAATATAATAATAAAATAATAAAAATAAAATAATAATAAAATAATAATAATAATAACAATAATAATAACAATAATAGTATTAATAATAAAAATAAACATAATAATAAACATAATAATAATAATAAACATAATAATAATAATAATAATAATAATAATAATGATAATAATAATAATAATGATAATAATAATAATAATAATAATAATAATAATAATAATAATAATAATAATATGAATATAAATATGAATAAAAAAAAAGAAAGTTAAATTCATAGGATTAGTTTAATCATCGAAATTACTTCGATACTTGCTTAAATGTTGAAAAGTGTTGGAATTTTTAATATTCTTTCCAAAGACGATATCGTCATTATCATCGCAATGATTCCCGCCACTACTATTATAATAATTTTTTTTATTATTATTTAAATCGATTTTAACGTTTCCAATTACCAGGAGGATTGATCAGCAGTAATTGTTTTACTCTACTTCATCCCCGGGCGATTTCAAAATCATTCTAATGATTTATTAATGAACTATAACGATTTGCTATGATGTCTTCGAGGAAAAGCCTTACAAAAAAGATATTTCTTTACCCAATCAACACTAACACCATAAAAAAACAACAATGTATAAATGGAATAATAATAATAATAATAATAATAATAATAATAATAATAATAATAATAATAATAATAATAATAACAACAATAATAATAATAATAATAATAATATGTGCGTATGAAGCGGGGGGTTGGTGAGATGAAAATTTGTAGAATATTCTTTCCCCTCCTTCCATCCATCAGCAAGTTTTTCCCCCTTTGTTGTAAAGAAAATCAAATCCTCATGGCTAATGGTATCGGCTGATTGAAATTTTTATTTTAAATTAAAAAAAAAAAAAAGAAAAAGAAAACGACAAAAAAAAATGAAATCCAAAATGGCGTCGGACGCAAAAGTGTTTGCCGGGACGAGCAACTGATTTTGTGGCGATCACGTGATTAGTTTAAACATAGCGGCCGTGGTTTGTCGTTTCAAATACCGACTAATTGTGTAGGGAGATGTTGACGTCATTGCGAGTGAAGAATTTTTAAGAATTACGTAATGTGAATTTCAATTTTTTTTTTTTAAATAAATGATTAAATAAAATGAAATGTATGTATAAAACGTAAGCGAAGAGAGCAAATTGCTAATTTATATGTTAAGAATCTGGAATTTAGCGTGTACAGGAAGACAGGGAAAGAGGAAGATGAAAGAAAGAAAGAAAGAAAGAAAGAAAGAAAGAAAGAAAGAAAGACTTAAAATAAAAGGAAACAAGGCATATAAAGAAAGAACGAGGATGATAAAAGAAAGAAAGAAAGAAAGAAAGAAAGAAAGAAATAAAGAAAGAAAGAAAAAATAAATAAAAATAGAAAGAAAGAAACAAAGAATTAAAATAAAGGAAAACAAAGCATAAAAAGAAAGAACTAGGATGATGGAGAAAAGAAAGAAAAAACAAAGAAAAGAGAACTAAAAAAAAGAATTAGAATGAAAAAAGAAAAAGCAAGAATTAAAATAACAAAAAACTGCATAAAAATAAGAACGAACTAGCATGAGAGAAAAAAGAAAGAAAGAAAGGAAGAAAAAGCAAAGAAAATAACATAAAAAAAGAAAGAAAGAACTAAGATGAAAAAAGAAAGAAAGACAGAAAGAAAGTAATAACTGCAATGAGACGGAACGCAAATTTGAAAGAAAGAAAGAAAAAGAAACAAAATATATAGATAACTAGAGATAATGAGATAAAAGAAAGAAAGGAAAAGGAAAGGAAGGAAGGAAAGAAGAAAGGAAGGAAAGAAGGAAGAACTAGAATGAAAGAAAAAGCTAGAAAAAAGAAAGAAAAAAAGAAAGAAAGAAAGAAAGAAAGAAAGGGATAAAATAATAAATGAAGAAATCTTATTAGGAAAGTTATGATAAAAGTATAGAAGATAATTTGAAATGTTCGAAAACTGTGAAAGGAAATGATGGTTAGAGAATAGAGAGGGCAAAAAAAACTATAGACGAAAATAAAGAGATGGAAAAGAAAGTCAGAAAAGAAACATTTAAAAGAAGAATAGAAGGATACAAATCATGAAAGGAAAAAAAAACAAGATAAAGAATTAAAGTCAAACGACAGAAAAAAGAAAAAGAAGGAAAGAAAAGAAAATGGCCAAAAAGTAAAGAATAAAAAATTGTAGGAAATGAGAAAGAAATAAAGAAATCAGTGAAAACTATAAATAAAAGATAGATTTAAGAAAAGAAAAAAAAAATACGATAAAAACTAAAAAAAAAACTGCTAGAATAGAAAAGGCCGTCATGTTGAGGTGTAAGGAAAAGATTGACTGATGTCAAGAAAATAAGTAAGAAGGAAGAAGAAAAATTGCAAGATAGGAATAACGATGAAAATTACATACATACATTCAAGCAGACATGCATTCACGCAGAAAGAAAGAAAGAAAGAAAGAAAGAAAGAAAGAAAGAAAGAAAGAAAGAAAAGGAAAGAAAATAACATAAAAAGAAAGTAAGAACTAGGATAAGTGAAGAAAGAAAGGAAGAAAGAAAGAATTAAAAGAAAAGAAAATAGCATGAAAAGAAAGAAAGAATTAGGATGAGAAAAGAAAGAAAAATAAAAGTAAAGAAAAAAGAGAGAAAGAAAGAAAAAAGAATAAAAGAGAACATGACGCATAAAAAGAAAAAAAAAGCACTAGAATGAGAAAAGAGAGAAAGAAAGCAAGAAAGACAGACTGCAAGAAAGACAAAAAGAAAGAGAGAATTAAAATAAAAGATAACAGCATAAAAAGAAAGAAAGAAAGAACTAGGGTGAGAGAAGAAAGAAAGATAGACAAAAAGAAAGAAGGAAAGAATTAAAAGAAAAGAAAAGAGAACATAAAAAGAACGGAAGCACTACGATAAAAAAAAGAAAGAAAAAGAAAGAAAAAGAAAGAAAAAGAAAAAAAGAAAGAAATTAATAGCAAAAAGGTCACGAGAATAACCGGTTAAATGAATGAAAAAAAGAAAGGAACGAACAAAAAACAAAAAAGTGATTGAAGGAATTAATGAATACACAAAAAAAAAAAGAAAAAAAAAGGAAAAAGTAAATGAAAGATGAACAAATAAAAGAATGAATGAAAAGAAAATAAAACAACTGGTAAGTAAGAAAAATGAATAAAGAGAAAAATAGCGATTCAAAGAACAATTGAAAAACGGATAAAAGAAAACAGGGAAACAAAAATGGACGAGTAAAAGAAAGGCAGAAAGAAAAGAAAAGAAAGAAGGAAAAAGAAGGATCAAAAGAAAAAAACGAAAAAAGAAAGACAAATAACAACAATTCAAGAAGAAAAGGAACAAATATAAAAGAAAAAAAGGAAAAATAAATTGGAACGAGGAAAAGAAATAAAGATAGTGAGAAATAAAGAACAAAAAAAAAGAAATGAGCAAAAAGAGTTAATTAAAAGTAAAACTCGAACAAGTAAAAAAAAGAAAAAGAAAGAACTAAATACAGAAAGAAAGAAAGAAGAAAGAAGGATGGAAAGAACGAAACAAATGAACAAAAAGAAAGAGATGAGAATCAAAATCGAACGTCTAAACAAAAAAATAAATGAACAAAAGAAAGAAATAATGAAAAGAAAAAAAGAAAGAAAGAAAGAAAAGAAAGGAAAGAATAAAATAAATAAATCGCAAAAAGAAGGAACACATTAGAAAACAAAAGAATGTGAAATATAAAACAACCGAAAAAAAAAAGAAAAAGACAAAGAATGATAGCAAGAGCAACAAAAAAAGAATGAAAAAAGAACAAAAATGAAAGTATGTACGAAAGCAAAGAAATAAAATTGATAGATAGATAGATAATGAAGAGATTCAGATAGATAGATAGATAGATAGGTAGATAGATAGATAGATAGATAGATATTAATAGCCTTTCATAGATAGATAGATAGATAGATAGATATTCATAGCCTTTCGTAGATAGTTAAATATTAATATCCTTTCATAGATAGATAGATATTAATAGCCTTTCATATATACATATATATATATATATATATATATATATATATATATATATATATAGATATATATATATATAGATAGATAGATAGATAGATAGATAGATAGATGGATAGATAGATAGATAGATAGATAGATAAAAAGTAATAAATAGCGAAAAACGGAGAGACAGATAAAAAGAAAGAAAATAATTAAAAATGAAAGAAACGGGGAGGAACCACGAAAAATCACGAGAAACCAAATGGAAAAATAAAATTCTTATGAAATGAACTTAAGCAAAGAAAGAAAGAAAGAAAGAAAGATTAAGGAAAGAAAGAAAAAACATACTCCTGCTAGACATCTGTAATGAATGTATGGCAAGGTCAGTAAATAATTAAATATATAAAATGGAATGGAATAAATAAAAAAAGACAAAGAGAAAAAGAATGAAACAAAGAAAATTTTAGATGCGAAAGGACAGAAAAAAAAAACTTGACAGAAAGAGTGAAAAGTAAAGAAAAATAAACACATCAAAACAAGGAAAAAACATTGCAATGGCATAATTCTTGCTTTATTATTGGGCATAGCATTCGTAGATAAAGGTCAACAGTGACGTCATCTTCCGTAATTAGTCCTAAGTGCAGATGCAACATTAAAATTAAATTTTTCCTCTTGGAAATTTAGATGAAAAACAGTGGCCACTTTTATTGTTTAGGAAGAAACAGATAACGTTTGAAATGTTTTCTGTTTAGCTTTCGTCTTTCTTCACGTAAAATATTTGCGTCAGGTTTTTTTTTTTTTTCCATAGTAAATTTCTGGATTATTTATTAAAATAATCATGCGCCAATGCATGAAGTAAGTGTCTGGAAAATGGTTGAACATCAATATCGAGTAGCGAGTTCGGTCCTCATTGGGTGTGACCAATACTCGTGGCTTTCTACTAAAATTAATGCAACAACAAAAAAAAAAAAAGAAGAAAAATAATAACAATGCAAGAAATGCGAAGAATGGCGGTGCCATATGTTAAAGGAAATGACAAAATGGGTGGAAGAACTAAATTATGGTACTTAAAAATTCTGTTATACCAATAATAACTGAAGCACCGGATTCGGTCAGACAGAAATATTAACAAGATCGTTGGCAATCCCTAGTTACAAGAGATTAACAAAAATGCCCCTTATAGATATGGCGATGCCATGAAAATATATCTCTTGAAGAATAAGGCAAAACAAGTAAATGTAAGGTTCTTGCAATTAAATTTGAAAAAAGAGGTAAATTAAAACTATTTATTTTAACGCAAAGCTAATCCCCCATCTAATAAGCTATTGTTTATTAGTCAAATTCTGACGTTCTAAAAAGAAGTTTGCTAAATTCGGCTACAAAATAGCGAATTGGCTACATTTGAAAGCCAAGCATTATTCTATTTCCCACATAATTTACTCTCACGAGTAGCTCATAAACTCAACTTATTTTATACGTCACATTCTGTAAAGAATGTAAGAAGTACTTATTAGGTTTAATAAGCTTCAATCCACTATTTTATTGGTATATTAAAGTGTTAACTGTTGTCAGTCACAGATAATTATTTATAATCGCATGGCGACATTAAGTGCCGAGTATGCGTCATCTTATATGGGAGAGTTCCATTAAGGAGTGATAATAAGTCACGCTCACATTAGAAATACACACTGAGTATATATATATTGCTAATTTCTGGTCCCACAAACAAAACATTGTACATATATCGGTACTAGTTAAGACTTCATAGAGGAAGTGTGGTATTTTAGTGAATATAATAAAGAATAATATGCAAGAATGTGTCGTTATGGTGATGGAGCGCTATAGGATTGTGACTAAATGCAGGACAGGTAAAAAGCCAGTCTCACCTTCAATCAATTTTGGTCTTCAGTCGTACGTAAGGTAAAATGCTCATAACTCTTCTTCACAATTTCCTGTTTCGCCTTCCATTTACTCAAGCTCATTTAGTATATTATGCACTGTTTTCGTCTGTCCTGTGAGTATCAAATTTTCCAAGCCCTCCTTCCTCATTATTTACCCCAGAAACTTCAACTGCCTCTTCTTGATGCTAAGCATAAGTTTTCTTTTTGCTCCCACTTTCTCTAAAACCTCGTTGTTGCGCACGTGTTCAATCCATGGTATCCTCAGCAACCTTTTGCAGAATCACATTTTTGTTGCTTCAAGTCTCTCCAAGGAGACTGTCAGGCATTCAATGCCATATAGTAGGGCAGACATCAGGTAGGACTTCAGTACTCTTTTTTTCTTCCTTCTAATGGAGTTTATCTATCTCTTAATACTTTGCTTAGTTTTGGGAAGGCATATTTGGATAATCAGCTATAAATACCATAATCCTTAAAAGTCGCAAGCGGCGAAATTCAACATTTAGTTGCGCCGGGTTTCCAAATGAAACCCAGAAATCTGCCAACGGTGCTTACTTTTTTTTAGAGTCCAGAAATCTACAGAAATAGATAGATACATAATGCCGCAGCGGTAAGGGTCAGAGAGCCTCGCGGACATCGCAGTCGGGAAAATAAGGTCCACGATTCAGGTGTACAGCGTCAGACTGTACAGACGTCTATACACACGCAATTGCAAACACAGATGTAAGTACACACTATGGCTGATGGAAATTGTCGAATTCTAGAGCTGAATAAAATGTATTGTCAAATATAAAAATGATTCAAATCTCGCTTTATCACTAAATATTTAGAACGTGGGCAAACATGACTCTTTTTGAATCCCTATCATTTGTCAGTGATGTGTCATGCGTGATACACGCTTAGGCGATCAATGCAGATTTTTTCCCGCAGTAGGTTGTTATTTCTTTCTGCGGTAGACCAGTTGCTATCTAAGGCTATAGATCTCGGTCTCTCCTACTATTTACCCATAGCTGGAGGGCGAAGAAGAGGATTCATATCTTTCCCAATGGCCTTCACACGTAAGTGAATGCGAATTTGAACTCGGCTCTCCTATTCTTCAATCCAAGCCGCTATCCAATATTCCACCGTACCTCTTCTATCCTTTATAGCTGTTAGTAAAATTTGTCTTTTCATCATTCTTACCGGTCTCTGATTTGCCATAGATTTACATCCTGTTTCTTAATATTAGGTTGGTGCAAAAATAAGGACGTAATAATGTCGTTTTTTGACGTAACGTCAAAAAACGACATTATTGCGTCATTATTTTTGCACCAACTTAATACTTTGTTTAGCTTTAGGAAGACAACTTTTGCTAGTTCAATGCCCCCTTCGGATTTTGGTCTCATATGTTCCGTCCACTATTAAAACAGTAACCAGATAATTAAATCTTCATACTTGCTTGATTTTCTCACTTCCAATTCGCAGCTTGCATCTTAGGCAGTTCGTCTTGCTGACAAGCATACATTTTGCTTTCTTATAGTTGATGTTAAGTCTTTTCTTTTCGCTTGTTTAGACTTTTTTTTTTTTTGGAGTTCATGAAGTTTCATTCTTGTATCTACTATCAACACTATACCATCTGCATATCTTATGTTGTTGGTAGGATTTCTAGTTTTCTGAGAATCTTCCCGCTGTAAAGGTTGAATAAGACCCGCGTAAAAAAACAAAAAAACAAAAAAAACAAAAACTCATCTTTGTCTTACTCTCCTTTCTATTTTTTGTGTATTTAATGAATTCTTTATCAATCCGTATGAAGGCGGTTTGCTCTCGGTATAAGATCAATATTAAATCAAAATTAAAACTGATAAACATACCAGCAACTAACTGGAAATAGTTGCAAAGGAATAGCGATCGGGTTCCTGTTGATAATAACAGCAGCATTTGAATTTGCTCTGCCACACGAGAAAAAAAACACCAAAAAACAAATGTAAGCAAGATTCGAAGAACAGCTGTTAAAATCCAAACAACAATTGCATTGAAGTTAATGTTCTGAGGGAAAAAAAGCTCTTAATCTCAGATTTTCTGTTTCTTTATTTTCAGAAACATGCTGTCGATGTGAAGATATAGCAATTTTCTAAGAATAGCTTAGAGGTGGCACAAGGCCGCAAGTCTGGAACATCCAATAAAAATCGAACTGCTTACTCAGTCGTAATTGATCTAACGAGACAAGCATGCTAATCATTTTGCCACTTAGAAACGACCGGTATATATATATATATATATATATATATATATATATATATATATATATATATATATTTTGTCATCCCTAGACAGACTGTTTCGTTGTATCACAGTGTGGCTAGACGTCCGGTTACCTCTAGCTAGTATCGAGACCGACTGAATTGTCGTCAGTCGGGGATCCTACCCCTAAGCCATTGGTGCATGGCAAGGATGAAAGTAAATTTAATCGTTCGTATTTATTTTTAGATAAGCACACAGTGACTGAGAGAACTCGATTCGATTTACCGAAGAGGCTTGCATTATTAGCCGTAATAGTCACTGTTTACAAACCAACACTTCCTCCCCAGAGAGCTCAACAGAAATACATTTTTCAGGAGCATATATTGTTATCCACAGACAGAATGTTTCGTTGTATCATAACTCATCAGTGTGGCTAGACATCCAGTTGCTAGAATCGGAACCCGACTGAATTGGCGTCAGACACACACACACACACACACACACACACATATATATATATATATATATATATATATATATAATCATAACAGGCTAAATCTTCAATGACTGACATGATGAATATATCAGATATAAAAAACTTTGACCTCCACAGCTTCCGTTTATATAATATCAGTAAACAATGCTTTGCTATGAAAGGCATAGTGGTATGGTTTCCAATTGATTTCGTCACGATATTTGGTCCAAAACTCTCCTTTGAAATCAGAATTGTCCTTCCAAATTACCAGCCAAACCTAGAAATACCTGTCTATCAATTTAACCATGAAGGGAAAACAACTAACGGAATCGGAATTTGAACTCGGTTTACCGATTCCATTTTCGATGGCACCACTCGCAGCTCCAAAGAGAAAATATGTTTTCGGAATTCAAATAATATATGCGATTATATATATTTTTACTACACTCAAAGCTATGGTTTAAAGGAAGATAGTGTACTCGTTATTCGAAATAAAGTGAAGTTATTATTACATTACTTGAGATGTATGAATGCACGTACGAAGTTGATATTGAATTAAGTTGAAAAGCTCAAACTAAAAGTCGATTTGTAATCCTTGAAATGATTTGTGGATTAGAATCAATCTTTCCTGATTATCTAAGTCTGTTCGTGTCTGTCGAGTGATTTTGTATTTATCTAATGCTTTGAATCTATCTGATTTCTTTCTTACTCTCCTTATATTCTTTTTTTAACATTATATTAGAATATCTTTCTATCTGTCTATCTATCTCTCTATCTATCTATCTATCTATCTATCTATCTATCTATCTATCTCAGTATATCAATTTCTATCTATCTATCTACAATCACACAGACAGACAGACACACACACTCAAACACACACACACACACACACACACACACATATATATATATATATATATATATATATATTATTTTGTATGCGAAGTAATTAGTGAAAAGTGCTGACTATCAGTGATAGAGCCAACATATTCAGTTGTATGGATATTACTTTCTAATCCTGGATTACACGCTTTTCCGAACATCGGACAAACTGTTCATATATATATATATATATATATATATATATAATGTTCGAATGTTTACTAATGTTAGAACGGCCTATTATCAGATATATAAGCGTGTCTTGTAAGCCGAAAAATACGGTAAATTTAATATTACTAATAAGCAAAATACTTGGCTGTATTTCAAATCTAATTAAAATTGACTGGAATGAGTTTTTGTTCTTTAATCATTAAAAATTGCTTATTTTCGCCATTTTTAGCGATCAGTAAGGATAATGTAATTCTCTTTATTAAAAAATCTTTCAAAAATAATATATACTTTCCTGAAAATTAATTTTAAGTATATTAGCTGATTTAACATATACTTAATCAGGCTTGACATAAATATTACTTACTTTTTATTTGAAATATCATAGAAATGCATTTTTAATACAATGGTAGGTGACTTGATTAGGTATTGACAGATTGATAGACAGGACTTTCTCTATTTTTTTCTACGGGGGACATATCTGTAAAATTACTTGAATAAAAAGTGATTATCTTTTTGCTATGATTCTTAACTACCAAGTAATATTTAAAAAATTAGGAAAATATTCTTCGAAATCTGATGTTTTGAATTTTAGGCACTTTGGATTGAAATTTATTAAAGTTATCGTTCCTATTTACTGATAGTGGCATGTATGGACGCCCGTACTTACAAAAATAGGCATATTTATGTTCCCATACAAAGAAAAAAAATCAAAATTCTTTTTAAATTGCTTGTAGTCATTTAATCATAGTTGGTTTATCCATTTATGATCAGTAAATATAGTTTTTACTTAATAAAGATATCGCCTAACCGGTACAAATTAATACAGACTTTTAAAAGATTTAAAACTTTATAAATTATTCTACTTAAAATATATAAAAAAAAAACAATTCATGCAAAGATCATTATTCATCGATTTTTTTTCTTAAGACAATATTCTCCGTAATATATCTTGTTCATAAAAGCAATTAAAAGTTTTTGTAATTAAATACAGTCTTTGTTTTATTGCATCTTTATTTTATAATTCAGAGCAGATTTTCCGTAACTGGAGGTGATTCACGTTAGATAAAGAAAAAAAACATTGGTGATTTAAATTCTCGAAGGAATTTTTCGTAAGCAGTACACAAATGAATTTTTCTAGATTTCATAAAATTAAATAAGTCTGGATTTAGAAGAATATATATTTTTCTTAAGCTTAAAAAAAAAAAAAATTTCCCAAATAATTTCTTTCGTGAATAATTTTAGTATGTTTCATTAAATTCTGACAATTATTTGATTTTTGCAAGAATTTCGAAATCAAAGTTTTTCACCGCCAAAACGAAGCTAAAATTTCCTGTATGAATTCATGGTCCGTCGCTAACGCAAGAAAAACAAAATATTTATGGAAAATTTAGAACGTTCTAAAAAGGATCGAAAAATATAATTTAATAATAAAAAAAAATATTACGTCTTTCAAATTAATAATGATATAAAGATTTTGACGTTAAAATTTTGACACACTCACACAGACACACACATATATATCAACTTTTCTTTCTTCATATCTAGTTAAATAGCAATTTTTGTTTGTGTCTTCATATCTATCTATCTATCTATCTATCTATCTATCTATCTATCTATCTGTCTATCTATCTATCTATCTATTTCAGTTTATTTCACTCTAGATTTACCTGTTTCATTTTGTCTCGTCAGATCTATCTATCTATCTATCTATCTATCTATCTATCTATCTATCTATCTATCTATCTATCTATCTATCTATCCCTCTCTGTCTGTCTGTCTGTCTCTCATTTTATAACCGGTTATCTACCATCGCCTGAGGAAGTACAATCATAGTATTGAAACATGAAAGCGCTTGTGTAGCGATTTAAAAATGTTTATATTATAACCTGTTACAATATATATATATATATATATATATATATATATATATATATATATAATTTTCTTTATCTCTTCAGATCTATCTTAAAAATTAATATATATATATATATATATATATATATATATATATATATAACAATGTTTATATTATAACCTCTTAAAAATTATAATATATATATATATATTTCATTTTCTTTGTCTCTTCAAATCTATCTTAAAAATTATAACATATACATACATATATATATATATACATATATATATATATATATATATATATATATATATATATATATATATATATATATATATATATATATTTTCTTTGTCTCTTCAAATCTATCTGTCTATGTATCTCTCTATCTATTTATTCATCCCATTCTTATTTCAAAAGTAATTATGAAACAATCTTTAGCCAGTCACGATTGCATAAACAAAAAAAGGAAATGTTATAAGAAAAATCGATTCCAGCTCCCCACAGGTATCATACCCATCCCCCATCTGCTGGCATTACCTTGTAATTCTGTTGAATTATTAATTTTTTCTTACCATAACCCTCTCATTACCAATGTTTTTATGACTTTAAAACTGTTCTGGAGTTGATTTCTTGTTTAGGGGAAAAAGCAAAATGTCTTCTATTTCTTCTCTACTTAACTTTGTCAAGTTTCAAATTGTCGGAACTCCAAAAATATTTCTTGTATTTCGTTAGCATTCCTTCGATGAAACATTTTCTAAAGTACTTTGAATAAACAAGAAGAAGTATTGATTAAAATCTTCGGCTTCATATAATAATTATGTTGTCTTTGGTTTTGAATTTGGCATGGTTAGCCTTCATTTCAAAGATTACAGAAATGTATTGCACCAACGAATTAGAATATTTTAAACCTGAACTCATAGAACTTCATACCCACACGTATAAACCATTTGTTTCACCAACTACTGCATAGGCTCTGAACATTTTACTCTCGGTGAAATCAGTAATTATAAAACTCGTCTATAAATCGATCCTTTCTTTAATGGATAATCTCATTACCTACTAATCTACTGTCTTACTGAAACCTCTTCTCTTATTGTCTTTTCTCCTCACTAATCTCCTTCTCGTTCATTCCCTGAAGCCCCCACCAACGCACCTTAGTGGCATTATCTCCTTACTTGAGGTGATATGATTAAAAAGGATTTTATTTACATAGTCACATTCTTTTTTTACTGCAATTCACACCTGTGCAACTCCCTTCTAATTTCTTCCTACCTACATACTTCAAAATTTTAAATGTAATAATGTAATGTCAATCGCCATCTTTATGAATCCTTTTCTTTCACTGTCCTTTTCCCTCACAAAACTCTTCTCATTCTCTTTCACTACCGGTAACTCCTTTACTGTTTGTGGGTTTGCTTTGGGGGGGGGGTGAAAATGCATGAAACAGTGGATAATAGAGAGTCCTATAAATACTAGTTTTACGTACGCAGATAACTAAGATCGGGTGTAAAATGATTACTTGGATACTTATTTAAGTGTATTATTTTACTTACAATTACTGCCACGTTCTCAAACAATATTATCAGTACAGTATTTAAACACATTCGCCGTAAATAATCAAGTGTTTTACTATAATTGTGCCAGACTAATCCAAGTTTAATGATTATTTAGAATATTTTCTGAAACACCCACTAAATATCTCTTTTCGTCATTCTCGCTAAGGAAAGAGAAACCTGAGTCATTCTGCGTCAAAGACAAAATATTTCCGATTCCTTATGACGTCAACATGCACTAAAATTCTGGGAAAATATATATTCAAATCAATTAAGACATAAAATTATTCTCCGTTTGTTTTCTTTTTAGTACATTGCCCGAGACCTATGAAAAAAAAAAAAAAACAAAAAAAAAAAACATGTAAATATATACATCCCCTTGCACAAATTTTGATGTTATGTGATTTAACACGTACAGCTTATATGTTTTCTTTACATTAATTATACACTCAGATGAGCAGCCATCCTGGGTAAGAAGTTAAACTACATCCACGTCCTGGGTAAGACGACAAACTACCTCCAGCAGCAAGGCTTCTGATCAGGAGGTTTTGAGGAGCATGGAACCACCTCTTAATTGCTGGTGTTCCCAGGTATACCCTGACCCAGGGTGGTAGCACCTGTTAGGGTCCCAGCTATGGGCAAATAGTTAACTATTACCAGAAATACTTTTTTCAAAAAAAATGTTACTAGCAATACAATTTTGAAGGAAAAATATTACCAAAAACATATTTTTGACAAAACAAAATATTACCATCAAGAAAAAGTGTTGCCGGCATTAAATAACCCATTGAGGTTGATATGCCATGAAACAAAATAAAGCAAACCAATCTAAACTAAAGAATACATATTCTTTTCATACGAATCTATCCTAAAAATTGTTGTCGGCATTAAATAAGCCATTGAGGTTGATATTCTGTTAAACAAAATAAACCAAACCAATCTAAACTAAAGAATACATATTCTATTGCTACGAATCTATCCTAAAAATGTTGTCGGCATTAAATAAGCCATTGAGGTTGATATGCCGTAAAACAAAATAAACCAAATCAAACCAGATGAGCAGTTGCACACGCTGCATTTTTTAAAAATCTTATAGTAATGCATTTATATCCTTTTTGATCGTTGACTTCAAATATTATCGGTATAACAATACTTTTATGGTGCCATATTTCCAATTTCACTTTCAAGTAACTCCTCGTTAACAGAAATATTTTTATGTGATGGTCAGTGTCGGATGTACCTATAGGCTTAACAAGCTGAAGCCTTGGGCCTCAAAATCTAGGGGGATTCCAGCAAAAGTGCACACATTTGACACAGTCAAAGGCCTTTCTTACGTATGCTGTCATAACACGTTGTGGACTCTAAATAACCCTTCAGTAAATTTAAACACCCGCCATCATCCTCGGCTTCACTAAAATTGGTTAATTTAACACTACTTCATTTTCTTCTACTCGTGAAAATGGGGAATTTGGATGGGCCTCACTTCATCTAAATCTGGTGATGTCACATATTTATTCGAAGACATTTTGTTTGGAGCATTGAAACACCATGTCATGGTAAAGACTCAAAGGAAACTGACGTCATCATTTCCTATGACCTCTTTCTGTATTAGGATCGAACAATCAATTTATTATTATTTTTATTTTATTTTCTTTAATTTCTGGTGTGTACTCATTTCTTTACGGATCTCGACTAGAGACATAAGGTCAGAAATGGCGTCATGACATTTTCCTCCGAGCAACTTTGGAAAAAAAATCACAAATATTTTACACGGATTAATCCCTACTTGAGGCGTGTACTGGACTTGTGACAGCAATTTTTTTGCATTTCTTTTAGGCATGGAGTACCAGGAATCCTTTCAATGAGTTTATTGGAACCTTTTCCAATCAATCTGAGAACTCCAACCACAACTGGAATTGTTGATGTTCTCATGTACCACATTTTTGAGATTTCGATTTAAAGGTTCTTGTATTTTGATAGCTTTTTAAAGATCTTCAAAGATACATTACAGTCTTCAGGGATTGCCATGTCAATAAGGAGATACATTTTGTCTTTGCGGTCTCTAAAAACGATGTCTGGGCGATTAGCTTTGATTGTTCTGTCTGTGTGTATTGTAAAGTCCCATAAAATTATTACAGGTCCTATTACCCTAACCGGGTCTGGTTGGTGTTCATACCAATTTCTTGCAGTTTCTTTTCCGTAGAAGTTGCAGATTATCCAATGCAGATATAGACCCACTCTGTCGTACCGAGTTTTATATTCAGTGGGTGCCCATACCGCGCAAAACTGATACAAGATGGTCAATTGTTACAAGACATGTATCACAAATTTTTTCAGTATGGGTTCTTGATAATTCTTACTAGGAGTAGTAGTTGTAGAAGTAGTGCTAGTAGCAGTATTGATTGATTTAATTGTTTTTCATGGTTGATAAAATATTTGCAGGTTATTTAAAACTAGATTTTGGGAGACTGTATTGATTTTGAGATAATATTGATTTGCTAATGCAATTACTACTAATTAACCCATAGCTGGGGGTAGAAAAGATGAATTCATTACCTTTCCTCAGGGTATTTGCACGCAAGTGAATATAATGGATTCGACTGGAATTCGAACTCGGCTCTCCGATTTCCATTTTAACCGTTATCCATTACGCCATCCGCACATGTAAATAGGAGGGGAATTATCGAATAAGTTGTTGTTTATTGCGATCGAAATTATAGATTTTAAACGACATTTTTTATATATATTCCCATATCTAAGTAGACTATCCGTTTATTTATTTATTAAACAGGATATTTAAAATACATTATATCTTTATAAATGGTTTTATTTATGTTAAGTCTAAGAAGATTTTTGTATTTTTTTGGTTTAATGTTTATTTAATGTGGCTCACGAAGAATTGTATTTAGTATAATAAATAAAACCATTGTGGTATTTAACTTGTTTCATTGAAAATAACAATTTTAGGACAAGAAATCCAAATTTATGAGGCTGGCCAAATACCTTTGATTGGTAGTTTATATGCGAAACTGGTAGCGTTTTGTTAGAATGTTTTTCTGGAAACTGGTAGGGTTTAGTTAGAATCCTCTTCTGGAAACTGGTAGCGTTTTGCTAGAATATTATTCTGGAAACTGGTAGGATTTAGTTAGAATCTTTTTCTGGAAATTGGTAGGCTTTTGTTAAAATCTTTTTCCGGAAACTGGTAGGCTTTCGTTAGAATCTTTTTTTGGAAATTGGTAGGCTTTTGTTAGACTCCTTTCTGGAAACTGGTAGAGGTTTGTTAGAATGTTTTTCTGAAAACTGGTAGGGTTTTGTTAGAATATTTTCTGGAAACTGGTAGGGGTTTGTTATAATGTTTGTCTGGAAACTGGTAGGGTTTTGTTAGAATATTTTCTGGAAACTAATAGGGGTTTGTTATAATGTTTTTCTGGAAACTGGTAGGATTTTGTTAGAATCTTTTTCTGCTCGTGTAATGTGGATTCGACAGTTGATCCAATTAGGAGTTTTCTTCTTTTATGCACCGCGTATCTTCAGGATGTCAATGATCATGGATCTCCAAATCCTCCTATTTTTTTTACCTCGTGTTCTGCTATCGTTAGGTAGTTTCCTTATAATTTCCTCTCGCCATCTTGCGTTCAAGATGATGTTAGGGTGGCAACCTCTCCAAGCCCTCTCCCCACATCGTGCGTTTTAAAAATTTCACCCTGCTTCTTCTTGATTATAAATATAAGCGTTTACAATTTCCAGAAAACTTCCTCATTGCTCACATTTTCCATCCATGCTATTCTCAGTCTCTTTTCCTAGAACCCCATCTCTGTTGCCCCGAGTCTGTTCTGCATCTGTGGTGATCCACTGTCATATATGAGGACCGATACTACATAGAACTTACGTCATGAATCGTGCATGAAACAAGAGACTCGAAATCGAATCTCAACATGGGCGAGGGAGATGACTTCTTGATGTCTGAACGAGACGATCCCGGCGAACAGCAGCTTTGTAAAATGCCTGGAAAACCGACTACAGATTCACTCACGCCTTGTGACTGTTAAATGGAACTTCGTTTATAGTTCTGCTAGCACAAAGTCTCAAGTCAACGTGACCGAGAGTTTAAGAGTACTGGCCCTGTTCTAATGTTCTAATATTTTTTATTTTAAAACTGTGTTTAACTTCTAAAATATATAATTATATTTCGAAATACTTGTCCTTGTACCAGACTTGTCTGGACGTAATAAATTTCCATAAAAAGAAACCGAAAGATATCGATAATTTACGCCTTTTATTTGTAGTTTCAAGGCTACATGAGTTTAATAACTTTGTAATTTTTTTTGCAAATTGTTGTTTCGGAATGTCGCCAATAGGAATAAAAATAAGCAGATATATTTAGATTCTTCCATAGATCGATTTTTCCTGCTCCAAATGTGAGATGTTTGATGTCTTAATTTTGCATGTAATTGTTGTTGTTTTTTTTTGTTTTTTTTACACGTCAGAATATGTCAGTCTCCAATATGAAGCTGACGAAAATGTATTCGGTGTTCAAAATGACTCCACGCGAAAAGAAAGAAAGTAAGACAATGAATGAGAGAGAAGAAAGCGGGAGACTGAAAAAAGGAATGAAAGAGAGAAGGAGAGAGTTATAAAAATTATAAAGTGTGCGGATGAAATAAAGAAAGAAGGACGATAGGAAAAACCGTGGGCGAAATGAAACAGAGGAATTAAGAAAGAAAGAAAGAAAGAAAGAAAGAAAGAAAGATTGAAAGAAAGAAAGAAAGAAAAAAAAGAAGGGATTTAAGGCGAGTCAAAAGAAAGAATCGTAACAAGAAAGGATAATGAGAGTAGGAAAAGGAAATAAAAAAGAAATGACAAAAGGAAAGGTTGGGAATATATGTAGTAGAAAAAAGGATACATTAAAGGAAAAAAATGGGGGACTCAAAAACGCGGGAAAGAAAGAAAGAAAGAAAGAAAGAAAGGAAAAAAGAAAGAAAGAAAGAATAGAAAAAAAGATAAGGGATTTAAGGCGAGTCAATAGAAAAAATCGTAACAAGAAAGGATAATGAGAGTAGGAAAAGAAAACGGAAAAGAAATAAAAAAAGGAGAATTGGCAAAATATGTAGCATGAAAGAAGTCTCTATTGAAGGGAAAAAAAAGAAAGAAAGAAAGAATGAATGAATTGTGAACGATAGAAAAAGAAAGAATATATGATAAAAAGAAAGGTTGGGAATATATGTAGTAGAAAAAAGTATAAAAAAAAGAAAGAAAGTATAAGGGATGACGAGAGTAAAGACGGTAGGTGAAAAAGTGAGAAGAATTTAGAAAAATGAAAGAGAGAAAGAAAGAGAAGAAATGCGAGAGAAGAAAGTGATTGATAAAAAGAGAGTGATAAAGATGATAGTGCGGAAGAAAGAAAGAAAGAAAGAAAGAAGGAAAGAAAGAAAGAATAAATGAAAAGAGAGAAAATCTAGGTGAAAAAAGAGGAATTAAGAAAGAAAGAAAGTATGTTATGACAAGAGGAAATACGGTAGGGGAAAGAAAGTGAGACGAATTTAGAAAAAGAAAGAAAGGACTGATAAAACAGAATAAAGAACGTACAAGTAGATAGATAGATAGATAGATAGATAGATAAATAGATAGATAGATAGATAGATAGATAGATAAGGAACCATGAGAGATAGATAGATACATAGATAGATGGATAATGAACCGTAATTGATAGATAGATAGATAGATAGATAATGAAGCATAATATATATATATATATATATATATATATATATATATATATATATATATATGTAGATAGATATATAGATAGATAGATAATGAACCGTAATAGATAGATAGAGAGATAGATACATACATACATACATACATAGATAATGAAGCATAATATATATATATATATATATATATATATATATATATATATATATATAGATATATAGATAGATAGATAGATAATAAACCGTAATAGATACATATATATATATATATATATATATATATATATATATATATATATATATATATATATATATAGAGAGAGAGAGAGAGAGAGAGAGAGAGGGGCACCTCGAGGCGGTGTAATGGTTAGCAAGCTTGTCTTGCTAGAACAATTACGACTGAATAGTGAGTTCGATCCTCACTGGGTACCCCATACTTTCGGCCTTGTGCCACATCTAAGCCGGGCTTAGAAAATCACTATATATATATAGAGATAGATAGATAGATAGATAGATAGATAGATAGATAGATAGATAGATAGATAGATAGATAAACCGTAATAGATAGATAGAGAGAGAGGGGGGAAATAAAATAGAATAAAAAACGAAAGCACAGAGAGGAAGAGAAAGAGAGAGATGAAGATAAAAAAGGAAAGCCATTTGTAATACACTAAGATCATGCTAACATAATCGAAGGTGACAATTGTAATTTGAAGCGATTCCAGTTAGCAATATACAAAACACTTTCTTTTTTCATTTGAAATATTGGAAGCTTGCCAGCGAAACTCGTTATTGTTTCCATAATTAAAAAATAAATAAATAAAACAAATCCATGGCCATTTGCGTGATCTTTCTCACCAATGTTTTGCGTGTATCTCAAGTTTAATGCGTTGTATACACAATTACATATCGACTCGTATAAAGTTAGCATCAGTAATGGCAACAAAAGTAGATACAACCGCCTGACTTAGATTCATTCAAATTGTAACTGCGATCATCAAGGGCTATATTATTATTATTATTTCGTAGATCAGAAGAGTTTTAGCGAGTGCGCACACCCACACTCACACTCATTCTTATATATAACAATATCTGATCGCTTCTTTACGAGTATGCCAGTCTGCTAGAGTGGTTTGGCCATCTTTGTTGCAGACGAACGCTCAGCCACAGTTTGGTTTGTTAAGCACCCACAGAGCTTGATTCTGTTTTTAAACAAGTTTTAGTTACATTTTTTATGGGAAGAGCGCATTATCTGCCGTGATTAGTAGTTTGAACAAGGCCAGTACTCTTAAAATATCGGCCACGGTGACTTGAGACATTTTGCTAGCAGAACCATCGACGAAGTTCCATCTAACCGACATCAGTCACAAGGCGTGGGTCAATCTGTAGTCTGGTTTCCAGGCATTTTACAAAGATGCTGTGCACCAAGATCCTCTCCGCAAGACATCAAGAACTCACCTTCCTCGGCCATATTGAGATTCGAATTCGAGTCTCTTTTTTCATTCACGATTCAGACAAGAATGAAACTCAGCATAATGCTACAGGGGAAGATGAGAATGTATATTTATCAGTAGTCTGAATTTTAGATGCGTTATTATATTATGGATACTGTTTGTGTGATACTATATATATATATATATATATATATATATATATATATATATATATATATATATATATTATTAATAGATATCTTATAAGTATAAGAAACTATACTCGTTCTGAAAACCTTCGATGTCTTGATTTGCAAATAATTAAACCAATATCAAATGGAAAAAAAAGTATATAAAATGAAGAACCAAAAACATGTACGTTAGCCGAAAATAATTGTCTAGTATGCAAGTCCAAAGTCCAAAGAAAAAAAACCCCGATACGAGTGCGGAAAAAAAATAAAGTGCTCGATACAGTGAGAAGAGCAGACCTAGTTGAACCTAGAGAGCCGGGCAAACATACCTAGTTTTCACTTAAACGGATCTTCCGGTAAAACTGGCTAAAAAGGCAAATAATGGAACAATATTTATTGATAAAACCAAATAAAACCATGACCACGTGACAAACAAACAAATAAAACAAAAATAAAACAAAAACAAAAAAATCCAAAAAAACCTACAACATGTTAATCTAATAACCAGCTTTTCTTATGTCGGTATCTACTAAGAATTTCCGATGTTTGGTTTAATAAATTTTTGAGTTCTTTCTGGGTGACGATAGTTAGCTTTTCATCCATGCATAGTGAACAAAATTTATCGCCTGCCTTATATTTATAACATTTTTTTGAATATTTCCCATTTTAAAAGGGATCATTATTGTCTTTCTGTTTGATCTTCCATATATAATGGACAGGGTAGTACTATGTTTATTTAGGTTTCGTGTTTGAAACTACTTAGGTGGTTATAATAACGTTTTTTTAAAACTACTTTGGGTAGAACCTATATAAACTTTAGGGTTCTTATCAGTACTATTAAATTTATTTCTATATATCTTTACCTGGTAGACGATGCACTCTTGTTGGCACTTGCCCTCAAGAGGGCATTCCTCCTTTTTTCTACAGTTACACTTCGTGGGGCCGGTGTTTGGTTTGTCCTTGATTTTTTTCCTATTGCACTTACTTTTTTTTTTCTTTGGACTTGGAGCTCAAGCACTTAACCAGAGGATTCGTACATTGTTATGTTATTGGTTCTTTCTTTTTTTATTTCCAATTTTGTTATATTACAAATTGAGCCAATCGAGGTTTTTCAAAACGAGTATTACCATTCATATTATATATATATATATATATATATATATATATATATATATATATATATATATATATATATATCTGTGTGTGTGTGTGTGTGTGCGAGCGTGTTTTTTAGATTTCCTTCTTTCATGCACATTTCATTGAATATCACAGACAAGGGGATTTGATTTAGTTTTTTAAACAATTTCTCATGCGATCTAATTTTTTTTTTCAGATAAAAAATTATAAAAAATCTTTCTGAATGTTCCTTTAATCCGAGCGCTTTCGGCTATACATTCAGCTATTTTCAAAGATGAAATAATTTAACTGTTAACAAGAAATAGTTTGTTGCATGTATGTATTTATATAATGTTTTCATTTTTCAAAACACGGTCAAGATATTATGTCAATGTTCGTAGTTGATATTATTATTTTTTTGCTTTTATTAATAAACGAAAAAAAAAAAGAACTACACTTAATCCTATCAAATAAGAATATGTACACAATATCTTGACCCTGTATTGAAAAGTGAAAACATTATATGGCGGGCGATAGATCTATTTCAACTGACGAAAACTACGTCAGTCCTATTCAACCCTGGCGAAAAAAATTTAAGTTTGACAACCGTCGAAAAATTGATGCAGAATTTATCCATTTCAAGGTTTCAGTCAAAGAAAATGCTCGAGACTGTGGTTAGGGGAGGGTGGAAAGTATTAGCCTTAAAGGAAATAGGTTTTATAAAATTAAACACAGATATTAAACTTATGACATTTAAATTGGGGTTATATGAAGAATGAAGTGTTATTTGAAACTAAAAAGGGGCCGAAAAGGGATTTTTATAAATTTTATTTTTATATATATATAAAATGTAGGTTTCTTCTTAAAAAATAATAAATTATACTTAAAAAAAAACATATATATTAAAAACATTAAAAAGTTATATTTAGATAATTTATATTAAAGTAAGAATATATCTTAAAAATATTATAATAAAGAATAAAAATATATTTACAAATAAAAAGATAATAAGATAAAATAAATTATATATTTTAACTTTAAAATAAAATATATATTTTAACTTTAAAAATAAGTTAAATCAGATATTAAAAAATCAAACCGTACAAAGTTATATTTAACAAAAAAAAAAAAGGTTTAAAAATATATAGATAAAGAGGTGTAAGTGATAAAAGGAAAGAGAGTTCTTACACCAGTGTAGAATTATAAAATACAATTAACATATAAATAAATTAAAATATAGAAATTATAAATAATTATACATTCGACATTTAAAGAGTTAGAGAATTAAAAAGTAGCAAAGTAAAATTGAAGATTTGTTAAAAAGTTTAATCGCAATAGCTTGTCATTCGTCCTCATTAAAACGCGTATAAAAGAGGAATTGCTGTCTAAATAGAGAATTAACATAGAAGTCAACACTTAGAGGCGACAGTCTGTTTCCTGCTAGATGCAATCTAGGCCTGACGATTGCATCTAGCATGAAACAGACTGTCGCCTCTAAGTGTTGACTTCTATGTTCACTTTTATATTTACACACGCTCTCTCTCTGATATTTAGCACTTTATTCCATAAATATAGCACATCTTAAGACTATATTTCTTCATATTCAGCTCCTGATAAACAGTAGAGCACATTCGCTACATTTATAACACATTATAGACATATAAAAATTTAGCCTCGACTACTCCCTAAAAAACATACCCATCCCACCCCCTTCCATATATATATATATATATATATATATATATATATATATATATATATATATCAAAAAATATAGAAAGAAAACTTATTTTAGCGGACGCGTTTCATCCTCTGAGGCACTATATCACCGTTGATAAATTACCCCAGAAGACGAAACCAATCGGCTAATAGTTTTTCCTCTTGTCTCCTTTTATTCCTATCTATCTATCTATCTATCTATCTATCTATCTATCTATCTATCTATCTATCTATCTATCTCTCTCTCTCTCTCTATATATATATATATATATATATATATATATATATATATAACATTATTAAATCGCATGAGAAATTGTATAAAAAATAAATCAAAGGACCTTGTCTGTCGTATTCAGTGAAATATGCATGAAAAATGGATTGCTGCCTAAATACACACATGCACATACATACGCACCTCCCCCATATATATATATATATATATATATATATATATATATATATATATATATGTGTTGTTGAAAATTGTTAAAAATATTGACAACTGTAGTTATTTTGTGTTTATTAAAATGATCTTTTTTAATAGTCGAAAATCTTCTCCCAAACGTTTTTGCTGCCTATGGATAAACTAACCACAGCTCTTGTGTCGTTTCAAACTTTCGACTCACATGCTTCATCATCGTACATGGAAGGAGAAGAGAAAAGACCTTTTAGAAGTAAATTTTATCATTATTTTCTTTAATGTGTCATTATTTTGGGGAAATTAAATCGAATGAATTTTATCACATCTCCTCATGCCATATCACTATCGAATAACTCGTTTGGAATTGTAAATAACTTGTTAAGATTTATTGCGTAAGACACACAGTTGTGGCACAAGTCCGAAAAGGAAGGAATGGGGTTGACACTGGTCGTCATTTACTATCCTATACCTTGCTAATCCAGTACACAACCCATTCATTCGTTGCAGTTGACACATTCACCACAAAAACCCATTCATCGCCAATCAATCCTCCATATACTATAATACCACATACTCTCAGGGAGGACCTAAAAAACGCACCTCATGACATAAAAATTTCGTTTCATGATTATAAAATGAGAGGGAAGGGAATGAACCCGAAAAACAAACTAAAATATTAAAATAAACAAATTAAATATAACTGATGTTAGTTGGATCCGTCCAGCCCTCAAAAAAGTGAGGCCGCTGTATTCTACCCTATTTTTTATATTAGGTTGGCGCAAAAATAATGACGTAATAATGTCGTTTTTTAACGTATTTTTTAACGTAAAAAACGACATTATTACGTCATTATTTTGCACCAACCTAATATGTATTGAAGAAAGCGAGGTCTTAAAGTATAAAGATGATTTCGTAATCTGAATATAATTTTTTTCTATAATCTTAAGTATTTATAACAGTTAAAATTGTGAAGTATTCTTGCGTTAGTCGAAAGAAGCTGTCTAGTATCGACTTTAGAAAACATTTGGTTATTTCTAATACAAAAATTTATAAAGCTTCCATAACTCAAGAGAAAAGGTTCAGTCTTCCAATTTTCTTTTCTTGTTAAATTTCTGACAAAAAAAAAAAAAAAAAAAAAAGGAAAAAGAAATTACATCTGTTCAATATCTGTTCAAAGGAATGGCAGTTCTTTATTTGGGAGACAATTACGTTCCAGGGTTCTTTCAAAAAGACTTTACATAGTAAGGAATCGATAAAAGAGACAAAAAAAGAAAAAAAAAATGAAGCATTTTTCTATAACCCTTTGAAATTGTATTCTGCTTCAATTAGGCTTTTAGTCATATGACCTAAGCACTGAACCTTACTTAAAAGTTCATTTTCAAGCACGAGTACGGGTGAACGTGAAAATATAAACACGTGGATCTCGTGTTATGTGTGTCAGATGCTATTCGACACCAATGCCCTGAACCTCTACCACACTTGAACTAACCCGGATGGAAGAAAAAAAAATAATTAAAAATATTCGTAATTTGAATCTTGTACCTTCACTTCAACCCCCCCTCCACCTGTGATGCAGTATCATGTAGACTGATGGTAACAGACAGTGGGATAGAGAGACTAGAGAAGCGGAAATAAGAGGGTAAGAGTGATTAAAGACAAGTAAAATGATAAAAAAGAGAAGGAAATGAAGGACAAAGAAATCGAGGAGGACACATGTCGAAAAGGTTTTGCATATCAGTTTCTGAGAAAAGAAAATAAAGTTTTAGTTCATATCTCGTTCTTGCGTTAGGCACCAATTGCTTCAGCACAAAAGAAAATCTGTTCCAGAGAAAATATAAAGAAAGCTTACAACATACAGAGATTTTGATGTCCAGTCAAAGAAAGATCTGGTGCTTCTAAAAACAGAAAAGAAATATAAAATAAATGATAATTTGTTCACATGTCGGTCCCTTCCAGTAGAAAACCTACTAGTAAAACACTGAGTAATAATAAAAGAGAAAACAAAACAAATCGAGTGGTAAAACATCAAGTAATGATTAAATAAAGCATAAAACATCAAGTAATGATTAAAGAAAGCGTAAAACATCAAGTAATGATTAAAGAAAGCGTAAAACATCAAGTAATGATTGAACAGGTAGTAAAACATCGAGAAATGATTAAAGAAAGCATAAAACATCGGGTAATGATTAAAGAAAGCGTAAAACATCAAGTAATGATTAAAGAAAGTGTAAAACATCAAGTAATGACTGAACAGGTCGTAAAACATCGAGAAATGATTAAAGAAAGCATAAAACATCGGGTAATGATTAAAGAAAGCATAAAACATCGAGTGATGATTAAAAATATAGCATAAAACATTGAGTGATGATTAAAGTAAGCGTAAAACATCAAGTAATGACTGAATGGGTCGTAAAACATTGAGTAATGATTAAAGAAAACGTAAAACATTGTATAATGATTAAAGAAAGCGTAAAACATCGAGTGAGGATTAAAAAGACAGCGTAAAGCAATGAGTATGTTTAAAGAAAGTATAAAACATCAAGAAATGATTAAAGAAAGCATAAAACATCAAGTAATGATTAAAAAGGCGTAAAACATTGAGTAATGATTAAAGTAGAGTAAAACATCGAGTAATGATTAAAGAAAGCATAAAACATCAAGTAATGATTAAAGAAAGCGTAAAACATCAAATAATGACTGAATAGGTCGTAAAACATTGAGTAATGATTAAAGAAAGCGTAAAACATTGAGAACTCATTAAAGAAAGCGTAAAACATCGAGTGATGATTAAAAAGTTAGCGTAAAGCAATGAGTATTTTTAAAGAAAGTATAAAACATCAAGATATGATTAAAGAAAGCATAAAACATCGGGTAATGATTAAAAAAGCGTAAAACATCGAGTAATTTTTGAAGTAGAGTAAAACACCGAGTAATGATTAAACAAAGCATAAAACATCTAGTAATGATTAATAAGAGACTGTAAAACATTGAGTAATGATGAAAGAATCCGTAAAACATCGAGTAATGATTAAGAAGAGTGTAACATACCGTGTCATGAATGACCAGAACGTTAAAAATCAAGTAATCATTAAAGAACGTGTAAATAACCGCCATTTTTCGCTATTTACACGAGTTTTCACTATATGGGTGGACTCAATTATCAGGTTAAATGACTGTTAAACAATCAACTTATTGTTGGCTACAATTGAGTGAAGTTTGAATTAGATTGCTTGAAAACTGAGGGAGGTTTTAATTTAAAATTTGTGTTGAAATCGTTTTTTCATTTTTCGCGGTTTTTCGCTAAACTCACTGGCGTAGAAATAAAAATGAGGTATCATTTAGCTCGTCATGATGTAAGTAATCTACATACCGAGTTTGAATAAAATCGGAGGAAAAAGTTGAATTTATTGATATTTGATCGTCTCTATCGAGTGTTGAACCTATTTTTTAAATTGTACAATGTATATGCCGAGTTTGGTCAAAATCGGTTGGATGGATCTCAAGTGAAACGTTATCACACAGACAGACAGACAGACACGCAAACATCCACTGTTTTATATACAGAGATAAAATATCACAGAAGGAACCAGGTACTTCATGGAGTGATAGAATATGCTGAAGGGCTATAGAGTTTTCCCACTTCAACAAAAATGACTAAACGTCCTTGCTGCTATTGAAGTGTGACCAATTAATGAGTAAATGCAAAGTCTATCTGATCCTGCCAATAAATAGTGAAAAAGTCGTCTACGTAGAAGAATGATATCCTAGCACATTTCAAATATCCTCTCTTTCAAAGTAAAACACTTATTCATGAAGCAGTCTTCAAAATAATTTTTCTTTATCATGGCCTGATGCGCTTACTTGGACTGAATCGTATGTTCCGCTTCGATTTTTAAAATCTGAAATTTTTTTTCTTTTTTTTAAATTGTTCAATACGAGCAAATTTTTGCGTTGGTCTGCCTGTCAAATCGAGGCCATTTGCATATTTTCTAACGTGTCACCGTTCCTCCAAAATCTTGTCAACCTCAAAGACAATTTAATTATTATTTTAATCGCATAAAAGTTATTTCTTTTCTACTCAACATATTGCTATCATTTTTGAAGAACATCAAGTTTAAACAATTTTTACTTCAAACAATTTTTCTTCCAGTTTGAAATTTCCATATTTGTATAAACACAATGACGTCATCGTAAAAATGAACCTCATTAGCCAAAAATTAAAATACAATCTATTGTAACATTTTTAAAAAAATCATTTTTAAGAGGGTTTAAATTTGGAATTATCGACTGTGGCATCTCTTTCTTCAGAATTTCTTCAGTTTGTTCTGCCTTAATAATCACAGATTTGAATTCAAACTTTTAATTCGACAGACACTGTCTTAATTCTGTCTAAATAACTTGTTCTATCAGTATTTGTTTGAAGGTTAAAAATGGCGGAACCTTGCAAATGGCTACTCCATTTATTGATGTGTAATGTTAAATATTCGTTCTGTTTATTAATAATAAATAAAAGACAAATATTTCGAAATTAACTTTATTCAAGTTTTGTTTTGTTTCTTTGTCTTGTACCATTTTGCTGTGTCATGTCTCTTCAGAAAGTAGACGATCATGGGCCTCCACAACTTCCTATCCTTTCTATCTTTAAGTAACGTTGCCCCTTCGCTATGCACCCATCCCTATCCTGCTTCCATTTAAACAAGCCTCTTAGGTAGGGTGATTATTTTTTTCTTTTTCTCATTCTTGTCTTCACTTTGTCCAATCAGTTTCAAATTCGCCAAACCCTCTTTCCTCCGCGTTGTGTCTCATGAACTTCAATTGTTTCGTTAAAGTTTTCTTGTTACTCACATATTAGTCCACATTCTTCTGTAGAATCACGTCTCTGTTGCCTTAAGTCACCTCTTCGTCTGTGAGGTAATTCGGGGTATGATGGTAAACCACACCCGGCAGCAAGGCCTCTGATTGGGAGATTGGAGATTTTGAGGAGCGTGGAACACCTTCTTAATTGCTGTTTTTTCCAAGCCCACCCTAAATCGGGGTGGTAGCGCCTGTTAGGTTCTCATTTGCACACTGACCCCTCCCAAACAAAAGAATAACACTATAAAAGTATAAAAAAAAGAACTGTTATAGTAAAAATACCACCAATACATTTTTATGCAAAAAAGAAATAGATCAATAAATGACCAACAATATACTGTTCAAAAGTAAGTGAACCCCTTAGATAATATTTAAAATAACTGTCTCTCTTTTTCCAGATAATTAATAAATCTTAATTAAACTATATATTCATTAAGAAACACCTTTATTGTATGAATTACAACCAGTTTTAAAGATATTTATCAAACTGGAATAAAAATATTAATTAAAAATTAAGATGTACAAAAATAAGTGAACCGTTATGTTGTGGATTCCGTGAATGGAATCCTGCACAAATAAATAAACAACGCCAGTAATTGAGAAAAATAAGTGTATTAAACGTAAGAATATAAACTTGAAGTGAAGATTAGTAGTCCAGGAATGCGGGTTAGTAGAAAAGTATATGTACAAGTCTCTGTAAGTGAAGCCGTAATTATCTCTCTTTCTGGACTCTTGTATAACTCTGGGTGAATACTCTGTCTCTACCTTTTTCTCACGCTATCTCTCCGTAATATAAGTATACTTTGGTTGAGTCCATCTTGTGTACAAGGGGCAAGCCCCACAATACCTTATATTACCACTCTGTATTTTGTATTACATAGCTGCAAATGGAAATAGTTTTTGTTAGCATGTAAAAATCAAAATGACGTGCTCATTTTTTTTGGTAAGCTGTCTATACTGCAGTCAAACAATATAACTCATTGTGCATGCAAGTATCAAAGCAAATCCACAAAAGTATAGGTTTGTAAAAAAATTTGATGTCTTGGAACGGTTTAGTCAAAGTCCTGATCTAAACCCAATTGAAAATCCGTGATTCAAATGAAGGAAGGCAGTGCATGCAAGAAACCTTGATAATGTTGAGCAAATTATATAAATTCTGCTGTGACCTTTGCAGTTCTCTAATGCTCACTAGTAATTGTCAGAATCAATCTGCATACATTTACAGTGTGACGAAATCTGAACAGTGCCGACCTTCATGTCAGAATGCACGAAAAAAAAAAACACTACTTACAATATAACACAAGAATGCTCGCCTTAACTCTACCAAAGCTCATATTAATAAGCAAGAAACTTTCTAGCAAAAGATTTTATGGTCGGTGATACCAAATCAGAGATTTTGGGGAGGAACAATAGCTGGTACATCTGGTGAGCTCCTAATATGGCTTTTGATGTGAAGAATTTGGTCCCAACGATTAAACATGGCGGTGACAGCATGATAATTTGGGGGTGCTTTGCTGCAGCTGGAATAGGCAAAATAGTACATATTGACGGCACAATGGACTCTGCAAGATACCAGGAAATTTTGAACGAAAGTGCCTTGTCCTCAGTTTGAAAGTTGGGCTTAGGTAGGGTTGGATCTTCCAATACGACAGTTATCTGAAGCATCAAAGCATTTTCATAAAGAGAATGAGTAGAAGATATTTCAAGTCTTGGAACGCCAAAGTCCTGATCTGAACACAATTGAAAATATGTGACTGAAGTGAAAGAAGGCAGTATATATGCCCCCTCCCCGCAAAAAAAGAAAAAACAATTATTAGGTTGGTGCAAAAATAATGACGTAATAATGTCGTTTTTAACGTTAAAAAATACGTCAAAAACGACATTATTACGTCATTATTTTTGCACCAACCTAATAAAATCACTTATATTTCCACATGTTAATTTTTAATTATTATTTTTATTCCAGCTTGATAATATTTTTTGGAGGTGGTTGTAATTGATTTTATAAAGTTTTTTTTTTTTTTTTTTTTTTTTTTTTTTATAAGGATATATAGTTTAATTAAGATTTGTTTATCATCTGGAAGAAAAGTAACAATTTTTAAAAAATATTAGCTTATGGGTTCACTTACTTTTGCACATTACTATATTTATAACAAAATGACCAACAATATATATTTATAGTAATATGAACAACAATACATATTTATAGTAAAATGACCAACAGTACATATTTATAAAATGAACAACAATACATATTTATAGTAAAATGACCAACAATATATATTTATATTAAAATGCCCAACAATATATATTTATATTAAAATGACCATCAAAACATATTTATAGTAAAATGTCCAACAATACATTTTTAAAGCAAATTGACCAACAATACATTTTATCTGTAGTTGTAGGCATGCAATTATATTCAAAATCTATTTAGCTGAAGCCATAAAATTGTGTTCAAAATATTTAGTTTCCAGCATTAAATGACCCATAGGGGTTGATATGCCGCTAAACAAAATTAGCCAATCTACCAAACCCTTTACATGAGATGAAGCTTTGGCAAAGCTTGTTAATTTTTGATAATTATTTACCTTCATCTTCTTTTGTATGAGATGAAGCATTGTCAATAATTCATTTGCACAAGTATTTATAGTACCTTATTTTTTTAATTTCAGGTGGCATTGTTAACATAATTATTTGTTGACTAGTATTTACTTTCATCTTGGCCAGACCCACTTGTCAAAATTTGTATTTAAATACGCCACATATGAGTACTCGTTACAGGAAGAGTATCCGATCGAGAACTTTTCAGCATCCTTCGTATTGTTAGTAATTTTTAAATAATGTCTATATGATATAATTATTATCAGATATTTTTCGATTTAATTCTTTAATCTACATCTGTCTATATTTCTGTGAAGATGTATTTAACTATTTGCACTATTTATAATCTTCAGACTGTTGCAGTAATCCTTATTGTCATATTGACGACGTTTCGGACTTTATACACTCCGGCCTTCTTCAGGAGATATACACTGGAATTTCGAAACGAATCCTTCATTTCGTCCACTACGTTAGATTGTTCTCGTTCCACGTGCTCAAGTTACAGTGACTCAACGCTCCAATTTTTTGTTCACCTCCATTGTGAACAGGTATTGACTGAACTCACAACCCTTTGGGTCAAGTCAGCCGATTACTTCAGCCAATGCTCAAGTCACATGGCTCAGTGGATTAAAAATTGGTTGAAGTAATCCAGTGACTTGACACGAAATAATGGTTTCGGTTCGAAAATCCAGTGTATATCTCCTGAAGAAGGCCGGAGGGTATAAAAGACCGAAACGTCGTCTATATGACAATGAGGATGACTTCAGCAGTCCGATCAATGTAAATAGTTACAATACATCATCTAAGAAATATAAACAGCTGTACATTAAAACATTAAATAGAAAATATCTCATAATCATATAGAGATTATTTAAAAATGGCTAACAGTACGAAGGGAGCTGAAAAGTTCTCAGTGGATACACTTCCTAAAATCAGTATTCTTATGTGGGGTATTGAAATACAAATTTTGTGGGTCGGGCCAAGATTAAAGTAAACACTAGTCAACAATTACTTATAATATTAATGTGACTTGATACAAGAAAGTTGTAAGTTCAATACCTGGCCACAGAAGAGATGAACAAAAACTTGGAGAAGGAAACAACTAAAACTTAAATATCCAGAAAAGGTTTGAAACTAGAACAATCTGCAACAGTGGGTGAAATAAAGTGCCCGCTTCGAAAATCCAACATAGAGGGGTTGGACAAAATAATTGGAACACTTGTTAAATTCAAAGAAAATTTATTTAATATAGGGTTGGTCCTCCTTTAGCCTCACAGACAGCTTTAATACGTCTAGGAATAGAATCATACAGCTTCCTCACTTCATCCAGAGAAATTATCAGTGATTCTTCCATTAAAACCTTCATCCGCTCTTTACGACACGACGGTGGAGGATAGCGGCTCTTAACTTGTTGCTCCAAAATGCACCACAAATGTTCAATAATATTGATATCTTGAGATTGGGGAGGCCACTCCATGTGTTCTAGCTCACTTTCATGCTCTTCATACCAATTCTTAACCACTTGTGCGGTATGTATTGGAGCATTATCATCTTGGAAGATGAAGTCACCATCAGAGAATAAAGTCTTGGCCATTGGATGAACATGATCTCACAAAATGTTCAGGTAATCTTTGCTGTTGATTCTACCATGCAGGGCATTTCTATGATATGGTGGACCAAACTATCACTGATACACGTCCATGCTTCACCGTTGGAAGAAAGCAGTCAGGGTTGTAAGCTTCTTTGGGCTGACTCTACACATAAACTCGCCCTGAAGTTGGAAAATGACAAAAAACTGAACTTGTTTAAGAATATGACTTGCTTCCTTTGGTCTGCAGACCAGGTATTGTGATCTCTGAACCACTTCAACCTCTTTTGAATGTTGCGAGTGGAGAGAAGAGGTTTCCTCACAGCGGCTCTTCCATGATATGCAGACTTATGGAGCTCACGGTAAACGGTTTATTAGAATTTGAATAATTCAGATGGTTATTCAACTCAACAGTCACTTTGGCCGCATTTGTCCGATGAATGTTTGCCACATTGCGATTCAATGCACGTAAGTCCCTGTCGGTAAGTTTGCAAGTCCGTCCCGAATTGCTACGGTTGCTAGAGGTCTTGCTCTGTTTCTCAAATTGCATCAGTGTTCTTCATATGGTAGCTCTTGAAAAACCAAACAGTTCAACAACCTCAGTGATCTTGGCTCCTGCCATGCGGGCTCCAACAATTTGCTCTTTTTTTTTTTAACTCGGAGAGGTCACGCATTTAGCTTAAATTTTACTAAATTCTAAAACTAAATAAGACAAAGAGAGTAAATTAGATAAATAAACGTATTTACAATAGATATAACCTGCAATTACGAAGTTTTATTTAAAGTTCTTAATATAATAGATCTTTGAAATATAGGAGTGGATATTGCAACTGTTCCATTTATTTTGTCCAACCCCTGTACGTCACTGGAAGAAGGTCAGAGTGTACAACGGCCGAAAGAGTATGTCTATATTTCTGAGATGAGGTATTATGTACAGTATTTACATTATTCGGACTATTGTACTATTGTACTCAACTTTGTCGCCATATTTGTCACAACGTTTCGGCCGTTGTACGCTCCGGCCTTCTTCAGGTGGTTGGAATTTCGAACTGAACTCTTTATTTCGATCACTGGGGTAGACTGTTCTAGTTCCACGTGCCATGTTTGATGGATGTCAGTTATCAGTTATCTCCTGCTAATTTCCCCTCTGAAAGTTCTTCACTGCCTTAACCGGGTATTGAACTCACTCTCTTTGGGTCTGTCACTGGATCTAACCAACGCCTTTATCCACTGTGCCATGTGTCCTTGAGGACGTGGAACTAGAACAGTCTACTCCAGTGATCGAAATAAAGGGTTCAGTTCGAAATTCCAAACACCTGAAGAAGGCCGGAGCGTACAACGGCCGAAGCGTTGTGACAAATATGGCGACAAAGATGAGGACAATAGTCTGACTAATGTAAATACTGAACGTCCGAAAGGTTGTGAATATGAGAATAGAGATGCTGAAAACTGTCGGAACAGTGTAAATAATTTTTTACCTAGTTTTGTTTATTTTATTTAAAATTCAACAACGAATCCGAGACATCTGTATGAATTTTGAGAAAATTCTCTCGCCACCATTATTATTAAAACTGTTGGCATTTTTTTCTCTTCTGGCTAATGTTCCTGTTATTATTCGACTTTCTTGTTATTAGTTTCTTGGTTTTGACAAACAAATCATTCAATCACCGCTTTAACATCCTTTTGGTGATGTCATCATTGCGATTGTGAATATTTTAATCTGCCAGTCATAAGTCGATCATCATTATCGAATTGATCATCATTAACAACAAATGTATTTGCAGCATGATGTTTTTCTTTAAAAAAAAAATGTAAGATTTTATTTCCACTTCCGGCCCTCGCATTTCTTCCCCCCTTCCCAGTTGAATTACTAATGGAACTTCTCGTTCGATTTTCCCGATAACTCCCAGCGGAAAATACGACAGATTCATGTTAAGGGCAGATGAACGAACGAAGAAAGATACATTGAAAGGGCGAGAAAGAATCAGAGAAAATTTGTTTAAATATTTAAAAAAAACAAAAAAAAAACGATTAAAATGATTTTTGTTTTTGTCAGTTAATTTTTTTTTTTTAATTTCTTGTTTTTTCATATTTTTGATATTGTTTTTTTTTCTTTTTATCATATATTCTTTCTTTTTCTATCGTTCACAATTCATTCATTCTTTCTTTCTTTCTTTTTTTCCCTTCAATAGATACTTCTTTCATGCTACATATTTTGCCAATTCTCCTTTTTTTATTTCTTTTTCGTTTTCTTTTCCTACTCTCATTATCCTTTCTTGTTACGATTTTTTCTATTGACTCGCCTTAAATCCCTTATCTTTTTTTCTATTCTTTCTTTCTTTCTTTTTTCCTTTCTTTCTTTCTTTCTTTCTTTCTTTCTTTCTTTCTTTCTTTCTTTCCCGCGTTTTTGAGTCCCCCATTTTTTTCCTTTAATGTATCCTTTTTTGTACTACATATATTTCCAACCCTTCCTTTTGTCATTTCTTTTTTATTTCCTTTTCCTACCCTCATTATCCTTTCTTGTTATGATTCTTTCTTTTGACTCGCCTTAAATCCCTTTTTTCTTTCTTTCTTTCTTTCTTTCTTTCTTTCTTTCTTTCTTTCTTTCTTTCTATTTTCCCACTGTTCAAATTTAGTTCAGTTCAATTTTACATGGTAAAAAATATAGCTCAGTAAACGAGTATTGTCCCAATCATCTTAGCTGAGAGAACCTTCCTATCTTGAAAGTCAACATTCTAAATCTTTTCCCTGTACCTGGGCTCAGATGCAAACCCACTGGTAATAATGTAAAGTACATTCACATACACTAAAACTCTCTTACATTAAAAATTGTGAGTGGCACCTCGAGGTGTTGTAATGGTTAGCAAGCTTGTCCCGCTAGAACTATTACGACTGAGTAGGGAGTTCGATCCTCACTGGGTCCCCCAAAATTTTGGCCTTGTGCCACATCTGAGCTACGCTTGGAAAATCACTACATTAATAATTTAGAGAATTCCAGTTTTTTTCTCGGGTTCTCTGTTCTTATAATATGCGAGGTTGTAAATCTTTAATTAATTTTCTCTAAATATCTGAGATGTGCGGGTGATGTAAGGTATAGCAGGTCGGAATGCGAAATCGTAGACACGAGTTTGAATTCCATTTGTTTTCGTTAAATTCACTTGGGAAAAAGTATGCATCCATTTCAGCTCCCCGCAACTATGGATCAAGTAGTAGGACATGTATCGGGGAAAATCTTTATTATTTTCAAAAATATTGTAAACGCAATTTACATTTGCGATATATAAAAAATATATATATATATTCTTGCAGCTCAAAAATGTTTCGCCTTTTAATAATCCATGAAGGGTTGATAAACCGTAAAACATTAGACAAATCTTAAAAGCTGAAATGAAAAATGTCTTTCATTACATGTACTAGTTTACAAAAGCCATCAAAAAGTTTTTCTTATTTTGTTTAATTCTTACCACTTTTAGAAGCCATTCGCAATCGAGTTTTGCAAATATTTCCATTTTTTATCATTTCACAGCATAAAAGCTACTAAAAGGTTATTGAGTGTGAAAGAATATATAAAAAAAAGAAAACAAAATTAGTAAGATGTGAGCACAATGAAAAAACAATAATTAGGAAGTCTGAAGATAACGAAGGATATTGCAATTAAATTTAAATTTAAATCAAAATTGACTGGAATTCAAGAAACCGGGAGGAAGTTCCATAAGTGCGGAGTGCGAGAGAATAAAATGCTAGCATAGAACTTACATCTAACCATTACAATTGTGAAATGATGAGACCTGGCTGCCAGTCTAGTACTGCGCTTAAATTAGTAAAGTTCACATGTCAATGAGGAGATCTCGTCAGATAATTTACCAAAAAGTATTTATAGAAAAGGCACAGGGAAGCAACGTTACGGCGATGGTAAAATGACTAAAGCCGAGATGCCAGGTCAAGACTGATAATATGACAAATTCTTTGTTGGATTTTATAAATGATTAATTGATTTATTGATTCATTTTTTTTTTAAGTTTATCAAATTTTCCGATTGTTTAATACCAGAAAATATTTATACAGGTTAAGATTTTTTTTTTTTTTGGTGCGTAATGGTTTAGTGATTTTGGTATGAAATGTTTTATTCTAAGAAAAGCGCTAGGCTCTTATTTTTTTGCGCACAAGTAAATATAAAGTAAATATAATAAATAATATATATGTATATATGTATGTATGTATGTATGTATGTATGTATATATATATATATATATATATATACATATATATATAATGTATGTACAAAACCATATGATTACCATGGATCAGTTTGTTTATTATGTATTCTTCTACCTAAGTAAGGTTTTATAAGTTAATGTTTTGTCGTCTTGTTAGATGAAGAATAAAGCATAGTGTCCATGTCACTTGCTCAAAACTTAGTTAAGCTAAAGAAATTTATTTAGGGATTTTTATTGTGATCTAATTATGAAAATGAAGATGTAGATTTTTAGCAGTGAGCGTGATTCTCACTGAGTACCTAATGCTTTTTTTTCTTTGAGAAAGCAACTATAGTTAAACTGACTTATTCAGAATGTTTAGAAAACTTTTCAACAATTTCAGTTTTTTGTATCTTCAGTTTTAAACATGATAAAATCTATGCAGTTGTCGATATAATAAAACCTATATTGTTCAATACAATATAAATTCTATGCCATTCTATGTATGATACATTTTATACAGTCATATGCATGCTAAAATCTATAGAGATCTCGACAAATCTATGCAGTTCAGTATCTTATGCATTCTATACCGTTCTCTGCATTATACAATTTAGACAGTCATATATACAATAAAGTCCATAGAATTAAACAAAAAATAAAATATTATACTGTTCTATACATGATCAAATTTATAGTTATAAACATTAGAGTCCAAGACAGGATAAAACATTATACAGTTCAATAGATGATAAAAATATACAGATCTTAAAATATACAGATCTGTCACACAAGGGACATATAGAGTTTTGAATTTAGAGTTCTTCTTCTTCTATAGTGGTTGCTGACCACGGTTTGAGAGTTCGGTTTCTTTCTGCTCTTTAACTCATAGCTGAGGGGAAAATAGATGGGTTCATGACTTTCCTAAAGGTATTTGTGACACTATTTAGCGGTCGCGTGAAAATTAAAAGCGAGAAATAATTAAGGCGAGAAGAAGCTATCACGAAAAGACATACTGAACGATGTTATTTTTTTTAACAAAGAAAAGTGGTAAAGGTTTTATTTTCATTTGCGAAAAAACATTTTTTTTTTCGCGGAAGATAGGAAATTCGTAAGACCACGGATCTGTCGGAATTAATTTATGTTATGACGCGGCGAAAGAAGATAGCAATCTACCAATGGCAATAATGAAAATTTCAAATTGGTCAAGTGGCCTACGAAACAGAAGCTGGGAGATAATAGTAATCAGGTCACGCACTGACCGAGAATGGCATCAGCTTAGGCCACCTCCAGAGAAAAAGGGAGGGAAAAGAATAAACCATTAACTATCTTTCGAAGATATCATTTGGTTTTGGAAAGAGACCACCTGTTTTATTGTCCAGACCTGGACATGATAAAAGTTTGTTACCGGGATAGATAATTGGATACAGAGTGCGAAGACGTCCAGATGACCACCCACTTGACGCTGGCGAAAATCTCGTTGATAAATTCCAGATGACATTCCGTTAAGATAGAGATTAAAGACCACACTACGAGTCGTAGGGGTCTGGTGTCGGGGAAAGAAAGAAAAGAAAAAAAGAAGATATTTTGTTTTCCTTTGAGCGATAATTGATAACACCCACGCTGCCGAGCATCATTGGCTGAATGGTGGCGTTAGCGGTAAGCGAAACTAAACATATGAGAAGGAGGGGAGGCCTGTTGACACCTCTGAGGGGATTGGAGGGAGATACCACTGTGAGAGAGAAGGGAAACCTGTTGACGCCCTCTGAGGGGATTGGTGTGAGATACCTATATGAGAAAGGAAGAATTTGGGAGGACGATTCCCTTAAGAACTCCTATAAAGCAGAAAGTAATGGACTTCCAAAAATGGAAAGTGATAAATTTTCCTGTCCGAAAACAAAGAAAATCCTTATTGTAGATTTAGAATTATCGAGGAACTCAAACCCCGACAAGCCCACACCCGGGTTTGGTCGGCGTCCATATAAACAGAGTCGCAGCGAGTAGACGGCAGTTAGCTGCAGTTTGAGTTGGAGAGAAAGACGCAGACAGAGTTGAGCTGTGAGCTCTGAGACCAGCCTCACAGGAAGCTGACTGAAGATCCACGCATCCCGACTTCGACTTCTAACCAAGAACAATTTATTTTTGAAGGACGACTTAGACTCACACCACCAAAACAAGTTTTGCGAATATCGTCTGAAGACACCAAAAACCAGTTTTCGAAAAACAACTTTAGATATTAAGTCTCGCCTAACAAACACAAAGTGTCAGGAGTTCATAGTAGTGGGTTGGGAGAAAGACGCAGTCCTGTTTTCAGCAACCAGATATAAAAAAAATATTTGTTATTCTTTTTTTAACACATTTGAACTTTTCGAGTTGTTACTTTATTTTCTTTTACATATACTTGTGCGGTGTTACCTTTGTTCGGACTCGGCTTGCATTACGGCCCGGCGACTGATTGATTTCGTCTACCTAAGATCAAATCACAATGGGGGTAGGTTAGACTAGAAGTCAAAGCAGTTACTTCGGTAACCAGACGTTGGAGGCGAGCTGGGAACGACAAAGCTGATACCGAATCTAACCAGATTCCCATCCGAATCAGCCAAGGTTTAGAACGTCACATTTGGTGCCGTGACAGCAGGATCACGTCACATTTGGTGCCGCGACCAGTACCAAGTCACATTGGTCGTCACAGGATAGCACGGGGGCAGAGAGAGGCCGCGGTGACGTCACATATTTGTGCGAAAGTGAATTTAACAATCTCGACCAGAATTCAAACTCTGCTCGCCCAGACTTTAACCAATTAAAACACTTTCATATCCAAGTGCTTTAATACGACAAAAAGTTACAGAGAAAACACCAAACAAATAGAATAAGATTATTTATGTTAGGTTATTGAAACTAATATCCATTATTTGTATTTTGAATACTGAGTTTCTGTTGATACGTTCTCCAGCCTTCATCAATTGTGCTTTGCATCTTTGGTAGAATTATCAATAATTCGGAATATTTTACATTAGTTCTGGATTATTGAAAATAATCTAATATCTAATCTATAGAGCAATGAATTTAGGACAATTTTGCATAAAGATATTCACTAACCTCCCTACGCGGTCAGATATAGCACAAGCCGAATTTAATGTGGGGTTAACCGAGTCTGTAGGCCCGGGCAAAAATTCCCCGTAGACTTCGTATGCATGTGGTCGGGCAGCTTTCTACAATCCCCAGACGAGACTCTACCTATCGACATAGCCACGTCTGGGTTCCTCTCTGCCTCCGGACAGAGAGTCTGACAAGAACACAAGAGAATCTGACAAGCACTGCAAGTCGAAACAGCTTTGATGACTTAATTAAAGCAAACGGATATATTAAATGAGAGCTAGGCAAATTTTGCCTGAATCGAACTTGAGGTGATCAATTAAAATATTCACGACTTCTTCCTCATTCTTCTTCCTCGAAAGACCAAAATTAATTTGTAAATGCTAAGTCAAGGCGAGTGCACATGTGAGTCTACCGATGAATATTGTGACGTGGAATTATCATGTCAATTAATAATTGTGCACTCTTTGAAAAGCAGTTGTATACTCATCTCTAGATCATCAGATAGCACTTCCAAAAGATGAAACGAAATGAAATAAAAATTCATACTTTTTATGAGTAGTGTAAGTTTTTGTAATTTAACAGAAGGGGTAATGTGGGGTGGCTTGATACACATGGTTGAGTTTATATATATATATATATATATATATATATATATATATATATATATATATATATATATATATATATGTATATATTTGCGTGTGTGTGTGTGTTTGTGTGTGGGTGTGTGCTTGTGTGTGTGAGTGTGTGTGATGAAAATATAGTTTTAAGGTCTGCTATATTTAGGGATAAAAGGGCTCAATTTCAGAGATAGTCCCAATGTAAATATTAGGTTGGTGCAAGAATAATGACGTAATAATGTCGTTTTTTGACGTTAAAAATACGTCAAAAAACGACATGATTACGTCATTATTTTTGCACCAACCTAATATAATAGTGGACAATGACGTCGACATCAAGCGGACAAATGCCTGTTTCATGCCTGAACACAGTCTTAAGAATGCGTTCAAACACGAAACAGACTGTCGCCGCATGGTGTTGACCTCCTCATTATCCATTTTCACACATACACACACACACACACACACACACACATATATATATATATATATATATAGTTTATGCTAATCTAGATAATCTGTATGGGTAGACCCAAGGAGGATGTTATCCAGAGAGCTCAATGTAAATTCAGAGCAAATATGTTTGAATAAAAACAGACCACTTTATGGTTCTATGTAATAAATTATTTCACCACGGCCATTTTAAAGGGCTCTGGATCATCAGACTTTACTTCCAAAGGTTTATTTCAACCTTTGGAAGTAAAGTCTGATGATCCAGAGCCCTTTAAAAGGGCTGTGGTGAAATAATTTATTACATGGAACCTTAAAATGGTCTGTTTTTATTTAAAATATATATATATATATATATATATATATATATATATAGGCAGCAATCACTCTTTTATAAAAGTTTCATCCACTTGTAAAAAAGGCTTATATAACACAAGGTTTAGGAGGAATGAAAAAAAGACAAAATTTATTAAGAGTTTACAGAGGACTGGAAAATGTGGAGAGCTTCAATCGCCTAAATCCTGAGGGGACACAGCCTCTAAAGAAGAAGAATGCACCTCTCTCCTCTGTTGAGTCACTTCCTTGATATTTAAATTTTCGTGATCTAGATATCTCTACCTTGTAGTTAGAAAGTTGGATCTTTTCTTTTGTTGACAACCATACATTCTTTCATCTTACAATTAGTGTTTAGTCCTCTCTTCTGGTTACTCTTTACTACCATCACAGAATTCCCTACACTTTAATTACTGTTCTCAAGACTGTAATCTGCATAGCTGATATTGTTAAGACTGTGTTAGTTGGAATAGAAATGCTGACAGCCTTACACGCTTTCGTCATATACAAGTGCTATGACGGTGTTAGTTGATTTGTTTAACGCCATATTAACATATAATAAAAATATATTTTTCTGCTTTCACAATTGAATACTTGGTTGATGATACTCAGCTTTTGTGCATATACATGTTTGTGTGGACATAATTACTAGAGGCGGTGATATGTGTGTTTTATTTTGTAGCTTTGTTAAAATTTTATTTTGGAATACAATTTGGTTTCCTTAAGAAATTGTAAGATATTATATGGATTAATGTCATAAGAGTTCTTTCATGTTGGTTGGTTGATTTTGTTTTGCAACATATCAACCTGTATGAGTTATTTAATCCTGAAATCTAAATATTTTTCAACATAGCTTTATGGCTTCAACTACAAATAAAATTTATTGTTGGTAATTTTTTACTCTAAAATTTATTGATGGTAATTCTGCTTTAAAAATGTATTTTTGGTAATTTTACTATAATTATGTATCGTTAGTAATAAAAATATATTTTTATACTTTCATCTTGTGGGGACTTCATTATTTTCCGATAGCTGGGATCCTATCATCCCAGGTTGGGGTGGGTCTGAGAACAAAAGCAATTCTACAGTGGTTCTATATTCCTCAAAACCTTCAATCTCCTGATCAGTGGCTTTGCTGCTGGATGTTGTAGTTTTATTAAAGTTATGTTTTAGAATACAGTTTGATTTAAGATATTGTCAGATATATGGATTAATGACATCAAAGAGTTCTTTCATGTTGGTTGTTTGATTGGTTTTGTTTAACGGTATATCAACACCGATATGGGTTGTCTAATGTTGAAATCTAAATAATTTGAATATGGCTCCAACTAAATTCATTTTGAACACAATTGCATGCCTTCAACTACAGATCAGATGTGTTGTTGGTCATGTATTGTCAGACATTTTTATATAAAAATGTATTGCAGTTTGTTTTGTTTTTTTACTATTAAAGTGTATGTTTATACTTTCATGGTATTTTTGTTTGGGGGGGGGGTCACTATTTTTCCATAGCTGGGACATTTACAGGTGCTACCACATCGGGTAAAGGTGGACTAGGGAACAAAAACAAGACTTGGTTTCGGGCTCCTAAAATCCTTCAATCTCCCGATCAGAGGTCTCGCTGCCAGATGTAGTTTATCATCATACCTGGGACTGTTAAGACTGCCCGTGAAGAATAATTGCAATGCGAAATAAGGATGTTAAAGGGTTAAACGTTATTTAGAGCAGAAAAATGATTTTTTTTTTTGAGTTCTACAATCTTCTGCTCAATTTGAATTTATCCTCAGCGCTCTTTCAAGTTTCTTTGTGGTGCTCTATGGGCATCCATTATTATAAAAATGACTTCAGCAGTCGTGTTCTATAGATTCTTCAGCTCTAGAGCCTGATCCTGACATTTTTCAATCCTTCATTTCCTTGGCGGTCCACTCTTATATCAAAATGGAATAGTAAAAACAACAATTTCAAAATTGCTACTCCTTATCTGTAACAATGTAGTCAGGTTGCTGTGTTTCAAGTTGTGTAGAGCTCTATTGGACCACGTCCTGAATCTACGCAATGGATAAAAGAAGAGAATATCTTTTTTTTTTCTTACTTAATTTACAGATATTTAACACGGAATCAGTGAGCGAAAGCCCTCCTAGACTCAGGTCCCCAGCTAGGGCAGAAGGATTCATCAGATGAATTAAAAACGCCCACGAGTTCCCGACTCAGTTCAAAGACATCGGCTGTAGTCTAACTTGGAGAGGGATGGGCTCCGCCAGGCTAAAATGTACAAGACACACACATGATGAGAGCATCAAGAATCGTGGACAGTTTAGCATATCGGCGCCCCATCGGCTTCTACCGAGGGTGATGGCGAAAGAAGAAGAAGAAGAAGAAGAAGAAGAAGAAGAAGAAGAAGAAGAAGAAGAAGAAGAAGAAGAAGCAAAGAAGAAGAAGAAGAAGAGAAGGAGGAGGAAGAACAAGAGGAGGAGGAGGGAAGAGGAAGAAGAAGAAAAAGAAGACGAGGAGGAAGGAGAAGGATGAGGAGGATG
>OZ010583.1:25814337-25856837 GCA_963932145.1 Acanthosepion lycidas | reverse complement strand
ATATTGTTCTACCTTTCTTCCTCTATCTCCTCGCAAACTTTTTTTTTCCTTCTTTGTGTATTTCTCTTTATTTTCTCATTTCTTTCCCTTCCTTTCTTTTATTTGACTCCGTCTTCCTTCTCTTTTTTGTTTTCGCTTGGTTTACGCTTCTCTTATTCTTTCTTCAACACTATTACTCGTCTTCTTTCTTTCTTTTTTTCTTTCTTTCTTTCTTTCTTTCTTTCTTTCTTTCTGTCTGCCTGTCTCTTTTGTTTCTTCCCATGTTTTCGTTGTTTTTTATTTGATTTCACTTACTGTAATTCCTTATATAATACGCTTTTTTTTTCTAAAACATAATAAGCAAAATTAGGGGTGCGTATTATGCACAACTACAAAAAATCTTTAAAAATTGCCGTTTCATAGGTCGATTTCAGTTGCGAAATGACTACTCACCAGAAACAGACAATTTGACACTAACATTCGGCAACTGCGACCCCATAAGGATGTCAAATACAATCATATATACCTAAGAATACTTACAAATGTAAAATAAAATAAGAATTATCATAAAAGTAAATTAGAATAATATTATTCTATGTTTAAAACCATTTTCTTAAATAAGAGTAGGAAACGCTGACAGCAATGAAATTGGAGAGGTACAATTTATAGGGTTTGATTACCAAACAAGGGGTGCGTATTATGCATGAGTAAAAGCATTTTCCCACACTTTCAGCACAATTTTAGTGGTACGTATTATGGATGAAGTGGTATTATACATGGGGAATTACAGAACTTTTCTCTTCCTTCTTTGTTGCATTACTACCCTTCTTATTTTTTTTTCCTCTTGGTTCAGTTTTTCCTTCTTCCATTTTTCGCTTATGTTCCTTCTTTCTTTCATTTTTCCTTCTTTTCCTTTTCCTCCCCATCCTCCCCATGCTCCCATTTCCTCCTCTTTTCTCTTTTTCGCCTTTTTTTTATTCCTCTTTTTCTTCCCGCCTCCCATTCTCCAACAGCCTCTTCCCCTTCCTTCCTTTGCCCTTGATGACCTCCATTGCATCGAATAATACAGCCACCCCCACAATTCCGTCGCCAACGCTTCCGTCTTCATCTTTCTCATTGTCTTAAGCTTTATTTCTTCGTTTCCATTCTTATATTTTTGACTAAATACGTTCTTAACACGACAAACATGATAAAATCAACAACCTTTACTTCATCACTACCACCGCCATCACCATCAACCAAGTCATGTATTACTACTACTACGACTACTGCTACTATTATATTAGTATTAGTAGTAATAATAATAATAATAATAATAATAATAATAATAATAATAATAATAATAGTTTTTAATCTTTCTTAATCCGTTACCTTTCTTGCTTTTACCAAATTTGATCATTCTCATTCCTTTCATTTTCTCCTTTTACGCCCCCCTCTTTCTCTCCTTCTCTCGCTTGCTTTTCATTTCTCTACACATTTTACGCTTACTTTCTTTTCTTCTTTTTTTTCTTTTTCAAAATTTTCTCGAATTTTCCTGCTTTTTCCCCGCTTCTCTATGTTTCAATCGAATTCTCCCTTTTCCTTTCCTTCTCACTTTTACTTACATTGATTCTTGTCCTCTGTTTAAACTCTCTTTCTATCATGTCGCACTATCACTTAATTCTTGTTGCTATTCTTATCTCTCTTCTTCTTCTTCTTCTTCTTCTTCTTCTTCTTCTTCTGCCTCCTCATCCTTCTTCTTCTTCTGCCTCCTCCTCCTTCTTCTTCTGCCTCCTCCTCCTCCTCTCTTTAAAGTGCAATACTTTCTTCTGCAGAATCATTCTAGTTACCTTTTCACAACATCGCCTTTCTCTTTGTTTCTTATGTTTTACCTCCTTCTTTTTCTTTTTCTTCTTCTTCTTCCTCTTCTTCCTCCTTCTTCTTCTTTAAACTCCAATACTTTCTTCTGCTGCATCATACTAGTTACCTTTTCACATCTCCCTTCTCTTTGTTTCTTATGTTTTACCTTCTTCTTCTTCTTCTTCTTCTTCTTCTTCTTCTTCTTCATGACGCGTTAATCTACTTATTTCTTTCAATCATGATCCTCAAAACAACGTTTCTTTAGTTCAATATTTTGTTTTGTTTCAATTACTTTCCTTCTTTTTTCTCTCTTTCGTGTCATTTCCTTATTACGAACATTACCGACTAGGAACCACCTAGAACCTCTTTATATTTCTCTCTCTGTCCCTCCCTTTCTCTCTCTCTCTCTCTCTCTCTCTCTCTATCTATCTATCTATCTATCTATCTATCTATCTTTGCCTCTCTCAGCAGTGCGTACAATAACAATCTGTTCACTCTCTCTCTAATTGCGAATTTATCTCTAATTTTGCTAATCTTTTCCTTTCCACTTCTCTATCTTTTCATTGAAAATTTACCCGACATTCCCTGTTTTCTCATTGTCTTTCTCCCTTTCAAATTCTTGTTTTCTCTCTTTTTAACTTCTGTTTCTGCACATCATTTGTTTTCTCTTTTGTTTTGTGTCTCATTCCTCCCTATCATTGCTGCTCTTCTTCTTCTTCTTCTTCTTCTTCTTCTTCTTCTTCTTCTTCTTCTTCTTCTTCTTTCCTTCACATTCTCTATCTTTCCATCTGATATATATACTCCTTTACTTTTATCTCTCCATTAACTTTTCTTCAGATTCTTTTCTCTCTCTTTCACAGTATCTCTCTTTTGCGTTTTTTATCGTTGTTTTTATTACATCCTGTATTATTTTGTAGTCATATTCTTTCATGAGTAAATTCAGAGTTTTAAAGTTTAACAAAAGTTCCAACAAAAACAAAAGCAAAAACACCCCACACCAAGAAACAAAAATTTAATTAAGAAACAAAAAATTGAACAATCAACAAACAAACGTTTTTACAAAATTACCATCGCACTATCAAAAAAATATCTTAAACAAGATAAAAACGAAAAAAAAAAAAAAAAAAAACGAATGGAAGGAAATAAAAATAAAAAAAAAAGATAATGTCAGATTTTGAACAAGAAATTTACTAAAGAAAAAACCCTGGGAATTGAAAAACATTAAATAAAAAAAGAAAAGGGATAATGAAAAAATATGTCGTTAAAAGAACCGGATAAATTAAAAATTAGCCCAAAGAAATGACAAAATAAAAAAAAATGATTTGGTAGCAAATGGCCCACAACGCGATACGTAAGTGGTAAGACATTTTTAGTTCAATGATTGGAGCAATATTTTAAAGAGAATCTTCTAAAAGAAGGTACGTGCGTCAAACCAGAAAATAGGCGGAGTTAACCTAGAGTCAGCGTGCCTTCTCATTGGTCTGTTCTGACAGCATGTTAGATTACGTCAGCGATGAAAATGGCGCTAGTTTTAGACGGGACAGCAGCAACAGCAACACTTAGGTCACTACCAGTATAACCGCTACCGCCATTATTATTATTATTATTATTATTATTATTATTATTATTAATAATATTATTATTATTAATATTATTATTATTATTGTTGTTCTTGTTTTTGTTGTAATTAGACTGCTAGTGTAATAAATGCCATGGAGCGAGTTATCAAGTAAGATACAAGCGTAGGTTATGGTGTGTGTTCTTGGTACGGGTCGGGTCGGTTGGACTCTTGGAGTGCATTGGTGACGAAGGCGGCAGATGAGAGTGTAAGCGCAGTGATGGTGGAGGTGTCTGAAAGGGAAGCGGGGTGGGTGTTACTCAAACTGGTTGTTCTCATGAGTTTTAATATAACGCAAGTCGAAAAATGGCGAAATGGTGGAGATTAAAGTAATGGGTTGGTAGCTGTGTTTGGTGCGAACGAGATGTGGTGGATGCAAAGGGAAAAGATAGGGGAGGTGGTCCATCGTGGTTGGGTCAGGGAGGCCTGCGGGGCGATGCGAGACTCAGGTATGGATGGAATGGATAGGTGGGTAGAAATGGCCTGCGTAAACTGGGTAATTTTTTGTTGTTGTTGTTGCTAATGCCCCGAAAAAAGATTTGCTGATGCAACGTGCTTCGCGTTCAGTGGGACGTGCCTTTCAGAAAATAAAAAAATAGAAATCACATATTTTAGATTGCAAAGCTGCTTCTGCGTTTTCAGGGGTGCGTGTGGGAAACAAACGTAGATCTACGCAACACTGCTTGCATATATGCATAAGTAAGGAACAGGCCGATTATATATATGTATGAATGCACACTTATTTGTATACGCAAATTTAAACACAAATTTATCCATGTTTCCGCGAGTAAATACTGTTTGCATGCATGCGTCATTTTCTGCCTTTTGTTATATTTCTTCCAGACTAAATGGTAACTCTCACAGTACGTTGTACAAAATGTTTTTTTTTTAAATTTCCATTTCTCTTTTAATGCTGCAATGACCGTGTCCTCAACTTCAAGTCTAATCCTCATCAGGAAATTGTCCAGTATAAGATAAAGGTAATTTTAATATTAGCCGTTTCCCTATAAGGAAACATTTGGCATTAATTGACTAAAAAATCCAAATACTGCTGTCATACTGCTTTCAGTTGACATTTATAAAATCTTTCTCTATTTTCAGGAAAATATGTTTCTCAAGTACAATATTGTTTCATGACTTATTTTTAAGGTTTACCAATCTTTTCCAGGTTATTTAAAGCCAGAGAATATGTTTACATTACGGAGATATTAATGGTTTAGCGATACAAATAATACTGATTAAGCCATAGTTGTGGGTAGAATAGGCCATTTGCAGGTATGCAAATATAACGAACCCGACTGGAATTAGAAGTTGGCTCTACGAGTTCCAAATCTGAGCCGATATCCCACACATCCAATCTTACAGCGCGTAATATTTGGTCACCCTTCTCGGTGCTGACCAATCTCGACGTTGCTTAGCATCGTACGAGAACTGCTGTTTCAATGTTATTTCAGCTATTAGCTTCTTCACACCTCCAATCTTGCTTCCCTTAAAGTCTCGTGAGTTTTAAATTCCCCATTCCAACCTTCTTCACTATGTGTCCGAGAAATTCAACTGTCTCTTTCTGATTGTAAGTATCAGCTGCCTTTTCGTTCCCGCTTTCCTTAAACCTTCTTCATTGTTTACATATCCTGTCCATGGAATTCTTAGCATCCTTCTGTAGAACAAAATATCTGTCACTTCAAGTCTCATTTTCTTCTGGGAGAAAATTGACCAGCACACACTACTATATTCAACAATTTCTTCATTGTTTTTTTAATGACATTTTCCTATCTCTTAATGCTTTGTTTAGTCTCTGGAAGCTATCTTAACTATCACGGTACCTCTTCGCATTTCTTTGTCCCATTTTCCATCTTCTGTTACGGCACTAAACAGGTAGTTCAAATTTTGTATCTGCTTGATTCTGATGTCCCCAATTCTAAGCGTACACCTCGGGCTGCTTCTCTCACTAGAGTATTCTGTCTCCTTGCAATTATTATTAATCATGTCTTCTCTCTTTTAGACCTTGTCTACGTGTTCTTGCTGTTTCTATTATGTACCATAAACATAGCGGCATCTCAGGTTGTTAAGATTGTGTGCGCTGATTCTAAATCATGGTTTGTTTTCTAGATATCTTTGTATCACCTCGCTGTATCCAAATCCAAATCTAGGACCTCTCACTCCTGATGGCGGATCCCCTACCCGATTATAAGTTCGATCCAAGGAAGTAGATAGTTTCTCTGAAAATATAATAGTTATTTGTTATTGATAGGTACCAGGGATGAAAGTTCATTAGAACATATCCATGGCTTTTCTTCTTGTTGGGGGTGATTTCAACTTGATTGACCATGTCTTGCGAGTTGGAGGTTTTGAATTCAGAGTTCTCCTTCATCTAGAGAGGTTACTACCCAAGGCTATAGGGCTAAATCTTTTCTGATTTTTTACCCATAACTGTGGAGAGAAGAGATGTATTCATACCTTTCTTAATGGTATTTGCCCTTAAGTGAATGTAATGAATTTGACTGGGATTCGAATCGCTATGTATTACTTCAACGAAAGCTGAATAAATCCGATAAGACGCCCCACTTTCTTACACGTTTTCGTGTCTGTCTATATTTCTGAGATGGCAACATGATGTGGTCGTAAGCCAATAGTAGTATAGTAGTAATATCAATATTAGTAGTAGTTATAGTAGTAGTAATAGAAAAAGAAGAAGAATATAATAAGCTTTGGAGTAAATGTCTGTGAAAAATAATAAAATTCTTTTCGGACGCCCTAATATACTATTAATAATACTATTTATTTTTTACGCACGTACAGAAAATGATCTGTGAAAAAAATATAAAAAATGATACAAAATAACATTAAAAAATCATGTTGAAAATACATGTCTTTTGATAGATGTTGCAGGATCAGTCAACAAAAAAACGTACACTTGAAAACATTTGATAAGCTAAGTAAATACGAAGGATCTCGAGATAGAAATCAGTAGAATACTGCCTTTGAAGACCTCAGGTTATTGGGTCGTTGGGAATGATATCAAAAGGAGCAAACAAATATGTGGATCAATTTCCTGGCAGCCCTAACATATATAAATTTAAAAAACTTAGTACTCATGGGTACTTCTTTCGTCTTACTTGGATTTCTCTCCATACCGTGGTACTAAAGGCATAAATCATCTGATAAAAATAAATGTCTCTTGAGGTCCCTCGTTGAAACTTGGGGGACATTCCTACTATACAAGCAAGCGCAAAACGTAGCAACAAAAACAACAACAACAACAACAACAATGATAATAATAATAATAATAATAATAATAATAATAATAATAAACACTTGTTTTATTCTGAGCAAATAATTCATAGCGTTGGCATTAATTCTTTCCCTATGTTTCTGTCTATTTATATCAGTCTGTTCATAGCGAAGGAAAGTGAGAAGAAAGAAGTAAGCGTCAAGATAGAATGTATAGTTGTCAGTAAAACGTGAAAATAACAAACGGAATAGGTTAGGATTGTTGCGACCGAAGACGCCAATATCCAAAGGCACATTAGGATAGAAAAAGATGCCTTGTAAAAGCTAAGCAAATTATTAAGAAACAGGAAAAATTTCATTGAAAACTATGAAAACAGTACTGTACTGATATATAATATCAGTCCTTCTATGTAGTAGTGAATACTGGACAATCTCATTACAGATGAAGAAGAGACTTGAATCAGTAGAAATGTGGTCCTACAGGAAGATACTGAGAATACCATAAACGGAATATGTGGGCAATGTCAAAGATTTAGAGAAAATGAAACAAATAGGATACTTATAATTAAAATGAAAAGAGATAGTTAAAAATTCTAGGGTACATAACGGAGGAAGAAGATTTGGAAAATTTGAACCTCACCGGATATATTAAAGACAAGAGGGACAGAGGAAAGCAGCGCATAAACTATCTAACGAATTTGTATAAATGGATGACAGAACAGGGTTTAGGAGAGACAGCAAAAGAGACACAATTTACTAAGAGTTATAAAGGACAGGATGTTGTGAAGAGCTATAATCGCCAATGTCTTAAACTTAGATGTTCTCTTAGAATTGAAATAATGTGTGGCGCGCGTTGAGATTTTGCTTGCGATAAACGGCGCCTCGCTTAGGTTATAAGGGAGAGACAGAAAGTGACAATGGCATGAATTTGTTTAAGGTGAACCTCAGTTTGCCAGGAAATGACCCTCACACTTGATTCCATGAGCTTCCTTTAAGGTACATATGGGATGAGACATGCAAAATCCAGTTATACAACTGCAATGGACTGACTGTTATAATTTCGAGTGGCGCCTTCTGTAGCCTGTCCTTCGTGCATAGCCCGCTTGATCCTCTGGTTCAACCGTTGAGATCTTTGATATATATATATATATATATATATATATATATATATATATATATATATATATATATATATATATATATTACTTTGTTTTTTTTATTGGTATCACTTCAAGCAAGGCACAAGGGTTTACAAGGTGTGGAGGAATTAGGAACAGAGACATTAATAATGGACAGGAAGAGAAAAGAATAATCAAGAGGACTGTAGATAGCGATGGACATTGAATTAAAATTTTTGTAGATTAATGTTGGCTGGAAATCATTGTGCTGGAATGGAGTTCCACAAGCGAGAAGTGCGAGGGAAGAAACTGTTAGCATAGAAGTTACGGTTACATCTAGGCAGCTCAACTGTAAACTGATGAGATCTCGACGTCAGTCGAGAACTGTGTTTAAATTCAAAAAGTCTAGTTACTCTAGCGAAGAGCTCATCCGAACAATTACCATAAAACTATTTATAGAAAAGTCACAGAAAGGCAACTTCATGTCGGTGGGTAAGTAACTGAAAACGAACTGCCAGATCAAGACCAGTAATACTGCTGATTCTTCTTTGGGTTTCATCAAGGAGCTCTAGGGTCAACGGATCATATATGACAGCAATATTCTAAATGTGTTTCTCGTCGTCTGAGTTTATATTCGCTATAAGATTATTATATTTTTTTATTCACATGCCCATGCGTTTGCCTAATACTGTGGACATTTTGGGCTGGAAAAAAAAACACATTTTTCTTAATTTTTGTCGATACGAACTGGATGAAATTTTTTAAAGAATATTAAATTGAAGTTGGATTTAATTGCTCAGTGCGTAATATACAAAGGATATATTTTACAGAATTTCCTAATTTGAAATTAATTAAGAACGGTATGAATAGATCTCTTCTCTCTTGGGAAATAGCAGGCCAGACTGGAGCTTAGAGCCTTGATTGGTAACCGGTACAAGAGAAGGACAAAACCTCCAACTACGAGTTAAATAGTCTCACCGTCCGGCAATTGGCAAAGCGTGGCGAGTACGAATACTCCCCTGAAGACATAGTCAATCAAGATGAGATTCCTCCAAATATGTAAGATGGCCCAGGATGTGAATCTGTTCTAATTAACTTTCATCCCTGGAAATCTATTAATAAAAAATAACTATTGTATTTTCGGTGAAACTACCTACTTCTTTGGATCAAACTTTTATATCTCCCCGACACACACATATACATATTGATTATACGTTATTATTTTTAAAGATACAATATTTAAGTAAATGCTCTATTTATAATAAATAATACTATCTACCTAGGTTTCACCTGAACATACATGCAACAAAGTATTTCTTATTTAACAGTTAAAATATTTCATCCTTGAAAATAGCTAAATGTATAGCCGAAAGCGCTCGGATTAAAGGAACATTCGGACAGGTTTATTATAATTTATCATCTGAAAAGAAAAAAAAATTAGATCGTATGAGAAATTGTATAAAAAACTAAATCGTATTCAATGAAATGTGCCTGAAAGAAGGATTGCTGACTAGATACACACAAACACATACACACACACACACACACATATATATATATATATATATATATATATATGTGTGTGTGTGTGTGTGTGTGTATGTGTGTGTGTGTGTAGTATGCGTGTGTGTAAAATAACTCCTAAGGAACGAGGAACTACCTCGGTAGGTTTCGCCTGAACGGATCTGAAGTTCCTGGCTTTTTAGGATTAATTTTATTTATCCCTGCTGCTCTACTTAATGTATTGAGCACTCTACGTTATATCGTAGTTACTCGCTTGTTTTTTTGTTTTTTGCATTGGAATAGAGACTGAAGGCACTGGACGATTTTTTTCGCATTGTTCTGACGTTTCGAGTTCTTTCTTTTTTCAATTTTTTCCCTCGGGTACCAATTTGTTTTGATATACTTGCAAGTTGTGCTATCCGAAGTTTTTAACCAACCGAGTTTAATTATTATTATATATATATATATATATATATATATATATATATATATATATATATATCACATTATGATATGGACAAAGTTTGACAATTATTTTACAATATTTTTTATGTTTATACATTCTTTTTATAGATATAAATATTTAAGTAAATGCACTGCATATAATAAACAGTATTAACGACGTTTACCGGCCTGAATGTCCGAGAAAACGAACCTGTATCCTATACGGAACCGTCATATAGCCTGATGTGCTTTATAAAATCAATCTTGCTAACGGAAACGCTCCTCAGTGCCTCAAGCGGTAAAGCAGGTCAGACGATATTTGTATCTATAAAAAGAACGAATAAACATAAAAAATACCTTTATATATATATATATATATATATATATATATATATATATATATATATATATATATATATATATATATATATTAAGAAATTTTTTTATGTTTATATATATATATATATTTCATGAGTTTCCTTTGCAGTACATATTGGATGAGACATGTAAAATCCAGTTATGCAACTGCCATGGGCTACTGCTGTCTGTTATAATTTCGAGTGGCGCATTCTGTAGCCTGTCCTTCATGCGTATCCCGCTTGATCTTCAGTTTCAACATTTGAGATCTTGATATATATATATATATATATATATATATATATATATATATATATATATATATATATATTGTATTTGTCTGTCTCTTGTGTGGGATTGCAACTAGCTAAAATTTTCTTTTGTGGCCAATGATTGATTCGATTTTGCGTCTTCTCAGCATTTAACAGAATTTAATTTTTGGAGATAATAATTATTTACCGATACCAGACCTACTAATTAACTCATAGATGAGGGAGAAGTTGTGCATTGATAGGTTTCCAAAGCATATTTTCACGTAAGGAAATATAATGTGCCCGGCTGGAATGGAAAATCGTCTCTTCGATTTCCAGTTCCAAGCCGTTATCCATTACACATTTAAACTTACAGCACCTGATATTACCAAACAGTTACCCATCAGGGTACTGAAGCGGCTGGACGTTGCTTAACTTCGGTGATCGTACGAGGTAGTTCTTTGAAGGCAGTGATCACTGATCGAACACAGGATAATTCTAAATGAGCTCATTATAATTTTCTTCTTGAGGCAGTGGAAAGCAGACATGCCATTTTCTTCTTGAGGCAGTGGAAAGCAGACATGCCATTTTCTTCTTGAGGCATGGTGGAGCCAAATCTTGCCAAACTATTGTTTTTCGTATCGCCTTCTGTGTTGACTGTAGTCAGTTTCGTAAATATTTATTTATATCTAGATCTTTTGAATCTAATTTTATTTACCTTTGTTTTAGTAGCTGTTTTTTTTTTAAATATCTCATTTCTCTTGCATTTCGTACGAGACTGTCTACTCAGCGTACACACACAACACACAAATATAGATGTGTGTGTGTCTGTTTGCATATTTGTGAGTATGTATAAGAAATAAACTGAGAAAGAGTGAAAGGAAACAACGTAAAGCAAAAGGAAATAAAAAGGAGGAGGAAGAAAGTCTCTTCTACAAACATATCAACAGTGATATAAAGTTACTTATATAAAGTACAACTAATATGATTGCTAGTATGTTTGCGCATGCGTATGTGAGGAGGTGCCTGTAAACATGCGTGCGCTTGTACTAATTTATGACGCTTATGTGTGTATGCTGATGCGTTTGCATGGGTGCTTATCAAATCACACACATAATATATGTACTTGAGTGTGTGCGTGCATGTTTTCTGTTTGTGTATGTGTGCGTTTCTCTCTCTGTGTGTGTGTGTGTGCATGTTTTGTGTTTGTATGTGTGTGTGTTTAAGAAACTAATTTTTCCGATTTGGGATCAGTCAGCAAGATATCGGACATTTACCGGAAGTTTCCAACCGGAAGCTTTCTGGCAGATCAGCTCATCTGGCTGTCAAAGATCTTTAGCGTCTCCCCTCGTCTTCCGGTTGCAGTGAAAGTAATCAATGAAGCTTAGATAGGATGTCGCTTGCCGTGAGGGAAGAGTTGGAGGAAGGGTGTCATGAGTTGCAGGCGTAGGAGGAGGAGGAGGTAAGAAACAAGAATGAGTAATAGGGCAAGAAAGAAGAAAAGGCAGACAATATATTAAAGTAGGAGGTGGAAGATTTTGAAGAGGAGGGATTAGGGTATACGAAAATGCTATTCGTCAGGTGGTGAAAATGTAAAGTGTAAAGAAAGAAAGAAAGAAAGAAAGAAAGAAAGAAAGAAAGAAAAAGTATGTAAAATAAAACAATTGAAAAGATAAAGAAACGAAGACTGAATGAATGAAAGAAAGAGAAAATCAAACATGCAACATAAAGGCGACTGAGAAGGAAAAAGGAACGAAAAGAAAGAAAAAAAAAACGAAGAAAAAAATAATGAATGAAAAAAGAAAGTAAAAAAAAATATGCCAAATAAAATGAAATGATAAAGAAAAAAATCAAACATGCAAAATAAAGGTGACTGAGAAGGAAAAAGAAAGAAAGACCAAAAAGAAAGAAAGAATTAATGAATGAATAATTAAAAAAAAATAGTATAAAATGTACTAAAGAAAATGAATGAAAGGCAAGAAATAAATAATGAATGAATGATTACATCAAATAAAGAAAGAAAGAAAGAAAGAAAAATGTGGACTAAAGATAGACGATTGATAGGCGAGCAAAAAGAAAGAAAGAAAGAAAGAAAGAAAGAAAGAAAGAAATACGGAAAGAAAAAAGATGCAAAAGAAAAAGTGAAAAAATCGTAAGAAAGAACGAAATAAGATGCAAAAAAAAAAAAATATGTGTAAAAAGGGAGAGAGAAAGAAAGTGGGAAGAAGAAAGTAGACAAAGAAAGAGAAGGAAAATAAAAACGTATTCATGAAAGATGAGGAAGCAATACAAAATGTGATTGAAATGGGCAGAGAAATGAATGTTGGTAAAAATCAGGGTCCAAATTGCGTAATCGTGACAATGATGACAGAAAATATTCAAATTCCCTAAAGTCAAACATAAACACACATACACACTCATTCACAGACACACGTACACACACGTGTGTGTATGTGTGTGTGTTAGAGAGAGAAAGAGACAGATATTTAACTGCTGAAATGTCATAGTCTAATGGCAAGCACAAAAGAAAAATAATAAAAAGAAATGCATTTTATACTCTTTCCTATACTAGAGAATGGTTTCATCATTATGGAAAGCTATTGGTCTCAAATGTTTAGACAATATTTACACTCACTTGATCCAAATAAACATACGCTTGTATGTAAACATGAAACAACTTATTTTAAGTCCCAATTTATTGTCCTCAATCAAAAATTGAATTCATAAAATATTGTTGTATAAGTCCACAATATATATATATATATATATATATATATATATATATATATATATATATATATATATATATATATATATAGGCAGCAATTTTTCATTGATGCATGTTTCATTAAATAATATAGACAAGTTGTGTCTATATATTTTAAGTAGTTCCTTTAAACTTATTTTTCATCCATGTGAAGAAATGAAAAATATAGCATTTGCAATAAAACTTTCGTAAGATAGTTAAGTTGCATTTAATTTTAATAGGTCAAAGAATGCCAAGCAGAATGGTTGGCCCTCAAACATATTCACCTTATCAAATCTGGCCCTCTTTGAAAAATGTTTGGACACCCCTGCTATAGACCATTCTAAGTGCTTTCGTTTTCAATTTTAAACCCACGTCTATTTTTCTCTTTCATTTTTCGTTCCCATATTGTTGTGGAGTAAATAGTACACCCCCGGGTCTTGTCCATAATTATAAATATTGAGCTTCAGGTCAGAGGTGAGAAAATGAAGAATCTGTATGGAGTCAGTTTTTAGTAATACAGACACCACGGAAAATCGCTGAAAAATTACTTTTATTATAAGCACTACGAAGCGTGTTATAACAATGACGACGAAGGATTCGAAACTCTGGAGATTTATAACCGTTTTGGTGAGGTTTCTGAACTCTTACGAGTTGTAACTGGAGCATTTAGGAACTCATACGAGTTGTAACTGGAGTTACATGGACTTTGAAAATTCATACTGAATGTACAACGGAAAATGGTCACAAAAAAGAAAAGTAAATTTATGTAAAAATAAATAATGTAAGTGTGAAAATGGTACTGGGCACTGCTAATGATTTTTGAATAATCAATGAAACCATATGAAAGGAAACTGGAAAGCCTTTATTTCAAACAACTTCTAAGTTCGCAATTTCAATTTCTGGTGAGTATTTTTTTAGGGGTGGGGGAGAAATAACTTTATAATGCGTTATTCCGTAATCAACATGTAAAAACTGAAGCTTATGTATTAAAAAATGCTACGAATTTGTTCAGTACGGACTGGATGGAACGGTTTGAACTTTGCGATTTGCCGATAAATGCCTATTGTAAAAAACGTAGGAGGACAAGCAACAATTTAAAAAGTCAGAGCGAAAATCTTAAGGAAGAATTATAAAAAAAATTTTTTCCAGATGTGTTGTCAAATGTGTCGATGTTCAAAATTGAAGGCAGATTTTCAAGTAAAAGCAGGTTTGATGCCAGAATTTGAACCGAAATGAGGTGTACCATTCGCAGCACTGAAATAAGTCAACAAAGTGTTGGACAAGATCGAAATAACTGGTATAATAGAAAAAAAAATCATTCAAAATGGGCTGCACCAGCGGTGTATGTAAAGAAAAATATTAATAAAACTCATGTTTGCACGAATTTCTAGATAGGATTAAGCAGTTGTTTAGAAACACATAACTACCCATTACCAAGTCCAGAGGAAATATTTTGAAAGTTAAATGGTGGAAGAATATTTTAAAAGCTGGATATCTCTGAAGCGTATTTAAAAATTCAAATTGAAAATCAATGTTCAGAATTAACGAGCATAAATACGCACAGATGATGATATTTGCTTAACCGACTTCCTTTTGCTATAAAGGAGACACCTTTTAACATGCTATTGATACCATACTTGCGGACTACGATGCCTCAGCGGTGTATCTGGGAGATATTTTAATCAAAGGTGTAACAAAAAACATATTGGGCATATGAAAGCAATTTTGGAAAAAACTAAGAGTGAAGAAAAGTCCGAATAGATTTTGCCGAAAATTAAATGCTTTGGTCAAATTATTCATTAAAATGGTTGTCACCCAGATCCGTCAAGGGCAGGTGCAATTAAAAATATGCCTTCAACAACAAACATAACTACGTTACAATTTTTCGGTTAATTGCTATCAAATATATGTTTATAATATGCATAATTTGAGAACTCCATTGTTCGATCTACTTAAAAAGAGAGCACATTCGAACTGGAATGATATCTGTCAAAAGGCGTTTGATGAAAAAAAAAAAAAAAAAGAAAAAAGAAAGACTTATGTTAAACACACTACGATCCAAAAGTAGAAAATATAGTGGCGTCAGATGCTAGTGAGTACGGCATTGGAACGGTGATTTTACGCAAATATGATGGCGGTAAAATGAAAGCCTTCGTTCATGCTTCACTCTCGCTTCTACCGCAGAGAAAAATTACTGTCAGATATAAAGAAAGGCTCTATCAATTATATTTGCTTCGAAGAAATTTCATAAATTTATTCATGGAAGAAATGTTATGTTGCAAACAGACCACAACCCTCTATTCACAATATATGGTTCAAAGAAAGGAATACATATGTAGTTAATAGACTACAACGCTGGGATACCATCTATGATTTCACGATGAAGTTTCAAACGTCTAAAAAATTAGGACAAGAGGATGGATTATCAAGATTAATAGATAAATAGATGGAATCATTTGAAGACATTGTCATTGCAGCACTAAAAAGCGAAATGAAAAAAAAATTGCAATTGTGAAAGTTACCAGGTACCCTGGAAAAATGAAAAGAAAAAGCGAAAAATGACATCTTTATTGCGAAAAAATAAGCAATTGAAAGAATGTAGCAAAGAATTTTATTTTTTAAAGCGTTTCACCCCAATCAAGACGGGAAGCCACTAGCACGCAAAGAATTCTAGAGAATGGTACTGAGTCCAAATAGGAGTGATAGAGGAAAGGGTGAAGAGAAGGATAGGGGATAGATCAAGACATCTGGAGACGTCGATTGATATTACATTTGAATAGTCAGAGATTATAGCTATCAGGGAAACAGGAAAAGCTTGGGAGTTCCACAGGCAAGCGGTGCGAGACATAAAGCTGTTGGCGTAGAAGAGACGGCTATATTTAACAGTTTTGACAGTGAAAGGGTGAGAGCGAGATGTCAGCCTAATAGAACGCTTAAATTCATGAAGTCTGGGAACAAGCGAAAGACTTAAACGCTTACTCGCTATGCAACAGTGTAGTAATGTTTGGGCAAAGGGTTGTAATACCTAATGTGTTATAGAAGTGAATATTGAAGGATTTTTCATAGAAGACATCCTGGTATTTCAAGAATTAAAAGATTTGGATATTGAACCGGAATGGACGAAGATATCGAAAAAATAGTGAAAGCTTTCAGAGGTTGTGCTCTATGAGCAAAACTACCTCTCGTAAAGATAGAACGGGGGCCTAAGACAGACACGCTGTGGTCAAGACTGCATATAGATTTTTTCAGGTCCTATGAACGGGTCACATTATCTTGCGCTAGTTGATAGTTTCACTAAATGGCCGGAAATGTATAAATGCAAAAATTCAACATCTTCAGTGACAGTGAATTTCTTGCATGAACTGTTTGCAAGATATGGCATACCAGCAATCATAATCTTTGATAACGGAACGAAATTTCCGGTTTTAGAATTCGAAGACTTTTGTAAGATGTTCTCCATTGAACATATTACGACGCGGCTTTATTACACAATGTCGAACGGAGACAAGAACGCTGAAAAGAGCGTTGAAGAAATCAAGTCTTGTGAAAGTAAATGAGGAAGCACGCCAACATTTTCTGAGGGTTTACCGTGAATCCAAATTTACCATCAGGCGTACCGCCAGAGGAATTAAAGTTTACTATTAGTTTGGTGCAAAAATAATGACGGTTTTTACGTTAAAAAATACGTCAAAAACCGTCATTATTTTTGCACCAACCTAATACAAGAGTAAAATCGGTGTTTGAAAAGTTATAACCAAGATGCGAATAGATAACAAAAGCATCAAAAGTTTCAAGGTCGGCGATGTTCTTTAGAGTATATAAGAATGGCAAAGTAACGTGGGAAGCGTTTCTCTTCATTTGTGAAGATGCTGTCCAGCATTCATAGTGGTTCGATATTACACACCAGTTAAGATCTCTTTTTTTTTGTTTCTAACTAAATCTTTCAAGTTTTTTTGTTTTTTTTTAAACTTTAGAGGGCACGGTTCTTTATTCCAGTTTTCGGATTTCGTTGTCATATTTTCCTTCGTCTGTTGAAACATTTCCGGGATAGTTAAATTTCTCTATTTAATTAACATCTCCAATTTGTTGCAGACCTATTGAGTTTTCATTTTGCTAACAACCATACCATCGATATTCTTGCAATTAGTTTTTAGTACATTCTTCCCATTTTCTACCGCTTCAAAGCATTTTTTTGCAAAATTTACATCATTGTTAAATGTAACGAAAATCTCGCCTATACTTATCGCGCCTATATATATATATATATATATATATATATATATATTGTCACGTAGCCACGATTTCATAAACCATATAGGCGTAAGGCTAAAAACACCCAAAAGTAAAATTTTAAATTCTAGTCGGAAATTAGCTAGATATAAAAGAAAAATAAATAAATAAAAATAGATAAAATCCAATGCTTTGAACTTGCGAGCGAATATGTTATATGATCAACCATACCCTCCTCTTCTCTTCACAAATTCTTTCCCTCTTTACCTACTCTTCCACCCGTGAACTTTGAAATGACCCGACGCGAGAATGACCTGGTTCCAAAATTTCGCAGCTATCAGGCACTTAACCATAAGGGAATTCCAGGCACCATAAGGATCTCCTGCTGTGATTCACGTGATCAGACCATACTAAGCGTCTATTGAAATTTTGGCCATCACACAAACACTGCGGTCAAAAATCTAAAATAAAAAAAAAAAGGATTTTCAGTTTTCCCTCTGACCAGTGGCAATTGAACGTTGCTGGGCAACTCATCCCTATTCCAAATAGACTGCCCACTGAAATGAAGAAGACCGCAAAGTATGTCGACTTGAAATGAAAGGGCTGCTACGAAACTGGATCGACCCAACGAAACGCCCGTGCGAGTGTTGTTGAACCCGAACACTTGCGAAAGTAAAGGAATCCGGGAAAATTGCCGGCTGACCAAAATATTGTTTTAGCATAAGAACTCTTACTTCGGCGAATCAGAATTTTGTGTGCAAATATCAACTCGACTGACAGATAAGTTGATTCTCATACTTGATCTTTTTTTATGTATATTTATGTATTCGCTCGTCCCCTCTGTTCTTACATGGTTCCCTCCCCCTTTGTTACATGAATTTTCTTTTTTTCTTTCTTTACCTAATTATGTATGTATAAATAAATGTTTTATTTTAAAATCCATCGTCTTGTGTCTGTTGTTCGTCGACTCCCTTGTGTCGCTTCCATTTCTGAGTGAAGACCGAGAAAGGATCCCACATTTTCCTTTTTTTTTTAAACCCGTGGTTCATCTATATGCTACAAGTTCGTAACAATATATATATATATATATATATATATATATATATATATATATATATATATATATATATATATATTGGGAACATTGGGAACGCTAAAAGATTTCCGCTTATAAATTATTGGTAACAGTTTTTCTTTTGCACAATTTCTTTTTAGTGAAGTTTTCATAAAAATGTTCTAATCGACAAAAAGATAAGTATTTTAGTTTATAGCGATATTCGGTCGTTTCTTTCACCATTTGTGAGATGTGACTAAAAATCAGAACTTTTAGCTTTTTTTTAAATTTAAGGCCCCTTAACGGAAAATGCCTACATAAGAATGCTTCATACTATTCATGGGTAAACTGCGGCTCTCGTTTGACTTCCTTGATGGTACGCCTAATTTCATGCCAAAAATAACGTATATTAAAATTTTAGTTTCTTCGATTCGTTCGCACCTATTCAGTGAAACTCTCACATAAATATCCAGAAACATAAAAAAATGTTTAATGATGTTTTTTTTGATATTGTAATCTTCCTTTAAATGGAACCCTTTCAGTTTTTTAAACCGCTGGCGATTTTTACTAAGGAAGATCATTCGTGTAAACGTCTTTTGTTTTAGAAACAGAAAAACTACATACTTGTTTTCTCTGAAGAATTATTTTTGTATATTAAAATGAATAAATCAGAAGGAAGCCATTCATAGCAGTGTGAGTCAATCAAATTGTCAACGATGATGATATTATACTAAATTTCCGCCATGTAAATGTTTTTTGCATTGTTCTGGAGAATCTGATACTCACAGGTCGAATAGAAGGAAAGAGAGACAAGAGAAAGCAACTCATGAGATACCTAGCGGGGTTAAGCAAGTGGATGACCGAACGTGGTTTGGGGGAGGTGGCAAAGGGACGAAATTTATTGGGAGCTACAAGGGATAGGGAGAAGTGGAGATCTATGATCTCCTACGTCATGAAAGGACACGGCACATAGAAAAGAAAAAGAAAATCTGATAAATTCCGGCATTTGATACAGTTTGGTTTATGTGATCTAAAAACCCGGATCTAGGAACACAAGAAAAACTTGCGTTTAAACAGATATTTTTACTTTATCGCCTTACATGGAAACGACATGGGACATAACTTTGATTTCACTAATGCTAGCCTAATTAAACAGAACATAACCCTTTAAAGAGAAAATATTTTGAAAATATATTTACAGCATTACTACCAACTATAAACACTCACTTAAAACAATGCCCTACATCAGCATCGCTCTACAGATTCATTATTCGTGAATCTAACACATAAAATAATGAAAATTGACAAATCTTTTTCAAAATATACGCATGAGATATGCTTTAATGATAAATCCAACCAAAATATTATTATTATAATATCTTGATGCGTCTCATCGATCAACACAAAGGTGATGATGACAAGACATTACTCAAACACACATACACATACATAAGAATATAAAAATCCAAACAAATACAACATTATTGCAACATTTTACTGACATGTACGAGGGTGATATCTGTAGACATTCCTCACACACACACTTATACTCTTACATGAATTAACGTTACCGTCCAACATACACCTAGACACGCAAGCGTTTCTTACTTACACACACTTACACTACCACACATTTTAACATCATAAATTTTCTTCATACATTACGTTTATATTACGTTTATACACGTGACACTCATCCGATCAATAAGAACTAAACAAAAGTTTTAACATATCTCTTTCCATTTTTTCATTTCTGTCTCGATCTCTGACGAAGGTTTAATAAAAGTGAATCATGTTAGGTTGAGATACATTTCCTACTTGTTCTTTATTTTATTTTATCATTCCATATTTCCGAGTACTTTCGACATAACATAATGTCATCATCAGGGTATTTAATTATATATATATATATATATATATATATATATACATATATATATATATATATATATATATATATATATATATATATATATATATATATATATAACAATACTCTGATGATGGCATTATGCTATGTTGAATGTATTCGGAATAAACACAATATGAGCCAACACAGTGTTTTCCTCTCGTTTTTTAATAATCGCACAAAAAAAGCTCATCCACGAATATGAAAGCATCCTGTCGAGAATAAGTAGACAGAACATGTCTAAATTATTTAACGAAACCTGTCTTAATGAAAATAAGCTGCCAGAATATATATATATATATATATATATATATATATATATATATATGTATGTATGACAAAACGATATATATTTTGATATAACAAGAACAGTATTGGTGAAAGTGTAACACAAAATGGAAAAAAAGGTTTATTTGTGACGCATTTCATCCGTTAAGACGTCTTTGGGCTAGCTTTGTTGACGTTGTTTTAACTACACATGACCATGAACGAGAGACGCTGGTAGTTCCAAATTTTTTTAAATAATTTTTGCAATCAAGCCTTATTAATCTATATTCTTTCACTTTTTTCCTTCCATCCTCTTTGTTTTAAATATTAGACATTGTGATAACAGAAAATCTGCCAATAATGGTGAAACCTTGTAAGAACCTGGACGTAAATCTACAGTGGCTGAACCAGCGATTAAAGCAATTTGTAGACATTTGCGTATTAGTGAATTATTTTTCTCTTTTGATAAGAGTTGCATATTTTATGTTAGTATTGTGGTCATTTTCGTTCCGGTGAACAACTAATGCATTTTCCGTGTTGTTTTATATAATATCTCTTTTGTGTTCATGTAATCTTTTGTTTAAACTTCTTGAGGTTTCTGCAATATATTCTTTCTGGCAATCATAGCAATTGTTGGTAAATTCATCCGAGTTTGTCATTGGATTGTTTTGTATTGATTAAGGCGGAATTTGCTCTAAAATAGTTGTTATTATTAAGAGGAAGGAAGAAAAGATTTTTTGAGTATTAAATTACATTTATTAATCCTTTCCAGAACTTAAAAAATTGGTTAAAATTTTGTTGTTTATTTTGTTTTTCTTGTGCCAAATGGGGAAATTCGAGCGTCCTCTTGAAGTGGAAAACCGACTGATTTTGAAATTCTTACAAAAGTCACATAATTATCGGCTTTCAATGAAACTTTCAGGACCTATTCAATAATGACTGAAATTATTTCTTAATATTCCTGTTTTAGAAAATATTTAGAAAAATATTTTTTACACCTGTCCCCACCCACTTACATAAACTTGTTTAATTTTATTAAATTTCACTTTGTAGCACTTAATTTTTATATTAGTTATAAGGACAAGTCCATGGAGAATTTAAATCATTTTTTTTATCTAACTGGATTCCTAGTTACAGGAAATGTCTTCTGAATCGTAAAATAAAAAATGTAACAAAAACGATTTTATTTAATTAGGAAAATTCTTTTATGAATAAAACATATTATGGACACTGTTGTCTTAAGTAAAACATTTTCGAAGAAAAATTAATTTCAGAAGAATTGGTTTACTTTTTTAATATATGTAATAATTTATAGAGATTTAAATCTTTTAAAATTCTGTATTAATTTTTAACCGTTAGTTGATATTGTTATTAAGTAAAAACTATAACTACTAACATAAATGCAAAAGCTTACTACAATTTAGTGGTCCCCAGTATTTTAAGAAGTAATTTTGATTTTTTTACTGTGTGTATAAACGTGGCGAGTTTTGCATATGCGGACATTCATACATAACATTTTCAGAAAACACGAACCGCAACTATAGTAAATTTCAAATGTATTGCTCATGTTCCTCAACAAGCGTCTTTGGAAGTAAGAATATAAAGCCAAGTTACTTAATTTTCAATAAACTATTAGATTACTTAGAATATTTTCCTATTTTTAAGATTACTGAGTGGACACTCCCAAATATATATATATATATATATATATATATATATATATATATATATATATATGAAATAGACAATTATTTTAAGACATTTTTATGTTATACATTCGTTTTTATAGATACAAATATTTAAGTAAATTCAGGTCGGTATATGTTGTTTAAAACTGTTTTTTATAAACAGAGCATTTACTTAAATATTTGTATCTATAAAAAGAATGTATATATATATATATATATATATATATATATATATGTGTGTGTGTGTATGTATGTATGTATGTATATATATATATAGGCGCACACGTATTCATTTTTTAGTTATATATCCTTTACATCAATTTCCAAACAGTACACTATCAATGTATCTGTTAACATCGTATAAAAACACTCACATCAGTGTTAATAAAGTGTGTAATTTTTGTTTTAATCAACATTAATTAAACTTTAAATCAGTTAAATTTGCTCAAATAAATTTTCAGGAAAGTACGTTTTATTTTTGAATGACATTTTTTTAATAAAGACAATTATATTTTTATTGGAATTCTTTTTAAATCGATAACAATCAACTTAAATTCGGTTTGAAATACAGCAAAATATTTTGCTTATTGGAAATATTAAATTTCATCTATTAGTTTACGACTAAAGGTTTCAAAGATTTTTCATTTTAAAAATGCATTTTATACGTTAGGTATCGCTTACTTTGGTGGCACCTTATATATATATATATATATATATATATATATATATATATATATATACAGACAGAGAGAGAGAGAGAGAGAGAGAGAGAGAGAGAGAGAAATTTTTATTTTATACATAAATAAAGGTTCAAATGCCTCAGATACATAATTTCGCTCGTCAGGGTAAAAATTTATTTATTTTCATAATAAATATTTACTAAATATAAATTAATATATATGTATTATAGTTTCGTTTTTAAGTAAATATTAATAAATTTTCATGATAAGTTATGAGGCAGGCCACCTTTATCTTTGGGCTCGAACCTGAATCGGCAGATTTCAACGAAGATAAAAAAGAATCGACTTTCATCGCGCACACTCAACGGCGATATTTTTTTCCTTTAGTTGTTCGACTCTGTATTTCCTCCTCCTGATCCAATTTTGGTGTTCGTTTTCTGTCACCTCGTCCCCACATCTAACCGAGCTTAATCATAGGGGCGGGTATTACGCACCGGGGCACGAAAGGTTGGTGGCAAGAGCGGTGTGCCTCGCTGTTGTTCTGTATTGTTGTTCCAGCCGGGCGGAGATTATTAAGCCTGCCTCGCACTAACAGGGGCAGGGCTTGCTTGCCGCTACACCGGGTGCCGCGCAGTCTATTCAGCTGCATCAGTCGGGCGCCGGCCGGTGAACGGGTAGAGGCTGGGATGAATAAGAAGTGAAGGAAATTGGCTGGTGTGCAGAGGAAAGACGAAAAAGGGTAGATTGTACTAAAATTTAGGAAAAGAATATTTTTAAAATATTCATGATGGACGCCTGCTGTAGTGTAATGGTTAACAAGTTTTTATAATGAATTCCATTCGTAATCCATTTCTCTTTTTATCAAACCTTGCACTCGATTAATTTATGCTAAATAAATATCAAATTTTACGCGATATTTTAACAGATATCCTTATGCAATGTCGCAATATTTGTTATTTATTACGCTAAAACTGCTCCATGGCTCCATCCCTCTGCTTGTAGTATCACGGCTACAACTAGCTTGGACGGCCTCTGACCAGCTTGGACCAGCTATGACCAGCTTAGACCAGCGGCCCGAGTGAAAACTGACTTTGTGTCACAACCTGACTCAGTTTGGGGGGGGGGTCAATCTCACTTAATAAATAGCAAATAATTGCGTATTTCCACTTAATTCCAGAGGATTTTGATTGAGCCCAGTTAAAAGACTATTTTTACTAATGATCATCCGATATAAGACTCAAGAGCCAGTCAAGTAGAGTGCCACTAAATGAGATTTGTGATATGGATGAAAAAGGAGGAACTATTAAAAAGGACATGAAGGACAGATAATGACTAAAGTTAGGATTTGAAGAGGTTACTATCATAATGTTCAAGGAACCACCCACGCGGTAGTCTGTTCTCTTTTATATGCCGTGTTCCTTTAGGGCTAAGCGATCATGGCCATCCGCATCTTCTCGTCCCTTGTAGCTTTTAATATGTTTTATCTTTTTTTATTATTTCTCATAAACCCTATTTTGCCTCCATCTGCTCAAACCAATCAAATATGTTACTGGCTTCTTTCCTATGTCCCTCTTTTCATCAACCTGTCCTATGATTATCAGATTTTCCAAGCCTTCTTCCCTCATTACGTACACCAGATATTTCAACTGCCTCTTCCTGATGTTATATATATATATGGTTCCTTTTTGTTTCCATTTTCGCCAACCGCAATGTTGCTCACATATTCAGTCCATGGTATTCGCAGCATGTTTCTGTAGAACCAAATTTCTGTTGTTTCAAGTCACTTCCTCATCTTCAGCCGTTCTCCAGAGAAGCGTTTATTAATAATATTGAATGCTGGTTTCTTAGGTAGGAAGACCTTCGTATTAAAAATATTGGCGGAAACACAATAATTCTCTCCCGAGTCGTGGCATGGTGGAGTAATGGATAGCGACTCGGAGTGAGAAATCGGAGAGCTCATTTCAAATTCCAATCGAATCCATTAGATTCATTTACCTGGTAATACCCTTGGGAAAGGTATGAATCCTCTTCTTCTCCTCCCCAGCTATGGGTATATAGCAGGACAGACTGAGTTCTGTATCGTTGGATGACAACTGTTCTATCGCAGAAAGATATTGCAACCTAATGCGGGATAAAAATCTGCCTCGTCAGACATGTATCGAAAGATACATAATCGCCTACGTGTGTATCACGCATGGCACGTAACTGACTGAGTGGGATTTGAGAAAATAAAAAGAAAGAAATTTTTTTGCTAATGCATTTATAGGAATTATTTTTGGCGTAACAGAGTGTAGTTCTCGGTTGTAAAATGTCGTAAAAAAAGAATAATATATTTTATTTTTATGATTTACAATAAAAGATCTTTTTTGGCCAAAAATGGACAATGAAAGTGAAACAGTACCAACCGAAAATGTCTTTGAATAATGGTTTATATTTCTTCTTCTTCTTTATGTACCGTGTCCATCAGGACGTAGGCTGTCATGACTCTCCACACCTTCCTGTCCCTTGTAGCTCTAAATAAACCTTGCATTTTTATTATTTCTCCTAAGCTTTTTTCTGTCACTCATTTACACAAGTTCATTAAGTATGTTGTTGTTTTCCTCTGCTCCACCCTTGACCCATAGCTGTCCAGTGAGGATCAGATTTTCCAAGCCTTCCTTCCTCATTATATGCCCCAGAAAACTCAAATGTTTTTTTTTTCTTTTTTTTTCTGGTGTTAAATATTAGTTTCCTTTTTGTTTTCATTTTGTCCAAAACTTCGTCACTCCGCGGTATCGTCAGTATCCTTCTGTAGAGCCACATTTCTGTTGCTTCAAGTCTCTTCGTCATCTTTAAAGAGATAGTCCAGCACTCATTTTCACGTGGGGTGGAGTTAATGATTTTCATATTACACGTCGAGTAAAGCGTTATATTGACATAACAACCGAATACCTCACTGACCAATCACTCTCTCTTTTTCCCGTTAAATATATATATATATATATATATATATATATATATATATATATATATATCCTTGGGTTTATAGTCTAACCAGTTTCATTCAGTTTCTTTAAGTTTTTTTTTATTTTTGTTTTCATCATTTTATCATTAAGTATCTTACATTGTGATTACAGAAGATCCGCCAAGAACGATTAAATGTAACACCCTGAACGAAAATTTTCTGTGGAGAATCAAGTGATTAAATCGCTTTCTATAAATCTTCGTCTAAGTCTAAATTTGTTCGCGTAATTTTTTATCAAAATTCCTCAAGCCTTTTCCTATGTATTATATGCGACAATTATTAGAGGTTTAGAATAAATCGTCCACTTCAAGTTTTATCTCATTATTTTGTTTTGTTTTAATTAAGACTTTTGTCGTGTTAAAAGTAGCTGTATTACCTGTTATGTTAAGCTTCGATAATTTTCTATCAATCATAGTTATAATAGAGCTGGTAGGTAAAATAATACATATTGCTTCATTCGATTTGTCAGAATGGTACTCTCTATTGTGAATATTTCTATTTTGAAATATTTGTGAGTCTTTTTCTTTCGCATTCAATATTAAATAGTTAAGATATTAGAAGAGATTAAAAATATTTTCAATGTATTTCTCCTCTTCATGTAAATATTAAGGGCTACAAACAAAAATAGGTTGATTGTTTAAGTAGAATACTTTGCAAAAGACCAGATTCCAGAAACCCTAACGAGAGACAGGCATACTCAAAGGTGAACCCATTATTATAGAAGTGAAAATAGCATTTATTGATGAGACGTCGGCAATTTTTAGGATATTAGCTATTAACAGAGAGAGACTTATTTTTGATTGTGATAGATGCTTATTAAATAAATTTAAGCATTTGTTAATATGAACGTTAGTATAAAAGTTTGTAACGTCTAAACTAGCCACAAGGTTATCTTTCATATTTGACCACATTTGACCACATTTGACCACATTTGTCACATTTGACCACATTTGACCACATTTGTCACATTTGACAACATTTGCCACATTTGACCAGGTTGTCTGAATTCTTATGATGTGATGGGCTAATTGTTTCAAGGAGAGATATCCAGTTATTTGTTATACTTTTCACCAGTAACGCATCATTCAAACATTTTTTCCCACTTTGTCATTAATTTTCCTAACGTTCATTCTAATATAAAATCTTTTTACATATATTATTCTCTCATAGATATCTCAATAGTTAGATAGACATATAAGTAGATAGATATACAGATAGATGGATAAAACCGAATTCTCTTATATAAAGATAGCACACACAACCTCCCCATATATATATATATATATATATATATATATATATATATATATATATATATGGAAAACAGATACCGTAAACTCATGGTAATATTTTATTTCGCATTACCGATACTAGTGTTTCGTTTCATCAGAACAAACGGTTTCAGCAATAAATGGATTCAAACAATTTTTCCAGGCACAGGCAAAAAAACAAAAAACAAAAAAACAACAAATATTTAAACCTAAAATATGCTTTAAAATAAAGATTCAATGTCGGGGAAGGGAAAGAGAGAGAAAGAGAAAGGGGAGAAAGAGAATGAGGTGTTACTTCTCACATCCGGTGAAAATACGTCAACCTCTCTGTTCTCATCCAATTCAATTCCTTTTCTATATTACTCAACTATATATCTCTAGATATACATATCTCCTCTTTCGCCCCCTTTCTCATATGCTCTGTTCTTTCATTGAGCTCTCTTTAGATTTAAATCCTCTTTGGTTATCCATACAGATTATCAATATATATATATATATATATATATATATATATATATATATATATATATATATATATATAGTTGCGCCAGCAACATAGAACAAATTATCAAGGACCAAATTATTAAAAAAGCAAAACTTAAGTAGGGATAATGCAGGCACGACGGGAAATTGCTGCAACTGCCGATATAAAAGTGAATACCCTCTATGTGGTAACTGTAATGTAGAGGGAGTTGTGTATAGAGCCACGGTATAGCGTGAAACTGACCGTGATAAAAATGTACACTGGATCCATGGTGGGCAGTTTTTAGAAAAGGGTGGAAGTATTCTCGATTTTATTTTAAACTAGCAAGGAATAGGAATTACACAAAACCTACCAGGTTCTATGGGACGTAAAAGAAAAAGAATGACAAAAACTCCTATATGAAATAGGCTATGTTTAAAAAAATGCCTGGGCATATAACATAGGGAGCGGAATAAACTGGCTTTGCCAGGAAGAAGAATTGGACATTATAACATATCCTGATCGATGCAAACTACATAATAAAAGATCAGCCTGCAAACACGCGAAAAATTCCTACTGACCAATGATAATCCCGGATAGGAGTACGTACTCAAATTTTGCCTCTCTCTTTCGCTCATTCAATCTCTTTTTCTTCCTCTTTCACAAATGTGTCAAATAAATTTCACAGAGGAGGTGCTTAAAATGGTGTCTATTTAATCAAAATCATCATCATATAATCATCATCAGCATAATATATTGATAATAATAAAAACTATAATATACTTATAAAAAAAATATACATTATTATAAACAAATAAAAGATAAAAATGGCCATACAAAAATATATATATAAACATATACGTATATATATATATATATATATATATATATATATATATATATATATATATATATATATTTCTATATATATATATAAACAAGAACATACAACTGCACATACATACCCATATATATATACAGATACACACACATAGATATTTACACATACACACACATACATATATAAAAATATGAATATATATACACATATATATCTATATAACAAGAATAACTAATTATAATCAAAATGATTGTTATCATAGTAATAAAAATAAAATATAATACTACTACTACTAATAATAATAATAACAACACATTAAAATTAATAAATGAAACATTATATACACGCACACACACACACACACATACACACACATATATATATATATATATAATATTAAATAATAAATAATTACAAATAATAATAATAACAAAAAATACTGGTAATGATAATAAGCAATATATGATGTAGGCATCTGCAAGATAATCGCATAAATAATCAAATACATCTACAGACCTATATACATGCACATACAAATACTTATACACATACAAACATACATACGAACGCATGCACATATATATCCTTGTGCACATATACAATAAAAAGCCAAAATCATAAGTGCATTATCCACAATGTAAATGCTTTTCGGGTAATTTAAATCTATTATATGTCGACACCTGAAAATAATTTCATTTCTTTCGTTCAATAGTTGGCCTGGATTTTTGCATTTAATTATTATGATTTATTTTCATATTAGGCATAGATTGCATCTATTCCGGAAGTTTTGGGGAGTTTTGATTGACAAATGATATCACATTTTATCTGTGAGGTGAAACCTCTATCTTTAGGTCTTCAGAGATGTTTAGAGAAAGCAGTTTGGTGCATTAAAGCATCAGTGAAGAAATACCTGTCATTGTAGAACGTCTATTTCCAACTCCTAGCAGAGATACCGATGTATACTTTTTATAATTAATATTTTCTTTTGGAAAGATCGTAGCTTGGTATACATTTAGAGATTACAAATACCTCCAACTGGGCAGTTGGTTTTGGTTCTACAATTGCAAGAGTGCCTGTTTTCTGATATGTTGCTTTCATAAAATGATTTTAAAATTGAGTACTCATATGGAAATATTTGAAATAATCTCTAGCAATTACAATTTACTATATTGATACATATTCATTTTATTCCGTGTACTTTCAATATATATATTTTGACACGATATATTTAATGAGACACACACACACACACACACACACACACACACACACACACACACACACACACACACACACACACATATATATATATATATATATATATATATATATATTAAAAAGAAGAGAGGAACCGCAAACGTTATTGGTTGTAATGGGGATTTTTTTTTTTTAAATATTATGATTTATTTTATTATGGAAAATAAAGCACAATATTTTTTTTAAAAAATCCACGTTACAACCAAAAATGTTTACGGTTTTTCTCTTCTTTTTAATATACACACTTTTCTCTCGTTGGAACTACTATAAACTTTTCCTTTTATATATATATATATATATATATATATATATATATATATATATATTTAACAATAAAAAATTATTAAAAAAATTTAAAAAATTATTAAAAAAATTATTAAAAAATTAAGAAAATTAAAATCTTCAGACACACTGGGTTGTAGATTAATATTCTTTCGTTTTTTTTTATTATTATTCCATTTAGATTCCTCGACTAGTTTCGCCCGAAATGGCCATCATCGGGAGGAGAAATATTTCTGTTAGCTGCTAGCGCTAAACTACAGAAACGAATATATATATATATATATATATATATATATATATATATATATATATATATATATATATATATATATATATATATATATATTCAACACGATTTTAAATATTAACGATGATGTTAAAATCAAATTAATCAATGTCCAGCTCTCATAAAGAACAATGAATATAACCATCTTATTTTGTAAGGAAGGATTTTTCTTTCTATCCAACATCAACAGGAATGTAGTTGAAATAGGTATAATTTCTTATATTTATAATTATAACTTTTTATACACAATCATCCAACAGATTTTAGTGACGTACGTAATCCATGTCTGGAAATGGAAAAGTACTGAATTTAATTTCAATAAGGCACATTTTTATCTTTGTGCTAACTTCCAGAATGTACTGCACTTACCTTAATTGTTATACTAAATAAAATTTTAACAAATAGGCTTGGCACTCGATGTCACAACGTAGCATCGGAAGGTCGACCTTGAAGTTGACATAGCCAGCAGATGCTGAATCGCCCTTCAGAACATATTGGTGGTTGCCCCAATATTTAAAACTAGCTGGGTTCATGATATACATATGTTGCTCAACCAGATGATAGGAAGTTTTATAAGCACCCCATCTGAGAAGGAAAAGACAGATTCTCTCTTACATCCCCGTGAGAAGAAGCTCAACGTTCAAAGTCCCCATCCTCAAAAAATATTCTCCCACATCGTCACCATTTCATGAAAGCCTGAAGTGAAGAAAGAATAATTTTACGTACGAAAGATTTTTTTTTCGCCATCTTATTAGTATTTAAAGAGTACAGCTTTAACTACTACATTAAATGAAACGCCAATAGCCAAAAATAGTATCGACAAAGCAACTGTACCAGAAATGACCCTAGGACACTAGATTCAAACAACGAAACTGTCCTGGGTAAGACGATAATCTACGTCCGACAGCAAGGCCACTGATCAGGAGGTTTTGAGGAGCATGGAATAACCTCTTAATTGATGGTGATCCCAGTTTCACCTAAGCTCGAGGTGGCAGCACCTGTTAGGATCCTAGCTATGGGAAAATAGTTAACCCCCAAACTGGGGTCAAAACATCTATATATAAAGACGATTGTCTTAACAAAGATAACATGCATTTCGGCAGAGTTAAAACCTTTGTCCTCGTTTGTAGAGGAGAATGGCGTTTGATCGGGACTGAATTTTTCTGGGTGGTGAAGCTCTCTACGTCGAACTAGACGGTGGTTTTCCCTACAATGGATGACGCAGATTCGAACCTTTTCGGAGATTAAATTATCTTTTTTTGAAGACTCTCAAATACACAGACCGACAGCTGTAATTGCCGCTGTTTGGAAAAACCGTTTGCTCACTAAAATCTACTAAAATGCAACATTTAAAGTAATAAGATAAGAGTATATATCTTATTGACGCCATGTGTCCTGTAATCAAAAACCAGGAATTGTCTGGCGAATCATTCAGGGGATACGATGAATCTTTCATTCATTCGCCTGTTTATAGTTTATCGGCGATAACAATTGCTGTTTTGATCAGCGTTCTTTTTATGAAAACTTTCCTTTACTTTCTTTTTTCTTGGTAGGTAACCTCGCCCCCGCCCCAGGTCAATGGTTCTTATGTCATTCAATACCAGCAAAACAAACCGCGGTGTAATGTTTAACAAGCTTGTCTCACTAGATTACTTACCACTGAATAATGAGTGACCTAGAAAATCGACAATGTCATCAAAATAAAGCTAGAAAAGTTTCATCACCAAACGTACTCTAAACTTGTTCCAGTCCTGATGTGCTGTTATTTTATTAATAGACTTCTCTCCATGAAAGTCTTTTGGGACCAAAGATCTTTCCAGATCTAAAATGGAGCTCGTATGTTCGTAACACTACTACAGAAGCTGGAAAAAAATGTTGGTTTCTAGTTATTTCTCCAAGAAAATCCCTACATCCTTTTGCTTGTGTTCTATCTTAACAAGAGTCAGATCAGACCGGATATTGCTATCACTGTTGCCATATCTGGTCTGGTGCCCTTGCCCTTTATCTCGAGGTTCTCGACAAAAGCGAATGTAGGAACTGTATTGTAATCGGTCTTAAATTGGCTTCTTAACTTCAGACACTTCCTCAGAGACGTGATGTGGCTTCCCTAGGTCTTTTCTACAAATCTACTGCTATTCCGAGCTTTTGCCCCTGGTACCCCGACGATATGAATTTAAGCGTGCTACTAGATTGGTATTTAAGTCCCACCCATTCACTGTTGAAATAGTTAAAAATAACCACCACTTCTACTCCAACGGTTTCTTTCTTCGCACTTCTCGCCTGTTGGATTCTATTCCTCTCAATTGTTTCCCTGAAACTACAATCTTCAAAAGTTTAAATGCAACGTCAATCGCTATCTTCTGTGACTCCGCTACACCCACTCTTTTCTCTCACTTTCTTTTTCCGTAACAACTTGCGCGCTCGTAGCACTCCTGCTATACTTGGGGTGAAATTCTTAAAAAATATATATATCTAAGTTGGTGCTGCCCAGGCCTCACTGTCCAGTCATGATAGAGTTGAAACGTGGCCTTGTGACGGATGGGCTATTTTCCACCATGCGCTCCCTATCTCATGGAAGAAACGTTACAAGGCTCTCACTGTTCTATTGCCATTACAATGGCAACTATTCAAACGAGCGACATTCTTAAATCCCAGCTGTTCAAAACTTCATAGTAAGGATCCACCATGTCATGTTCACAGTTGCAATGCATCCGTATTCCTTTTGGGTTCCTTTGATAAGGAGTAAGTTCCACTCGGACAAATATTTCCCTAGAACTGTTACTTTGGGAAAAGAACTCCCGAGAGGATGCTTACCTGATAGCTACTAACCGCTTCAAGTTCATCGTCAAGAGATATCTATCTATCTATCTATCTCAGACCTTATATATATATATATATATATATATATATATATATATATATATATATAGAGAGAGAGAGAGAGAGAGAGAGAGAAAGATAGATAGATAGATAGTTTGATAAATTTGTATATATCTATCTAATATCTCCACCAGTGTTTTCATAGGTACCTATCTATTCATCCCTCAATCTATCTATTTTCAGATACATCTATTTGATTATCTGTCATAGTCTGTTTATATCTATCTATCTATCTATCTATCTATCTATCTATCTATCTATTTATCTATCTATCGAAGTCCATATATATATATATATATATATATATATATATATATATATATATATATATATATATATATATATATATATCTGTGTGTGTGTGTGTAGATAGATAGATAGATAGATAAATTTGTTTCTATCTATTTGTTTATCTGTCTTAGTTTCTATCTATCTATCTATCTATCTATCTATTTTTTTCACTGTAAATCCTGAAAAAGTCAGGGTTGTAGTTATCAGAGGATGATTCTCCCGAGGAGATGCTTTCCTGAAAACTACAAACTTAGCCTCTTCTTATCCAGAGCAAATCATTGTCTATCTTATAAATCCTCACAATATGCAAGTCTTGCTACCTCCTTTACAGGAATCTAACTCAGTAACCTTCTTCGTTGAGCGGAACGGCGGCCTTGTATTTGGTGAACTAAAGTAAAAAGAACAAAAAAAAAAAATAAAAAACAACAGCAAGATTCAGAAACTGTATGCCGGACGGCTGAGGTAGTTTTGTATCTGATTTTGGTGACGGGGTTCATAATCAGATAAAAGCCGGTATTTCGAACGCTGAATTGCAAGGTTGGCAGAAACAACGCATTTTGCGGAAGTTCGCACTAGACTCTTCTTACTCTTGTAGAATTCGTTATTCTTTTGCTGTTTTCGATTTCTTTACTGTTCTTTGAATTCTTTCTCTCATTCGTTTTGGTTTATTTATTCTCTTCCCATGTATTATTCTCTTATTTTTTTCTTAAATATTCTTATTTTTTCTTTTTTTTTTTTTTCTTTCGTCTTTCATCATTATTTTTCCTTTTTTTTCCCCGCCTTTCTTTTTCTGGATGCCCGGGTGATGTAATGGATAGCGTCTTGGAATGAGAAATTGGAGAGCCGATTTCGAATTTCAGTCGGGTTTGTAACATTCCCTTACACCCAAATATCTTTAGGAAAAGTATGAATCTATTGATTACCCAGTCATGGAATAAATAGTAGGACTCGATCTAAAAAAAAATCTTTCTTATTTTAAAAGGAAATTGTTAATGCAATATTCACTCGGAAAAATAAATATTCCTACGATTCAAAAAACATAATTCGGATTTAAATAACCTACAAAGGGTTGATAATCTGTAAAAAAAAAAAAAAGCCATCAAAGTCAGAGTTTCTTTTTCTTCGTTTTTTTTTGTATTTGTCGCCATTTGTACTTGTTTTTTTCTTTTTCTCTTTTTTTTTCCTCATTTTTTATTTTTTCTTTTCTTCTTTTCTCTATATTTCTGCTACGGCCATTGTATTTCTTCCTTTCTGCGATTTTCTATATGTTTCTGGTTTTTTTCTATTTCTTTCTCTCTTTCTTTTTATCTTTCCTTCTTTCTTAGTTGCTTTCCGCAGCTTTTTACCGTCTCTCAAAATAGTTTTCAAAACATTTTCGAATCCATAGAAAATCTTTTCCTACATTTGTTTAGTTCGTTCATTTCTATGTCTCCCACTTTAAATTTTTTTTCATTCTAGAATTCACTGAATGAACTACATCACTTTTTTTTAAATGCATTAATCAATTATTTATTTTCTTTAAGCTTTTTGGATATTTTTATCGACCTCTTTGTTCATACTGCCTCTTTCCCTTTTCTTTGTTTAATCCTTTTCGTTTTTTTTTTTCGTTCTTTCAATTGCTACTACCTCTTTCTTTCTTTCTTTCTTTCTTTCTCCCCCACCCCATCCAGCCATTTCTCTGCCCACTTCGTTTAAAATCGGCAATAGTAGGTCGCATTTATGCGCCCCCTCCCCCACATCTCGTCACATGTTGCCGGCGCTGAGTCGGCGAAGGGAAAGGGTAGCAGTATAGGTTACTGATGGATCGATATGTCATTCGATTAACCAGACAGGGCAGGCATGCGTCTCTGGCCTTTTTGGATCGATACCCCCGATCGATTGAACGTAACCCTAATCTGATTTCCAGTAGAAGAGTACTTGCAAACACCGTGTCTATTTCTGTCCTCACGAGCATATGATAATGCTTTCATTGCGCAAGTTACTCAATCTGTTTTTCCCCTCCCACTTTCTCATATATATATATATATATATATATATATATATATATATATATATGCAAGCGCATATCTGTGTGTGTGTGTGTGCGTGCGTGCGTGTGTGTGTGGATAGTATCATGTCATTGTATACTTTAGGGGGTTCTTTTCTTTCTTTTACATAAGATATAAATATTAGACTTTGCAAATGGGACTTATTACAAGTCTAATGTTCTCAATAAAAGCTTTGCCCTTTCATATATATTTTTGTCTGAAGACGACAAATGTTGTTCTTTTTATAATTCAGGAAACACAGAATGTGTTCAGTGAAGTACAAAATTATACGTAATCTTTGCATTCCCAGTAGTGAATAATTAGGAAGCCAGGTTGACTAAATACACTGTCCTGTGGATAAATTTGCTTCCATCTGCATTTTATCAGATAATTATAGGAGAAAAATTTATAAAAAAAAATCTTGCTTCACTTTTTCTGCCTCTGTATGCGTGTCTTTGCCTCTGTTTCTCTATCCCCCCTCTCTCTCTCTATTGTTTTTTCTAACATTTTTAGGCATTTCAAACAACGTGCCTGGCCGTGTACACAATTCCGGAAAATCCTTATTGAAAACACAATTATACTTAAACATGAAAACAATAAACAAAAACTAAAAATTCTTAAACCTATATACAGAAAACAGTTGAAACCTAACCTGAACAAAATAAACTAGGAAAACTACAAATATTCTTAAATGCCTATAATTGATAACAGAAGACATTGGTTTATACCAACGGCTTCCCATACTTCTCGAATTCACTCTCGAGTGGTCATGTGTGATGCCACGAGCTGCGGTGCGATTTTCGCCTGCAGTGGATCGTACGCACGAGTTTTTCGTTGCTTGGAAATTTTCCATGCAAACAAAACAGACTATTATTGTTGCTATGTCCGTGTGTTGTTTAATTTAGTGTAATGTACTTGTCATCTCTGATGATGGCGTATGTAAGCCGAAAGCTTAGATAGGATTAAAAAACATGTATCAATATGGTGATTTTCTTTCGTCTTTCAATGATAATGTCATTAAGCTTATTAGACAATATGAAAAGGAATTCGCTTAAAATAAATAGACAAACCTGTCTGACACGAATGTTAACTAGCATGTTAGCATGCAAAAACATCGGTAGCTGCATTCGTCACAAGTGAGAAAAATTTAAATCTGGCACTTTACTCCAATTGGCTCATTCGCTTGCTTAAACTCAACGTTGATTCTGATTCCGCAGAACTGGGTTGTGTGTGAAAAAGTATTTGTTGTTAACATTCTTTTTTCATTCGGTTTTTCCAGTTACGTGTCTTTTTTTAAAGCTGATCTTTTTGTGTTCATTTTGTTTATTTCTTTTTTCATAACAGATTTAATGTTTAGTATAGAGCTTAGAAGTAAGGTATGTAGCAACATCAGCACGGAAAAGGGCACTCCTTTAAAGGCAAGGAAGGCAAAAATATTTGAAGTCAAGTGATCGCGATTGCTGTATGAGTCGTACGATTTTTGAATTAAGCATGGGAAAACGCCGGGCCATGCTGTTAGTAACTCATATTAATTTGTATCTCACACCTTAAAACCGTGATTTAACTTCTCTCTTTAAAAGTTCCCTCGTTTAAATTTTATTCCCCACCCTCAGCTTAAGGCCTTTACTGTTCTTCTTCTTCCCTTACACATCTCTGTAGAGCTTTCATACATTTCCCCCTCTTCCTTGTTTCTCACTCCCATACATAACACTGTCAGTGATTTCTTGTCCGTCATATTAAACGAAGTATGCATAAAAATGTAGTTGCCTCAATTAAACGATTATATTGAATCAACTGCGATATCTACTGCTAGAAAAGGTGGTTCACTCTGTCGAGCTAGACAATTTTTCACCCCAGAACCTTGCATGTTTATACACCTGTTATTCGTCTCTACATTGAATATTTTTGCCACATCTGGTCTGGTGCAACTGCTATGTATATTGGGATTGTGGATAAATCCAAATAAGACCTGCAATATCGTCGGTCCTGATTTGTCATATCGGTTTCAATCGCTTTTATTCTTTTGGCAACAAAGAAAAGAGTTTTGAGCTGTTATGTGACATATGTACTCCTTTACACAGCTTATGTTGGCCGATCTTCTCAAAGATGAAGAAGAGACTCGAGGCAAAAGCTAGGCAGAGTATTACGAGACAGGAGGATTTCTTTGGTAACAAAGGAAAGGGTGTTGGGCTGATACGTGACAAATGTCCTCCTTTACGGCAGCAAATGATGGACAATCTCCTCAAAGATGACGAAAAGACTCGAGGCGGTGGAGGTATGGTTCTACAGTAGGATGCTAAGGATATCATTGACCGAGCGTGTGAGCAACGATGAGGTCTTGAAGAGGATGCAAACAAGGAGGAGGCTTATACTTAACATCAGAAAGAGGCAGCTGAAGTTTCTGGGACACATAATGAGGAATGAGGGTCTGGAGAATCTCATACTAAAAGGTTGAATAGAGGGAAAGAGAGACAAAGGAAAACAACACATGGCATACCTAGCGGGCTTAAGCAAAGTGGATGACAGAACTTAGTCGGGGGGGGGGGGGCTGAGGCGGCAGTGGGAGTAAACTTGTTGAGATCTGCAAGGGATAGACGGAAGAGGAGAGCTATGATCGCCTACGTCCTGAAAGGAAGTGGCACATAGAAAGAAAAAGAACCTATTTTCCCAGTGACTTTTCTATACGTATTTTCATGGTAACTGTTTTGTTAAGCTTTGCTACCAGGATTTCACGAATTTAAGCGCAGTACTAAATTGGAAGTTAGGTCTCACCATTTTACCGCTGAAATTACTAAATGCGACCGTATGTTCTTTTCTAATAGTTTCTTCTTTGGCACTTCTTGCTTGTGGGACTCTCTTCCAACTTCTTGCTTTCCTGTCAACTCAGATCTTCAAAAATTTAAATTCAACGTCATTCGTTATCTTATGTCCTCCTTGAGTCGTGGTCTGTTATTTGTTCCATCCTTTCTTCAACCTTTGGAAATTGCGAAAATAATCGGCATGTCCTTTAAAAATTCTGGATGATTCTGACGCAAGCCTGATAAACGCTTTTTTGTAGATTTTATCTGTAGCATGTTTTAAGAGGAGATCTCTCTCGGTAAAGCTATGAAATATTACGCGTTGTTGTAGCGAGTAAGTTTAGAAGAGCACCAAGTTGTGTATCCTAACTGAAATATCAAAACTATTTGGCTATCTTTAAATAGTATTTATACAATAAAAACGTTATTAAAAACGATAGACGTTCTTGTTTATCAGTCATCTTACTTATTATAAAACGCAGATTGTGTGTGTGTGTGTGTGTGTGTGTGTGTGTGTCTGTACGTTTATATATTGGATCGCATTTTCTACATTTTTCAACCGATTTCAACAACACTTCAGAGGACTACGCAAAATTAACTTGCGGTGGTTCTGAGAGCGCCAAAAATTGGAAAAACACAATTGTTTTTGCACGAACAATTTGGAAACACGATTAATGAAAGGGGGACAACTCATATCGAGTTATACTTATTAATATCGAGTTATCGAGTTATACTTATTATAAAACCCAGGTTGGTTGTTTGTGTGTGTGCGTGTGTTCGTTTATATATGGGATCGGATTTCCTACATTTTTCAACCGATTTCAGCAAAACTTCACTTTTTTTTTTGGCAGGTAGTGTTTCTTATTGTCTTGCACACTTTTTTCTTTATTTTACATTCAGAATGCTTTAAAAATTCCATTTACAAGACAATTGTTTATAATAAAATTCTATTCAATCGGTAGACTCATAACGATTGAAAACAATGTTTTTGTTTGAGTTTGACCAATTCGTAAAAAAAATAAAAATAAGTAAGACATGCGTGTCCGTCAACCTTAAACAATAATCTTTGTCAATTTTATTTTTCAGTCTTTATGATGGTCGATACTTGATCTATCTCTTACTGTTACATCCCCGGGCAACGCCGGGCTCTACTGCTAGTCTTTTCTAAATTGCAGATGTAAAAAGAAAATCAAGCCTGCGTTCAAGCTTTCGACTCATATGCGCTATCTTCAGGGTTGTGAGAAAAATAAACGAAAATAAAATAAAATTCATTCAGTTGTGTGCCATCCGTGACACACGCTTAGGCGATCATGTATGACGAGGAAAATATTTTTTACCGCAGTAGGTTGCCATTTCTTTCTGCGGTAAACCTGTTGCCATTCAAGGCTACAGAACCCGCTCTGTCCTATTTACCCATAGCTAGCTGGGTAGTAGAAGAGGTTAGATACCTTTCCCAAGGGTATTAGCAGGTAAGTGAACGTAATGGATTCGACTGGAATTCGAACTCGGCTCTCCGATTCTTCAATCCGGGCCGCTACCCATTACTCCACCGAAGTGTGTTATGGCGTTCATTTTTCAGAAGTGTACACAGCCTTGACTTCGGTTATTTATTTGCATTTCTTTTTACATAAATTACGCCTGAGGGTGGTGTATCTTCATCTATACATAAAGACGACCTTTGATAGAAAAGTATGAGCAAATCAGTCCATGTACTAATAACTGTGTTACCCAACCAATGTAGCTCTAATGTCATCGCTAAAAATGGTTAAGTAGTTAATTTTTAAGTACTTCGTGTTGTAATCTTTACTAAAAGGTGGTCATTATTTTCTCTACATTTTAACCATTATTCTAATTCTCTTGCACATATTCCCTCTATTTTAACCCGTCACATCCTCTTTATCAAATATATTCTTGCTGGGCAATTCACTTTTCTCGATTATCACTGTCTTAATTATCCGTGAATTTCTCTCTTTGACGTACCTCTTGCCAGGTTATTATGGCTATAGCGCCAAGGTTTTTCATGGTTGTTTTCATTTATCTGGGAACTTTGTTTAACTTTTTCGTAAGTTCTAAACTTATGATATTATCGCTCAATGGCATTACAATATCTCATTTCTCATGTGAAGTCGTATCTTTCTGAGGATAATTTGCAATACCTGAAATAAAAATAAAATAATTATACTATGCATATTGTATATTCATCATATGAATAATCGTCGACTTCATTACATACATTTACGCGGGAAAATGTATGAATCCAGCTCTTCTAACCCCAGGCTATGGTTAAATAATAATCATCATAATAATAATAATATGCGGAAAAAATATGATGAAACTGTCAGCCATATTATCTCAGGATGTCCGGAACTAGCAAAAAATGAAAATACCCACAGACATAACAAGGTAGTGATATATGTGCACTGGAAGATATGCAAGAAGCACAAAATCGAAACTACTGAGAGATGTTATGGGCACCAACCAGACACAGCTACAGAAAAGAGCGATGTAACGATCTTCTGTCACATGCCAATTCAAACTGACAGGGGAAATAAAAGCCAACAGACCTGATATTATCATAAAAGACGAGAAATTCAGGAAGTGTAGTACCATCTGACAGGAACACCTCCATAAAAAAATTATCGAGAAATTGTCAAAATACAAGGACCTGGAGATCGAGATTAACAGGATGAGACTGTACTAGTAGTAGTCGGAACTCTGGGCCTCGTGAGAAAAGGAATGGACAATTTTACTAACAGTGTTACAGGTAACATCAATATACAAGTTGCCCAAAAGGTCGTCGTACGAGGTAGATTCCATATACAAAAAAGTGCTATTAATTAAATGACAGTTCTTCTATAGGGCCTAAGCACCATAGTTTGGACCTGGCTCTACAGGATACAAAGTAGTAAATATACACTAATGATAATAATAATAATATTTAAATAATAAGACTTGTATCTGGAAAAAAAACATTAAAAATTTGTTCATGTAAAATTCAGTAACCAAACAATGACGGAAAAGTCTTAGCCAGGTATTCATTTAATATTCAATTCTAAGAATCCCTAGATTTTATCGGTAAATTTCAGAAAGTTGTCCATACATTTCAAGTATCAAGTTCTGTGTCAAGGAAAACATATTATGAATGACGTAAAGAAAAAAAACAAGTCTCGATAACTTCTTTTAGACAACCTGTACAATTATTATATCAATATACAGTGGCACAAGAAAAGTTTTTAGCCATGAGAAATAAGCTACATCCAGTTTCAAAATTTAATTACGTAATCCCAATTACGTATATATCGTGCATCAAACTGCGATTTGTGTTATCGTTGAAACTTGAAAAAGTATTAAATTGCAGTAATCGAGGAACCATCACCTTGAGTGTCAGATCCAGGAAGTAGCGGTCCGTGGAAAGAAAAATCTACTCGAGTGGAAGTTACATCTCACCAGAAAATACGAAAGAAATGAGAATAGTTCGCCATAATGTGCATGGCATATCGAATCCTAGCCGTGAATGTGAGAGATAGTAGAACTAAAGAATGTAGTTCGTCTGAGCACTTTCAATGGGAATCCTTTTTTTTCTAATAAAATTTTAAGCCTTAATATATATATATATATATATATATATATATATATATATATATATATATATATATATATATATATATATATCCTTCCAATCCCTTGAGGAACATAGAGCCGTATGATATCGTTGTAGTTTCTATAATAAGCCAGTTTTTAAGTGAGTAGGGTGTTAGCCTACTGCACAACCCCCATCCTGATCGCCCATCATATGTTATTTGGGCACAAGGCCATTAGTATATAGTTTCCAATGAAAATCGAATCACTTCACTGCAAAGTTTTAAGAGAGTGGCTTGCTGAAAAACACCGGAACGCACAACATTCAAGGCAAAACATTAGCGTTCGACAGGTGCAACTAGTACGATTCGAACGCAGTATCTCTTTGCTGCTAAACTAGTTCGCCTTTCTTTAGCCTAGGGCGAGGCGCCATAATATACATATACGTACATGCCACAGAGATAGCGCTGCACCTGTGCTTCATCGATTTTACATGTATTGCAGTTGCAAAGATCGGCCAATAATGAATGCGCATTTAAGTGTAGCAGTCAACAATTTTCGATTTGACCATTTTGGGGTAATAGACTTTCAGTGACAATCGTTC
>OZ010583.1:25761837-25794337 GCA_963932145.1 Acanthosepion lycidas | reverse complement strand
TTGAAATTGCCACGTAACAGTTAAAATCTATCTATTAGGTTGGTGCAAAAATAATTTCGTTTTCTCACATAGTAACATATGTTAGAAAACGAAATTATTTTTGCACCAACCTAATATCTATATAGCTGTGCCATTCTTCACAGCTATCACTTTAATTCTTCTTACACGATAGAGTATTTATATTTATTTGTATATGATCGTATACTTATCTATATTTACCCATTCGGTTATCTATCTATCTATCTATCTATCTATCTATCTCTCTCTCTCTCTATATATATATATATATCGTACATATAGTGGTGGTTTTAATAAAACAGTGCTTGTTTCTACCATCATCGAATGACTTTGCGCAATATATAATATAAAAACAGCAATGCTCTCTCCATATATTTTTGGCAGTTAAAGAATAATGGTTATACAATTATCACCTGGGATATTATAGCTAGAGCCAAATCTTATAACGAGAATGGTAATAGATGTAACTTATATCATGTTGAAAAACTGGTGATCTCAAAACACATAAATTATCCTGGCTTATTAAACAAAACATACGAATTGATAGTTAAATGTAGTCATAAAAATAAATTACTTCTTAAATACGTTAATCCAGATTAATTTATGCAATTTATGGTTTGTAATATCACTTTATGGTTAATATAAAAATGATTATTTACAAACACACACACACACACACACACACACATATATATATATATATATATATATATATATATATATATATATATAAATCTCGTATATTTTGAAATTAAAAAATCCTGTAATCCAATTATAATAAATAGCATATTTTTTAAATTGAAATTACGTAACGGTCAGTCTATACACAGCACCTGAAGATTGCATGTGTATGGGACTCAGAGCTGTACAATCGCTCAGGAATATGTATATTTATTAATATATATATATATATATATATATATATATATATATATATGTGTGTGTGTGTGTGTGTGTGTGTGTGTGTGTGTGTGTGTGTAAATTTATCTCTATTCGTATCTATCTCTCGTACTCTTTCCCGTCAATATGCGATTCCACATCTCATCGATATAATACACGAAAAATAAGTAATATATATATATATATATATATATATATATATATATATATATATATATATAAGGATAAGTCAGAAATTTTCAGCTATTTTGCCAGAGCAAAACTTTAGGTCTATCCCGCCGTTTTCTTCATACGCGAGCTCGTGTTTGGTACAATTTTTTTACACAATATCTAAATTTGAGATTGATCACGCCAGCTCTCTTGCCGCTGTTACATTATAAACATGGCCGCTCCGCTAGCAGTTTGCATCAAGTAGGAACGAATAGCAGTTATCCGAATCTGTAGAGAATATGCAACCTCATCCCTGATAACACACCGGTTCACCATTCCCATCTCTCGATCTTGCTTAATCTTCTCCTCCATGATGGAATTGACGGGCGTTCTCTTCCTTCTTAGTGCTTTACGCTTGTACGGCCACTTTTAAACATCTCGATCCAAACATACATAAATCTACGCGGTATTGCACTGTCACCGTAACGTTTTAAAAGCCTCCGATGAATTTCAGCCCTTGACACACATTCCAACCAGAGGAATCGAATCACTGCTCTTTGTTCCTCTTATGGTGCACACTGCTAGCGGAGAGGCCATGTTTACACTGCTACAGCAGGAAGAAAACAGGTGTGATCAACTTCAAATTTCGATCACGTGACCATAATATTAGGTTGGTGCAAAAATAATATCGGTTTTGACGTTAAAAATTACGTCAAAAACCGACATTATTTTTGCACCAAACTAATATCTACTATAAACAGGTAATGACAAACCTAACGATATGTTATGGCGAATGCGGAAAACTTTTTACATACCCTCGCCTATACATATGTATAATTCACAATAATTTGCACACATCGCTGTAGGAACAGAAAAAATGGTAGGCATGTGAAAATTTCAGCCATGTAAGCATCGTGAATTAAAAAGGAGGCTTATCGAGAAATGAAAATGAGTAACGCACCCTGTTACTTCGAGATACAAACATGTCAACTGTCCTGTGTATGATGATAAAATACATTCGCGTCCCTGATAATCCTGTATCCGACTGCAAGGCCTTTGAGCAGGAGGTTTTGAGGAGCGTAGAATCACCTCTTAATTGCTGGTGTTCCCAATGCACCCTGACCCGGGGTGGTAGCACCTGTTAGGTTCCTAGTTATGGGCAAACAGGTAACCCCCAAACTGGGGTCAAAACACAATAAAAGTGTAAAAAATAGATTTTAATACCAGAAATACTTTGTAAAAATTATTACCATCAATAAACTTTAGAAGAAAAAAAATATTACGAGCTATACGTCATTGAAAAAAAAAAATTACCAGCTATACAATTTTTGAAAAAAAATATTACGAGCTATACGTCATTGAAAAAAAAAAAAATTACCATCTATACATTATTGAAAAAAAATATTACCAGCTACACATTTTTTGAAAAAAAATATCAACGATACATTTTTGAAGGAAAAAAATACCAGGGAAAAGATACTGAAGAAAAAAAAAATATTACCAAAAATAGATTTTTTTGAAGGAAAAAAAATATTAGTATTTCTCTATATTTCAGTGATGAGGTATTATGTACACTATATTCATTATGGTGGAGTAGCACCCATTACTTTGGATTCTTGATATTCATTCTTTGGAAAGAGCTGTCACCCATGGTTAGAGCGCCAAAATCCATTTCTAGGAGGGAGAGAACGATTGGTTTCATGCCACTGCCAACATTATCTGTCTATATTTCTGAGATGAGATAATATGTACACTATTATTCGGACTATTGTCCTCATCCATGTCGCCATGTTTATCACAACGTTTCAGCCGTTGTACGATCCGGCTTTCTTCAGATGGTTGGAATGTCGAACGGAAACCTTTATTTCGCCCAATGGGATAGACTGTTCTAGTTCCAAGTGCCATGTTTAATGGGTGTCAGTTATCAGTTATCTCCTGTTACTTTCCCCCTTAAAGTTCTCCACTGCCTTAACCAGGTATTGAGGGCACATGGCACAGTGGATAAAGACGTTGGTTAGATCCAGTGACAGGATCCAAAGAGTGTGAGTTCAATACCCGGTTAAGGCAGTGGAGAACTTGGAGAAGGGAATTAATAGGAGATAACTGAAAACTGATATCCATAAAAAATATGGCACGTAGAACTATAATAGTCTAATCAGTGCGCAAAATAAAGGGTTCAGTTCGACATTCCAGCTACCTGAAGAAGGCCTGAGCGTACAACGGCCGAAACGCTGTAATAAATATGGTGACATAGATGAGGACACTAGTCAGAATAATGTACATATAGTAGAGTTTTATCCCTTGTTTCTTGTTTAGAATTAGGTTTCCAGTTCCTTCTAATGTTTGCTTCAACTCTATACTTCTAAGTTCGACTGTCATCCGATTCACCCTCCTCCCCAGTCTTTTAAACAGGGGTAGAGTTTTATCCCTTGTTTCCTGCTTAGGAATGGTCTGCTGGTTCCTTCTAAAGTCTACTTCAGCTCTACATTCCTAACGCGTGTTTTTTTCCTAGGTTAATATAAATCCAGACAATAACTTTCTAACTTGAGTTGCTCTTGGGCCTTGTTAAATATTAATAAAAAACAAGAAAAAGAAAAAAAAGAGCCTTTTACTGAGTAAATATAAGTGTGAATAAATAATGATACAAAGTGATCCAAGAAATCTAGAGAGAAATTAGCTTGTTCACAATTAATCGACGTTGAATTATTCCCAATCTAACGTTAATTTTGTTGCAAAGCCAAAAGTAACCTGTGAGATTCCAACATGCCACTGATTCTCTAATGCTAAAACATACAGATATATAATTATCGGGTATATTGCTCGGATTCTAACGTCTTCCATCACCAGCTTTCTGTTTCTTGAAAATCAGTTTGGCAGAACGCACAATTTCTACAGATAACTCTTAGAAGCGCATCGCTTTGATCCAAGACATAACGCATTGATACGGGGCGGGCGTGAATATCACTACGTAAAGCGACCCTTTATTTTATAATTATGCAAAATTAGTATTAGATCCCCAACATCTGACTATATTTTTGAGATGAGGTCTTGTAATTACATACATTATTTAGGTGGTCCGCACTGTTGTCCAAATCTTTATTGTCATATTCACGACATTTCGGCTGTTCTACGCTCCGCTTTTCTTCAGGTGATATACGATGGAATTTCGAACCGAAATCTTTATTTAATCCATTTCGGTAGATTGTTCTAGTTCCACGTGCCATGTCTCTACAACATATCTCAGTTTCAGTCATTTCCCTTTAACTCAACTTTCTAATGAATTATTCACCCCAGTCGTGGCCAGGTATTGAACTCACAACTCTTTTGGTAAAATCTATGGATTACTTCAGCCAACGCTTTTATCCAAGGGGCTATGTGTCCCCAAAGTATATCATCTGAAGAAGGCCGGAGCGTGCAACGGCGTGAATATGAATTATGAATTTTGTTACAAAGCCAAAAGTAACCTGTGAGATTCCAACATACCACTGATTCTCTAATCCTAAAACATACAGATATATAACTATAGGGTTATATTGCTCGGATTCTAACATCTTCCAGCTTTCTGTTTCTTGAAAATCAGTTTGGCAGAGCTCACAATTTCTACAGATAACCCGTAGAAGACTAAAATTGCCCTCAAAATGTAAATAGTATTAGATCATTGCAAAAGTTCCTGCCCGCTGAGAAAATTAGAAACAAAATTTTACATACAAAAACATTTATTCTTCAGTTCGAATGTGTCATATCAAGAGAATACGGTCGGTGCGGGAAGCTTTGCCATTTCAAATCTTTAAGCTTCCCCAAGGTCTATTTTGCAACATGCTGTCTTGCGTTGTCGTAGTGACAAATGGCATCTTTTCGATTTGCCAAAATCGGCCGTTTTTCTTGAACCCAAGTCTCTTCAGATGGTGAAAGGCAGTTGAGATATTAGTTTTCTCACCGACAGGAAACGTTTCCATCGAAAACTTTGGTTTATTCTCCGGGATGGCAAGTAAAGCGTTTTCATAGATTTCGGAGGTTCACTCGGAGTGTTGTTAATCTTTTAGGTTAAAATCACCGTGGAGAAATCTGTTAAATCCTTTTTGACCCTCCAAAGTGCTGGAGCACGATCCAAATAAATCTTCTGAATGTTTTCTTTTACCCCCACCTCCCGACTCTTACTTTTTTCTGAAATTCATAAATCATAACGTACAATTTTTCATCCTTCGTTTTTCAGGCATTCATTTGTAGACAAAACGCCAACATTCGGTGCCAAAACAAAAGTCAGTATCAAGTTGCAGCCATTTTGTATTAACAATAAAAATCAGGCACAAAATTTTGCAATCATCTGATAAATATCTAATCTTGTAACCTAATAGATATCTAGTAATTTAAATTTAAAATATACCTTAACGTTGAAGACCGCGGCGTAATTAGCTTATTAGCTATGAAATACCAGTCGATTGGTTCTTTGATGCCTTATCCATATCTTTGAATTCAGAAAAATTCTTCTCCTCGAATGGCTATCACCCAAGCCTACAGTACCCAGTCTACTATTTAACCACGTTATTTCAAAAAAGGAGAATTGAAAAAAGATGTTCTTTCAGGCCGTCGGCGAACATGATTCTTTTATCGGTCGGTGCAGGATTGTTTCCCATTTCAACTCTTTAAGATTCCACAAGGTCTATTTTGCAACATACTTTCTTGCGTTGTCGGAGTGGAAAATGGCATCTTTTAGAGTTGCCAAAGTCGGCCGTTTTTCTTGAAGTCAAGTCTCTTCAGATGGTGAAAGGCAGTTGAGATTTTTATTTTCACACCCATAGAAAACGTTTCCATCGAAAATGTTGGTTTATTCAGCGTGGTTGATCGTTTAAGTTAAAATCACCCTGAAGTAATGTTTTGTTTTTTGGGTGTTTTTTTTTTTTTTTTTTTTTTTTTTTTGTCGTAGTTCCGACGCTTCCACATTTCCGAAATTCATAGACGCATAAATATGGCGAAAGTTTAATTTTTCATCCTTCATCTTTAAGGCATTCAGTTGTGGACAAAACGTCATCATTCAACAAAGTCTGACTCGCAAGTAAACGATGAAAGGTTTCAATCTAGAACACTCCAGAAATAGGCGCCAATCAAACGTCAGAGTCAAGTTGCAGCCATTTTGTATTAGCAATGGAAATCTGGCACGAAATTTTGAATGATCTCATAAATATCTAATCTTGTAACTTAATAATTATCTAGTAATTTAAATTTAAAATATACCTTCAAAACGTTGAAGACTGCGGCGAAAGCCTTTTGATTATTAGCTATGAACTTGCCACGACTTTTCGACTGGTTTCTTGTTGCCCCCTTCATGTTTCTGAATTCAGAAAAATCCTTCTCTTCGAACAGCTATCACCAAGTCTAGATTACCCAGTCTGCTCTACGATTTAACGATAGGTGAAGTGAAATAAAAGTTTTTTTTTAGGCAGTCGGCGAATATGATTTCTTTATGGATTTCTTTGGAAAGATGGTGGAGTAGACCCCATTGATTTGGATTCTTGATATTCGTTCTTCAGGAAGAGCTTTCACCCATGGTTAGAGCGCCAAAATCCATTTCTAGGAGGGAGAGAACGATTGGTTTCATACCACTGCCAACATTATCTATCTATATTTCTGAAATGAGATAATATGTACACTATTATTCGGACTATTGTCCTCATCTTTGTCGTCATATTTATAACAACATTTCGGTCGTTGTACGCTCCAGCCTTCATCAGGTGGTTGGCATGTCGAACGGAACCCTTTATTTCGCTCACTGTGGTAGACTGTTTTAGTTTAACGTACAATGTTTAATGGATGTCAGTTATCAGTTATCTCCTGTTAATTCCACTGCATTAACCGGGTATTGAACTCACACTCTTTGGGTCCTGTCACGGGATCTAACCAACACCTTTATCTACTGTACCATGTGCCCTCAATACCTGTTTAAGGCAGTGGAGAACTTGGAGGGGAAAATTAACATGAGATAACTGATTACTGACACCTATTAAACATGGCACTTGGAACTAGAACAGTCTATCCCAGTGGTCGAAATAAAGGGTTCAGTTCAACATTCCAACCACCTGAAGGAGACCGGAGCGTACAACGGCTGAAATGTTGTAATAAATATGGCGAAAAAGATGAGGACAATAGTCCGAATAATGTAAATAGTGCACATGATTAGGGGGAACAGAGCGTAACAGACTAGAATTTCTAGTCTTCTCGCAGATTCCATAGTTCACACCGATAATCAATGCTTACGCTAGTCGCGAATCCCTTGAGCAATCTGATTAATTAGTAAATAAATAGTCTTATAGACATTTATTTTATAGTACGGTAGTCCACAACTGAAAACTGAAGGCGAAAGATGCCTTCTAAAATCTAATCAAAGTTTTAAGAAACAGAAATAATCTTTAGAAACAAAGAAAAGAGTACTGAACTGTTAAGTAATTTCACCCCTTCTCTATAGCAATTACTAGCAGCATGGCCCGGCGTTGGCCGTGCTTGATTAAAAAATCGTACGACTCATAGAGCAATCGCTAAAAACCGACATGCGGTTCAGGCGCAATCTGAGCGTATCGGTTTTTGGGTTATATCGATTTTCAGCGCTGATTAGGCGTCAGTGGCCATGAAACTTCTGGATAACATTTCTAATGATAGACTCTAAGAGAGTGTCAAATTTGGTTGAAATGCGATCATTCCTTCTGTAAGCAGTTTTTTTCGATTAGTCAGAACTCAAAAATCGGCCTCCGTCATGTCCTTACGGCAGCCATTTGCAAACTTGTGGCGAAAACCGCATCGAAATCGGGTGAGAAATGCGGCCTGGGCGAGGCAACAACGCCCACGACAGACACACAGACAGACAACAAGAGAAATATAGATAGTAGATTCCCGGGTGAAGAACCGCCCTGGGTATGACGATAAACTAGATCCTCGTCCTGGGTTAGACGATAAACTACGTCCAACAGGAAGGTCACTGAGCAGGAGGTTTTGAGGAGCGTGGACCCACCTCTTATTTTCTGGTGTTTGCAGGTCCATCCTGATCGGGGGTGGTAAAAACTTTTAGGGTCCCAGCTATGAGCAAATAGTTAACCCTAAACTCGGGTCAAAACACTATGAAAGTGTAAAAATTGTTTTTAATACCAAAAATACTTTGTACCAAATTATTAGCAGCAATACATTTTTGAAAATAAAATGTTTCCAGAGATACATATTTGAAGGAAAATTACGAGAAATACATTTTTGAAGAAAAAATATTACCAGGAATAGATCTTTTGAAAAAAAGTTAACAAAAATAAAAATTTTGTCGGCATTAAATAACTCATTGAGATTGATATGCCGTAAAACAAGCCAGACCAACCCGATGAAGAAGAGATTTGAACCAACAGAAATAGGGTTCTACAGAAGGATACTGAGAATACCATGGACGGATCATGAAAGCAATATTTTGAAGTTTTAGAAAAAATGGAAACAAAATGATCATTTATACTTAACACGCCGAAGAAAGGGTTTAAATTTCTAAGGTACATAATGAGGAAAGAGGGCTTGGAATATTTGATAATCACAGGGCAGATTGAAGGCAAGATGGGCAAAGGAAGACAACACATAACGTTCTTGTGTAAATGGATGGCGGAACAAGTTTCACAAAAGATCACAAAAAGACAAAATGTATTTAGCTACAAATGATAAGAAATTGTGGAGAACCATGACTGCCAACTTCCGGAAATGACACGTGAAATGCATGCTGGTACTAAACTCTGCTTAATGAGTAATCTTTGTTAAATTATTAGTTTTGGTCGGTTGTTTTTTTTTTCAGAACGCGTCATTCTAAGAGCTAGATTAAGCTAAATGTTTTAAATAAATATATTAAGACAAATTAACTAAGTATATTAACTAATTGGTATAAATAAAATGACAATTGGAAAAAAGATCTTAGATTTTGCCGACGCGTTTCGTCTTCCGACTTTTTCAAGGCAAAAAAAAATAAATCCAAATTTAAAAAGATAGACGATTCTGTCTAAGCCTTTTTTTTTCTGGTTAATGTAAATTACCTTTATAGTAAGAGATTTTTTTTTAGTGTAACTATAACAACAAGAACATTTCGATTTCATTTTTGCCTTGAAAAAGTCGGAAGACGAAACGCGTCGGCAAAATCTATGATCTTTTTTCCATATTAACTAATGTTAGAAGCATATAAGGCTTCTAGAGCTTCATTTTAATGACCCTGTGCCAAACTTAGGGCAAAATAGCTGGTAGTAGAACTGGAATTATTTGGAAAATATATAATAACACTCTGTCCTTTACTCGGATACAAGAGCCTCCATCATCATCATCACCATCAGCATCATCATGAAAACTGTTTCGATTTAAGATCATGTATTAACATATTCTTTCATTTTCAGTGATATTGTATACTGATTCGACAATATTTTGCCAGTCTTCTCTGTCCTAAACTTCTCCAAAGGAAAAGTGGGATCTTTCTGCCTTCTTCTTTGAAGGTCTCGGTTCCGCGTTGTGACTATGGTGGTTCTTGGATTAACTCTGAACTTTTTGAAGACAGTCTTTTCAATGTAAAACTCCTTGGCTTTGTTAACTGGGCATTCTGGATCCATTCTGTTTGTTGGCATTCGTATGTTGTCTTTTTCTTGAACAAAGAGCTGTATTACAGACACAAGGTCTGATTGTGTCCAAGATCGATGTACATTATTCCTCCATTTACTTTTGACAACAAATCCGTTTCCATAATGTTAGCATTCTGTCTCTAATCATATCAGCTGGTGTTTGTTTTTGCCGATGTTACTGTTCAGACCAGGTCCAGTGTTTTTCATTTTTCGAATATTGTCTTTCTCAGTATGCAACGCCTTAAATAAGTAGTTATGGCGTAGCAGTAACTGGAGCAGCTATTACCTACTCCGCCAAATGACAGTCTGCATACAGATAGTAAATTAATTGAGAAAATACACATCGAAAAGTTCCTAAGTGCATATCCTCTTTGGTACCTAGACTTGATGAATTTAAGCGCTGTACTAGATTGGCGGTTAGGTCTCATCATTTTATAGTTTAAATAGCTAGATGTAACCGTAACTTCAATGCTAAATCTCGAACTTCTCGCTTGTGGAACTCTCTTCCGGCTTCTGGCTTCCCAGTCAACTTTGCTCTTCTCAAATATAAATTTAATGCTAATTGTTATATTCTTAATTCACGTTCTTTTATTGTTCTCTCTCTCCCTCTCTCTCCCTCTCCATCTCTCTCTTTTTCACTCTCTCTCTCTCTCTCTCTAATAATATTTTCTTTTTCACATATTCTTATACGCAGTAAACAATTGAGGCTTAGTGGCTTTATTGCCTTGCTTGGGGTGACATGAATAAAAAAATGTTTTCTCACTTTCTCGAACATATACAGCAAGCGGATATTAAGAGGATTTTAATTAAGTTCTACTAAGATTTAATATTTGCGAACACAATCTTAATAACTTAAGTTGCGCAGATAACACCGTATTGATGGCGAAGCGATAGGAAACTACAATGACTTCTAGAAAAGGTGGTAAAAACGCGAAAATAAATTCCAGTTCATCAATTGTATGAAGAAAGAACGTAAAAGGGGGACTCCAAGATGCGAATTGCAAAGGGAGAGATCAAAATAAAGCAAGTACAAACATTTAACAAATTGGAAAATGTTATAACAGACGATGGAAATACGACATATAAATCTGTAGGAACATTGGAAAAATGCCTTCCAAAAGCTAAAAAAAATATTAAAAGAAACGAAAATTAGTTAGAAACAATGAAAATAGTACTGGACTTCTATGTTACATCAATCTTCGTATAAGGCAATGAATGTTCAATAATCTGAAAATGGATGAAGAGGTAACAGAAATGTTCCTGTGTGGAATGCTAGGGATACCATGGACGTAACATGTGAGCAACGAGGAAGTTTGAGTAAAATTGGGACAAAACGGTACCTTGTGCTTAAAATCAGAAAGTGGCATAGGAAATTTCAGAGACTCGTATTGAGGATGGCTGGGTTAGAGAATTTGACACTCACAGGAGATAGTGAAAGCAAGAGTGACAAACGGAAACAACTTATGACCTACCTACCGAGATTGTGTAAATTGATGACGGAACAGGGACAGGAAGAACTCGTGGAGAGCCATCATCGCCCAAGTCGTGAAAGAACACGGCACATATAAGGGTTTTATTTAGATTTTTAATGGAAAGAGCTTAGAGAAACATACACATTTAGATATGTTAGAACGCATAAAAAAGGCGTGTACGCTCGCACACTCTCCCTCATGTATAAAACACACATGTCCAATCACACGGGTGAATGTACACCACTATACGCTCTGTATTTTCTTCGGCGTACACGCTGAAAGCGGACTTGCATTGACAAACACACGCATAGAAATTTCATTCATGGCTTCATACACATTTGCCTACGCACAGGCGCTAGTACACACACAAACATGCACAAACGCCCGTACGAGCTCGCGTGCAATCAGACATACACCTGCAGATGTGCATACGCTTACTTGCACACGAGTACACGAAGACCCCCTTCGCGTAGATTTTAATAGGGTACGTGACTCACTGGGCTGTCATCTTTAGGGACGTCTTTGGATGACGTCATCCCTAACTATTGGCATAGCTTTTTTTTTCCTTTTTGGAGACTCTGCCTTCTTCAGCGGCTTAAGAAGACCCTTTCTGCATCTGTATGCGAGCTTAACATCTGCCTCAGCAACTTTTGGCCAACAACAAGAGACACTCGCCTTTAGTTGTATCCTGCTCGAAAATATTTTCGTCTTTTTTTTTTTCTTTTGTTCTCTGCTTCTCCTTGCTTTCATCTTTTCCATTGACTCCCCTTCATTTATCGCCACCCTCTCGTCTTTCTTCCTTCTATACATTCTCATCGGATCTTTTTTTTTTCTCTCCGTTGCAGGGTTCCTCATGCACCCATATATGATGTTCGTTTACAAATCTTCTCTCGTCTGTTCATTTAGATCTTTCTCATTTCTTCTTCTTCTTCTTCTTCTTCTTCTTCTTCTTCTTCTTCTTCTTCTTCTTCTTCGTCGTCGTCGTCGTCTTCACAAAATATCTTCTTTTATTCGCATTAAAAGTGTATTATTCATTCATTAATTTCTGATTTTTTTACAATTCTTTCCTTCGCCTTAATCCCTTTATTTCTCTACTTCATTATTTTGCATACTTCTTCTTCCATTTCCTCCACACCTCCTCTTGTCCTTGCTCTTGTTGTTGTTGTTGTTGTTCTTCTTCTTCTTCTTCTTCTTCTTCTTCTTCTTCTTCTTCTGATCCCATCATTCAACTCTTCTTCTTCTTCTTCTTCTGATCCATCATTCAACTCTTCTTCTTTTTCTTCTTGCTCTTGCTGTTGTTGTTGTTGTTCTTCTTCTTCTTGTTCTTCTTCTTGCTCTTGTTGTTGTTGTTGTTGGTGTTGCTCTTTTTCTTCTTCTTCTTTCCATCTCTTATCATGTGTTCCTGTTTCTTTTCTTTTTCCTCCTTCTCGTCGTTTTTTTCTTTAGAATATTTCTCATTCACATTTTTTCAACTTGTTCTCAAATCCTTATACCTGTTCTTTATCGCATTATTTTGTTTATATTTTCATCACAGGCCGTGCTTTTCATCTTCGTCTTCTCCTCAGATTCCTCCTCCTCTTTGTGATTTCTTCTTCTTCTTCTTCTTCGTCCTCTTCCATTTTCCTTTTCAAACTCGTCCCTTTTTCTTCATTTTAGACTTTCCTTCCTTCTTCATCACTTGCTATTCTAAAATTCCTCTTAAAACTTCCCCTAAATGTTTTCAAATTAAAAATTCTCCTACTCCTCCTCTTCTTTTTCTTGTTGTTGTTGTTGTTCTTCTTCTTCTTCTTCTTCTTCTTCTTCGTCTTCTTCTTCTTCTTTTTCTTTTACCATTGTTCGTATTTTCAAAGTCTTCTTCCTTTTCATCTTCTTAGAGTTTGCCTCCTTCTTCACGGCAGCTTCGATTCCTCCTCCTTCTACGGCCTCCCCTTTTTCATATTTATTCCCCTTATTCGCATCGCCTTCTTCTGAATCCCCCTCCCCTCCTCCAATTCTTCTTCTTCTTCTTCTTCTTCTTCTTCCTTTTCTTCTTCTTCTTCTTCTTCTTCTTCTTCTTATTATTATTATTATTATTATTATTAGTAGTAGTAGTAGTAGTAGTAGTAGTAGTAGTAATAGTATTAGTAGTATTTCAAAGTTATTTTGTAAATTGTCCGATTTTCATTTATTCTTCTGCTCGTTATCATTCACATGTGTATTTTCTTCTTCTTCTTCTTCTTCTTCTTCTTCTTCTTCTTCTTCTTCTGCTTTTCTTTCTCCTTCCGTTTTTTTTTCTTCACAAAGTCTAGTCCTTTATTCGCATTTAAAGTGTAATTATTCATTACTTTCAGTTTCCTTTTTTTTTTCATAATTCTTTCTTTCTGCTTTTTCCCCTTTCTGTCCTTTCTTCTTTATTTTCACTTTTCTTCTGCTTCTTCTTCTTCTTCTTCACTATGTCCTCCTTCATCTTCTTTCTTCTTCTCCATTTTTTCTCTTTAATATACATTACTTCATTCTGTAGCATCTTTATTTTTATCACTTTCTATCTTTTGATATTTTCTAAGATCATCAAATTCTAATTCTTCTTTCTCCCCCTCTTCTTTTTTTACCTCTATTTTTCTTTGTCTTTTTCTTCTTCTACTGCGTCTTTTTCTTTCTCCTCCCCTCATCCTCCCCTTCCTTTTTTTGTCTTCTTTTTCTTCTTCGATTTCTATTTCTCCTCCAATAAAATTTCTTTTTTTGCTCTCTTTTTTTTGATGTTCCCATACCTTTTTTATTATTATTTTTTCTCTTTTTCCTTTTCTAGACTTTCATTTGGTCATCTTCTTCTGGGACTCCTTTTCTTCATCCCATTTTCTTCTTTTCTTTTTTCTCTGTCACTTCTCCTTATTTTTCTTTCCACTTGCTATGGTCTTTCCTCTTCTTTTTCCTCCAATATCTTTCTTCTCTTTCTTATCGTTGTCTCGCACATTTCCAAATCTGTGCATTTTTATTTCACTTCTGTCTACACCCCGACATCCCTCACATTTATTTTCTTTTCTTATCCAGATTTTATTTTCCGGAATCCTTTTTAAATCTCCCACACCCTTAACCTGGTCCCCTGCTTTGATACACGAGCCACACCCTCAAACATTATAACTGTATGCTATCCTTAAGGTTTTTTTCTTTTTTGTTGGTGTGTACCTCTTTTCACTTTATCCTACCTGCCGTGATTTCCCCTTCTCTCTGTTTTACCCCCACCCGTAAGGGCAGTACACGACCGGCGGTGGTGTGTGTGTGTTTTTCTATGTTTCTTAAGTATCTTTTACGTTTCTTTTCTTTGTGTACGTTTTTTTTCCGAAAATTTAAATTACAAACGCCAATGATAAAAATAACAATAAAAATAATTGATCAAAGGAATTAACACATTCATCATTTCCCCACTCTTTCTCTGTCTCACTCTCTTTCTCACTCTCTGTCTCACTCTTCTCTACCCTCTCTCTCTCTTTATCACTCTCCCTAACACACACACACTCTCTCACTCTCTCTCTCTTCCACTCTCTCTCACTCTCTTTCTCACTCTCTGTCTCACTCTTCTCTACTCTCTCGCTCTCTTTATCACTCTCCCTAACACACACACTCTCTCTCTCTTCCACTCTCTCTCTCACTCTCTTTCTCACTCTTCTCTACTCTTTCTCTCTCTTTATCACTCTCTCTAACACACACTCTCTCTCACTCACTCTCACTCACTCACTCTCTCTCACTCTCTTCCACTCTCTCTCTCTCACTCTCTTCCACTCTCTTTCTCACTCTCTGTCTCACTCTTCGCTACTCTTTCTCTTTATCACTCTCCCCAACACATTCTCTCTCTCTCTCTCTCTCTCTCTGTTTCTGTCTCACTCTGTCTCTCTGAGATTTCGGTTTTTGGTAACTTTATCTGTTTTCAGCTTTCTTTCCATCCATTTTCTTCCTCCTCCTTCCTCTTATGTTTTTCTTCTTTCTTTCTTTCTTTCTTTCTTTCTTTCTTTCTTTCTTCTTCCATTTCTTCTTATTTGTCTCCTTATATTTTTTTCTTTTTATCTTATGATTATCATTATTATTATTTCTTCCACTTTTTCTTCTTTTTTAACTACTACTCCTCCCTTTTTGTTTTGTTTTCTTCTCCTTCTTCTTCCTTCTACTCACCCCATTCTCTTTTCCATTTCTTCTTCTACTTCTTCTTCTTCCTACTCCATATACACCTCTTCTTATTCTTCCTCCTCTTCCTCTTTATCCTTTTCTTCTTTTTCTCTTTTTCCTACTCCTCCTTCTCTTCTTATTCCTTCTCCTCTTCTTATTCTGTTTATACACCTCCTCTTATTATTCCTCCTCTTCCTCTTCTTCTTCTTCTCCTTCTTCTTCTTCTTCTTCTTCTTCTTCTTCTTCTTTTTCTTCTTCTACTCCTCCTCCTTTTCTTCTTATTCCTTCTCCCCTTCTTATTCCGTTTTCTTTTCTTCTTTTTCTTCGCCTTTTCTCTTCTCCCCTTCTTCTTCTTCGTCTTTCTTCTTCCCTCTTCTTTATTTTTCAGACCAATCACAGACAGTTTACGCTTCATCATAATCCTAGTCAAATCTTCGTTTTGGAGTCGATATGGTTTTTTATATCACAACAATCTCAGCCGTCACTTAATATCGCGGGGTTTTTGTAACACAATTTTGGTTCGGATAAAAACCTAACACTCATTTTTACCTCGGGAGTTTCCTATTTCATGTAGGAACGCATTTTGGAAAAAAATAACTAATAACAGACAAACTAGTATCATGTCCTTCCATCCTGCACATTTTGTTCCGACTGCCACATCGTATTGGCGACTGAAGTCCTACGATGGCGTATTTTCCCTTTGATATCCCACTGTATCGTATAAGATCAGATCCTCACCACGTTATGTGTTATTTCCTTTGCTTTCAGTGTTTCATGTTTATACGGGGAGATGTTGTTAGCTCCACAAACAAGGGGTTCCGAATTCACTCTTGCACTTCCCTTAGTCTGCTTGCTAATTAAGGCTGGGAGGCTCAGCAAGTCTTATTATTTAACCTATAGATAGGGAAGAATAGAGTATTAGATTGACAGCTACGTCTCATCGTTTTACAGGTTATGTTCTATGCTAACAGTTTCTTTTCTCGCACTTCTCGATTGTTGAACTCACTTCTTACTTTCCATTCAGATTTTCAGAAAATTAAATAAAATGTCAATCTTGATCATCTGACTCTTTAATTATTGTTCTTTTTTGTTCTCGCTCCGCAATAACTTTTTTTTCTTTTTCTTATATTCTTTCACACACAGTAAGCCCCTGTATCTTAGTGGCTTTATTGCCTTGCATGGGGTGAAATGATAAAACAATCTCCCACGTTGTTCATTATATAAAGGTGAAGATAAATACTTTCGTTCTAAATGCAACATTTTACATTCTGCGTATAGTTTGGTTTGCTTTGTTTTGTTTTACGGCATATCAACCTCAATGTGTTATTTACTGCCGACGAGATTTTTATTGCTGGCAATACATTTTTATCTATCTATCTATCTATCTATCTATCTATCTATCTATCTATCTATCTATCTCAGTATATATTGGTTTGTTTTACGGCATATCAACCTCAATGTGTTATTTAATGCTAGACAAGATTTTTATTGCTACTAATATTTTTTTTTTCAAAAAATGTATTGCTGGTAATATCTTTTATCTTTAAAAATGTATTACTGGTAATATTTTTTTTTCTTTGAAAATGTATTGTAATATTTTTTTCCTTCAAAAATTTTATTGCTGGTAATTTTTCAAAAAATATATTGCTGATAAAAATATATTACCGGTATAATATTTTCTTCAAAAATTCATTAGTGGTAATAATTTTTTACAAATGTATTGATGGTATAAAAATCCATTTTTACACATTCATAGTGTCTTGACCCCAGTTTGGGAGTTAACTATTTGCCCATAGCTGGGACCCTAACCGGGGTCAGGGTTTACCTGGGAACACCAACAATTAATAGGTGGTTCCACGCTCCTCAAAACCTCCGGATCAGAGGTCTTGCTGTTGGATGTAATCTTACCCAGGACGGTCTACATATGGTACTTTCCGATTATCCTAACTCTTTTGAAATGTTTCAAATGCTAATAATCTCGTTGCCTCTGACGTTGCAACTTAAAGCGTTATATTTGGCAGTTTGTGATATTCTAATTCTGGGCTATATTTTAAAATATACATACAACCGTTTAAGACGTTAACAAGTATTGTGTTGCAAGTTTGGTTTGGTTTATTTTGTTTTACAGTTTATGAACCTCAATGGGTTATTTAATGCCGACAACATTTTCGATTGCTGGTAATATTTTGTTTTGTCAAAAATCTGTTTCTGGTAATATTTTTCTTTCAAAATTGTATTGCTGGTAATCTTTTTTTCAAAAGTGTATTGCTAGTAATATTATTTTTCAAAAATGTATTGCTGGTAATAGTTAACTATTTGCCCATAGCTGGGGCCCTAACAGGTACTACCACCTTGGGTCAGTGTGGACCTGAAAACACCAGCAATTAAGAGGTAGATCCTGATCAGAGGCGATGCTGCTGGATGTAGTTTATTGTTTTACCCAGGATGCAGATTAACATTTTAACCAGGACGCTATTGTGTCGTAAGATGAAATGCGATTTCATTTCCTTCCACTCCCCCCCACTTTTTTTTGTGAAGTTTTATCGGCTTTGTGGTCCAGGTTCAATTGTCTCAAAGTTACCAGGTGTTAAAAAATTCTAGCCAATTTTGGATGCATTCATATTCCTATCGGCGTAATATAGCTTCCTTTTGTCCGGGCCTATTTTTTAAAATAAATATTTTCATGGTAATTGTTCTGATAAACTTTCCGCTACGGTACATAGATTTTATAAATAACTTTAAGCAGAGTACTAAATTTATATTCAGTTATCAAATGCGTTTTAGTGGAGGTATTGATTGCTTAATATATATATATTAGGTTGGTGCAAAAATAATTTCGTTTTCTAACATATGGTACTATGTGAGAAAACGAAATTATTTTTGCACCAACCTAATATATATATATACTACGAAATGTGCTAAGTAAAGTACAACAATTATTTTGTTATACGTTATTTATATGTACAGAAATATTAAAGTAAATCGCGTAATTACCTCGTACTTCAGCTTCTAAACATATTTTATTGAAAACTATATATATATATATATCGGCCTGACAGTCCGAGAAATTTCATAGAAAATATGTGTTCTCCGACAGGAATCGAACCTGTATCTTACACGGAACTGTCATATAACCTGACGTGCTATAACAGTTTAGCTACGAAGCAGTGTCTAGTTAGCAAGGTTGATTTCATTGCTTCGAAATTAGAACCTTTTCATGATAAATGATATAGCTCGTCAGGCTATATGACGGTTCCGTGTAAGATGCGGGTTCGATTCCTGTCGGAGAACACATATTTTCTTTGAAATTTCTTCGACGTTCTGGCCGGTAAATGTTGCTAATACAGTTTATTATAAACAGAGCATTTACTCGAATATTTGTGCGCATATATATATATATATATATATATATATATATATATATATATATATATTATTGAGATATATAGTTTTCAATAAAATATTTTTAGATGCTCAAAAACGAGGTAATTACGCGATATAATAATAATAAGAATTCAATTGGGGAAATGCTTTAAAATAGCAAGAGTTTAGGTGTTTTTTTTTCAGGTTAGCGGAGCTTCTGTCACATGGTTTAAACTTCAATACAACTATAATATTCAATAAATTAAAAAAAAATCAAGCGATCTTTCTAGTAAAGTAAATCAAGTTTTTAGCGTCGAAACGTTCATCAGAGCCACATATTTAAATAATGATTTATTTAAGCTATTGGATCTGATGAGCCTTCCGACGTTAAAGTTGAATCGGCTAACAAGATAAGTCACGTACTTTTCCTAATTTATTTAATACACACACACACACGCATATATATATATATATATATATATATATATATATATATATATATATATATATTATAAATTTGCTAATTTAAAAATATGGTTCCATCGCTACACAGGAATTGCCATGTTTCAAGAAAGAAACTAAATCCTTCAAATTCATTTATAGAATTAATTTAAATTCCCTCGTTCTGTTTAATTTTCAAGCGAATTTTGGAATAACTTATTTTGAAATTTACTAAGTTTTATAAGCACATACATTCATAATATTAGTTGCTAAGGATACGGGGAAATTCATTCATTTTGAAAAGGTGTTGTAGGGTATTCATTTTCACTGACAACTATTGTATCAAAATATCAGTTACTTTCGCAAAGAGATGGAAGTTAATGTAGGGCGGGGGTGCCTTTTTCAACGAATGATGACATCCGTTCAATACAATCCGTGCATGTCAACTTGTCTTTGTCAATGACAAAAAGTTTATCGGCACTTTTGTATCGCCGTTAAATTTGCACTTGTATACATAAAGATTTTTTTCTAAAAGGCAAATTTGTATATGAATACGTTGTGTTGAACTACAATTTTAAAATATTATTCTTGATTTTATTAACTAAAAGACTATACATCTTTTAAAACAAATAAATGTAAAAGAATTACTTAAATTATTTAAAAATTATTATAAAATATCAGATATAAATATGTATATTTCATTTATCAGCTTTAAAAAGAAAACATTATTTAAGGAAAATTTTTGACAATGTCAGCAAAGAAAAGCCATTTCATTTCTTTGATTAAATAAATATTTATTTTTTATAATCCTAGTAATATATAGTTTCTCACGTATGCACAATGGACATGGGTCATTTAATGACCTACATAGTCTTGCTTTTCTTATTAATTTCCATTTCACATTAGGTGTTTTATTGTTTTCTTTTAAATACCAGAAATAATTCGATCGAGACATCTGATTTCGGTATTTATTTTTCCTAAAAGAATTTTGATGCTTCTTGAATAAGGAGCAAGAGTGAGGATTGTGAGATGTGATCACTGTTAGATTGGCTGACCTTTTAGTTCTTGCTCTCGCTTCTTGAAGATGATTCAGACAAGCAGATTGAAAACTGCTGAGTCCACTAAAACACGTAGTTCTCCATTCTACCTGCTCCTAGCCTAAGCGCTCAGAGATGTTATGTGGTATATTGACAGCTGACAAATTGCTTTTCAGCTTGTCTTTGTACCTTAGCTATGGGCGTCCTACATTCCTTTAGCCCTGATCTAACTGGCTCTACATTAGGATCTTGAGTATCCTGTCATCAGACATTCTCAAGACATGACCAGTCCACCGTAACTGATATAGATAGATAGATAGATAGATAGATAGATAGATAGATGAAGTGGAATCTCGGTTAACGAATTTAATTCGTTCGTGAAGCCTGTTCGTAAGCCGAAATGTTCGTAAGGCGAAATGTTCGTAAGCCGAAACTATTTTTCCAATACAAATCAATGTAAAAGGCATTAATCCGTTCTTGGTCCCAAGATGATGGCTTATTTAAACTTTTACAAAAGTAATTTGTGCACAATTTTATACACAAAACTAATGAAAATCATTAAATCTAAGAAAAAAAAAGTGAACCAAATAATAAACAGATAAAATATAGACGAACACTTCAAGTTTACCGTACCTGCATGTAAGAGAGTTGATGGAATAGGTTGAAAGGGAAGGAAAGAGATGTTATTGTTTGGGAAAAGGGAAGGAAATACATGATCGTTTCTTAAATTATAAGAATAGTATAAATCATTGATTTTGCCATATGATACTGAGTAGGAAAAGAAAATATCATCATCATCATCATGATAGGGACAATATCATCATCATCATAGAGACATCATCATCATCACATACAATATCATCATCATCACAGAGAGAATATCATCATCATCATCATAGAGACAATATCATCATCATCATAGAGAAAATATCATCATCATCATAGAGGCAATATCATCATCATCATAGAGAGAATATCATCATCACATACAATATCATCATTATCACAGAGAGAATATCATCATCATCATCATAGAGACAATATCATCATCATCATCATCATCATAGACAAAATATCATCATCATCATAGAGACAATATCATCATCATCATCATCATCACAGACAATATCATCATCATCACAGAGAGAATATCATCATCATCATAAAGACAATATCATCATCATCATAAAGACAATATCATCATCATCATCACAGAGAGAATATCATCATCATCATCATAAAGACAATATCATCATCATCATCATCATCATCATCACAGAGACAATATCATTATCATCACCGAGACAATATCATCATGATCATGATCATCACGATCATCATGATCATCATCATGATCATCATCACCGAGACAATATCATCATCATCATCGTCATCATCATAGAGACAATATCATCATCATCATCATCATCATCATCATCATAATCATAGAGAGGTTATCATCAACAATTGTTTTTCTCTTAAATTTTTCCTTCGAAAAAAAAAAAAGGTTCAGTAGAATAAAATTGGAAAAGAAAAGCACAGTACAACACACGAATCTATACAACATGGCGCTAGAATAAAAAATGATTCCTTTCGGGTTAACCCGGTTCGGCAATGTTGCTCAAGAACCAAAATTTTGCTTCATAACCGAGACATTTTCATCTCGAATATTCTTTTCGAAAACCGATTTGTTCGACATGTAAGACGTTCGAAAACCGAGTTTGCTCTGTATATATAAGATATATTTTGGCATCAAGATGACATTGAAACAAGGTCTATATTCACTTAACAAGGTCTGTTTAGTTTATTTAATTTTTTTATTATATTTTCGAATTACCGATTGACTTGTTGTATATCGGGTTTGAAGTTATGAAACAAAAAATCATGAACTTTGGACAGATTATTCATAAATTTATCCTGAAATACAACATTTCATTTGTAAGTTGGAAAGATGTAGCAAAGATTTAAATAGGTTAAACTAAAAAGTAGACGCAAGAATTTGATTACTACCCTGTTATAAACCTGTTAAATTGTTGCAATGGAGATATTATCTTTAAGACAGAAGGAATAATCAATTACGAAGTCAAAATGGCAGTCGATGTAGAAAACGACGTCGAGACCGTCGTTAACTGGGCAAGAAGATGGCTTGGCTATTTTAACGCCTCCCAAACTAAACTTTTCTCCATTAATCATCTGATAGACCCCTCTCCGCCTTCCATCAGCATGGCTGATGCTATCCTCCCAGGCAATGACTCATTACGCCTTCTTGGGCTAACGTTCTCAGCTGAAATGAGGTGGAAAGACTACATTGAATTCATCGCCAGAACAGCTAAGTCGGTTCACTCTATATAGAATTTTTCTCTCCGGAATGTATCTTGCATATCTATAAATCTACCATTTTTCCATGCTTAGAATACTGGTGCCATACATGGCCCGGTGTCCCTGCTATTTTTCTCCTAGATAAAACCCTAATTAGCATCAGCAAAATTACTCGTCCTGATCAGGTTGCTCGACTTCAGTTAATTTCCCACCGTCAAAATGTTGTCTCTCTGTGTCTTGTTTTTTTTTTAACTCTAAATACTTTCATGTTAATTGTTTAGATGAACTCTACGCTATGGTACCTAGACTCTATGAGTTTAAGCTCAATACTAGACTGGTATTGAGGGCTCATCAATTTACAGTTGAGCTAGCTAGATGTTGCCGTAATTTATATATAATGAGTTTCTTATCCTCTAATCTGAAAATCTTTAATAAAAATTTAAATGCAATGTCAATCGCTATCTACTGTCCTCTTGATTTCTTTTTCCACTTTCTCCTCATTACTAATGTTTCTATTCCTAATTACTTCAAACGTGTAGCCTCTGGCGTGCTACTGGCTGTACTGCCCTGCTTTGGTTGATACCAATTTATATAAACATACACGCGCCACGCTCGCGCGCAGACACCCCCCCATATATATATATATATATATATATATATATACATACATATATATATATATATATATATATATATATATATATATATATATATATATATATATATATATATAAAGTGTTAGTTTGAGAGACAGCTTTTGAAGGCAAAATTTCTGATTTATCAGTGTTGATAGAAAAGTATTTAGGTATTTAAGGGGACCACGAAACTTCGAATCAGCATGACAGAAATACTTCTCAGTTAATTAAAAAAATATTTTGTATCTATCTATCTATCTATCTATCTATCTATATATATATATATATATATATATATATATATATATATATATATATATGTGTGTTATAAAGAAGTAGTCATACAAAGAATAAATCAGTAATTTTAATGTAATTAATGGCGAATTCACTTCACTAACAGATTAAATAAAGCATTAACTTACTAACCACTCGTTGAATGTCGCGATCTTTGTTTTAAAAAAATTTAAAACGGATTAGAGGTTCCGTCCATTTGCGAGTACTTTCGATGAATACTTTCATCATCTTCAGACATGGATATTATCTCGAAAGTTACCTGAAATTAATATCCATGCCTGAAGATGATGAAAGCATTCACGTAAAGTACTTGCAAAGGGACTGAACATCTGGCATCAGTCGGAGATTCTAACCCCTAGGCTATTTGTGACACGGTGGCAAGTAACGCAATATGTGCTAAGAATATCTTCCACGTACCAATGCATCACCTCAAACAGCCTGAATACAAGGCTGGATGAATCCGTACTTCAATGCCTCTTACGCCAGGTTCATGTTCTACCATCCGAATGTCGCAGAAGAAAGTGGAATTTCGTCAGATCAGGCAATTTGTTTTTGTCTTCCATGTTGGTAATCCTTAGCGAATTGAACGTTTTCTCTGTATTATTAATTTGTTTCGGCTGCGGAAGTCCTTTATCTGTATTCGTATTTTTTGTCCGGATTTCTGTTTTACATTTTTAAGCAGAAAATTAAATCCCTGTACTTACTTGATTCTGATGTCACCGACTCCTACCTTCAGATTTATTTCTTGCTGACAACCATGCATTTATCTTCTTACAGTTCAGTCGCCCTCGGTAGGGCGATAAACAACATCCGCGTCCCGGCTAATACGATAAACTACATCCGCGTCCTGGTAAGACGTTAAACTACATCCGCGTCCTGGGTAAGACAATAAACTATGTCCAACATCAAGGCCTCTAATCAGGAGGTTTTGAGGAGCGTGGAACCACCTCTTAATTGCTGGTGTTCCCAGGTCCACTCTGACCCGCTGTGGTAGCACCTGTTAGAGCATCAGCTATGGACAAATAGGTAACGCTGAAACTGGGGTCAAAACACTATGAAAGTGTAAAAATAGGTTTCAATACCAGAAATACTTTTTTTAAAAAAAGTATTACCAGCAATACATTTTTGAAGGGGAAAAATATTACCAACAATATGTTTTTGAAGAAAAAATATTACCAACTATACATTTTGGGGAGAAAATATTACCAGCAATACTTTTTTGAAAAAAAAAATTATTATTACCAGCAAAACATTTTTGAAGGAAAATTACTACCAGAAATAGATTTTTGACAAAAAAAAATATTATCAGCAATAAAAAAATTTCGGCATTAAATAACCTTCATAATAGCTCTTAAAAATGTTAAGTTTGTTTGATACCAGGTCGGGATGATAGTAAGGGTATCTCTACGAAAATTTGGTTCAAATTTCGTCTTAGCCGCATTATCTTCACGCACGTATCGCTAATCTCTTAAGAAATGAAATGAACATTTTTCTCGCAATCAAATATTTGAACCAGTTTCTCACCACTGTTATGCCACTATCCATAATCCAGAATATTTAATTTCATATGCCGTAAAACAAACCAAACCAAACCAAACCAAACCAAACTTACAGTTCAGTCCTGTCGCCTTCTTTTACTACTTTGTCTAGGATTTCTTGAAGATTTCCTACGTCTGCCACCATATTGAATGGGAAAACAACTCTTATACAGGGTGTTCATAAAGTTCAGTATATTTATTATTACAGAGCAAATAATTAGCGCATAATGAAATCCCAAATTACCTCATATAGGGAAAAGTCTTTGGGCACCTCGAGGCGGTGTAATGGTTAACAAGCTTGTCTCGCTAGAACAATTACGACTGAGTAGTGATTTCGATCCTCACTGGTTCCCACATACTTTCGGCCTTGTGCCACATCTAAGGTACGCTTGGAAAATCACTATAGGGAATAGACTTATTTCAACCGACGAAATTAGTCAGTCTTATTCAATCCCGGCATAGACTGAGTTCGATCGTGTCGGAATGTCGGAATACTGGGGTTGAATATTACTGACGAATTTCGTCGGTTAAATAAGTCTATTCCACTATTAAATATTTCTATCAATAAAAAGAACGTATAGACATAAAATATGTCTTAAAATGATTTTAGGACTTTTTCGATTTCATAATGTGTGACGTCATTTGTTTACATTTGGATACGCATCGAGCAGATATGTTATGTACGAGAGAAAATCATGGAGAATTGTAGTTTAAAAACAGTAAAACTGACCTTGCTAACCGAAATGCTCCTCTGTGGCTCAATCAATAAAGCACTTCAGGCTATATGACGGTTTCGTATAGGTTACAGGTTCAATTCGGACGCTTATTTTCTATGAAAATTTCATATGTATGTATTAAAATAAAGAGATAGAACAGTAAGATTTATAATCCGATGTTCTTATTAATTATTTTTATTTTAAAAATGTGCTCAATACAATTCTGCAGAGCATAAACATTATAAATTTACTAATTTAAAAATATGTTCCTATCGCTACAAAGAAAGAAAAAACTTTAAATTTAATTCTATAATTAAATTTTCTTCAAAAAATTAAAGGCAACGTCAATAGTCATATATTGTCTTCTTAATTTTCAGAGTCCTAAATAATATTTTAGTTTTGTCTAATAAAATTATAATATATGATAATAATATTTGATTATTATTGCATTAAATCCTGACAAACACCAAGTCAAACGATGAGAAAGAGTATTCCATATGTGTCCAATGTAAGAATTTAATATTGTTAACGTTAGAATATGACAATTCATCAACAATATTATTTTTCAACATATTTTTGAGGTGTTGAATTATTTCTAAGTATTGGATTAGACATTTTAAATTGTTTTTAATAAATGATAAATTTAAGGTATACGTTAGAATGTATAACATATACGAATTATATCGATAAAAATGACTCACCTGATTTTTTTAAAAAAAATATTTTTTGTCTATTGTTTTTGTGGTTAAAATAATTTTTAATCTTACTAATATAAAGACCCCTTCCCGAACACCTAGGAAACAAGTTTATTCACCCTAAGGTACTCTATTCATAATTATAAATTTGGATATAAATGAGATTCAGGAAAAAAATATGTGCAAAAAAGTGACTCAGATATCGAATTCTAATGATTAGACTGGTAAATTTAAAGAGCTTTTGACAAAATATTGAAAACTATTTTACAATACACCCAGAACAATATTCTAGAGAATTCTAGAACAGGTTAAATTAAATCTAGAATATTCCAGAATATTCCAGAAAGCCTCATACAGTAAAAAACAGCTTGAAATAGCCACTCAAGTCACTAACCAGATGAAAGGGTACAAACACGCATCAGAACCACTTAAGGCATCTATTATTGCCCTCTCAAAAGCAGGCAAGTCTACGAGAAAAATTGCAGAAATTGCTATAACCTCGCAATCAACTGTCTCTCGGGTGCTTAGGGCACATAATGATGTCATTCTTGCTCCAAAGAAGGACACAAGGGGACGAAAGAAAAAGAGTGATGATAGAACTGGCAGGGTAATCAAGAGAGAAATTGCGAAGAATAGGACTATAACTAGCCAAGAAATTGCAGCCAGTCTAAGCAAAGAGCAAGGTGTTAGTTTTGCCTTTTCAACAATTCGTCAGAACAAGGTTACAAATCTTGTTAGAACAAGGCCAGAAATCTTGTACACAAAGGTTTAAGCCGCTAATAAGCAAAGCCAACAAAGCCAAGAGACTTGAATAGACTCACTATTACAAAAATTTCACCGTAAAAGAGTGGAAGAATGTTCTCTTCTCCGATGAAACGAAAGTTGAGCTAAATTCAAAGGATAAGGTGAGTACATTTTATCGAATAGCACTATAATTTTTGTCTTGTTTATAAGGATGATGCGTCTGGTGACAATAGAATAATTTAATGGAGTCTTTATTCATGTTTATCTCAAGTTTGTTGCTTATATTATCTTTTCTAAATTTTTTTCTTTTTAAAATTAATCTTATTTCTTAACACTAATTTTATATCTGTGAGGGTATTCGAAAGAACCGGACAAAAAATATCTCCGGAATGTTTAGCAATTGCATAAAATATCTTGCATCTCGTCAGATCGCCTGTGCCGGAAAAATGTGTATATAGATGAACACACATGCACATAAGTCTATCTATCTATCTATCTATCTATCTATCTATCTATCTATCTATCCACACACACATACACACACACATACATACATGCACACACACACACACACATATATATATATATATATATATATGTATGTGTGTGTGTGTGCGTGTGTGTGTGTGTATTAAGACATTTTTACGTTTATACATTCTTTTTTATAGATACAAATATTTAAGCAAATGCTCTGCTCATAATAAACCGTATTAACAACATTTACCGGCCTGAATGTCCGAGAAATTGTCATGAAATATTGTTAATTCTGTTTATTATAAAACAGAGCATTTACTTAAATATTTGTATGTATAAAAAGAACGTAATAGCATAAAAAAATGTCTTAGAATAATTGTCGGTCTTTGACCATTTCATAATGTGTGACGTCATTTGTTTACGTTTGTATACGCTTTGAGCAGATATGAATGTATGCAAGAGAATCATGGAAGATTGTAGTTTAAAAACAGTAAAATCGACCTTGCTAACTGGAACACATTCCCTTATGGCTCAATCGGAAAAAGCACGTCAGACTATATAGGATACAGGTTCGATTCCAGTCGGAGGACGCATATTTTCTATGAAAATTTCTCGGACATTCAGGCCGTTAAATGTTGTTAATACTGTTTATTATAAACAGAGCATTTACTTAAATATTTGTATCTATAAAAAGAACGTTAAACATAAAAAAATGTCTTAAATAGTTGTCGGACTTTGTCTATTTCATTATATATATATATATATATATATATATATATATATATATATATATATTGTCATCCACTGAGAGAGTGTTTGGCAGTATCACAGCTCTTCAGTGTGGTTATATATATATAAACTCGTGTAACGGGAAAACAGTCGAAAATGCGTAACACCAGTTGTTAGATTAAGATGTGAACAGTTGTTATCCTAAAAAATTATTAAAGATATCTTAGTGGAACCCTCCGAGATTTTTATAACACTATTGGTCTATACTTTGAGCAATAAGAATGTATAATTGCACTAATGTTTAACAGAAGCGTCGTGATGAAATCGATCATAAACGAAAATACGTGTTCATCATTAATGAATCGTAGTTAAGATCGGAATCTCATGAAGGGTTGAAATTATGTTAAAATATATTCATATATTGTGCTAGGACCATTTTCCAACTTATTCAAGATGATCTTCGCCTTCTCTAAACTTTTAAGTCTCTGTCCTGGAGTAACAAGATGTCTTAATAGGCTTTACGTACGATTTCATCTTCAAGTCTTTGAACTGTCATAGCTGAAATTCCTCTGTCACATGTCAAATGGTATATGGCGTGAGTTGGATCTTTTCTAATTGATCTCTTTAGATCGAAGTTGAAATGATGATTCCTCTTCCTGTTTTGGACACATGATCCTGTTTTTTTTCTTTACTCTTCTCTCTCTTTTTAAAACTTATTCACCGTTCTTTTGATGAATCTTGAATGGACTTTGAAGATGGAATCTGAGTTTTGGTAGCGTTACTGAAGGTTTGAATAATCTTTTTCGTCTCACCATTGCTCATTTGGTAAGACAGTGAGACCTGACGCAAAACAATTTTAAACTGTTTTCTTTTTAGTTGAATAACTCAAAGGATTACTTGGTGATTCATACGGCAAATAGTGTCAAGATGGCTAAACGTCTTATCTGAAAACCAGCAAAAAGAAACTCAATTAGTTTAGTAGTCTTTTAGATATTAAAAATTTTTTGTCCCAATAATTATGCTCTTACAGGACTTATTTAATTTTGCGGTTACACCAGGCACACATGCACGCACGCACGCACACACACGCACTCTCTCTCTCTCTCACACACACACACACACATATATATATATATATAATTTATAGGTATATATATATATATATATATATATATAATTTATAGGTATATATATATATATATATATATATATATATATATATATATATATATATAATTTATAGGTAGGCTATATTAATGGGTAAGAGTGAGCAATATGAGAAATAGTGCATTGTGTGCATATAAACGTGGGAACTGAAGCCAGTACTGAGAGACAACAGTCCCTTTCATGCTTGAAAGCAGTCTTCAGGCCATGTGTTTTGCCCGGTCACCCGACTATTTATATATGCTGACCAATGGAGCATTACGAATAGTACGGACAGTTATTTCCGTTTTACTATATCATCTTTCCAGCTTTAATCTTTCCCGCTACCTTTGACCTTAAAATATTTAAACGTAATGTCAATCATTATCTGCAGTCTCCCTGATGTTCCCCTTTCTTTCTTCTTCTTCCTACGCACTCAGTAACCTTTAGTGCCTTCCATAGATTGAAATGATTAAAATAAAAACTCGGATAGCGCGTATTTGCCATTGTGATATAAAATGGAACTGACAATGTTTTAGGACTGCCTCGATTCTATCTATCAGTCTATCTATCTCTCTATCGATCTTACTCCTAACATATATATATATCTATCTTGCTATCTTACGTTTAGCATCTATCTATCTCTCTATCTCACTCTTCACATATATATATCTTACTCTTCACGTCTATCTATCTATCCATCTATCTATTTATTTAACTCTTCACATCTATCTATATATCTATGTTACTCTTAACATGTATCTAGCTATCAAATAATAAGCATCTATCTATCTCCCTCTTCATAGCTATCTTACTCTTCACATCTATCTGTCTACCTATCTTAATCTTAACATCTATATATCTATCTAGCTATCTTACTCTTATCTATCTATCTATCTATCTATCTATCTATCTATCTATCTATCTATCTATCTATCTATCTCTTCCAATCTGTATCTATCTATCTATCTATCTATCTCTTAACATCTATATATCTATCTAGCTAACTTACTTTTAGCATCTATCTATCTATCTATCTATCTATCTATCTATCTATCTATCTATCTTCTACCTATCTTACTCTTAACATATATATATCTATCTATCTATCTTACTCTTAACATCTATATATCTATCTAGCTATCTTACTCTTAGCATCTATATATCTATCTCACTCTTCATATCTATCTTACCCTTCACATCTATCTATCTATCTATCTATCTATCTATCTATCTATCTATCTCTTCACATCTATCTATGTTACCCTTCACATCTATCTATCTATCTATCTATCTATCTATCTATCTATGTGTATAAACCGATTTTTATATTCTTCCCTTTCTATATTTTTATTCCGTTTTAGTTCTTTGACGATACTTCTATCCTTTATTCGTGGAATATATGTAAGGACGTTTTCTGCTATTTTTTACCTCAACTCTAATTTTAGTTGTCCCCTTCATTTAATTCCGCCTTACTACCGTCACCGAATTCATTGCCTGTATGAGGGAACCATGTCATAGAACCATGTCATAGAATAGAACTTAGGAAGTCGGTCTCAGGGATGTACTGTGATTTCGTGTCTTGCCTTGTGTCAGACTGAGTTTCAACCGAGTACTGTTCTATTTTCTTCAATTAATTTTCTTTTTGTTTCTTGTTAGTTCCATATCCATGGCTCATTCTTTTTGTTTTTGGTTTTTGTTTCGTTTCGTTTCATTTTTTTTTTTTTTTTTTTTTGATGTGTCTTCGTATCTCGGCTGTGCATTTTAATTCTTGGCCCCGAGCAATTGCAAAGTTATTTTTAAGATTCAATTCTTTCAATCCGTGCGGGATTTCACGTAAAATCTAACAATTTCTCTGTTTGATTTTTTAAACACTTTGTCGCAAGCATTTTGCCCGTCAGCCAAACAAAACACCGTCTTAAGTAACCGGAAGGCGCGAAATTTCCCTTTTCTCACCATCCGTTTGTATTCCCTCTTTTAATACGACTTTGTCTTCACCGTCATATCGTCATCTGCTCAGCCTCTGCGCCTTCCAACTCTTTCTTTCCTTCCTTTTTCTTTCTTTCTTTCTTTCTTTCTTTCTTTCTTTCTTTCTTGCTTTCTTTCTTGCTTTCTTGCTTTCTAATTACACTCTTCGTCGGTTTTCTACTTATACACCGCTATAGATTCAACTTGCTTTTTATTTTACTTCTTACACACTGTGAATGTTTGAGGTTTCTACATTACGTGTCTCGTTCCCACTCTCTCTGTTTTCATCGTCTTCACTCCATCCCCCCTGTCTCTCTCTTTCTCTCCGCCTGTCTCTCTCTTCCTCTCTCTCTCTCTCTATATATATGTATATATATATATATATATATATATATATATATATATATATATATATATATATATATTAGTTCTCTTTTACTTCTTTTCCTCTCTGGGTTAATCGCTATTTTTAATTATTTTTAATTTTCCTCATTTCAAGTTTTCTACCTTATTTATTTCCCTTCGTCTCTTTTTCTTATCTATCTATCTATCTATCTATCTATCTATCTATCTATCTATCTATCTATCTATCTATCTAATCCTCTTAATATCTCTCTATGTATCTATCTATCTAATCCTCTTCATGTCTATCTGTCTGTCTGTCTATCTATCTATCTATCTATCTATCTATCTATCTGTCTGTCTAATCCTCTTAATATCTCTCTATGTATCTATCTAATCCTCTTCATATCTATCTATCTATCTATCTATCTATCTATCTATCTATCTATCTATCTACCTGCACACATACACACAAATACACGCAAACGTACACAGATATAGAGATTTATAAATATGGACATAGGAACCAATAGTGGTAAAAGTGATTCTTAGTTTCATCCTCGAGCATTGACCTTTGCAATGAAGCATAATCAGAAATGTAAACAATACAAACGCAAACACACATATATACACCCAAATACACACACACAAACGCAACTCCCGCACACATATATATATATGTCAAAAATATAGTTTTAAGGTATGCTATATTTATGGGTTAAAATACTCACTATAATTGATGGATCGTATGTAAAATTAAAAGTGGGCATTGA
>OZ010583.1:25731837-25756837 GCA_963932145.1 Acanthosepion lycidas | reverse complement strand
TATACTACGCAAGGCTAAGCTTACTAAATAATCATATTTCTCTTTCTCTATATATTTTTGTCTGTTTCATGCTCCCCCCGCCACTTTGGCTTTCTCTCAGGATCCGCAAATGGCATAAGACGGATCAAGTATGGATCAACCCTATTCCTAACTCTCAAGTTTGTCATTTGGCAAGATTTTGATATGTGGGGCGCACTGAAGACATTTCAACACCAATATATATATATATATATATATATATATATATATATATATATATATATATATATGCGTGTGTGTGTGTGTCTATATATATATGTATATATATATATAAATGTGTCTGTATATATATATATATATATATATATATATATACATATACATATATATATATATATATATATATATATATATATATATATATATATATACAGACACATATATACATATATACACTGACACATTTATATATATATATATATATATATATATAGACACACGCACACACTTATATATATATATATATATATACACACACAGACGCACACACACATATATATAAACAGATATATATATATATATATATATATATATATATATATATGTCTGTATATATGTGTGTGTGCGTGTGTGTCTGTATATATATATATATGTGTGTGTGTTTGTCTCTCTCTCTCTCTCTCTCTATATATATATATATATATATATATATATATATATATATAAATGTATCTGTGTGTATATATATATATATATATATATATATATATATATATATATATATATATGGTGGTGAAACGTTTTCAGTGATGAATATATGCCCCAGATAAATTAATTCGGCTGAGCACTTTGGGGAGAAACCGCGAATTTGTAAACAGTGAGTACTGCTGCTGATAATACAAGACACTCCTCACGTATTGAGTCCACTCGGTCAATGGCGTGTTTATTTAAAATTGAATACGCAAAAGTTAACCTTCCTCTCTACCGGGCGACAATAGTGTAGAATCTCTGATTGATACCAAATCAGCCGGGTTTTGATCCCGGCTTGAAGGGATCGGATGTCTTACACATTGATGTAGTGTGACACAACGAAACAGTCCGTCTGTAGATAAGTATATATATATATATATATATGATGAACCTATTGTCTATGCAATTTTTAAAGCTAAAATTGCTCAATATCAGGTATAGACCCTATATTTATACAAATATATTAGTTGCATCTATATTATATTAATTATATACTACACTATATATTGTTATATAATATATATATATATATATTGTTATATAATATATATATATATATATATATATATATATATATATATATATATATATATATATACTACACTAAATCTAGTACATTTAATTCAATCATTCTTAGCGATTCTTCCCCACCAACTAACGTGTTGCAGAAAAACAACATTGTATATAAATTTAAATGTCCTCTGTTGAACGGAATAAATAATATTTATTCTGTCCGCACTCCGACCACGTTGTCTCAAAGGCTGAGTTTTCATTTGAATAATGCGTCCAAAATTTCTAAATATTTACAACATCATAACTGTCAAGATTCGCAATTATGAAAAATTCTTGTTGAAAATACATATACAACTTTTTCATAAAAATGATAACCATAAACAGAACATGTTTTCTCGAGCATTCAGGCCGCTAAATGTAATTAATACTGTTTAAATTTAAACAGAGCATCACTTAAATAAATTGTGTGGATAAAAATTATATATATATATATATATATATATATATATATATATGTGTGTGTGTGTGTGTGTGTGTGTGTGTATAGATAGATAGATAGCTAGCTTTTATAGTGTGAGCTTATATTTTATATCATATAGAAACAATTTATACAAAGAATTAAATAGCAATGTTAATGTGATTAATTGCAAAATCACTTCGCTAACAGGATTTAATAATACATTTACTTGCTATAAATTCCTTTAATAATAAGATCCTTATATTCGAGTTGTTGTCAGATGAAAGAAATATGCCAAGTACTTTCGAAAATTTCAAATTGTCATCTCCAGTCTGAAATTTCCGCATACATAGGGAAATACTTTTTAAAAATTATGTCATTTATTGACAGTTGAATATATTCTTTGGGGCGTGCAATACCGTGACGCTAGAGTCCTTGCTCTAATCGATCAAGTGAGAATTTTGTTTAAATTTTTGAAAAGTTATAAATCCACGAATTTTTTTGTTATATGTATTGATGTATTAAAGTGAAATGGACTTAGTATAATCCAATTAGTAGAGTAAAAATATCTTCGTAGTTTCTACAGAATTTAAGATTCTGATTATTATTGTGCTATAGTAAATATCTTAGAGTATACAGTTTATATTTGATATCATAAAGAAAAAAATTATATAAAGAATTAAATAGCAATGTTAATGTGATTAATGGCGAAATCAATTCGCTGAAAGATTAATGAGCCATTTGTATAAGTTGTAAGGACACTACCTACACCCCCAAAAACACAGACATGACTATACAGACATTTGAACTAGCCGTAGCAAATGACATAAAGAAAACAACAGCACGTAAGCTGACACGTGACAATATTACTGAAGGGGAACGTATAGCCCTCGATACGCTGACACATAGAGATGACCTAATCATAACACAGGCTGACAAAGGGGGTGCGACAGTGATCTGGGGAATCGAAGAATACATTAAAGAGGCCAACAAACAGCTAGCCGACAAAGAAACCTATAGAAGCATACCTACAGATCCCCTTCCAGAACACCAAAAAGAATTAACTAGCTCACTAAACATAATGCTTCGCAACAATCTAATCGACAAGGAAACATACACAGCACTTACACCCACAAACATTACACCTGCTCGTTTCTATCTCCTTCGTAAAATACACAAAAGCAACAACCCAGGAAGGCCGGTTATTTCATCGTTTAACTGCCACACGACAAAAATTTCCAAATACATAGATCATTACATACAACCGCTAGCTAAGGAAGTAAAATCCTACATCAGAGACACAACAGATCTACTGAACAAAATTAATCACATACAAACAGTACCAGAGAAAGCTACTCTAGTGACTATGGACGTTAGGTCACTCTATTCAAGCATTAAAAACATCGAAGGGCTAACCGCCCTTCAGGAAGCACTTACTAAAAGAAGAAGACAAGACCCCCCCCCCAGAAGTCATCATAAAACTCATGGAGCATGTCCTTACATTGAATACTTTCAACTTCAATGAAGCACACTACCTTCAAATAAGAGGTTGTGCCATGGGCACCATAGCAGCTCCATCATATGCTATAATATTCATGGGAAAATTTGAGGAGACCCATATCTATCCAATCATTGATAGCGACTGCGTATTCTATGCAAGATATATCGATGATATATTCTTTGTATACACGGGTAGTGATGACAAACTTACCCAATTCCTTATGACCCTAAACACAGTGCACGACTCAATTAAGTTTGACTATGAAAAATCCACAACATCAGTAACATTTTTAGACACCCGCATTTACATAGATGAAAACAGGAAACTACAAACGACACTACACACTAAAATCACCGACACCCACAACTATCTACACTTTAAGTCTTCCCACCCTAAACACCTCAAAGAGAACCTTCCCTATTCACAAGCACTTAGACTCAGAAGGATATGTTCCAAAAATGAAGAATTAAATAAACACATTGAAAATCTGGAGCATCAATTCACAACACGTGCCTATAAACAACACCTAATCAGGGAACAAATAAATAAAGCAATTTCCACACCTAGAGAAGACACCCTAATGTACAAGATTAAAAATAAATCTAGCCGCATCCCTCTAGTAACCACTATCAACCCCACTCTGCCTCCACTATCCCAAATAATCAAACGTCGCTGGGAAATACTACATCTCAAACCAGACCTAAAAAAAACTGTTTAAGGAACCTGGCCTTCTTGCATATCGTAGACCTAAGAACCTAAAAGAAATCATAGGTAGTAACCACATTTCAGGGGACAAGGTAATCCGTAATAAACTAAGAACAAAAACAACAGGATTTTCCCAACCATGCAACAACAAAAGATGTTTATGTTGCAACCATATTAAAAACACGAATTCATTCACTAGCTCAGTCACTAAATCTACTTTCAAAATCTACCACGATTCTAACTGTAGAAGTCATAACATAATTTACCTCCTAGAATGCACACTATGCCAGAAACAATATTTAGGAAAATCTGAATGGCCCTTTCACTACAGAATTAACAATTATCGTAAACGAATTAAGTCGACCCCCCATGAAAAATTATTACCTGTAGAACAACATTTCCGCCTGGAAAAACACGATTTCAAAACCCATGCCAAATTCACTATAATTGAGAGAATAGAAAAGTTCAGAGCAGATAACATTAGAAAGATTTTAGAGTCGCGTGAAAATAAGTGGATACAACGTCTAAAAAATCCAGCCGGGCTAAATCACAAATTTAACAATATATAGATATAACTCAACAAATAAAAAAAACCTACCCACATTTCTCACTCACACAAGACAGACAGGCTTACGGAGGTGTGGAGGCCTCACACTTATACACTCACCCACACGAATATACACACTTATACACATCATACGCACTCACTCCCTAATGAGCCAAATGATAACACACACCCACAGCAATACACACGCTTACACATATCATACTCACTCACTCCCTAAGAACTAATTAACACACACACAAACACTAACAGAGACACATCCCCTCATCAAGTCCAATAAAACTGTCAAACTGACCAGAGAATTCATAGCAGCATCCAGCTCTTATCTCAAATAACAACTTAAAAGAGACTGTTTGACCAACACAAGGAATGTTAAAAGATTCATGTTAAAAAGATAAAAAAAACTAAAAAAAACAAATGAAAACTACAGACAAAAGTTCATTTTCTCCATCAAGACATTCATTTCTGTAGTTTAGTGCTAGCAGCAAGCAGAAATATTTCTCCTGATGATGGCCATTTCGGCCGAAACTAGTCGAGGAATCTAAATGGAATAATAATAAAAAAAACGAAAGAATATTAATCTACAACCCAGTGTGTCTGAAGATTTTAATTTTTTAATTTTTTTTATTGTTCAAAATATATATATATATATATATATATATATATATATATATATATATATATATATATATATATATATATATATCGTCGGCATCAGTCCGTCTCGAGAGACAATAGAGTACCGCGGTGCGCTACGAGCCTGGCCGGTATATATGGAGAACTAGGGCTGCCCAGACGTCTAGTTCCCCCTCTCGGCCTTGCTAGCATAATCCAAACGAGAGGATAAACCAATACAGTTTGATACCAGCGCGGCTGCAGGAGTTGCCAGAATGTAGCGCAAAGTGCCATCCATCCATCCATCCGCCTTAGGGGCTCCACTCCGGGTTTGAATTCAGAGTTTTCCTTCTCCTAGACCAGTTGCCATCAAGGCTATAGAACCCGGTCTGTCATATATATATATATATATATATATATATATATATATATATATATATATATATCTGTGTGTGTGTACAAATAAAGTCTTAAGGTGTGCTATATTTATGGGATAAAGTTCTCAATATCAGAGATAGAGCGTGTGTAAATATAAAAGTGAACAAAGAAGTCAATACTTAGAGGCGACAGTCTGTTTCCTGCTAGATGCAATCGTCAGGCGAGGTCGGCAACTGTTGACGATTACATATTTAAACATTTGTATGAATAATAATAATAATAATAATAATAATAATAATACAGTATTCAGAAAACTTACAATTTTTACAGTTGTTTAATTAATTCAGTACAATTGTAAGTAAATCTACTTAAACAAATTTATTTGATTTATTTAAATTATTCCTTATTTTATCGGTATGTGCTATTGTAATGTGAAGTGGCAGATGACAACTACTGTTACAACGAACGCTGAAAGTAATAAGACGTTACAAACTCTACAGGAAATAAGACGTTATCGAGCCTAAAATTATAGAGCTCCATAAAACGTTTAATATTTTTTTAAATATTTAATTTAAAACCGGTTCTAAAATAGTTATTTTTACAAACCAATATTTAGATTTAAACATAGATTGTTTTGCTATCTTACTATTGAAATTTGACAAAGCAGATGTTTTGTGCAAACAGTATGAATTAAAAAATCTTTACTGATCGAAACATTGCTTACATTGCAATTATTAAAAATTAGAATAAAAGTAGAATATATGTTAAAAAGTGTTTTCAAAATTGTGATACAATTTAAATGTTAGAGCTTATGTTGTAAATGTAATTTGTTAGTAATATATATAGAAGGCTGTTAGCGATTTCTTTACGATGTGATGCGTTTTGTTTTAATGATAGGAAATGGAGACACCTAGACAAAATAAAGCTCTTCAATGAATTTATGAAAGATGAGGAAGATATTTTTCAGCGTGCTCACGTCGCTACTGACCGTGACACAAGGTCAGATTAAAGTAGGTTTAACGTGTAAAAACTGTTCAAACCCCCACGACACGGGCGCCGCGCAACAGAAACAGCTCTCTTCCGAAGAAGAGGTACTTGCCTGCTAGGGAAGACCACTGAGACCTGAACTGAATATTAGTTTTAACTTACCTTGATTGAAGCAAACTCCGAAATAATAATGTATTTTTTTTTAAGCGTAGCTTAGATGTGCCATAGGGACGAATATGTGGCGCACCCTGTGGATCAAACTCACTAATTAGGCGAAACTGATCTAACGACACGAGCTTGCTAACATTTGCGCCACGCCGAAGTGCCGAAGCAAATTATTAGGTGTAGTTTAGTTGTGCCTCATGGCCGAAAGTATGTAATCACAGAGTAAGGATCGAACTCACCACTCCGTTGTAATTGATCTAGCAAGTCAAACTTGCTAACCATTAAACCACTTTAAATTGTTCATTTGAAATATGTGGTCTGTTCAGACAAAAATCAACCATCTCTATATATAAAACAGAGAATGCCTGTGTGTCTGTGTGATACCTTCTTACTCGAGATCCATCCAACCGTTTTTGACCAAACTTGGTAAATACATTGTACAATGTAAGAGGTAAGATCGTAACGTAAACAATCGGTAATTTTTAGGAAATCAGTAATCAATAAAGCCGATCAATATTGACAAATTCAACTTTTTTTCCTCCGATTTCGTTCAAACTTGGTATGTAGGTTACTTAAATCATGATGAGCTCAACGGTACCTCATTTTTATTTCAATGCCACTACGTTTAACGAAAAAATGGAAAAAAAAAAAAAATCGATTTCAACAGAAATTTTAAATTTAAAACTCCCTCAATTTTCATGCAATCTAATACAATCTTCAGTCAATTGTAGTCAACAATAAGTTGATTGTTTAACAGTCATTGAACTTGATAATTGAGTTCCCCCATGTAGTGAAAACCCGCGCAAATAGCGAAAAATGGCGATTTTTACTGGTTTCTTTCTTATTTTTTGTTGATCTTTCATCCAATTTTCATCAAACTTAGCAATTGCTTTATAAATGTATCCTCTTTTACATCCCTGGTCGCGCACTGACAAATTTTATTACAAAAACTTTAAAATAATTGTGGTCTGAAGTGGGTCTTCATGTTGCCTGTTTTCCCCTTCATGTTCTCGGCTAACTTCGATTGAATAAATACAGACAACTTCTGTTATATCAGTAACTACATTGATTCCAAATGTTTTTTTTAATGAAAGTACTTTAAAGTAATTGAAGAAGATAGCCTGTTACATCTAAACATGATGCTGTTTTTGTTCCATTCTAATTGAACGCTTTTTCTGATTGACCAGCTGGGTAGAGCTGCTCAGACAACAGAGCATTAATCCCTTCCAAGTACTCTCCTGGAAGATATCAGATATCTACCCCAGCGTCAATTCCACAGACTGCAATGTTGCGTTTTTATTTAATCTCGTTCATGATTCGTAATCTCCTGTCTTTCAACGGTAAATGTGGCCTTCGGAAAATGCAGAAGGTCAAACGAGGCAGATTTGGTAAATAATGGTGGGTTGTATACAGGCCTGGACTACCCGATGCTTTGTCATATTTCTTTTCATGAACTGAGAAAGAACTGCATTCAAGATAATCAAAATATCTGATTGCTATACAAAGAGTACGTAGAATTATCAATTCTTTTAATGTTGCACAGTTAATCTGATTACTACGCAAACACATTATCAAAAATATAGAACAAAGCATATTCGTTCACATTTTTTTTTTGGGGGGGGGGCTTGGTGACAGCTTAAAAATTAGTATCAGATTGATGATAATGCGATTATAACTTTTCCTTTCTTAAGCTAATCTATTTTACTTCAAAACCCCAAAGTTGAAGATTCCGAAACAATTTTCCTTCACATCGAGATCGATTCCTTTCGATTTTTTTCTCTCTATCACAAACAGGGCTACATTTGATCTTGACCAAATGTTGAACAGAAAAAAGAAACATTAAAAGATATCAAACAAATCAAAATTACAGGTCAAAATACAGTCCAATCATAACTAAACAACCCTTTAAGAAGCCATCATCGGAGAAAATACAAATAAATTAACACCAAAAAGACTATAACTAAAACATTAGTCAGTAAGGTTTAACAAATAGTAATAAAGACAACAAAACCTGAGAAAAAAGCCATTGTAGCCAGACAAAAATCTCCCAACCAAACCTTATACGACTCCAAAAATTTGAGATATAATAAATATTCATATTTTCATCAGAGTAGCGATCCCCTGATAACGAAAGAAAAACCCCAGATTGCACCTCCATTTGCAGTCTATGAATGAGTAAAGCATTTATTCAGTGAGTTATTCTAAAACATCGCTTGAAAATGAAACTGTACTCTAAATTTTAAATTTAATATTACAATTAATCTTTAGGACTTGAGTCAAGTTTCGAAACAGTAATTTCGGTGTCGCGATGGAAACATATTTTTTTAAAAATAATTATATATATATATATATATGACTTGAATCCTTCATACAAAAAGTAGATTAGTAAAGTTAATGATATAAAATGTCGAAAACTCTTCACAAACCAAAATTTTAAAGTTGCATTAACCTTTAAATCACTCGATGAATGTTATGATCTTTGTTTTTAATAATTACAAGTTGTATAAGGTCTTTTTTTAAATTTAGTTCATGCCACATTGACTGAAAAACACCTAAAAAAACAAAAAAAAATTCTCAAATTACCATATTAGTAAAAAATGCACTTTCTTAAATTTCCCCAAAATAAATTCAACCTTAGCATTGCGACTGCACGCTCCTAAAGTTTTTATCCGTTACAAATAACACATTTCTAAAAAAACATATTTCGATTCGCGCATAAACTTTCGTCTCCGCTACTACCTAGATTTACTAAAAACAAAATCATTTCCATGCCTGAGGATGACTGCATGTACAGTTGAAAGTACTAGCAGATAAAAAAAAAAGACCTTATACAATCTATCTATATAAATATATATACTCATACAGAGTGTTTAGCTCTATCACAGAGCACCAATGTAGCTAGACGTCCAGTTTTCGGTAGCGAGGATCGAAAGCCGGGCGAATTGGTGTCAGTCGGAGATCCTACCCCTAAGCCGTTGGCACAAGGCAGAAACGAAGGTGAATTTTAGCGTATTTATTTTTTAGATAAACACACAGTGACTGAGAGAACTTGATTTGTATTACCGAAGAGACTTGCATTATTTAAGTCATAGTCACTATTTACATATTATATATATATATATATATATATATATATATATATATATATATATAGTGTTGTTAATCTTATAAAGGGCCCAAGAACCACTCGTTTTACAAGGTTACAGAGTAAAGGGCAGATTTTATGGGAATATGAGGGGAAGACAACGGTTGACTTGAAAAGTTTAAGGTTATGGAAATCGGGAAGTATCATCTTAGGTGCAGGTTCAATATAATCTCTTATTAACGGGCCTCACAAATTTGACATATTTTCTATTATATTCTGGGAATCTATCGATAAAATAAGAGATTAAATTCGATTTAAATCTACTCATTTCGATCTATCTATCTATCTATCTAGCTAGCTAGCTAGCAAGCTAGCCAATTTTCTTAATATTTCTCTATCTCAGTTTGTTAATATCTAAAGTTAAATTCTAAGTCTTTTCATATCTTCTATCTATCTATCTATCTATCTATCCCTCTCTTTCTCTCTCTCTCTCTCTCTCTCTCTCTCTCTCTCTCTCTCTATCTACCTATCTATCTATCTAGAGTATGTACTGCAGGCCCAGGCTATGCCGTTAACAAAACTATATATCAATTTACTGTAGACAGAAAGTGCAGTTATATTTAAAATAAACATGATTTGAAAAAAACTGGTCATACTTAACTGTATCAATAATAAAGCATGTAATATTCACTTATTAATATATTATTATAAACTAAAAGCATACCGAATATATATCTTTTCTATTGCTTACGTCTCTAAGATGTTTAGCTGTTTCTCGTTCGATTGTTTACGGCTGTACGCGTTTACACAAGAAGTATAGCATTACTAACGATACTTTTATACCGTTCTCTTACTATTTTTAAACTTATTTAACTAGAAGATGGTATAAAGAGGAGGAAAAGAGGTTAGTCTATTTCAATTTGGTCTCTCAAAAAAGGAATTCGCATGATGCACGAGATACGTGATAAAATCATATTTATATGTAAATTTGCGGGTTTGAACAAGCTAAACAAGATGGACTCCGAATTATGGCGTTTATTATAAACTATAAAAGAGTTTATTATGTAAATATGATTGTGTGTGTCTCTGTGAATATTCATACAGAGCAAAAGATAATGTCTGTTATGTATATATTTGTATTACTTCAAATGTTATTGGATACTTACCATTTGAAATAGGCACCCTATTGATAAGACACCAGAAGTGTTGAAACAAAAGGGTCTATTTTTGTAGTGATTTTATAACATATTTATGTTATAATTTTCGAATATATATATATATATATATATATATATATATATATATATATATATATAATTTTTAATTTTATAATATCTCTTCCTTTTAGAATAAATACCTCCCATTCTTCCTTTACCACTGACTCGAGCCTTTCGTCTGACTGAAACATTATAATGAATAATTTATGTATTATTTTTTCAACCGTTTTTTTTTTTCAAATTATTTTTCTTTTTGACATTAACTCAGTCCATTCCGGGGTAGATAAGTCCGACGACCGATATTTTCGTCTACCGAAATGAGCTTATTCCCCATGTGAGGTGATTTTGGATTTTAATTTGCTCTGTAATAATAAATACACTGAGCTTTTTTTGTGGATCAGTTTTAATATTTTATATTACTAGGATCCATTTGGATTATATACCAACGGATTTGTTACCCTTACTATACGTACATACATACATACAAACATATATATATATATATATATATATATATATATATATATATATATATATATATATATATATATATATATATCGGAGAGAGAATGGTAGAAGTAAAGTGAGAGGGAGAGAATGATGAAAGAACGAAGGAAGAGAGAGAGGTTATGTTGTCAGAAAATCATGAGCTGAGGTGCAAATTGTTATAAGAAAAGCCATAAAAAATAGATTATAAGGCGATCGGGAATCAAATATTTTCGAAGTGAGATGATCAAAATTCTTTATGTAGAAAGAGTGAATAAGAAAGAGAAATTGCTTAGCGAGAGAATTAGAGATCGTTAGCCATAGTAGAGAAAATGACAGAGTAAATGTTTGTGAGAGAGGCAAAGATTGGGGAGAGGAAAGTGGGAGAAATACAAAATTTAAAAAAAAGAAAAAGAAAAAAAAGTGAGAACATCTCTAAATAGAGAGGAAGAAGCGAGCAGCTGGTTGTTTTTGAAAACCTTTGATGCGAAGAACGAGGAGGGACAACGCCCACGGACGACGTTCGCCATGTTTTTCTCACTCAATGGAGTATTTTCAGAGGTAAAGAATGAAAAGAAGAAGAAGAAAAAAAAAGCATTTAAAAAAGAAAAAAAATAAGAAAAAAAATAAATTATCGGGGTGGTTCTGGAGAGAAAATCGTAAGGAAGAAAAAAAAAGAAAGAAAGATGACAAACGGGAATGAAGAGCAATCAAGCGTTTAATCTTTAATCAAAATGTAATGAAGACTTCTAGAAGCCAGATTTGAGAAAGAGGAAATAATAATAATAATAATGATGATGATGATGATGATGATGATGATAATAATAATAATAATAATAAATAAGTTTAAGAAAATGAAGACGAGAACTAAAGCAGCAGTGAAAATGGTAGATGTCGTGTTTTAGCAGAGAAAATAAGATTAACGGAAACAGATATAAAATATGTAAATAAATTATTAAATCTTACGGTTAATGGTAAAGAGAGAAAAAAAACTTGCATGAATGAAAACCAAAGCTGAAAAGAATAAATACACGGTTTGGAAAAAACAAAAAAACAAAAAAAAAAAAAAAAAAAAAAAACAACAAAAAAACAACAACAACAACAAATCAATAAAATCAAAATAACAAAAACCGGCCTGGCAAAATTTTGAAAGGTAAGAGAGTGAAAAATAAATAAAGGAAGAAGAATAAAAAAACCTCCAACCACCAAATTATTTACCTTATTTTTATTCGAACTAATATCCTCATCTTTGTTGTTATTATCCCAGAGTTTTGCCTGTTAGAATCAGACTCAGTAGAAACACGCCTAGCCATAACCGAGCATTACTAGATATCCCTAGACATTGACAGTGTAACGAGAACAATCTACTCCCGTAGATTAAATAAAGTGTTCAGGTCAACATGCCCTGAATATTGCCCCGATCAAAAAACACTTGAATACAGTCAAAGGGTACAACGCTCAAAACACAGTGAAAATAACAGCGATAACATATATATATATATATATATATATATATATATATATATATATATATATATATATATATATGTATGTATGTATGTATGTATGTATGTATATAAGGTAAATGTTGTTTTTTTTTTAATAATATTCACCATATACAAACCCCAAGAGCCCCTCGGTGTAAAGGGCTACAAGGTAACAGCACAGTTTGTGGGGATATGTAAGGAAGATAACCGTTAACCCGAAAATGTAATTGGTTAAGATTATATTGCTTGGGGAAGATAACCTCTTGGGAAACCCTTTCACAAAGAAGCGGTTCTTGTGGGAAAAACCGCTCTAGTGCGACTTATATCTTACCAATGGAAAAAAAGAAATGGGGGTCGTTCGCTACAATGGTTAGAACTGAATGAACTAAGGAACGTAGTTTGTCTGACCACTTTCCATGGAAAAAATGATAGAGCAACCAGTGGATTGCAATGTTTTGTCTGTGAGGAAAGATGTTGTATGGCGGAAAATAATTCATCTCGCACATGGACGCAGAGAAAATTCTTAACTGTACCGAAACTGGAAAGTGAACACTGTAAACCTGTTACCCATATATGGTAGCACCTGTCCATATATGGAAACAATACTCGATTTTTGGTAAACGTAGATTTCTTTTGAGGATCTTGTTCAGCAGCATATCAACCTCTGTTGGCTTTTTAATGCCGAAATCTAAATATTTTGAACCCAGTTTTATAGCTTCAACTAAATATATTTTGAACGCAGTTTTCTGACTTCAACTACAGATAAATTGTATTGTAGGTAATTTTACAATAACTACGTATTGTTTTGTATTGTAATTTCTTATATAAAAAATGTATTGTCGGTATTTTTCTATAAATATGTATTTTTATACTTTCATAGTGTTTTCCTTGTGAGTTAATTATTGCCTAAAGCTGGGACCTTAACAGGTGCTGCCACCCAGGTCAAGTGGTACCATGCTCCTCAAAACATTTATTCTCCTTGCTGCAGGATGTAATTTATTCTCATACCCAGGACTAATAAACGTGGGGGATAACAGCAGGGCTATATAATGTAAATAATGATGCCAGAAATTCAGGCAGACATTATCGAAAGATGAACAAAAATGTTGAAATAAGTGAACGTAATCGAAATAAATGAAGACAAATAAACGGGAGATTGAAAAACAATTTTAGGAACAGAAAAAGACTTAATAAAGGATTGAAGCTTCCTGACAGGATCGAACTCACAACAAACTGTAGCGCTCCACTCAACTAAATTATTAACCATTAGATCATGACGTAAAGACTATTTACTAACCTTTTTTTTATTTTTGTATTAAATGGGAAGATCAATGTCACTTTTTCTATTCTTCTTTGTGCCGTATCTCTTCAGGACTTGGGCGATCATAGCTCTCCCCAATTTCCTGTCCGTTGTAGCTCTTAGTAAGTTGTTCTTTGTCAACTCTCATAATCTCTGTTCTGTCACCCTTTACACAAACTCGTTAGGTAGTTTCATTCACTGTCTTTCAGTTGCCCTCAAATATGTCCTGTGATCCTTATCTTTGTTACTATATTTATCACAACGTTTCTGTCGTTGTACGCTCCGGCCTTCTTCAGGTGGTTGTAAAGTCGAACTGAGTCTTTTATTTCGCTCGCTGGGGTAGACCTAGTTCCACGTGTCATGTCTAATGGATGCCAGTTATCAGTTATCTTTTGTTAATTCCCCATCGCCTTAACTGGGTATTGAACTCAAGGACACATGGCAAAGTGGATAAAGGCGTTAGTTAGTGACAGGACCCAAAGAGTGAGAGTTCAATAACTGGTTAAGGCAGCCTATCAAGTACTTTCCTTTATTTCTTTTTATGTGCCATAATGGCCCATGTCCTAAAAGGATATGGGTCATTATGGCTCTCTTCCCGTTCAGTTCAGCTCTGTTTATCTAATTCACGAGACTTTGAAACTTGGGAGTATTTGTGAATTCTATAACCTCGTCCTCTTTTTCATTTAGTTTTCAAATGTGACAAGAGCTGAAAAAGACAAGAATAAAAAGAAACTTCGAGGTAAATTTATTTTTTATTTCTTCCATTGCACCCTTCCCTTGCTCTCATACATTATTTTTTTTTATTTCTTTCCGGGTCCCAACCGGAGACCTAAGGTCAGAAATGGCATCATGACACTTTCCACTATAAATTTTGTTTTCAAAAAATGCTTAATTCAAAAAAGTAATTTGCTGTTCTTGTTATTATTATTATTATTATTATTATTATTATTATTATTATTATTATTATTATTATTATTTCCATTAATTTCTGGTGGGGTCACATTTCTTTCCGGATCCCAAACAGAGATCTAAGGTCAGAAATGGCATCATGACATTTTCCACTGACCAATTAAAGAAAAAAAAAACAACAACAAAAACAACACACATATTTTACATAGATAAAGCCCTTGAGAAAGTGTGGGCTGTACTCGTGAGAACAATTGTTTTGTATTTCTTTAAGGCATAGGCTTCCAGGAATCCTTTCAATTAGTCTACTGGAATCTTTTTCAACGAGGACTACAGCTACAACAGGAATTGTTGACGTTCCCATGTGCCAAATTTTTGAGATTTCGATTTCAAGGTCCTTGTATTTTGATAGCTTTTTGAAGATCTTCAAAGATACATTGCAGTCTGCTATCTCTCATAACAATGACAATGACATCTAATAACAAAATTATTATTATTATTATTATCATTATTTCCTTTGATTTTTTGGGTGTACTCATTTTTTCCAGGCCTTAACCTGAGACCTATGGTTAGAAATGGCATTATGACATTTTCCACTGAGCATTTAAAAAATAAGAAATAAATAAAACAAACCTAAGATCACTCACATTTTATATCGATAAAGCCTTTCGTAAAGTGTCAGCTGTAATTGTGATTACAATTTTTTGTATTTTCTTATTTTTTGTATTTTCTTAATGCTTATGCTGCCAGGGATCAATAAGTCTAACGGAACCTTTTCCAATCCATGCAAGGGCTCCAACTACAACTAGAATTATTGATGTCCTTCGAAATTATTTGCGGAGTCTTGAAAAGGACTGTTTTGATGAACCCAAATCATTTCCTGTGCTTAGGGACATTCGAGATCTGAGTGTGGTATATTCTTCTCGTCAAACCCTTCAAACTCAGATTTTCTCCGTATGATTCCTGGAAAAATTGGGATTGAGTTCTAAACTTACTTGCTGTTATATAAATAAACAAAATATATCGTTGAAAATTAAAATTATATATCCCCGAGTTACGTCGGGACCGACGTACGGCTTTTCATAGCTACGTCACCATCTCCAATAATATGATACGTTTGTCACGAGGCGCTATATGAGGAAGACAACTTTGTTTCTTCACCGGATCTACGCCATATTCGGTTGTGCTACATTCGCTATCTCACGTTTGTATCGTGTTTTTTTTTTTTTTTTTTTTTTTGGCGAAATGTTTTGCCCTTCATTATAGCTCCCAACCATAAGGCAGATTCGTGCGTGTGTAAGTAGGTATGTCTCGATCTACGTCGAAAAACAGGTACAGTCGCTCCGTACGAACAGATCTCAGGCGAATGTCGAGGACTCACTGTATAAGTAAAACTGGTTTTGGTTTCTGGGCTCAAGTACCTTCTTACTGACTTATTTGCTATTTCAATTTCAATTTCAATTTAGTTTGAAAACATATATATATATAGAAAGAGAGAGTGCACGAATTTGTAAACACTCACTACTGCTGATGATAATGCAAGACTCTCCAAATTGTATTGAGTTATCTTGATCAAAGGCGGGTTTATGAAAAAATAAATACGGTTAGAATCTCGGACAAATGCCAAATCGGACTGGTTTAGGTCCCGGCTTGAAGCGATCGTATATCTAGTACCACTGATGCGCTGTGAAGCAGGCAAACAGCCTGTCTGTGGATGACGATATTAGCTCCTGAAAAAATATTTAAATCGGCCTAGCACCGTAAGGAGAAGAGCGCGAATTTGTAAACAGTCACTAGTACTGCTGATAATGCAAGCCTCTACAAATTGGATTGAGTTCTCTCGGTCTCTAGCGTGTTTATGAAAGAATAAATACGTAAAAATTCGACTTTCTCTCTGCCGGGTGTCGATAGCCTAGAGGTTAGAATCTCTGACAGATGCCAAATCAGTTGGGTCCCGGTTTGAAGCTATCGGATGTCTAGCCACATTGATGAGCTGTGAAACAGCGAAACAGTCTGCTGTGGATGAATATATATATATATATATATGTGTGTGTGTGTGTGTGTGTGTGTGTGAAGGAGAGATTGAGAGAGACAAAAAGAGATATTTATTAGTATATACAAGAATATGAGCAGATATTGTAGTTATATGCACAAAGGTTTTGAGCAAAAATAATTTTTGGGATTTCAGTTGTGTTTAAGTTTGAAATTTTAATTTTTCCATTCATTCGTTTGTCTTTTTATCATAAATTGTTTTTAATCAAATTTCTCAAAGGGCCTCCCAGAATTCTTCTTGAAACGAAGTAGACGGGAAGGAAAAAAAATAAAGACAAAATAAAACTCCTCACGTATTTTATCTGGGTGTGTATGTGGGAGGTTGCTAATTGGTAAAAAGGGGGTAAAAATAATTTTTCAGCTTTTTCGTTTTCTTAATTTTTTTTTTATTCATTTCAATCACAGAACACCGCATACCTCGTGACTTTTTGTGAGGTTACGTGCCAGTGCCTCATGACCTGCCCGAATGCGGCTCCGCCCACGCCCGTCTCCCCGAAAAAGATCAGTCAGTAATTTAAAACGAGAAATTGGAAGGGTGAAGAATAACAGAAAGTTATATATTATAGGGAAGCAAGAAGGAGAAGATGGAGACGAAAAAATAAGATGGAGACGAAAAAAATGATGACGACGAAAAAGTCCTAGGAGAAGAAGAAGAAGAACACCGACCTGGACGAAGAAGAAGAAAAACAAAACGATGACGACGAAGACAATGACGACGACAACGACCAAGAAGAAGAAAAACAAAAAAAAAAATCAAGGAGACAGCAACATTGAAGAAGGAGATGAAGAAGTATAATACGGTGAAGATGCCGATGATAAAGATGATGATGACGACATCCCAGAAGAAGAAGAAGAAGAAAACGATGACGATGCTGATGATAAAGATGATGATGACGACATCCCAGAAGAAGAAGAAGAAGAAGAAGAAGAAGAAGAAGAAGAAGACGATGACCATGCCGATGATAAAGATGATGATGACGACATCCCAGAAGAAGAAGAAGAAGAAGAAGAAGAAGAAGACGATGACCATGCCGATGATAAAGATGATGATGACAACATCCCAGAAGAAGAAGAAGAAGAAGAAAACGATGACGATGCTGATGATAAAGATGATGATGACAACATCCCAGAAGAAGAAGAAGAAGAAGAAGAAGAAGAAAACGATGATGATGCTGATGATAAAGATGATGATGACAACAGCCCAGAAGAAGAAGAAGAAGAAGAAGAAGAAGAAGACGATGACGATGCCGATGATAAAGATGATGATGACAACAGCCAAGAAGAAGAAGAAGAAGAAGAAGAAGAAAAGTATAAGACTATGACGATGCCGATGATAATGATGATGACAACAACGGCCAAGAAGAAGAGGAAGAAAACTAAATTCCGATTAAAAATAAATCCATTAATTACTTAGAAATTGCTATTATCAATATTACATTTCATAAACATTATTTTATAGGGTATATGTATTTGAGTGACTATACCAGTTTGTTTTTATACTAATGAAATATTGTACCTCCGACACCTTAATAAATATCCTTGTTCCATCAACCCAGCGTCTATAGCTGAAATGATAAAGACGCGTTTCGGCTATGGAAGGGGTTTCTCAGATTGAAAACAGGTTCGATTCTTGTCCGGTGGGGGGGAGGAACCTTTTTTATTTATTAGAAAGTCTCAATCTATGACAGTTATTATTAATTTTACCATTTAAAAAAAAAAGTAAAAGAAAAAAAGAATACCAACTCAAATACGTGAACGCACTAAAAATAACGTTCAGAATAATACAGAAAATAACTATTTACATTATTTACATTGTTTGGACTGCTGTCCCCATCTTTATTGCCATAATCACGACGTTCTGGTCGTTGTACGCTCCGGCCTTCTTCAAGAGAGTGGAATTTCGTACTGAACCTTTTATTTCGTCCACAGGGGTAGATTGTTCTAGTTTCACGTGCCATGCCACTTCCAGATGTCTCAGTTACCTCCCTTGAACTCAACTCACCAAGTATCTGTTCCCCACTGCAGTAGCCAGGTATTGGGTCGGTGTATAAATGAGAGAAGTATATCGAAAAGAATGAAAGTGATTTCAAACCGCCGCAGTCTTCTGAAAGACATGAGTCGGTTGACCCTGAGGATAAGATCTGGAGTCGGCGTACCAGATGAAGCCAACATAGTATCCAGTCTGCTCCTCTTGTTGACGATCAAACATTGTGTCTTCTGACAATTGATTGTCGATCTTTCTTCTTTCTTTCTTTCTTTCATCTTTCATGGAGTTCTTAAAGTTTTCTTTTTAGTGGCTGTCAACAAACTATCAATCACCGTGTAACCCGATTTCTCTCCTTGGGTAGCAAATGTTATTTCCTATTTGATTCCTTCTGAAAAGTATAAAAATGGTTAAGATTTTCTTCAAACTTTGCTTTTGTAACCAAAATAATGATATTTTCAAAATTTGCCTATTCCCATTGGGAAAATTGGAGAATGTGAACATTTTTGTTCACGCAAAGTAGGAACAAAACGACATGTAGTTAAAAGTAGCATTTATTTATTCTGAGATTGCACAAGAGATACCACAGAAATATAGATGTGTGTAGTTTGTGGCGATTTAGGCTTATACTGTAAATAACTTTCACGAATCTCTTCCCAAATGCAGTCTCTCATCATGTTTTCTTTATACGATCCTTAGATAGAACGTTCTTGAAATTCATGAAACTTTAAGAAACATCTCGAACGTTCTGGAAAATTCTATCATGTAATTTAAGTTATGTATAATGATTTGATATGTAGACTAGGCATAACCTTGTTTACCATCTTTATGTTTTATATGATCTGGATTAAATCACCAGAGTACAACTTTTCTAGTTTTCCGGTTTTCTTTGCAGGAAAAATACTTCTAGTAGTAGGAACATCGGTAAATTGTACCATCGTCCATTTTCTAATATAATATGCCATATACCGTCCATTTTGTACTATGGTATGCTGGAATGTGAGAAGCAATGGAAAATATGTTAGTGTTAAAACATCAATGTCCAGTTCATAAAAGCAAAGTTTAACAAAAATAATAGTCATTTCCTTTGATCTTTAGATAGCAGCAATTAGGAAATAATATAGACTGATTAAAGACAAAAAAAATTTTGTGACTCTTATTTTATCAAAATAATGAAAATCCACGATACTTTGGAGCAAGGAATCACGAAAATCTACGTTGACCTCCAATAAATAGGATGGTTAGGCATTTATTCTAGGATTGCACAAGAGAGACCAAAAAACATTTAGAAGTGAGTATTTTTTTGCGATTTACGCTTATACTATAAATTACTTTCTTAAATCAGTCGCCAAATAATTTGTCCAACTATGTTTTCTTTATAAAGTGTAACACTTATTTTGCATTCATAAAACAACATTAAGTTTCTCACATTCCAGCATCCTAATAATAAATGTTCTTTTGACGATTTTAATCTTCTGCCCCGTTGTGCTTTGTTTAATGATAGACTTGTTACTGCTATACACCCGTTCATGTAGTTATGTTTTTCAATACTCTGCATAATGTATCAGTTGGAACCTCATTGTTAAGACTGTATTCACACCTCACATATCTACCTGTTTATTTGGGATTGCCTACCTAAAATCTCATAACGTTTTCTTCATCGCTGCTGTCTAACTTTTCTAGTTTTCCGGTTTTCTTTACAGGTAAAATACTTCCAGTAGTAGGAACATCGATGAATTGTACCTACCGTCCATTGTCTACAATAGTATGATATCCACCGTTCATTTTCCAATATAATATGCCATATACCGTCCATTTTGTACTATGGTATGCAATCAACCGTCCATTTTCTACTATAGTATGGTATCTACCGTCCATTTTCTACTATAGTATAATATTTACCGTCCATTTTGCACTGTGGTATTCCACATACCGTCCATTTTCTACTATAGTATGATATCTACCGTGAATTTTATACTATGGTTTGCCATCTACCTTCCATTTTCTATTATAGTATGATATCTACCAACCTTTTTCTAGTATAGTATGATATCTACTGCCCATTTTCTAGTATAGTATGATATTTACCGCCCATTTTCTACTATAGTATGATATCTACTGTCCATTTTCTAATATAGTATGCCGCATAGCGTCCACTTCCTACTATAGCATGTTATTACGTCCATTTTCTACTATAGTATGATATCCATCGTCCATTTTCTACTACAGTATGATATTTACCATCCATTTCCTGTTTTTGTGTTATGTTGGAAGTATGAAATATGTTAAAAATACAAACGCTAACCCTAAATCTTAAAAAGGTCATTGCTTCATCTTCAATTAAAAAAGTCTCTGGCCAACATGGTGCTAGTGGGATCAACTAAATTGGCTAGACTTATTTTGTCTGATGTTAGCTTGTTTCTTTTGTAACGGAATTACATACATACCTACCTCCTTTCTGAATACAAATTAGATAAATACAGCACTCTTTCGATTAAAATAACACTGTATGTAGCTTGGGGAATTAATTGTTGTAGGCCGTAAGTGGGTTATTTGGTAGAGTGCATCGTTGTTTACGGTAGGTCGCGAATGCCTCGGTAGATACTTTACAAACGTAGCACCGAAACGTTGTCGGAGTTAACTCCTCCTTAATTTCCTAACTTTTCACTAGGGGACGCTCTCCCTACATTATAAATACTGGGCGACTTCTTGCCTCGTTCTCTTTTTACTTTGCACTTCAGCGGACACATTTAAAAGATTTGATCTCTCGCAGATATTTGCGTTGTACCCACTTTTTTTTTTATAAGCTTTTCACCCCAAGCAAGGCGGGAAGCCACTAGGACGCAAAGGGTTACAGAAGATTTGGAGCAAGATCAGATAGGAGTATTAGAGGAAAGGATTAGGAGAAGGATAGTGGATAGATCAAGGCAACTGGAGATGTCGATTGACATTACATTTGAATTGTTGGAGATTATAGCTCTCAGGGAAACAGGAATAGGGAAGGGAGTTCCACAGGCGAGAGGTGCGAGATATGAAGATATTTGAGTAGAAGGGACGGCTATATTTAATAGTTTCGACAGTGAAAGGGTGAGAGCGGGATGCCAGCCTCGTAAAGCGCAAATGCAGCTCCTCGGAGCAATTACCATGAAAGTATTTGTAAAAACGACAGAGAGGCTACGGCGCGTCTGTGAGAGAGCGACTGTAGACGAGATGCCAGAACAGGGCCAATTATATTGCATATCCGCCTCTGGAGCCTATCAAGAACCGTGGGGCAAACAGAAGGGGCTCCAGACTATATATGCCAGCAAAAAAAAAAAAAAATTCCTGGCGCGGCACAGGGAGCCAACTTTCCTTGCGGTGGACGAAGCAATTTTTTGTGGGAAAACGCGATGAAACACACACACACACACACACACACACACACACACACACACACACACACACACATACACACACACACATACACGTACCTACAAACATTCATTAAAATACGAACTCTTTATGTTCAAGTTCACAAACACAAATATTAATGTTATTGTCCATTGTAATCTTGTTGTTTAATACATATATTTGTTGTATGTATGTATGTATACATATATATATATATATATATATATATATATATATATATATATATATATATATATTTATGAATAAAAATGACAATAGGAAAACTGGTAATTGCTGACGCGTTTCGTCCAACGTGGACTTTATCAAAGCAAAATACGAAAATGAAATTAAATGAACAAAGTAACTAATAAAAACAAAAACAGAATGTACCTAGCAACTGGAATGGAGAGAAACGCTATTTTCATATTTTTAACTGAAAAATAACGTCAGTAATTGTCACGTGTGGAGAATATTGTAATTATAATTGTGTTGATGTATTCAACCATTTTCTTTTGATTTTATGAATCTGTTGTGTATATTTGTTTGTAAGAGCATTAATTTTGTTAAGAAAGGTGAAATAGGGAAAAAACCTGGGCGTAGATTAATATTTGGGTAGTTTACTATGGCGGCCCTCTCCAGAATTTTCCTTCTGAGTGAGTTATTTTCTTTTTTTATGAGTGTAGCATTTTTAAAATCAAAATTATGGTTGAATTTATTTCTATGTATGACTAGTGCATTAGCTAAGTTGTTTTTTGTGAGGTCTCTTTTGTGCCCATAAATGCGTTTTCTCAAACTTCTACTTGTTTCTCCAATATATTGAGAGGAACAGTTTTGGCAATTTATTCTATAAATGCCTGCTTCAGAAATATTAGTGCTATTATTGTTTGAAGATCTTAGTATATCCATAATGGTTTTGGAAGTGTTTGTGACTATTTCAAGATTATTTAGATGGGATAGGTTATTCTGGATAGTTGACGTGACAGAATTGGTCGGTAGTATTATGTATCTGTTTTCATGTGATTTACTATTGCGGATTATGTTATTAGTCTTGTTGCGGTTGTATATTTTGTATGCCTTTCTTCTTGCGCTGTGGATGAAATGATATGGGTATTGTAGGTTTTTGAATGTGTTTTCTATGTATGTTTCTTCTTTAAGTAAATATTGGGGACTACAGATTCTTAATGCTCTTAGATAGAAACCTATAATAATTCCAGATTTAATTTTTGAAGGGTGGTTTGAGTAGAAGCTGATCAGATCATTTTTGTTTGTAGCCTTTCTGTAAACGTCAAAATTAAGTTCGTTATTATTTCTCATTAACAAAATGTCCAGGAACGGAAGAGTGTGGTTGGTTTCAGTTTCGAAAGTGAAGTTTATTGTAGGTTCAATGTTGTTAAGTTTGGAGAGAAGATCCGTTAAATTGGTGTTTTTTGGAATTATTAATAATGAGTCGTCTATGTATCTGAAATATGAAGAGTTTGTAGGGAGAATATTTTTGAATGAGTCACTTTCTAGAAATTCTAAAAATAGACACGCAAGAACGCCGCTGAGAGGAGATCCCATTGGCAATATATTGGAGAAACAAGTAGAAGTTTGAGAAAACGCATTTATGGGCACAAAAGAGACCTCACAAAAAACAACTTAGCTAATGCACTAGTCATACATAGAAATAAATTCAACCATAATTTTGATTTTAAAAATGCTACACTCATAAAAAAAGAAAATAACTCACTCAGAAGGAAAATTCTGGAGAGTGCCGCCATAGTAAACTACCCAAATATTAATCTACGCCCAGGTTTTTTCCCTATTTCACCTTTCTTAACAAAATTAATGCTCTTACAAACAAATATACACAACAGATTCATAAAATCAAAAGAAAATGGTTGAATACATCAACACAATTATAATTACAATATTCTCCACACGTGACAATTACTGACGTTATTTTTCAGTTAAAAATATGAAAATAGCGTTTCTCTCCATTCCAGTTGCTAGGTACATTCTGTTTTTGTTTTTATTAGTTACTTTGTTCATTTAATTTCATTTTCGTATTTTGCTTTGATAAAGTCCACGTTGGACGAAACGCGTCAGCAATTACCAGTTTTCCTATTGTCATTTTTATTCATAAATATTGTCTCTCTACTGATTAATTCGGAGAAATTTTCATATATATATATATATATATATGTTTGTGTGTGTGTGTGTGTGTGTGTGTGTGTGTGTGTAAGCAAATATATGGATATAGATCCGACAGAATGAAGAAAAATATACGGAAAAAACAAACAAAAATCCTAATATGCAATTATGCTGTTTTAATTTAATATAATGTCAACGTCGGACGTTTCGGTCTAGTAGACCATCTTCAGGACATATTCATAAAACATAATTAACATTAGACTATATTTAATTCAACATGAAAAGACAATGGTCATAAGAGTAAGACTAATCAAAACGTTTTAGGAATACGTTTTCACAACATCG
>OZ010583.1:25709337-25726837 GCA_963932145.1 Acanthosepion lycidas | reverse complement strand
CCATAATATCTTTTCGTATACACAACCGACCTCTGTAATTTATTTACATTTATTTTGCGCATACTTTTTTTTATTTTCTTTTAAAATCCCTATTTTTTTATCCCTTCAAATAAAATCCCTCTTAAGAAAAACATTAGAGAACCAGAACTATATAATAGTTCGCCACAATACACGTGCTAAAACAAGAAAAACATATGAGCAACGTACCGTTCCCCAATTAAGTTTTAATTATGGTTTAATTAGAAGATATCAGTTGCAATTTAGACGAAAAGCGAAATTAGTTAAACCTTTAATAAAGAATTGCTTTTTAAACCCTTCACTCTGTTCTATATTTAAATTTAACTTAAAATGACTTATTTGTTTATTTTTAATCGCATGTATCTCCAGTAATTAATATCTGTTAATTCAGGTTTTTTCGATAAACGGACGGATGGACGTACATACGTATACTGTGCTTTATTTATATAGATTAATCCACGTCCCTCATGCGAGTAAAACTTTCCTTAACTAATCTTTTCTTCCAGTGTTTCCTTGCAATATTATTAACCAGAAACTACGAGCTTATACGAGCATTGTCATATACAAATGATAGTCCAGCTCTTTCTGAAAGGTGTCGGCGCCATGCATGATATTCATATGTAAGTCTAGATGTGACTATTTTACTTCTGTCCTGGGTATGACGATAAACTACATCCGGCAACAAAGCCTTTGATCAGGAGGTTTTGAGGAGCGTGGAACAATCTCTTAATTGCTGTTGTCCCCACGTCCACCGTGACCCGGGGTGGTAGCACCTGTTAGGGTCCCAACTATGTGAAAATAATTGATCCCGAAACTGGAGCCAAAATACGATGAAAGTATAAATGATTATATAAAAAAAAAAAATACCAGCAATACATTTTCATAGTAAATAATAACCAGCAATACATTTTTGTAAAAACTAAAACATATTTCAGTATACATAACTAAATAAATAAATAAAAAATGTTACCACAAATACATACATAATAGAAATTACTAATGCTTCCATGCAAATTTAATTTCAGCAGTAAATGACCCATAAGGTGTTAATATGCCGCTAAACAAAGACACACAAAAAAAACGAGGTTTCTGAAGAACACGATTTACTCAGGTAAATATTTGGGTTTTATGGAATCTTAAGTTATTGGATAAAATGAAAGCAAGTGGAATCAATCATATGTTCAATTTCCTTATGGTAGATTTGTAAGGACTGTTCCAGGCATATATATATATATATATATATATATATATATATATATATATATATATATATATATATATATATACTGAATTTCTAAGTTGGATTCAGTGTAGGCGTTATATTACATTGTAATTGGAGATAGCCATGATCCACTATGTCATCAAGTACACAGCGGTTAGAAGAACTATCTCTTAACTTGACTACAGAAGACATGAAATCATACCTTTCACAAAGTTATTCGATGTCATTGAGCCTTCCTTTATCGTGGCCTTGTACCAGGTGAATATAAAATAAATACTTGGTTTTGTATACTTCATTGAGCTTGACAATTGGTAAGTTGATCTGTGATCTAAATTTGATGACTTAATTCCTTAAAATGAGTGCTGCTAATACCAAATCATTGTAGAATCATGAGTGACTACTATATTTATTTATTTAAAAATAATATTCTGTAAAGGAATATTCTAAATATCATTTGAAGAATTTTAGTACCAATATTTTTTTGAGAAAATGTCCCCCTATTTTTTCCTAACCTCAAAAGCAAACCTCAAACTACACTCTGTATGAAGTTATTAAGCAAATTATATAAACTTCAATAATCCAAATTAGGTTTAAAAAAAAAACAACAAAAAACTGTTAAATCTTAAGCAGCCAATTTAGATGTCAAAACAAAGTCGGGGTTAACATTGTAGGTAGTATCATTATGTTTTATTGAAGTTGTTGTATTATGAAAAAAAAACAAAAAAAACTGCCGTCTGAAGTTATTAGGCAAAAGCAAATAATTACATTTTACTTCAATAAAAAGGTAATGAAATCAAAATAATAGAACAAATAACAAACACATATGATAAGTCTTTGAATCATTTACCTTTTAATATATTGACCCTTCTTCACAATAACAGCTCGTAATCTAATATCCATTGATTTTATTATTATTATTTTTTTTTGCTTCAGCAGGTTCGATTTCCGACATGATAGTTTTAATTTCATCCCATAGGTCTGCTTTGCTGTTATATTGTTCGCCATCTTCATATAATTTCATCTTCACAATTGACCATAGATTTTCGATCGAATTCAGATCAGGACTTGATGGTGGCCATTCGATTATCTTCTCTCCTCTAAATCATTATGCTCAAATAATTTACGTGTAAGATTAGATACATAAGAAGGAGCATTGTGGTGCATACATACGCACTTCACTTTGAAACTGCGAGACGGGGACATGTTCAATGAAAGCAAAGACTTCTTCATAAAATTGCAAATCTTAGCACTGTTTAGTTTAACCGCTTCATCGAATTTGGTCGAAAATTCCAGCTCATAACATAACACAACCACCTCCTTGTGGCCTTCTTTTAGTCGCAGATACGTCTGAATTGCCTAAAATCCTTCCTTCGGCCCATCCATCAGGACTATCAAATGTTACTCCGGATTCGTTCGTGGAATTTACTTTGGAAAAGTCAATTTTCATGTATCTATTGGTCCAATTTTGACGCTTTAAAATATTTGCTTCAGTGAGAGGAGTTTGTCTGGGAGATATTTTACAGATGCTAAAGTATTCCACACCTTTTGTCCTTCTTGACTCCCTAAATTCCACCCTTTTCAAAGATCTGAGCGCTGATCAAAAGTGATCGTTTCGCTATAACTCACTTTAGTTTACGTTCATCTCGTGGAAGCGAGTTCTTAAAGTCATTTCTTTTTCTCCAAGTTCTCAAATTACATTTCAACAGATCACCGTTTGATGATCTCTACAAAGCATTTTGGATATTTTAAATGAAGACGTTCCCTCACTCAATAAATATTTTCTGTTTTTTAGCAGTTGTAATATCTTTACCTTTCTAATGACAAATTACGCAGGTGTAGGCTTTAAGAAAGCTTTATTCAACTGAGAATCGCGTATCTTTTATGTACCATGTCCTTTCAGGGCGTAGATTAAGACGATTCTCCACAACTGAGATATTCGGAAGGGGAATGGCACGTGGAACTAGAACAGTCTACCCAGCTGGACGATATAAAGGGTTCGGTTCGAAATTCCAATCATCTGAAGAAGGCCGGAATGTATAATGACCGAAACGCTATGAATATGGCAACAAAGATGAGCTTGCGCCTTCCTATAGAAATTCCTTCCGGATATAGGCGAGCATAACTCTCAATATATTTATGTTATTTGATCTGTGTGAATTGTAATGACAATGAAGGAAGAGATTAACTAAACTCAACAAAGCAGCTGATGGCAATCCGATTTTGCAGACTGTGTTGAAAAGCAGAAGCAAAACTGGGATAGATGTGCTATATCCCAAAATTATAACGGAAATAATGATGCAGTCTCGGTTTGGTTTGGTTTGGTTTGTTTTACGACATATCAGTTTCAACGGGTTATTTAATGCCGACAAAATTTTTATTGCTGGTAATGTTTTTGTTGAAAATATACATTGCTGGTAATATGTTTTTACAAAAATGTATTTCTGGTAATATTTTCTCCTTAAAAATGTAATGTTGGTAATAATGTATTGATAGTAATAATTTTTTTTCTTCAAAAATCCATTGCTGGTAATAATATTTTTTAAAGATGTATTCCTGGTATTAAAACCTATTTTTACAATAGTGATTTGACCCCAGTTTAGGGGTTAACTGTTTGTCCATAACTGGTACCCAATCAGGTGCTACCATCGGGGGTCAGATTTGACTTGGGAACACCAGCAATTAAGAGGTGGTTCCACGCTCGTCAAAACCTCCTGATCAATGGCCTTGCTGTCCGATGTAGTTACCGACTTAACCAGGACACGGATATAGTTTATCGTCTTATCCAGGACGCTTCATTTGGAGGGAGGGGGTCTTATCGCTCTTCGGACGTGCAGTCGGCGTGTTCTGAAGCCTCAGGGCGGGGTGTAGTTTCGCTTTACTTTCTCTGTGGTTTTCAATTCAGAGTAAAATTTCTCTTAGACGAGCTGCTACAAGACTACATAGCACAGTCTACTATTCGGCCCATACCTGGTGGGGATGGGGAAAAGATTCTAGTCTTTCGCGACAGAATTACTGCGAAATTGTACGAAAGAGATTAGGCTAGAAATTACCTCGACTACCCGATTTCAGTTTCCGCGCCGTTTACTGAATTACGTGGGTGGGAGAGAAGAAACGGATTCATACCTTTCCCGAGGGCATTAGTGTGAAAGAGAGTGCCATAGGCTGGAGCGGAATTCGAACTCGGCTTACAAGTTCCACTTTCTTTGTCGACAGCCTCTACGCTATCCACACATCCGGTTTTGTGCTAAACTGAGAGAAACTTGGTAAAATGTAACAAACGTTGCCATTCTGAGATTTTGATAGTGATAATTAAAACCGTAAAAATATTCGCTTTGGAAACATGAAACTGTTAGCTGTTGTTTGAAACGTGTTTGCAGACACAAACAAGACAATAACATCCGTCAACACCAGACCAAAAGAAAAAAAAAGAAAAAAAAGAAGCAAGAGAAATGAAAAAAAAAAAAGAAAAAAATTGATGGAGAAATTTAATACTGTGATTTCTGAAACATTATAGGTAGCGGTTGGCTAATTAGTTAAAAACAAATAAGATTTGTGTATAAACACACACGCAAACACTTACAAGTGTAAGTATCCATTTTGCTTAGATCAGTATGATGCATAGTTATACATACACGATACAGATTGTAGATCGACGTAGTTTAATTCAAGTTCTTGCTAAACACTATGCTCCTATAAAGATGCAGATGATACATAGTGTAGATCGAAATTTGTTCAATTAAAACCAGTACCGCTGTATAGATGGAAATGGTAATGGTAATATTAGCCGTTTCGTTATCAGTTTTGTTTGCATCAGTTCTTATTGGTCAGTCGTGTATTATGTTCATTAAAACCGTACACGTGTTACTGACCAATAAACTCTAACTCACACAAAATTGGAAATACCAAAGGACTGTCTTTTGTCTGTTTCGCTTAATCTCTGGCGAAGCTTTAATAAAAAATGAAACCTATTTGTTTCTTTATCTTATAAAATAACACCCACATACAAACATACATACACAAATACATATATTTGTGTGTGTGTGCGCATATATAATATATAAATAATATATATAACAAATTGCATATAGATTTATATATATTTATATTTATATACATACACATCTCACACGCACGCGCACACACACACACACACAAACTCACACACACACACTCACACACACACACACACATATATATATATATATATATATCATTGAATACATTAGACAAGGTGCTTTTTCCGAAAGTTTTTATATAATTTATCATCCGAAAAGAAAAAAAGTTATTAGATCGCATGACAAATTGTATGAAAAAAAAACTAAATAAAAGCACCTTATCTGTCGTATTCAATGAAATGTGCATAAAAGAAGGATTGCTGCCTAAATACACACACACACACACACACACACACATATATATATATATATATATATATATATATATAATTTTAAGGCAAATGTTACTAAAGACAACAGACATTTTCTGTAGATTACTTTTTATTGATAGACTTTTCCAAGTAGCGAATAATCCTTCTCAGAAAAGGAGGAACTTCCGTCGAAAATTGTTTAAACACACACACACACACACACACACACACACACACATATATATATATATATATATATATATATATATATATATATATATATATATAGGGTAGATATTGACAAGATATGGACAACAAATGATTTATATATATATATATATATATATATATATGTATCAAAAACAGTGACTTGAGATAAATTAGAAGAGTTGGGCAAAATTTAAAATTTGTAATCGATCTTGATTGAGCGGGTAGAAAATATTTGAATAAAGTTGCATTCAGAATGTAATACAATAAAAACAATCTACAATTAATAACGTGAAAGTAACCAAAATACCCTATTAAAACCAAAATACCCTATTCAAGTAAACATCGCAATAAGAGATTGTAAGTTACGTGAAGAAATGTCTCAAAATTGAATTCCCTATGCAATGAAGAATTATATTGAAGTAATAATGGATTGGCCAGACATTGGGTCAGAGAAAACAACACTGGGTAGTTGATTGTTTGCCCTATTAGGCAATTCTCTGCAGCGTGCAAATTACAAATTGGGGATACTAAAGGCGAACAAATGCAACAATTTAAATATCTGGGAAATGTTTTATTTTCTAGCAAAGGACGGAAAGTGCGTCATTGAAATTCGAAGTCTCACTGTGATAGCAAAAGATGCGTTCCAGAAGCTAAGCAAAATATTAAGAAAAAGAAACAATATCGCTAGAGACAAAGAAAAAAGAACTGGACTGTTACGTAATTTCAGAGACAGAGGAAAACAACGTATTACTTATCTAGCGACTTTGTGTGCAAATGGATGGTTGAACCGGGTTTTACCTATAACTGTAACGGCATTCAACGAGGTGGGTTGAGCCGGCTCCACTATTGGAGATTCATGGGAATTTGGAATTCACAAGCGGTCCCCAACCCGCATGTATAGCACATGAGATTTGATTATAGTGGCGAAGGTTTCGTGCAAAACCATCCACACTTTTTGAAGGGCCGATTACAGAGACCTGGTGCACTACGTGCCACAAGGTCCCTAAACGACCCTCCGTAGGTTTTGAATTCAGAGTTTTCCTTCTCCTAGACCAGTTACCATCCAAGGCTATAGAACTCAGTCTGTCCTGCTATTTACCCATAGCTGGAGAAGAAGAGGGGATTAGCAATTAAGTGAATATAATGGATTCGACTGGAATTCGAACTCGACTCTCCGATTTCTCAATTCAAACTGCTATCCATTACTCCACCGTGCCTCCTCAACCGGGTTTTGGAGAGATAACAAAAAATAAAAGAAATATTAAGCGCTACATAGGATAGGAAGTTGTAGAGAGCGACGATCGCCGACATGTTGATGGGTCACGGCACATGGAAAAAGAATGTAGGTAATAAAATTATTGGCCCCTTAAGTGCTGATAATTATACCAAAATAAATGCAAAGAAAAAGTGTCCGTTTTTTGACAACTAGTTTTTGAAACAGTACATTCGAAAATTAAGAACTTGTAAATGATGTTCACGCATGACTGCATCTTTGTATTCTGTAAAGTTTCTTCTTCTATATGCGTTCAGAACGTTTTTGAGGATGGCTCTCCACAATTTCCTGTCGTTTGTAGTTCTTAATAATTTTTGTCTTTTTGCTATCTCTCCCAAAGTTTGTCGCTCTGACCCACTTACTTGTCCTTTGAGTATCAACATTTCGAAGCCGTCTTTCCTTATTATATACACCAGAAATTTCAACTGTATCTTCCTGATATAGGTGACGTTTTCATTGTCATTTTCTCTAAAACTTCGTCTTTGCTCACGTGCTCGATTAATGGCATTCTCAGCACCCTTCTGTAGAACCACATTTCTATTGCTTCAGTTCTCTTCTTCATGCGTGAGGAGATTGTCCAGCATTCACTGTCATAGAGGAGGACCGATAACAGTTATGCTTTCAAAGACACCAAATTATTGATTCAGTCTGGTGGTCTATCTTTAAAAGCATTATATGTGTCAAACAGTATGGGAAGTAATAAAAACTGTTGTAAGTAATGTTAAAATCAAAACAGTACAAAAGTTAAAATCGATAAAGATAAATAAAATCCATATATATATATATATATATATATATATATATATATATATATATATATATATGATTGGTATGTCAGTCAATATATTGTAACTATGAACATGGACACAGTATGTTGACTTTTATATAATTTCTCATATGATCTTATATTTTTTTTTCTTTTCTGTAGATAAATTATACAACACAAACTGTCCAAATGTTATATATTTTCCGAGCGCTTTCGGCTATACATTTAGCCATTTTCAAGGATGAAATATATTAACTTTTAACTGAAAACAGATCGTTGTATGTATGTATTTAGTATTATAGAATGTTTTATTTTCAAAAAACAGTCGACATATTGTAACTATGAACATGGGCACACAACTAAATACATAGATAGAATAATCTATTTCTAGTTAACAGTAAATATATTTCATCCTTGAAAATGGCTAAATGTATAGCCGAAAGCGCTTGGAAAAATATAACATTTGGACAGTTTTTTTTTTTATCTACTGAAAAGAAAGCAAATTTTAAGATCATATGAGAAATTATATAAAAACTTAATCACAGCAACTTGTCTGTCATTCTACTCATATGTATATATTTTTGAATTGTCTTTTGGTTTTATCCATAAATAAACAAACATTAATGTATTTGCATAGGCGCTATCGAAAAAAATATTAATAATATCTTTCCTTAAAGGATCTTAGGATAACCTAGAATCTATACTGGGAGCAAATCGCCTGTATACAGTTTGAAAATTACTTGAATTGCTAAATGAAATAAATAAAGAGTCTTAAGCCAGTGACATGTATTCTTTCCATATTTATACAACTTCTACAGCAGGGCTGTTCTAAACAAGATGGAGTCCCTACCAATCAGTGGGAGTATTGAGTTCAGAGTTTTCCTTCTTTAAGATTTGTTGCCAAAGACTTACAAAACCACAAGTACTGTTTATTATTAAATCTTCACAATTATAACGATAAAGTTTTAGGTAAAACAGAAGCAAAATGGATATTTATACGGACCATCAGAAAGAGACAATTGACATTTCTAGCTTACATGAGGAAAGAATGGTTGGAAAATTTGACACTCACAAGGTATAATGAAAACAAGAGGGACAGAAAAACGCAATGCATAAACTACCTAATGAGTTTATGTAAATGGTAGGCAGAGCAGTGATTAGAAGTTATGGATAATATATATATATATATATATATATATATATATATATATATATATATGAAAGGCTATAAAAGGTTGTAGGCGGTCATGACCAGCCAAGTTCTGAAGGGAGACAACACATAGAAAATGAAGAATAATCCCTTATCTTGAATGCAGAAACGATGTGCCGATAACTTTCAAAAACTTCCTTGTGTGATAGTGAACGAAAATGACACGAGCTGAATTTGAACTCAAAATGCCAATCGTATTTTCCACGCCGATAAAACGCTTATTATACAAATCTAATATAGTGCATATATTTCAACTCAAGCCACGAAACATTCATACAATTTAACCTATCTGTCTATCTATATATCTATCGCAAATTTTCATTTATCTATCTATCTATCTATCTATCTATCTATCTATCTATCTATCTATCTCTATCTATCTCTATCTATCTATCTATCTATTGGAATTTTTCATTATCTATCTATCTATCTATCTATCTATCTATCTATCTATATATATATATATATATATATATATATATATATGCCAATTTTTCATTATCTATCTATTTATTTATCTATCTATCTATCTATCTATCTATCTATATATATATATATATATATATATCCCAATTTTTCATTATCTATCTATCTATCTATCTATCTATCTATCCCAATTTTTCATTATCTATCTATCTATCTATCTATCTATCTATATATATATATATATATATATATATATATCACAATTTTTCATTATCTATCTATCTATCTATCTATCTATCTATCTATCTATCTATCTATCTAGTTCAATAGCTAGTTAGTAATTCTAGTTTATCAATCGAACAGAAATTATATAAATTGAAAATGTAACCAAATATAAAAGTATTAGGTTGGTGCAAAAATAATGACGTAATAATGTCGTTTTTTTACGATAAAAAATACGTCAAAAAATGACATTATTACGTCATTATTTTTGCACCAACCTAATATATAAAGTCAAATTTATATATATTTAAATTAATATATATATATGGTGTTATGTATAGACGAACCAGTAATATTTAAGACATTCAAGACACGAACGCAAGAAAAGTACGCACAGACACACACATACACACACACACGCACACATCTATATGTATATATACATTATATATATATATATACATTATATATATATATATATATATATCCATGCATATGTATCCATATCTATCTATCTATCTATCTATCTATCTATCTATATATATATATATATATATATATATGTATATATATATATATATATATATATATATATATATATATATGTATATATATATATATATATATATACAGTATAAGGTAATAGGTAGCATGGCTCGTCTACTTTAGCATACTTTTATGTAGAGAATAAAATACACACCAGGCCCACATGCAACAAATTCGTCGTTATATAAACCAATGGTTGATATATCACACACAAGCCACTCACACACACACGCTGATACACACACACACATACATATGCATTTATATATATTGCTAATAAACTTATAATTCGATTGATTTACATTCATGTATGTTGTGTTTTCATGATATATATATATATATATATATATCTATCTCTCTCTCTCTCTATATATATATATATATATATAATAGTTTATTTTGTATATATGTATACATATGTGTGTATATATATATGTGTATATAAATCATGACTCACATAAATCATGAATACATATATATATGTATATATATATATATATATGTGTATATATATCATGTATATAGATAGATAGATATATATGAACAACTCAAATGTTATTATGTGCCTAATATAATACCGATTTTCTGTATTAAATTCACGTATACATCTCTTTCTCTCTCTCTCTCTCTGTATATATATATATATATATATATATATATATATATATGTGTGTGTGTATGTGTGTGTGTGTGTGTGTGTGTGTGTGTGTATATATATTCTTGCGGCATTGTCATTGTAATTTGCCTGTGTATGAACAAATGTGACGCTGTGTATGCGTGTACGTCTACATAAAATAAAACATCTTGCTTGCGTGTGCGTGGCTGTTTGCACGGGCGTGTGTGTGTCTATGCACCTCTGTACATAATATATTTAAGTACATGGTTCTATCTACTCTTACACATCTTTATTCAAAATGTCGGATACTTGTACGTGTGGATGGCTTGCCGCAGTCGTAATGTAATATCACCTAAAAGCATGCAGAGAAAATCAGTGAAAAAATCCAGTTGTTGGCAAAAAAACGAAAATAAACATAAAATGGCGTCAACATAAACATTGCACGAGAGAAAAAAAAAGTAAATGAACACTTTTTTCCTGTATCTCCACCTACAAGAGAATGGTTTTAAAAAATACAGCTGACGAAGGTGTGGCCTGAATACCTCATTAGGTTTCAACCAATCAAATCTCCTTTTGCTCGCGATTTACTCTTTTCTTTTTTTTCTAATCATTACATTCTCAGCCTTTTTCTGTTATTTTTTTTTTACACCCTGTTTTCCCGCCCTTTTTCAAATGGCGTGGATCGTAATGCATTTGTTCTGAGTCATTACTCTGGAAGGCGGTGGCAGATCACGTGGTGGGGTTGAGAATGGCGGACAGGTGGAAGAAGAAGAAGAAGAAGAAGAAGAAGAAGAAGAAGAAGAAGAAGAAGAAGAAGAAGAAGAAGAAACTCAGGATTAAAAATAGAGATAAATCTATGCAGAAAAAGTAATACAATTTGTCGGTTAAAATAGAAGGAGACACAGAGAAAGACTAAAAAATGCACTCGTGATGAGAAAAATTCGGAAAGAAATAAAAAAACTCAAAGCGTGATAAGTGGCTGTAAGAGTCAGGTGGCTCATTGTGGAGGTTACTCAGCTAGTTTAGCGAGGTATTATGACTCTTGGGAGTTCGTTCCTCACTAGGTGCCTGACATATCTAAACGTAGAAAATCAATATACAGAAACGAGTAAATATGTGTACTATCCTTGATCGGTGGCCCTTATATATATATATATATATATATATATATATATATATATATATATATATATATATATAATTTTTATCAAAAACAACTTATCCAGTTAACTTTTTTATATAATTTTTCTTGAGTTCGCGTAATTTTGTTCTTTTCTGAACGTAGAAATTGTTCGAATGTTCTGTATGTCCTAGAGCTTTTGGCTATACTTTTAACTGTTATCAACGATGATTATATTTTTCATTTTAACAAAATCTATGGATTGTTTTCTATATGTATCTAGAGTTCTAGGAATTTTTTCAAACACGGTCAGTAAATTATAGCCGTGTTCATAGCTGATATTATTGAGTGTTGAAAAAAAAAAACAATCTACTGACTGTGATTAGAAAAAAGAGTAATTATGAACACAACAAGAATTAACTGAAAAAATAACTACCTAAATACAATATATATATATATATATATATATATATATATATATATATATAATTATTTATTTTAAAAATTTATAACATAAATATGTTATAAAATCATATTTATGTTAAAAAATTTTTAAATGAATAATTATATCTGCTCTACTTTGTATTGAGCACTCTTTTAAGAATAGTAATTGTTGGTTATTGGAATTAATTCCATATACACCAATCATATACTTGGGTATATATATATATATATATATATATATATATATATATATATATATATATATATATATATATATATATATATAAAATTTAGTGGTCAATATACATATATATATATATATATATATATATATATATATATATATATATATATATATGTATTTCCAAGTGGATAGGGTGCAGTAAGAGCTCAATATCCAAGACAGGGCAAGAATATAATATAAAAAGGCTCAAATATTCCATGTTTATCATTTATTACATTGGAATCGTCATCATAATCAATTCATCAGGCCTAGAAATTCAAAAATTAAACAGAAAATATAACTCATGGTATAAAAAACAAAATTTTAGTGAAAGTGTATGTGTGGGAGTGAGAAACCATGTTGAGAGGCCAATGTATGAAAGCTCTAGAGAGTGACGGAAGTAAAAGGAATAGGAAAGGCCTAAAGGTGAAGGTGGGGATTAAAATTTAAGAGAAGTTTTAAAGAGAGGAGATAAATGACGATTTAAATGAGTGAAATACAAAAAAATATGAATTATTTTAAGATGCATAAATCACTACCGATTCGATGGATCGATCCCAGCGTGCGCCACGATTGGAAAGTGCCTGAAAACCATACCATGGGTTGACCCAAACCTTGTGAGTGAAATTGGGTAAACGGAACACTTGGGGCCCGTCGATAGATATGCTAGCACGAAGTCACAAGCCGTCGTGGTCAAGGCTTTGAACGTGCTACCAAGAAATTAACCAGTGAACTTGAAAGGATGAAAAGGAAAACTAATCCACATTATGTCTAAATTATTTAAACAAACATATCTGTCTGTCTCTCTCTCTCTCTCTCTCTCTCTCTATATATATATATATATATATATATATATATATATATATATTAGTTTGGTGCAAAAATAATGACGTAATAATGTCGTTTTTTGACGCTAAAAATACGTCAAAAAACGACATTATTACGTCATTATTTTTGTACCAAGCTAACATAATAAAAGGCTTAAACACTAATATTCCATGGTCATAATTTATTCCATTGGAATCGTAAATACAAAAAGAAACAGAAAAAACAACTCCGGAAATAAAAATAGAGTGTAAGAGTGTAAGTATGAGAGTGTGGGATGAATCTTAGAGCTAAAGAGAGGGGTAACAGACGAGAGAAAGAGGGAGAATAAACCTTAACAGAGAGGAGTTTAGGAGATGTGAGTGGAAGAGGTGTAAGTGAGAGAAATATGAATGTTGTATATATATTTATATATTTTGCATATGTCTGTTTATATTTACCATTAATATTAGCTATATATATATATATATATATATATATATATATATATATATATATATATATATATATATATATATCTGTGTGTGTGTGTGTGTGTGCGCGTGTGTGTGTGTGTGTGTATTTCAAACTCTGTCTGGTATTCTCTACCAGAAATAGTTTGAAAAATCCTGCGAATTTTAAAAGTAAAATTCCTAGGTGAAAATGGTCATTTACTAAAGGTATCGTAATTCCAATTGTAAAGTATATATATATATATATATATATATATATATATATATATATATATATATATATATATATAATTATTTATTTAAAAATATGCTTCCAACTCGCTACATAAGAGGTCTCATGTTTCAAAACAAGAGCCGAAAACTTCAAAATAATATTTGAATTAACTTGAGTTAAAGTAGGCTCTGTTATAATAAATCTCCGTGGACGCTCAAGCCAGACTATGCGAAAACTTCTTCCGTCGTAAATTTAGCCACCCCCACCTTACCCTGACCCGGCATCTATGAAAATAACTCTATACTGATACAGATTATAAACACCCCTCCCCTGCCGATTCTAAACAATCCGCCCTTGATGTTATCATGGAAGTTTTTGATTTCAATTCTGATCATACTATTAAAACTCGTAAATTTCAGAAATAAGTCATTCCCCAAAAAATTTCGCTTGAAGATGGAACAGAGCCTACTTTAACTCAAGTTAATTCAAATATTATTTTGAAGTTTTCGGCTCTTGTTTTGAAACATGAGACCTCTTATGTAGCGAGTTGGAATCATATTTTTAAATAAATAATTATATTTATGCTCTACTTTCGTATCGAGCACTATTTTTTAAAAATAATAGCAAAAATACTAAGGAACTTTGAATTATTTACCAAACCAGTTTCTTTCCTATTTTCTACAATATTCTCACATATATCTATCTATCTATCTATCTATCTATCTATCTATCTATCTATCTATCTATCTATCTATCTCTCTCTCTATATATATAGATATTGCTTGATCGATAGATAGATATTGAGGGAGAATATTTCATTAAAAACGACTGACAAGGTACTTCGATCAAGAATTTTATTTAATTTCTCATGTTCTTATAATTTTTGGGACATATATTGTATAGAAATTGTCCCAATATTCTGTATGTCCTTGAGCTTTCGGCTATTCTTTTAGCCATTATCAAGGATGATTTTCATTTTACTTTTAACAAAATATATCGATTGTTTTATATATGTATCTCGCGTTATAGAAATATTTTATTTTCCAAACACGGTCCGCACATTGTGTCCGTGTTCAGAGCTGAGTTTATTTAGCGCTGGATAGTGCCAATATAGATTTCCTTCAAGCTACCGACTCCTGGGCATGACGATAAGCTACATCCGGTAGCAAGACCTCTGATCGGGAGATTATAGGTTTCGAAAAGCGTGGAACAACCTTTTAATTGCTGTTGTTGCTACGTTCACTCTAATCCACGGTGATAGCACTTGTTAGCTCCCAGCTATGGGCCAATAGCGAATCCTGAAGCAAAACACTCTAATAGTATAAAAATACATGCTTATAGTAAAAATACCAGCAAAAGATTTTTATATAAAAAAGGAGGAACAATATATATTTATCATAAACTGAGTAACAATACCTTTTTTTAAAGAAAAATTACTAGCAATGCATTTTATCTCTAGTTATAAGCATACAAATGCGTTCAGAATATATTTAGTGGAAGCTATATAATTGTTAAAATTATTTTGATATTAATTGATCCATAGAGTCTGAGATGCCGGTTAAAAATCAACCAAACAACCAAAAATTCAAGCTAACGCCATGGTTAAAATAAAATTGGTTTAACTTCCAGCCTGGTAATCTGAATACTATTTTAAATGAATCGGGTGTAAGTTAAGGCAGGGATAATCTTAAATTAATACCCAATGGTTCGTTTTCTTCAATACCAAAGCTATGGAAAACATCTTATATAGCACTTCAACCGTCTTTGCATTTTCTGTATTACCCCTGCTATATGGCGTACCTATGAACACTAATGGGCATGTCCCAATCCTCATCAATACGTTGGACACTATTGTAAGTTGGGGTAATATGATGTCTAAGTAGTCCACCACTAGCAGTGGTTTACCTACTTCACGCCGCTGGCGAGTATTGTATTTTGTTGATGTTATAAAGATTACCATTTCATTTCCAACCTGCGTTTTGATTATTCTTCATTCAATAACCCTTTCTAGGTTACAACATTTTGGCGACGAGGATGAGATATTGAGTCTCTGTAGAGAGAGTCTAAAATGGGGGTGTTATATACCGTATCTATGAAAAATAATGTTAATGTCACAGTCTTCATAAATACGTTGGACACTATTGTAAGGTGGGAGTAATATGCTGGCTAAGTATTCCACCACTAGCAGTGGTTTACCTATTTCACGCCGCTGGCGAGTATTTTATTTTATTGATTTTATAAAGATTAACATTTCATTTCCAACCTGCGTTTTGGTTATTCCTCATTCAGTCACTTTTCCTAGGTTACAATATTTTGGCGACGAGGATGAGATATTCAGTCTGTGTAGAATAAATCCTCATTCAGTGACCTTTCCTAGGTTACAACAACTGCAATCGTCGAGTCATCTTGATTCAGTATCCGAATTTCAATGAGAATTTTTTAAAAAAGAGTCTGTGAGTAGTAAAAACTTTTCTTTTTATGTCTGGGTTTGAGGAATAAGTCGTGGGCGTTTTTTTTTTAAGTACAAAATTCTTGACAATACTTACAATACCTTTTTGCTTTTCTAACATTTCATATATGTATGATTTTTGTAATTTCATTAATTTTTTATTCTATTTCAGACTCTTGAAATGGAATGTGATGTAAAAATGCTCATTTTCGACACATTTTGCCTTTTGCATATAATCGAGAAGTCGAGAACTCAGCTCGTGAGGTTTGTGACGAGTATGGAGATGGCGCAATGCCTCAAAGTACCGCCTGACGTTGGTTTTCACGCTTAAAAAAAAAAAGGAAATTTTGAGCTGGTGGTTAGGGAGCGACCTGGTCTACCAGTAAAGTTTGATAAGATGCGATTAAACCAGTTTCTTCCCGAAAATCCACGCCAGAAGACCAGAGAATTCACGGAACAGATGAATTGTGATCGCAAAACTGTGGTAAATCACCCTCATTCAATGATGACGGTTCAGATACTTGGTTCATGCGTGCCACATGTGTTGAATGACCACAAGAATCAGCGCGCAACAACCAGTTTGCTGGATTTGCATCGCTCAATACACGGGCATGAACAACATTTCCCTTATCGCATTGTTACTGGCGATGAAATATGGTACCTTTCAATATGAAGCAGCGTAAAGAATGACTCAGCCCCAATAAGTAAACGACCACTCGAGAAAAACAAGACCTTCATTCTCGAACAACCATATTGTGTGTATGGTGGGACTGGAAAGGTATAATTCATTATAAATTGCTTGAGCAAAACCAAACGGTAAATGCCAAGCTCTTCAACAACTGAACCATCTCCGTGAAGCAATTGAACAAAAAAGACCAAATCGGCGACAGTGTTCTTC
>OZ010583.1:25671837-25704337 GCA_963932145.1 Acanthosepion lycidas | reverse complement strand
GGCTGAATCAGCGGTGTATGTAATGAAAAGAAAGTATAAAGTTCCTGTTCTTGCGCTGATTTCTCGACGGTATTAAACAGTTCTTTAGAAACACATAACTACCCTTACTAGGTCCAGAAGAAATTTTTTTCGAGGTTAAACAGCAGAATATATTCAAAGGTGAATCTCTCTGAAAAATATTTACAAATTCAGATCGAAAATAAATGTTCTGGATTAACGACCATAAATACACAAATGATTATATAATCTTAACCCATTTCCTTTCGGGATAAGGGCGGCATCAGCACAGTCAAGAAGCAATGAATAATATGCTTGGGGATTTCGCAGTTGCGTGTCGGGAAAAGATTTTGATCGAAAGTGTATCTAAAGAACAACATGCTGGACGATTGAAAACAATTAAGAATGTACGAATTCAAACTAAGTAAAGAAAAATGCGAATTGTTTTTGCCGAAAATTAAATACTTTGGTCGAATTATTGATAAATTATGTGGTTTTCCCTAGGCCAGAAGAATAAAACCTTGTGTCGGATCTCATCTCATTGGGTAGACTGGGTAATTACCTAGTCATTTCGAATCAAGCAGTTCGCTGTCTGGCTTGCGACTGGCAAGACTTCTGTCTCTGTGCAGAGGGCGGCTCAGTCGATTCTCTGTCTACGGATAGTGACTCGGCTGGGAAAAACAGGCAAGCAAAGTAGGTGTTCCTCGCCGTTGTTTTGGATCAGCTGCCCGAGCATTCGTGCTCGGGTTCTCCACATTAAACCTAGCCTTGTATCGCACCCCATCTAAGTGGGTAGGTATCGGTAAATATCCAACCGTTTGGAGTCAGTCTTCAGATTAACTCTACTGGTTTCACGACAAGTAGCTGAAACATTACGTATAGAGAATCCTTATACGAAATAGTTTATATAAATTAAGAGTTTTTCATAAAAACAGCAATATAATAGAAAGGTTATAATAGTTGTTATTCAGTCAGTCACTTATGGGGAATGCGTGATACACGCTTAGGTGATCATGTAACTTTCGATACATGACTGACGAGGCAGATTTTTTCCCGCAGTAGGTTTCCATTTGTTTCTGCAGTAGACCAGTTGCTATCCAAGGCTATACAACCCTGCCTGTGCTGCTATTTACCCATGGCTTGGGGGTGCGGAGAATAAGATGATTCATACCTTTCCTAATAGCACGTAACTGGATGTAATGGATTTGAATGGAATTCGAACTCGGCTCTCTGATTCCTCAATCCAAGCTGCTATCCATTGCTCCACCGTATTGAAATGTTATTTTTTGTGCATGTCTGGTTACAATTGTTTGAGTTGAGATTCCTATGTTTTATTTCGGCACATAAGCTGAAGAAGAGTTATAAAGATAGCTTGAAATAATCACAGAACATTTTAAATGTTGAAAATAAATGTCAGAAAACGTCTTGATATAAAACTTCCAGATAATAAATGTGGTATGAATGATATCCCTCGTGATTTTTTTTTGTCTGAGCAAAACAGGAAAAAGTCATATCCGATATCATCATACCAGAGCATCAAACGACAACAAAATGGAATTCTGTTGTGGCGTTGTCAGGGCCAAAAATAAAGACACAAAGCGAAGAACTGAGTTAAACAAATATATTAGGTTGGTGCAAAAATAATTTCGTTTTCTCACATAGTAACATATGTTAGAAAACGAAATTATTTTTGCACCAACCTAATATTAACAGAAACAGCAATACAAACATATACAACCAAGAGTGTTACAGCAAGAATGTTCGGTTCGACTCTCAGAACTGACTGCTGACTGCTGTTATTATGTCATGGATATTATAATGTCCATAATGGCGGAAATATAAATGCGAGAATAAACCTTTTTTCCAAAAACTCTCACATCATAAGTCAAAGTTCGCAGACCATACGAGCAAATTGCACGATGTACGTATATAAAAAATACACGACATTCAGAGCTAGTATAAGATGTGTAAATAGATAAACTGTATTTCTTTTTTACTGTTACTTGCAAGTAAAAGTTTAATGTGAACTTGCAGAGTTGGTAAATGGTAATCAGACAACTATCAGGTAGAGAGAGAAGCAATAAGAAACCCATTCGTATATATATATATATATATATATATATATATATATATATATATATATATATATATATATATATATATATGACAACGAAAGAGAGCTCGATAGCGATAGTAGAACGATAATTATTTATTATAATTTTATCATATAAACTGTTTTGGGCTATATGATAAAATTATAATATATATATATATATATATATATATATATATATATATATATATAAGTGAACATTGAAGTCAACACTTAGAGGTGACAGGCTGTTTCATCCTTGGCGCAGGACAATCGAGTGTCTGACGAGTGCATCTAGCATCAAACAGACTGTCGCCTCTAAGTGCTGACTTCAATGTTCACTTTTATATTTACACACGCTCTATCTCTGATATTGAGCACTTTATCCCATAAATATAGCACATTTTAAGAATATATTTCTTCATATATATATATATATATATATATATATATATATATGTGTGTGTGTGTGTGTGTGTGTATTATGAATTAACTGATTTAAAATATGGTCTTTTCGCTAAACAGTAATAACCATGTTTCAAAAATGGAAGCTAAAAACTTTAAATCGTGTAACAGTATTGAATAATTGTTCATTCCACAAAACGTTTAACATCTTAAAAACTTACTAAACTAATTCAGTTTATTTTTTACAGGTTTTCAGATAAGAGGTTTACCCATCTTGACACCATCTATTTTAAGAAACACAGAAAAAATACATTGAGTTATTCACGTCAACATTTATTTTATCTTGATATATATTCTTTTAATGATATTAAAACATTGAATCATTTTGACATGCATAAAGAAGTTAATCGTATAGGCATAATTTTTGTTTTAGGTACCTCCACGAAATCGCTAAAAAAAGAGCATAGCTTGATGAAAAAGACGCCAACCTTGCCGAAAACAAAGTTTTATTGTCTAAATGCTTATGTTATTATTAAGAGGAAAGACCAAAGTTTTTTTTAATTATTAAATTTTTAGAACATTCTAAATTTTGATTAAAAAAAACTTGTTTCTATTTACTAGCCGTACTAGTAAATAACAGACAATTTTTAGCACGTTTTTTTGGTATGACATAATTTGAAAAATCGTGCAAAAATAGAAATAATTGCCGGATGTTAATGAAGCTTTCAGGAACGATTCACAGATGATCGAAATTATTATAAATATGTTTGTCTTTTTATTAAAATCATGGTAGAAATATTTTTAAAAAATATTTATTAATAACTAATTTTATGAAAACGCTAGAAATTCGATCGCATCGGGTTTAGTGATTACAATAATTAAAAGCACAGGGCTTTGAGGAATGCAAATCATGTTGTTTTTGTTTTTAATTGGAGCCAACGTATATGAAAATCAGCTCTGAATTGTAACATAAAAAAACTTAATAAAACAAATATATTATTTAATTTCAAATGCTTTTATTTGCTTTTAGTTGTTTTTATGAATATGGACAATATTTTCTGAAAGCAAAAAAAATTTTTCGATGAAAAATGAATTTTTAATATAATTATTTGTTATTTCTTTAATTATAATAGATTTTACATTTAAGTTGTTAAAATATTGTAAAATTAGTTAAACGCCCCATCGGCTTTCCTAAGTGTCCTTATGAGATAGATCTTTTATTAGCGCGTTGTAAATTGTATAATTTTGACTAATCAGAAGATCCACCACAGTAATTAAGAAATGTAATTTTGTGCTTATAACCGGGCTGTAATTATAAAGTACGGAAGACCAACCAGAATATAATTAAGTTTCGTTATTTGAGTTAAGCATTGTCCTCCGCTGTTAAGGCCTTTACTTTTGCGAAACACGTGTGGAGAAGTTAATTTGATTTTTCAATTTCAACTGAAAAGGGTACCTACAAGTATCAGTGTCATCTTATGAAATTTATATAATTTTATTTTTATATTAATCTTAGTTATGACATTTTTCCATAAATGAAATATCAAAATTAATAATAAAATGAATGCAAATACAAATAACAGTAAAATGTAATAAATGTACATAAAATTATAGTATTTTATGTACAGTTCTGATAAAATTTCATAAGAAAGGTACCTATAAATTAATTAGATACTTTTCTTAGGAAATATGAAATTTAATCTCACTCTTAACAGTCTTATTTTAATTTCTTTATAATATATTTTCCATAAAGCATCATAAACGTAAAGGTGAAAGCTAAGTACAAAAAAAAAAAAAAAATATTAGACCGCTGAAAGTTTTCGTTAAAAATAACGAGGTAAATAATTTGTTCACTTAAATGTAAATTATTTCACTTTTCTTTTTCTGTAAATTATTTCACTTTTCTTTTTCTGTAGAACAAATTAGCCTCATGGAATTCGTAAATATGTCATTCATCACCTGTCAAGAGACGCGAAAGTTTATGACCTGCTTTGTTTTATTTGCAAATTACATCTTTTTGGCACAAAAGCTAAGTTTCCTTCAAAATATTTTAAATAAACATTATAATTTCTGATTCTCTTAAAATAAGTTTTGAAAAAATGATAATTGATATTTAAAAGAATTTCAAAGTGAGATTTCCAGTTTTTTTTTTTTAAATGGAAAAAAATGGTCAATTTTGCTGACTCAAAAAAAAAACTAGATTTTTAACGAAAATTTCGGACGTGCTAGGAACGATTAAAAAATGGAAAAAAATACCCCCAAAATACTTTGATCTTTCCTCTTAATAATAACAAACATTTAGACGATGAAATTTTGTTTTCGTCAAGTTTGGCGTCTTTTTCATCATGCTATACTCTTTTTTTTTAGCGATCTCGTGGAGGTACCTATGTTTACTCAATTAAATCGTTACGAGTTAAGTAGGCAATTGATTTTTTTTTTACGACTTATCAACCGCTTGCAGGTTATCTAAAGCCAGGATATATATTTAGTTTGTAAGAATTTTTTTTTAAATTAATATTTTAGTGACATAAGTCTGAATTATTAACCCGGACAAGAGATGGATTCAGAACTGTCAAAAGTGGATTGCCGCAAGTGAAAATAACGAAAGCAGAAACAACTGAAAATTGGCACACGAATTAACAATTCCAAGCCTTTAGATCGGCTTCACCTCCAAAGTTACAGCACCTGATATTCTCAATTGTAGAAGTATGAATAGACATTTAAGAATATTTGTAGAGAAATATTCTTAAATGTCTATAATTGGTAACAAAAGCCATTGGTTTATACCAACGGCTTTCGATTCATACTTATACAATTCACTCTCGTGTGGTCATGTGTGACGTCATGAGATGCGGTGCGATTTTCGCTTCTAGCGTCTCATATGCACGTGTTTATCGTTGCTTAGAAATCTTCTATGTAAACATTGACAGACTATCATCACTGTCGTGTCCGTATATTGTTTAATATGTTGTAATTGACATCTTTAATAATGGCTTAAGTAAAAAAATATGGATCACTACTGTGAATTTCTTTCTTCTTTCAACGATAATGTTATCAAACTTATCAGAAGTTACGAAACAAATTTACATAAAATAAATAAACAACACTTGTCGCTATTATTTAATGAAAAGTGTATGAATAAAAAGATGCTGCCAAAATACACAATATATATATATATATATATATATATATATATATATATATATATATATATATATATCCAAATGTAAAAGAACGAAAGAATGTAAATTCAAAGATTCCTGACATTAATTTAAAAAAAGGGGCTCAATACACGAAGTGGAAGCAAAAAGTATTTATTAGAAACAGTTACACCGGAACATGCAAGTTAACATGCCATAAATGCATCGACGTTTCGCCGTCCAAAAGATGTCTCTCCAGTTGGTTAACAATGGTGGTAAACGATTTCATTTAAAAATACGATGTATGAAACATCACTTCTATTTACATTTATGAAAATTTTCCATCGGATGCAAAGAAACAAATATATATATATATATATATATATATATATATATATATATATATATATATATATATATATATATATAATAAATTCATTTCATAAAAGGAAGAGAAAGAAAAAAGAAAACTAAAGTAAAATGGAAAGAAAATCAGAAATCAATAAAAAGAAAAAGAGAGAAAAAGAAAGACATAAAAAAGCATAAGCAATCAACCTTACTACAGTCGCGGTAACTTGCATATTCCAATGTAAGAGTTTATAATATATATATATATGTATATATGTATATATATATATATATATATAGATAGATAGATAGATAGATAGATACATTCCCAGATCAATTCAATATATATATATATATATATATATATATATATATATATATATATATATATATATATATATATATATATAAGGCTCAAACACTAATATTCGATGGTTATAATTTATTACATTGGAATCGTAATCACGATCCACTTCATCAGATCTACTAATGTAATAAATGATAACCATGGGATATTAGTGTTTGAGCCTTTTATATTATATTCTAAATCTGTCCTGGACATTGATTTCTACCTGGATTCTATCCTCTTTGGAATTTATATATATATATATATATATATATATATTTATATATATTGACCACAAATATTATCAATATATTTTTTTTTTATTTACTAGATTTCACCCATTACAAGGACCAAGAGCCACACACAAGGTAGATATTTACTGTATGGGAAATATATTAACCTAGGAAAGAACAAACATTTGGTGTACAGAGGTGAAGCACACTTTAGAAAAAAAAAAATGAAAATCCACTTCTAAACAGGAAAAAAGGGATAAACCTCTACTCCTGTTCAAAAGGCCAGGGAGAAGTATGAGCCGAACAATACACGCACACACGCGCGTACAGAAACACACACACTCACACACTTACCTATCTTGTCATTACACCGATTTCTCGTGGGGATACTGGATTCTAAAATTGGTTTTATTTTCGAAAATCATATTTTTCTTACAAACGGTGATTTTCTTTTTAATTTTTCTTAGAAGCATTCCACCACAAGCAGGCAGGAGTGCCACTAGTCCGCGGGGAGTGGGGTGGCTACAGAGATTGAATGTAAGAGAAAAGACTGGATATGGGTTGGGGTGAGGAAAGGATAAAAAACTGAACGGAGAAGGTAAAAAGAAGCACGGGGATCAAGAAACGAAGAAGATGACATTAAAATCGTTACATTTTTTAAACGAAATCTGATATTTAAGTTCTTTTTTTTTTTTTAGATAGATAGATAGATAAGTTTTGGACGTAAAAATCCACACTGAATGATAACTGCTAATTTCAGGCCTTTCGCGATCTTCGGATCATAGCTACATGCTCTATCTCTCTCTCTCCCTGTATATATATATATATATATATATATATATATATATATATATATATATATATATATATACACTATTACAGTTAGCACTCTTCCTCCTCATCAGATATAGCTAATTTGAACAATGTAATGACACGCACAGAGTCACAGTTATATATATATATATATATATATATATATATATATATATATATATATATATATATATATACATATAAATAGATATATAGATATATAGATATAGATATAGATAGATAGATAATTAGGTTAGTGCAAAAATAATGTCGGTTTTTGACGTAATTTTTAACGTCAAAAACCGACATTATTTTTGCACCAACCTAATATATATATATATATATATATATATATATATATATATATATAAAATCATACATATAGTTATATGGATTTTTTGCATTAAAATGGCATGTTCATATTCTTTATAAATACCTAGATATTATCGTGCCTAGCATATGCTCGGTTCGATTTTTCCCGCTTAACAAAGACGGCCTGTCGTGATATGAACCCGTTTGCTGCTAGCTGCCATTGTAAGACTTTCGACAAACCACAGGACCTCAGTTCATCGACTGTTTTTACCTGCAAGGTTCGCCTCTTCATGCAGATACACGATGTGAATTACTATTAAAATCTACCCAGATACAACCGCTTTCCTTCGGTTTCCTATATCTTACGTATTTGCGTCATGCCACCATTTTTTTTTTTTTTTTTTTGTATGCGACATTCTGAAAATCCAAGCAATGGACATGTTTCTTGTTTTTCTTCAGGTATAAGTAAAATTAGATTACTTTTTTTGTTGTTGTTTAGGTCATTATCGGGACGGAATATACTTTCCGTGGGAGACTGAAACGAATGTGTCCCTACTTCGCATATCATTGTCTGAAGTTAAAGAAAATAAAAAAATAATAAAATAAAATAATAAAATATATCGTATATTAACCACACCCTTCAATTTGGTTGGTTGGCAATTCTAGGATATACCGCCGAGATAAAGTTGATATAATAACTTTCTCATTCAATTAAACTCATTCTAGTTTTTATTACGTCATTATTTATTCCTCTTATATGACTTGTTTTTCCTTCTCAGTTTTTGGATTCATTCATATGTTTTCTTATTTCTTTTCCACCTTTTTCATCATTTCAATTCCTTCTTTAATTCTTTCTTTGTTTGTTTCTTTCTGTCATCCTTCCTTCTTTCATTCTTCATTTCTTATTTCCTTCCTTCCTTTCATTTTCTTTCTTTTTTTCTTTCTTTCTTTTTCTTCTTTGTTTGTTTGCTTCTTTCGTTCTTTCATCCTTCCTTCTTTCATTCTTCCTTTCTTATTTCCTTCCTTCCTTTCGTTTTCTTTTTTTCTTTCTTTCTTTCTTTCTTTCTTTCTTTCTTTCTTTTTTTGTTTGCTTCTTTCTTTCATCCTTCCTTCTTTCATTCTTCCTTTCTCATTTCCTTCCTTCCTTTCTTATTTCCTTCTTTCTTTTTTCTTTTTTCTTTCTTTCTTTCTTCATTTTCATTTCAGATTTCTTTCTGTGCGTTTGCTCATTCTCTTTGTCTTGACATTATAATTCCCGTTCGTGTTTTTATACTAATATTTAGTTTAAAGAATTTTTTTTTTTTTTTTAGATAGCAATGGTTTAGTGATACGAGTCTTACTAATTAACCCATAGGCCGGGGGAGAATAGTTGGAATGATACCTTTCCCAAATATATTTGTGCCTTAGTGAATGTAACGAAACAAAAAGGAACTGAAAATCGGTTCTCCAATTAATAATTCCAAGCCACTAGACCAACCGCGCCTCCACGCATACCACACCTGGTATTCCCAAACGTTCATCCGACTAGGTACCGATGAGACACCGGCTTTTGAGGGTAATGTAGCCGTAAGTCTGAATTAAGCAGTGCCCATATATATATATATATATATATATATATATATATATATATATATATATATATATATATATATATATATGCTTGCGGAGGTGTTGTGGTCTCATACTTATACACACACCCATACTAATGCATTCACTTACACACATTATACATACTCCCAAAGAACTAAATGATAACATACCCTTAACAGACAAACATCCCCTCCCCAGCATCTAATAAAACTGTCTGAGTTGCATGAATCTCCCCAGCCTCTATTTTAAAAACAACTTAAAAGAGGCCGTTTGATCAACACAAGGACTAACCATAATTAGCGATAAAAAAAAACAAAAACAAAAAACAAACAAAAAAATAAATGAAAACTACAGATAAAGGTCATTTCTTCACAAAGTCATTCATTCTTGTAATTCACTGCTACTAAGAAGCAGGATTTTTTTCTTCTGATGATGTCTGTTCTGGCCGAAACTAATCGAGGAACTTAATTGAAATAATAAAACAAAAATATTAATATACAACCCAGTGTAACTGAACATTTTAATTTTTTAATATTTTTTATTGTTCAAAACACACACACACACACACGCACTCATACGTACACACAGTGTGTCCATAAAGATCATGTGCACTTTAAAGTTATAAATTATTTAAATAAGCCCACGAACTTTATGGACACACTGTATATATATATTTCGATTATAAGTGCAGTTCAGTTTAAAATTACATGAATCATTCATACAAAAAACAAATATATAGGTTAACGATTTAAATGGCGAGAATACATCTTCGCAAACAATTTCAATAAGTTACACTAACCCCGAACCTGTATATGAATGATATGATTCCTGTTTATAAATTCCAGTTTCATAAGATCTTTTTTTAGTTTTTACAAGCTTTCGTCTGTTTCTACAGACATCCTCAGGTATGGAAATAGATTTGTTCTTGTTTTTTTACTTCTCGGTAATATATTTGTTTTTTTTGTATGAATGATTCATGTAATTATAAATTGAACTGCACCTATAATCGAAATTAAAATAACTGATCCAACGTGCAACTTTCGGATAATAAGTGTGACATTTCTGTAATTATTGAACAATATAGTTCATGCCACATTGACGGAAAACCTACCAGTACAAAAGAATACTCTTATTACTATATTTGTACAAAAATGGACAACCTTAAAATTTAAAATTCAAACTCAGCGTTGTGACCGCACGTTCCAAAATAATAACACATTTCTCATAGCATTTTTTCGGATTACATCTATATTTTCGTTGTCCTCTTATTACCGAGAAGTAAAAAACAATAACAAATCTATTTCCATACCTGAGGATGTCTGTAGTGACAGACGAAAGCTTGTAAAAACTAAAAAAAGACCTTATGAAACTGGAATTTATAAACAGGGATCATATCATTCATATACAGGTTCGGGGTTAGTGTAACTTATTGAAATTGTTTGCGAAGATGTATTCTCGCCATTTAAATCATTAACCTATATATTTGTTTTTTGTATGAATGATTCATGTAATATATATATATATATATATATATATATATATATATATATATATATATATATTTAAGTTATAAGGAACTTGGTAAACCGAATTGATAAATCCAAAGAGGATGAAATCCTGAGAGCTCAATGTGAGGACAGAGCTAATATGTAATGAAAAACAAACCACTTTAAGGTACCATTCCGATAATTTATTTCACCTAAATCCTTTTTTAAGGATTCAGGATCATCAGGTAAAACTTCCAACAACGAATTGCGAGGAATTCGTTGTTGGAAGTTTTACCTGATGATCCTGAATCCTTAAAAAAGGATTTAGGTGAAATAAATTATCGGAATGGTACCTTAAAGTGGTTTGTTTTTCATTACATATATATATATATATATATATATATATATACTAATGCTCACCCAATACAAAGCCCAAGAGCTACTCAAGGTAGAAAGTTACTGTGTAGTGTTGTATAAGCATTGGAAATGGCAAGAAGTGAAGTTAATCTGGTTATGCAGGATTGATAAACTTCAGGTTTGAAGAGGTCAAGATTGTAGTGGTTGGAAACATCGTATCTACAAACAATTTAACAAAGCAACAGTTCTTAGAAAGAGGCTGTCCGAGAAGAACTTACTCCTTATCAATAGAATATGAAGGGAATAAATATTATTCACTCTTATCTACATGCCTTAGCGAGTCCAATCTGCAAAAGTCAGGGTTAATCGAACTAAGGAATTTAGCTTTTCAGAGCAAACGCTATGGAAATATTTCCCCTTTTTTCTTGCCGCTCGTCTTCCTTTTTCCATTCTTTCCGTCCGTCGTTATTATCAATATACATTGAGATATTTGCGTCCACACTAGAAGTTTATTCTTTGAAGACTTTCTATTTCTTCAATGTACTTTTGACTTTATTGATTTCTTTCCTTGCATTATATATAGTATTCTGACTGTTATACTCATCTTTATTGCTATATTCATAATGTTTTGCCGTTTACACTCCGGCCATCTTCAGGAGATTGAAATTTCAAACCGAACCTTGTATTTCGTCCACCGGGTTAGATTGTTCTAGTTCCACGTGTCATGCCTCTTCCAGATGTTTTTAAGTCAACTCTCCAAGATTTTGGATTCAACACTGCTGTGGACTGGTACAGAACTCACAATTCTTTGGGTCTAGTCACTGGATCTAACCGCTGGCCTATGTGTCCTTGAGGAAATAAAAGTTTTTGTTCGAAATTCCAGTCACCTGAATAGGGCCGAAGCGTAAATCGGCCGAAACGTTGTGAATATGGCAATGAAGATGAGGATAACAATCTAAATAATGGGAAATAATGCAAGTAATCATACCACCTCATCTCAGCGATATAGACAGAAAATTCATATCATTATGCACGCATCACATAAGCACGCACGCTATGACATACTTTTTATTAGATAGATAGATAGATAGATAGATAGATTACTAACTTATCTGAATGAATTTCTCCGAGTTAACATTATTTACATTCGAACTGTTGTCCCCATCGTTGTTGTTTATATCACAACGTTTCGGTGTTGTAACCTTCGTCAGTTTAATCGATTAATTCGTTTTCTACGGCTGATCAAAACTTTTTATTGTGTGTATGTGTGAGTATTGTTGTGTTATCAACTAATATCTGTCTAAGATTATGTACGTTTTTCTAAAAAATGCTGTTTAATAGAACTAAGATAAGAAAAGTGACAGGTAAGTCCTACGAGAGAACGTGGTTGTAGTAAAACCAATATATTTATTACTAGTATCAGAGATACAATCTCTGAACGGACATGCAAATTGATACACTACATTGGTATTTTTGTAGAGGATTTAGTTGTGTAGGTATAGGGTTATTAGAGACTATGAGGTCAATTGTTTTAATGTTTTCTATAATATATGATGAGATTAACTTGTTTATTATTGTTAATGGGTTTAACATTTGTACCTATTATGTTTTTGAGTGTTGTTTCAATTATGTTTGTAATTATTATGCATTTGGTTACAATATTATAAATTAATAGTATTATGTGTATTTTGAGGTACACTATTATGGTTACAAGTATTATTAATATTATCAATTTTGTTAGTGGTATTATTAAGTTGATTGAGATATATTTTAATTTGTTGATCAATGACGGAATTCGCTAATCCATTATTAACGAATATTTCATGTTATGTAATTCTTTATAGAATATTGTTTTCGAAGAAGATAACATTTGTGTGCGCGCATTAATTTTTTTTATAACTTATATAGTTGGGAGTATTCACTATTATAATTAAGAAGACACGAATTAATGCTTGTCGATTTTCTATATAGAGAAGTGGTAAATTTATGTGTGCTGAAATCAATAAGTACATCAAGCAATGGAATTTTATTATTAATACTGAGATCTAGTGTAAATTTGAGGACGGAGTGCTTTCAGATTTCTTTTTAAGTTGTGTAATTTGATCAAAATTTTTAGCTAAATTGAAAATGTCATCTATGTATCTTAGATATATCGGCGGTTTATTAGTGCCATTAAATATTTTCTAAATGTGCCATATGATAATTAGAAAAAAATTGGCCTTAAAGGAGATAACAACAAAACTTACCTCAATCTGCCCCCGACTATATAGACTATTTACCTCAATGTATTTACACTTTATGATCGCTATCTCTCTGTGTCTGTCTGTCTTTCTCTCTCTTTCTCTCTCTCTCCCTCTTATATATACATACACACACACACACACACACACACACACACATATATATATATATTTAGGAAACATTTTTTTTAATGATGCATGTTTTATTAAATAATATAGATAAGTTTTGTCTATTTTAAGTAAGTTATTTTCATATTATCTGATAAACTTCATAACATTATCATTGATATGCCATTATCAAAGATGACAATTACTTTTCAATATATTAAACAATACACGGTCAAAACAATAATGATAGTCTGTTTTGTTGCATGAAAGATTTCCAAGCAACGACAAACTCGTATATACGAGACGCGGAAGAGAAAATCGGACCGCAGCTCGTTACGTCACATGTTCTTTAAGCATAAAACAGTTGAAACCTAACCTGAACAAAATAAACTATGAAATCTCCACAAATATTCTTAAATGCCTATAACTGATAACAGAAGCCACTTGTTTATACCACGGCTTTCCATACTTAATACTTCTCGTTTTCAATGTCGCGTGGTCATGTGTGACGTCACGAGCTGCGCATGCATCAATATATATATATATATATATATATATATATATATATATATATGTGTGTGTGTGTGTGTGTGTGTGTGTAAGTATACTCGTTTCGAAAAACCTTCAAATTGTTGATTTGCCAATAATCAAATCAATCTCGAAGGAAAAATAGGTTTTAAAAAAAGAAAGAGCTAGAAACATGAAAGTCTGTGGAAAAACATCGCACAGATACAGATTTAAAGCCCAAAGAAAAAACCCCGACACGAGTAAACAACTAACAAAAGAGCTCAATACAACCGTAAGCAGACAACCGGTGTTCTTGTGTTTTTTCTTGTTTTTCTTTTTCTTTGGTCACGAGGTATGATTTTGATTATCGCCTATAAATATGCTGTTTCTCTTTTGCCTCTTTAGCCAGCTTTCCCTGACGATCCGCTTAGGTGAAACCTGGGTAGGATTGTCTGGCTCACTAGGTTAAATCTATCTATCTATCTATCTATCTATCTACCAATATATATATATGTTATAGCCCGGTTCCTTGTACCACGGTGATAGTCCATGGTAGAACCAATAAAGAAGAACTCGAACACAGGTATGGAATAACACAGATATATTACAAACAGGAATATATACAGAGAAGTAAAAGTGTTAGTATGAACACTCAGTTTAGTAGAGAGAACAATGTAGTCTCGACCAGTATCACTATTCCAATGTCTTGCAGTAATTGTCTGAACGCGACTGCCTCTGACTCAACTTGAACTACTGACGATATTCACTCATCCCCGCCACTGGGGCAGCATGTGACACAAGGTCGGTTATTTATTGTGGGTTCTCCAAAATATGCGGGCTCAGGGCCGGTTTACCTCCCCGAACGAGACTCCGCCCCTCGACGTAGCCCCGTTCGGGTTTCTCTCCGCCTGAAGGCAGTGAATCCAACCGAGCAGTCGGTTCAGAAGTGAACGACTGACGATATTCAGTCACCCCACCACTGGGGCATCATGTGGCAGAAGGCCGGTTATTTAATGTGGGATCTCCGAGCCCGTAAGCTCGGCCCCAAAAATTACCTGGTTTAAATTTTTCGTCATAATTAATTAATTATTTATAAATAATCAAAATAATGGCAGCCCTGATAATAAAAAAAAAGGAATACTCAATAACGTTAACTATAAACACCGCCATAATTTGCTGATCGTGTTTGGAAAATAAAGCAATGTTATAACTTTCAATAGATGCATAAAAAACTATACATTCAGTTAAAAATAAAAAATAAAAAAATAAAAAGGGCTCTTCCTGATGAATAAACGAACAGCCGAAAGCGCTGTGATATGCATAAGTTTTGGACATTTTTTCACATTTTGTGTCCAGAAAACAAAATACTTGTACGAATATAAGTAAAATTAGCCAAAAAGCTTAACTGCTGTACATTGTCAGCCGTATTTATCGAAATATTATACAAAAAGAGATTGCTGCAGAAATACACAATATCTATCTATCTATTTATCTATCTATGTATATATATATATATGTATAAGTGTGTGTGTGTGTGGGTGTGTGAGAGTGTGTGCATGTGCATTTTAACAGTATTTTTTCATTAAGACATGTTTCGTTGTACAGTTTAGATATATTCTCTCTACTCATTTTTATATTAGGGTCTTAGCCTTTTATATTATATACTTACTCTGTCTTGTACATAGAGCTCCACCTGGATTTAATTCTCTTGGGAATATATATATATATATATATATATATATATATATATATATATATATATATATTGTATATTTAGGCACCAATCCTTCGTTTATGGATGTTTCATTAAAAACGACAGACAAGGTACTACGGTTAAGCTTTTTATTTAATTTTTTTTGTGTTCGAACAAGAGCTTACTTTTCTGGACAAAGACTGTGTAAAACTGTCTAAATGTTTTATAGTTCCAAGCGCTTTTGGCTATACCTTTAGCCATTATCAAGGATGATTCAATTTTTCAAATTAATTCAGTGTGTGCATTATGCGTATGTTTAAGTGTGTTGTAGACATGTTTTTAATTTCTGAATACGGTTAGCACATTGTGGCCTTGTTCGTAGTAAATATTGTTAAGAGTTAGCTTTTTCTTTTTTATTATTAAAGCTTCCATTAATCTTTTCTTTTACAGGTGAATGAAGTTATTATATTTGTTTTTTCTACTAGTATTTTTCGAATGGAGTCTGGTAAGTTTGTGTGTGTGTTTAAATGGGTCCTAATGAGAAAGGTGTAACGTAAGACGTTTGAATGCTTATGCAGACGCCTCATTATATATATATATATATATATATATATATATATATATATATATATTGCTAGTTATCAGCCTGTTTTGTTCTTAGCATTCATATCAGATTAGCGATGAAACATTATCCTGTCCGGAAGTGCAACAACCTCTGCTGTACAGCGCCAAGGAAGTCATAGCAGATAACTAGTGACGTCACAATATCCGGGTAATAATGAAATGATCAACTCGCACATTTCGTCAGTTTATTTTTGTATGTTATCAAGGAAGTTAATCATTTATTTTTTATTACCTTATCGTCTTCAATACATAGATTATATTTATTTTCACTGCAATTTTGTAATCAAGATCAAAATAAGATTATCAAGACATTTATTGTCCTCCAGTTGGGAGGAATTGGTTTCAATTCCTATCATCTGCACTACCGCGAAGAGAAGAGTGGACTCTAGTAGTAGTAGTAGTAGTAGTAGTAATATTGACCATAGTTTCATTAAGGCTTAAATCTTAAGCAACACGGTAAAGAAAAGAAGAAATAACTATGTGCATGAGGAAAAATAAAGAGAATAAAAGACTATCAGTTGTAAGAAGACAAAGGAAAGGAGAAGAAAGGACTAACTATCAATTGTAAGAAGACACAAAATAGAAGAAAGGATTAACTAACACTTGTAAGAAGACAAAAGAATGGAAAAGTAAGGACTAACTATCAATTGTAAGAAGATACATGAAAGGAGAAGAAAAGACAAACAATTAATTGTGTGAAAAGAAAGGAAAGGAAAAGAAAGGAGAAATTATCAATTGTAACAAGAAAAAGGAAAGGAGAATAAAAGAAAAACTAACAATTGGAAAAAGACAAAGGAATGGAAAAGAAATGACAAACACTCAATTGCAAGAAGACAAAAGAAAAAGAGAAGAAAGGACTAACTATCAATTGTAAGACGACAAAGGAAAGGAGAAGAAAGGGTAAATTCAATTGTCATAAGACAAAAAATAGAAGAAACGACTATCACATGTAAGAAGAGAAAGGAAAGGAGAAGAAAGGACTCACTATCAATTGTAAGAAGACAAAGGAAAGAAGAATGGACTATCTATCAAATGTATGGAGACAAAGAAAAGAGAAGAAAGGAATAACTATCAATTGTAAGGAGACAACGAAAAGAAAAGAAATGATTAAATATCAATTGTAAGCAGAGAAAGGAAAGGATAATAAAGGACAAACTATCTATTGTAAGGAGACAAACAAAAGAGAATAAAGTCAATTGTAAGGAGACAAAAAATGAGAAGAAATCTCTATGAATTGTCAGAAGGCAAAGAAAAGAGAAGCAAGGACAAACTATTAATTGTAGAAAGACAATGAAAAGGAGAAGAAATGACTATCAATTACAAGAATACAAAGGAAAAGAGAAGAATGGACTAACTATCAATTGAAAGAATAAAAAAAGAGAAGAATGGACTATCAATTGTAAGACGACGAGGGAAAGAGAAGAAATACAAACTATCAATTGTAAGAAGACAAAGGAAAGGTGACGAATGGACTATCAATTTTAAAGACACAAAGACAAGAGAAGAAAGGACTAAATATCATTTGTAAGGAGACAAATAATAGTGAAGAAATGACTAACTATAAATTGTAAGCAAAGGAAGGAAAGGAGAGAAGAAAGGACAAACTATCTATTGTAAGAAGACAAAGGAACGGAGAAGAAAGGACTAACTATGAATTGTCAGGAGTCAAAGAAAAGAGTAGAAATGACTATGAATTGTAAGAAGACAATGAAAAATGAAGAAAGGCCTAAATATCAATTGTAAGAAGACAAAAGAAAAGAAGTAGAAATGACTATCAATGCAAACAGAAAAAGGAAATGAAAAGAATAGAGAAACTGTCCATTGTAAAAAGACAAAAGAAAGTAGAAGAAAAGACTATCAATTGTAAGAAGAAAAATGAAAGGGAAGAATGACAAACTTAATTTCAGAAGGAAAAAATACAAGATAGGACTATCAACTATAAGAAAACGAAGGAAAAGATAAGAATGTATATTGTAAGAAGAAAAAAGAGAAGAATGGTCTATCAATTGTATGACGACAAGGAAAAGAGAAGACAAACTAACTATCAATTGTAAGAGGACAAAGGAAAGGAGAATAAAGGACTATCAATTGTTAGGAGACAAAGAATATAGAAGATAGGACTAAATATCTATTGTAAGGAGACAAAACAGAGAAAAAATGACTATGAATTGTAAGAAGGCAACGAAACGAGAAAAAAAGGACTAACTATAGATTGTAAGAAGACAAAAGAAAAGGAGGACGAAATGACTATCAATTGTAAGCAAAGAAAGGAAAGGAGAAAAAAAGACAAACTATCTATTGTAAGAAAACAAAGGAAAGGAGAAGAAAGGACAAATTAACCATTGTAAGATTAAAAAATAGAGGAAATATGAGTATGAATTATAAGAAGAGAAAGGAAAGTAGAAGAAAACACTATGTATCAATTGTAAGAAGACAAAGGAAAAGAAAAGAATGGATTAAACTATCAATTGTAAGAAAAAAAACTGAAAAATGGTCTATCTATAGTAAGACGACTAGGAAAATAGAATGCACTATCAATTTTACGAAGACAAAGGAAACGAGAAGAAAGGACGTACTATCAATTCTAAGGAGACAAACAAAAGAGAAGTAATGACTATCAATTGTAAAAAGACAAATGAAAGGAGAAGAAAGGACCAACTATCAATTGTAAAAATTCAAAGGAAAGGAGAAAAACGGACTATCAATTGTAAGAAAAGAAAGGAAAGCAAAAGCTAGGACAAATTATCAATTGTAAGAAGACAAAGAAAAGGAGAAGAATGGACTATCAGTTATAAAAAGACAAAGAAATGAGAAGAAAAGTCTATCAATTGTATGAAGAAAAATAGAAGGAAATACTATCAATTGTAAGAAGACAAAGAAAGGAGAAGAAAGGACTACCTATCAATTGTAAGAAGACAAAGAAAGGAGAAGAAAGGACTACCTATCAATTGTAAGAAGACAAAGAGAACACGAACATCGGACTAACTATCATTTGTAAGAGGACAATGAAAAGAGAAGAAAAGACTTACTATCAATTGTAAGAGGACAAAGAAAAGGAGAAAAAAAACGAGTATCAATTGTAAGAAGGCGAAGTGTTTGGTCGTCAGCAAGAAGAACATCCCTACATACGATCTAGGTTTTGCGGATGCTAAAACCAAGTAAGTATAACTTTTTAAATATCTTGGAAATTTTTTAACAGACGACGGAAAATGCGACACCGAAATCCGGAGCCATAGTGGGAGTTGTTTTATGAAAACTGAGCAAATTATTAAGAAGGAGGAAAATTTCAGCACAAACGAAGAATAAAGTGTGCTGTGTTACTTGTTCCTTGAATCATTCTGTATGGCCACTAATGTTGGAATAAATCCGTACAGATGAAGAGTAGACGCAATGAAACAGCGATTTGGTTCTACAGAAGGATGATGAGAATATCTTGGACTGAGTAGGTAGGCAACAAGAAAGTTTTAAGCAAAAATAAACAAACAAAAAAAAAAAAGACGCATATATTAGGAACCCGAAAGAGACAGTTGAAATTGAACTAAGTTGAAATATTATAAGAAACTTACGCGGATTAGAGCTGCATCGCTTTGGCTTCCAGTGAAAAAGCAGACTTTGCGTTAGGCTCTTCTTTAATTTTTGAATTTCGAAAATAGTTTTGGTACAGTTTCATTTTATTAATACAGGTGTGTGTTTTTTTTAATGCAAAACCAATAAAAGGGCTTCCTCTAAATTCGGAGAAGTATATTTGGAGCTTACCTGTAGGTAATTGAAAGGGGCGCCTTCGATTTGATTTTCGTAGTCGATGAACAACTGCTGCAAGAATCCAGTTCTCAGCGGTCCAGAAAAAAAACAACACTGACAAAAATTTGAGCACCATTAGACGAGAATTAAAATAAGCACCCACATCATGGAAAAGTTTTCTGGTAGTGTGCTTGCTCTGTTCTTCATCGTTACCACGAACTTTGCTTAGAAAATTGAACCAAATTATTCTTTGAAAACTATTCAGAGAAGCATTTCTCCTTTTCTTTACCTGAGATAGTTTACTTTTCTGAGCAATAAGTGTTGCGATCAAATTTTTTTGCACAGTCAATGATGTAAATTGTTGCGCAAGTTCTTAATGTATGAGTTGCCTATATATATATATATATATATATATATATATATATATATATATATATATATATATATATATATAAGTAGCTAAAATCTTGGTAATCTGCATGGATAATCCCAAGAAGGATGAAATTTTGAGAGCTCAATGTTAAGTCAGAGCGAATAATTTAATTTAAAGAAAAAACAGACCACTTTAAGGCTCCATTTGTAATAATTTATTTCACAAGAGAATTTTATTTTCTCTGGATCTTCAGACTTCATTTTCAAAAGGTGAAACGAAAAAGGAATTTAAAATTTACATTTTTGACGGCCAGTATTAAGCTTATATAATTTGACATAGAGGGTGGTGAGGAATGGTGTGAGAGACATGGTCGAGTTTAGCGAGGGAAGGGGGAGTTTTAAAATTTATTTTCTTTTTATCATAATACTTAATATGAGGAAGGAGGGGGTAAGGATCAGACATTGACCTATTTAATCGGTCAATTCAACTGAAATTATATGGGAAAAGGAAAAAGAGAAAAAGGGAAAAGAAAAAAGAGTAGAAGTAAAGAGAGAAGAGATAAGAGACGTACGTAGGTTTTTTGAAGGAAGAAGGGGGGGTTTAGCTTCAGCAATTTAGATAAAAAGGATTTTAACGTTTGATAGTAATTTAAATGTTTAAAAACTCCACAAAGAAATTAAAATTAATGCTTGTTAGCAATTTAAATATTCAACTTATGAGTTGCCTTTACATTAGGTACATCATCCATTAACTGATCGGAAATAGTTCTAGAGCATTGCTATTAGCATCAAAATGTTTATCAGACATCATTGAATCAATTCCCGCATTAGATTACAGACAACCTGTGCATCACCAAATAAGTTTTTACAATATCGAACAATACCTGTAATTAGATTTCTGTAGTGGGTAACAATGGTACCCTGGGTTACACCCCACTCTCGCTCTCTTTCCGTATATATATATATATATATATATATATATATATATACATACATGAGATAGTACATTGGTATACCACAGATTTTACGCGGCATATATATATGTATATCTATATCTCTATATATATATATATATATATATATATATATATATATATATATTGTTATGGGATCTTACACATAATAATAATGGACTATTCCATATTTAATAAATACTGCGCCTCAGGAGTAGGCAAGGGGTCAGTCAGTCGACTGGCTGATCGTTTGAACTCTCTGACATCGGCGTAGCCTCGTTCGGATTCTCTTTCGGGGAGGTAATCCGACCCTGAACCCGTTTATACGTGTTCAATAGGCATATTTTTAGCCGAGCCCACGGACTCGGAGATCCCAGGTTAAAACGGCCTTGTGCCACATGACGTCCTCGTGGGGAGGGGTGACCGAATATCGTCAGTCAGTAGTTCACTACCGACTGTTCGGTTGAATTCTCTGCCTTCGGGCGGGAGGAACCCCAAGTAGGCTACGCCGAAGGGGGGACTCTCTTTCGGGGAGGTAAACCGGCCTTGAACCCGTATAAACGGGTTCAATGGCCATATTTTTGGCCGAGCTCACGGGCTCGGTGATCCCACGTTAAAAAGGCCTTGTGCCATATGACGCCCTCGTGGGGGGGGGGGTGACTGAATATCGTCAGTCAGTAGTTCAAGATAGTCAGTAATTCAAGTTGAGTCAAGAGTCGAGTCAGAGGCAGTCCGAAACAGAGTCGCGTTCAGACAATTACTGCAAGACATTGGAATAGTGATACTGGTCGAGACTACATTGTTCTCCCTACTAAACTTGATTGTTCGTACTAACACTTTCTCCTTCTCTGTATATATTCCTGTTTGTAATATATCTGTGTTATTCCATACCTGTGTTCGAGTTCTTCTTTATTGGTTCTACCTTGGACTATCACCGTGGTACAAGGAACCGGACCATAACAAGTGGCGACGAACATTCGAATTCATTCAGTGGAAGAAAAATAAAAATTTGTTCGTCACAGCATAATATATATATGAAATATTTTTGCCATGTTGCTTGGTGGAAGAAATCGGCTGTGCTTATGTCGGCTCCGGTGAGCATCGTAGTCGGCAATATCTTTTGGTTGATAACTAAAAGTTAACTTCCGCATTTTGACTGCAGACATGGGTTTCATTTGAACAACATTTGGACACAGTCTACCCCAGTGAGCGAAATAAAGGATTTCAGTTCGACATTCCAACCACCTGAAGAAGACCGGAGCGTGCAACGGCCGAAACGTTGTAATAAATATGGCGACAACGATGCGGACAATAGTCCGAATAATGTAAATAGTGTATATTTCCTAATGTTATTCTGCGTAGAATATCGCCCTCTGTTACAGACTACACTTGCCAATGATCTGCATGCTAGGCATTGCACTTAGATATTTTCAACATTTCGTTTTGATTGGCTCAATGCCAGACTTGTGCAGCCAATCGAATTCGCTATAAGCTTGCAAATTTTCCTTCCCGGTCCCTCTAGAATGGCAGAGGCATTCAATTTATTTTCATTTGTTTTTGACAGAAATGCATTACAAAACTTTGCTGGAACTCTTTCTAAGAGATTTTTTTCTATGTTTATTTTCTTTTTATTAACAAACATTATGGGGAAAAAAATTATAAACTGATCAACAGACAAGCAATCAACTAATGGACACTGCTTACTTATCAAATAACCTTTCCTACCGAAAGCTTCGCGACTTTTTCATTATTTATTAAGAAATAAATCACTCAATGGGTGCAGAGGAAACAATACAAGTTTTCGCCAGTAAGCTATTTCCCTGAAAAATGGTTTCGGCAGAAAGATTTTATAAATTGCAACCGCAATTAGCACTGGGTGCTCGGTCAATGAATGCAGAATGTTTCCTTATCTGGAAAGAAATAATCTGCTTTTTTGTTGATACTATTGTGGTCTGTTTGAGCTTGATCGCACCAGTTTTCTTGCTGCTGTTACAGTGTAAACATGGCCCCTCTCCTAGAAGTGTGCACCAAGCAGGAACGAAGAGCAGTGTTCCGAATCTGCAGAAAAAAAAATCTACCTCATCGATGATAACTCGCCGGCTAGCCATTAACATCTTTCCAGCTTGTTAAATCTTCTTGTCAGTCGTGGAGTTTAACGGGCGTCCTTCTCCTTCTTCGTACGCCACGATTTTCCGGCCACTTTTAACCGTCTTGATCCACTCATACTGTTTTTAACTGAGATTATTAGTCTCCGTCACGTAGAAATTTTAAATGAGCGCTATATAACATAACTACGATTATAGTCTTTCGTTGTTATATTTCCTTAAATTATTGACAGCAAAACCAGCAATACAATAGCAGTAGTTCAGCGGGGTAAAAAAGGTCATGCAGTTGATTGCTAAATCGAATTGTACCTATAAACGTATGTTAAGTAGAAGGGAAATAAAATGTAGTACAGAAGGCAGGCGGAAGTTGACTACGAATCACGTGTCGTAGAAAAACGCAAAATATGGCGTCACCGATTGGATGTTTAAGTCGCTTGAAACAAAATTTATTATTTGAGACTAGGGGTAAAAAATGGTAAAAAATGGTAATAGACGAGCGAACTAATGAACTAAGAAAGGGTTTACCTATTTGAATTTTTTGATGAATCTTAATTCTTAAATTGATTGAATAAACTTATAAAGAGATCTACAACAATATAATATACGTAGAAATTTCCCTATTGCATCGTTAGATATCAAAATTGCCAAACTATTTCCATAACAATTTTGAAAACATTTAAAATTGACAACATTTTTCCGTTTCAATAAAATACACTTTAAAAACTCGTATCTTCCCTTTAGTCTTTTTTACTGAAACCAAGTAGCAGCTTTGATATGTCTTTCCACACAATCCAAATGGAATAGTCCATTATTTATGAGGTATTGACAGGAGACGTTAAGCATTTCATTCATTCTTTCTTTCTTTCTTTCTTTCTTTTTTTCTTTCTTTCTTTCGCTTTTTTCTTTCTTCCATTCATCCACTGTAAGCAAGTCGCATCTTCTTAGATATGTCATTTCCGTTTTTTTCACGCGTTCAAAACGGAATAGTCCAAAATTTATGAGGTATTGACAGGGACGTTAAGCATTTCATTCTTTCTTTCTTTCTTTCTTTCATCCACTGTAAGCAAGTCGCATCTTAAATATCTCATTTCTGTTTTTCACACGTTCAGAACGGAATAGTCCATTATTTATGAGGTATGGATAGGGCGTAAGGTTCGTGCGAAATGACTAAGGACCTACCTAACAAAGGGAGTGAGAAGAAGGATTATAACAGATGTTGGAGTATTAATGACAACGCAAAATATTAGGTTGGTGCAAAAATAATGACGTAATAATGTCGTTTTTTGACGTAATTTTTAACGTCAAAAAACGACATTATTACGTCATTATTTTTGCACCAAACTAATAATATTCAAATGCTTCCTGATTATAAAAGAATATTGGAATATTGTCAATTCCTTACAAGACGGCATCTTACGATCAAGGAATGTATTATCATCCTGGTCGCCTTCTGTTCGCCACCTGACAAATGGAAAGGACGGAGATCTTTGATTATCACTCGATAAATGCAAACCTCTTGGAATCTGAGTTGTGCAAGCAAAACTATAAGAATTGTAATACTTCTTTGAAACTGTCTATTTTTCTAAGATTATATATTATGAACACTATTTACATTATTCGGACTATTGTCCCCATCTTTGTCGAAGTATTTATCACAATGTTTCATTAATAGGAGATAACTGATAACTGACATCCATTAGACATGGTACGTGTAACTAGAACAGAGAGCGAAATAAAGAGTTCAGTTCGATATTCAAGCCATCTGAAGAAGGCCGGACCGTACAATGGCCGAAACGTTGTAATAAATATGGCGACATTTAAGATCCACATTATTTTCGTCCATTTATCTGATGTTTTGTCACAATTAAGGATTAGGCAGGGTATTACTAATATTATTTTATTTAGTTTTTTTGTAAATAGCTTTTTACAGTATTTACATTATTCGGATTATTGTTCTCATCTTTGTGACCATATTTATCTCAACGTTTCGACCGTTGTAAGCTCCGGCCTTCTTCAGGTGGTTGGAATGTCGAACTGAATCCTTTATTTCGCTCACTGGGGTAGAATGTTGTCGTTCCACGTGTCATGTTTTAATGGATATCAGTTAATCTCCTGTTAATTCCCCTGTCCGAACACCTGAAGAAGGCTGGAGCGTAAAACGTTGTAATAAATATGGCGACAAATTTGAGGACATTATTCGAAACTGTTGATTGTAAACTTTCAACAGCAGAAACAACTAAAATGGATAGTCTGTGACACGTGAGGGCATAACCAAGACATTGATTTTCTACACTACCTTAAAAAAAAAAAATTTGGAAGGGAATATACCATCAGTACCAGAAAGAGCGATAACAATGGAAGAAAGAAATCTATTTTCCAGAAAAAATGTTTTGAGAGAAAGATTTTATAAATTTCAACCAAGAGTAACTCTACCTGTATATTGATGAATACCGGATACTCCCATATATGGAAATGGTTAATCTTACCATTACCAATGCGGATTCCAGTGTATCATAATTATCATGGTACCGCAGACGGAATCATTTAGGAACGCGCATCAAACCAAGTTCTCACACTTCTTTGGAAGTGAATCACCACGTCAGGTGGATTCAATTGTGCCAAAGAAATCAAGAAAGGTGTTTTCTGTTCCCTTACGTATGTAGAGTGATTTTGGGTGGTCCTTACAGCGTAATGGGGTGTGTATGAAGGAAAACCTAAGTGCATGAATAACAACAGAGATTTGCGGCCTGATCTTACTGAATGGTGACCGTGCTACAACATGGCCGCTGTGTGGACAACCTTTTATAGTTATAAGTGTAGAAGAGTTCAAATAGACAGGGGAGATAACTCGAATAGATTTCATCATCATATTACGCATGTTTACTCGATGCATCAGCAAGGAGGTGGGAGTGTTATGCTTTCTACGTACTGAGTTGGTTGATCCTTGGAAGGTGGGTGGTGTCGTTAAAATTGCATCTTCGGCTGATTATACTTCTAAGACATACTTTTAAATAAAGACAGCGCCATTCAAAACGAAAAATCCTTTTCTTTTCCAGAAAAGCACCAGTTCGCGTTGTAACTAATGAATACTTAGGTACAACTGGGTTTAAAGACCTCCAAGATCCCCGAGACTTATAAACTGCTGTTGTCAGAAGACTGTCTAAAATTGATAGCTCTGCACAATCTGTTACATAGATTGCAAGTGAAATCAGATTTGATAGCATTGTGCTGTCATTGTGGCAGTGCATGTGACTACTTAAGTCAACCATTAAAAGTTATAAATATCGATATTCTACACAGGTTAGGGTTACTTTACGCATATATTGACACGGTCACTTCTTTGCGGAAGAAAACCATCTCTTAACTTGGTAGTTTTTTTTTTCTGTTTTTCACTGAGAATTTTATTATTTCCATCATTTATACCCGGGCTAAAGTTCTTTTTTCGGCGCTTAAGTGTTTCTTTATGCCAGCTTCCCTTTTACAAACTTTCTTCGACAAGTGACAGACACAAAATGTTGGAAACTTGCCATAACTTCCTGTGGTGTTTGAGTACCGTAACAGACTTACAGACCTTGTCAAAAAACTCGCACAAGTAACCTGCTGGGTTTTCCGGTACGATTGCATTCTCAGGAGTTTGCACCTGAACTCTCCGTTTTGATTTCACCTGACCAGCTAAACTAGCCACTGAGAGGGTGACTCTCCTGCAAATACTGCAACTGTGTTGGTGTCCTCATAACTGGGACGGATTCTATTTCTCCCTTCAGAATGGCGTACTTTTTGTTGGAATGCTCAATTCTCTTCTGCTCCAAATGATTGCAGCATTCCAAAATCAATCTCCTCCAGCAACAGTTTCCCAGTTTTCAACGGTAACCCCAAATATGTCATTAGGTTACATTTAACTACATCCTTGAAATGTTTTTTTTTTTTAATTTATAAGTGTGTTGATCACCTTGTACCAACACATACGGTTACAAATGTTCGTATTTTGCGCAGGTGAGAGTTATTAGGTTCGTGCAAAAATAATGTCGTTTTCTCACATATGTTACTATGTGAGAACACATTAAACATACATACATGCATACATACATACACAATGGCCGGCTATTCGCTTTCCGAGCACACACATTTGGCTATCTAGAGGTATCTCATTTTATTCAACCCTCTGATAGCCCAACTGTGGTTTATACTGCAACTGTGCTGAGCAGACTTTAGTTACAGTTTCTGGGAGAAAATGGATAATCTATCATGATCAATAGTTTTTTTTTACATACATAAATGTATGTTAGTGTCTCTGCTAGTATGAAGGCACAGAGTGACCGAGAGTTTGAACATAGGTGCATTGTTAAAAGAACAGTTGATCATGCCAGATTATCAAAAGATGAGGACAATAGCCCGAATAATGTAAATAGTGAATCTAAGATGTCAGGGCGAGACTGATAATATTGCGGATACTTTTTTTTTTTTTTCAAGAATCAGTAGATGCATTGGTAAAAATTTCAGTATTTAATTCAACCATTTCCAGTTTCAAGCACTAGTTACAATGTATTCATAGCTCTATGAATGCTATTTAATTACATAATGGCCAACACTCTCCAACAACGGACAATGAATTTTTTTCTATGTAAGGTGAGGTAAATAAATTTACTTAATAGTCAGCTTAACTTTTCTATAGACAGGTACACATGCTTGAAATAATATTATTTTTATTAACTTTATATTTTCAGTTCTCGTTTGATCATCGAAGTTAAGCAACGTGGACCCAGGTCAGCACCTCGGGAATATCATATGATGTAAGCTTGGATATAATGAATAAGGGCTCAGAATGAAAAATCGGCGAGGCGAGCTAGTTACATTCAATTACGGGCAAATACCCTTTTGGAAAGGTAAAAATCCATCTCTTCTCCTCCAGCAATAGGTTAAATAGTAGAACAGACTGGGTCGTATAGCCTTGGTTTGCAATCAAATTAATGGAAATAACTAGAGTCTAATGCGGTAATTCGTCTACGAAGTCAATCAAGAATCAAAAAGAGACCTGATCGCCCCAAATATGCATCACGCATGCTATCTCAGAAAGGAAGGATATCTTTTCGTACGCTAAACACACTCAGGAGAATGGAGACTCTGTGTATTCCCTATATAAACATTTATTATTTGTATTACCACATTTGCTGGAAGAAATTAAAATCATTGTATTTCTACCAAAACTAACTATTCTCTATGAATTGCTACATGAAAAATATGGATATTTAGAAAAGCGTTTTAACCGAATGTTGGTTGGTTGATTTTGTTTAACGGCATATCAACACCTCTAAGTGTTACATAATTTTGAAATCTTAATATTTTGAAAACAATCTTATGGCTTCAGCTACAGATAAAGCGTATTGTTGGTTACTTTGGTATAAAATGTACTGTTGGTAATTCTGCTATAAACAGATTTTGTTGACAATATAAAAAATGTGATCCTGTTTTTTTTTTAAATATGAAATACATTTTTATACCTTTTTATATTCTCATTATTTTTTTGTTTATGAGTTCACTACTTTTCCATAGCTGGGGCCCTAACAGGTGCTACCACCCCAAGTCATGTAGGGCCTGGGAACAACAGCAATTAAAAGGCGGTCCCACGATACTCAAAACCCCTCGATTAAAGAACTTGCTGTAGTATATATAGTCATACGCAGGACTAGTAAACCGAATGGAACACGGATTTATGCTACAATCCTGTCTTTGCAAATATTATACTTATACATAGACCAGATATCTAGTGTGTAAGATCCGATAAACGTAGTCTTTCTTTTTATGTACCGTGTCTCTTCAGGACATTGGCGATCATGGCTCTCCACTTCATCCTATCCCTTTTAGCTCTCAATAAATTCCGTCCCTCTACCGCCTCCCCCAGACCATGTTCTGTCATCCACTTGCATAAGCCGGCCAGGTATGTCATACCTTTGTCTCTCTCTCCATCTATTTGACCTGTGAGTATCAGATTCTTGAAGCCCTCTTTTCTCGTTACGTGTCCCAGAAATTTTAGCTGCCTCTCCTTGATGTTAATTATATGCTTCCCTCTTGTTTACATCCTCTCCAAAACCTCCTTGTTGCTGACACGCTCGGTCCATGATATCCTTAACATCCTTCTGTAGACCGATACCTTCGTTGCCTCGAGTCTCTTCTTCATCTTTGAGGAGACCATCCAACATTCGCTGGCGTAAAGGAAGACAGATGTTACGTAGCTTCTCAGTACTCTTTTCTTTGCTACCAAAGATATTAAGTATAACCTTCCTCCTTGTTTGCATCCTCTTCTAAACCTCAACCTTGCTCACACGCTCGGTCCATGACATCCTTAGCGTCCTTCTGTAGAACCACATCTCCGTTACCTCGAGTCTCTTCTTAATCTTTGAGGAGCCCATCCAACATTTGCTGGCGTAAAGGAGAACAGATAGTAAATTTATTTTCATGGTGAAAACGCTTGGATAATCGACTCAAAGAAGAAAGCGTACGATATGTGAAGTCTAGGTTAAACGAATACACGCAGTCTCTCCAAACTAGTGAGTCTGTCGCTTTGTAGGTTATGTTGAAACTGTATTTATTCTTTTGTCTCTTTAAAAGCAGAAGCGTATAATTTAATATCTTCCTTTACCAACTCGACAGTATAGGATTAATAAGATTTCTGGTGCCGTTTGTGCAAGAAATGAAGACTTGCTCTTTTGTTGAAGCCGTTTGAAAATGCATTTTAAGCAAATTTCCGTCACTGGAATGATGCGTAGTTTCCATTTACCCAGTTAAGAAGGTGTGGCTTATCTGATAATGACGAGTGCAGATTATACGTTTTTTTTTTTTTTAATCATATCCTCCGAGCGACAGTTTCAACTGACATATTCCAAACCCCCAACTCTGATATCAAAAATATATTTAAAAAATATGATTCCGAACAGGGAAAATTTCATTGAAATATGTAGGAAATTTTTAAAAATCTCGTCTGAAATCAAGAAGATATTAACTTCAAGCAAAATAGTCTTGATATATGTAAAAAAAAAATAGATCAGTTTAAAGTGTAATCAAGATGGTATGACTTAAACTGATTTAATTTAAATTAATTTAAATTCTTTTTCCTTTTCTTTCCATCAGATTTCTTAGTAGGTATGCTACTCTTTGATAATAAGATTTCTGCCAGGAATGGTGAAATGTAATAGCCCAGTTGCAAAAGAAAAATAATCAAAATGAAATAGGTTAGAAATTAATATATATATATATATATATATATATATATATATATATATATGTGTGTGTGTGTCTGTGTTTGTAAGTATTTGTTTTCCATGTCGACAAATATGAAAATTTCTCCGATTTACACACATATAGTCAGAATATACAGGAAACAACTTCTACTTGTTAAATCGGAGAAATTTTCATATATATATATATATATATATATATATATATATATATATATATATATATATATATATATATATATATATATATATATATAATTCCGAGCACCCTCAAAATGTAAAATAATTGTTACGTTGTCATCATAAAAGATCTGCTGGAAATAGTGAATTTTTCTAAAAGTCAGCACCCAAATTTGCTGTGAATGACCTTTGCGATGAAGGGGCTCTCTAATCATTTTCCTCTTGGAGAATTGTTTTCTCCTTTGATTAGAGTGCGGTACATCCAATAAAAAAGCGATGGAAACAAAAAAAAATCTAAATCATGTGCGCTAGATTATATACCCTCCCGTCACAAGATGAATAGAAATTCAAAATTCCCAGCATCCCTCGTTCATGAGCATGTGTAGTTCTACCAACGTAACAAATTTAGCCCGATGAAGTCCTAAAGGGGGAAACGAGTCACACGTAAACATTTTCCCATTTTTCCCCCAATATATATATATATATATATATATATATATATATATATATATATATATATATATATGAGTGTGTGTCTGCGTCTGTGCGTGTATTTGGAAAAAAATCATTCTTTTATATATGTTTCATTAAATGCGTGGAAAAGTGATCTGGCCCGGAAAGGGATATATTTGTTTGAAGTAGCGAAGTGGTTTTGGACTACTTAAACCGAGTAGGACAATCTAGCAGGTAACCGTAATGGACTGGTCCTCATCGTAGTGGAGGCAACAGGAGTAGGCAATAGGCGAAGACTATAGGCGTAGTCAATAGGCGTCCTCAATAGGCGTCGTCCATAGGCGTCCTCCATAGGCGTCCTCCATGTACCTCCACATCAGTCTATATTAATGGCTGACACCAGCCAATATTACTGTTAGGTGGAACCCAGGTGTATGCATATTCATTACAATGAATGGGAAGATTTTTAAGGAGTTCGTTGTTACCATATTTTAAAAGTGCTCAAGAGTAAACCGAAAACCTTGGCACAATAAACGCTACGGTCAGCTTCAATACCTTGCTAGTCCCCATCCAAGAAAAACTGTAGAGACACTGGGAAGACTGAATAATAAATAAAAATAAAACTTATAAATGTTCATTGTCTGCCATACAAAAACGTTGAGATAGAAATAATAAAAAGAGAAAGAAGCAGACTCGCTGGAGCTGTATCAATAGAAAATGGACGAAAATTCAATGTCAGTTTGGGATTGATAGGCTTAAAAATTTCATTATATTAAATTATTTTGTAGAGATAGAGCCAAATAAAGATAACAGAGAGCATACAGAAGAAAATAGGTGAGCATTTCAAATTCGTATATATATATATATATATATATATATATATATATATATATATATATATATATATATATATATATATATATATATATTCACACCTTTCCCAAAGGTATTAGCACATAAGTGAATGTAATGGATTCGACTGTAATATATATATATTGGGAAAGGTGTGAATATATATATATATATATATATATATATATATATATATTATGAAATGGAAAAATCCGACAATTATTTAAGACATTTTTTTATGTTTATACATTCTTTTTATAAATACGAATATTTAAGTAAATACTCTGTTTATAATGAAAATTAAAAAACCTTTACCGGCC
>OZ010583.1:25584337-25666837 GCA_963932145.1 Acanthosepion lycidas | reverse complement strand
TATAAACACACAATATTCAACGTTTTTTCTCGTTTGATCATTTCTACTCACGGATACTAAACAATGACAACATATAATATGTCCGACAATTATTTTATATACTTTCTGTTTATACGTTATGTTTTATAGATACATTTTATTTAAGTAAATTCTCTGTATTTAATTGAACAGTATTAATTATATGTCCGAGAAATTTCGTAGAAAATATGTATTCTCCGACAAGAATTTAAATTTAACTTAAAAACAGAGCATGTACATAAATGAAGTGTATCTATAAAAAATAACGTATAAACAGATGATATTTGAAATAACCGTTTGACTTAATCCATTTCATTATACACACACACATATATATATATATATATATATATATATGATTTTAATGCTCAGAGTTGAATCAGAACACGAAACAGTAGCATTAAAAAGTAGTCAACAGACGTGTGAAAAATTTAAGTAAAAATAACATGTAGAGCTTTCAACTTTTTAGTATGTATATATATATATATATATATATATATATATATATATATATATATATATATATATATATACATATATGTTTGTGTGTTTGTGTGTAAAAGTGTGTTTGGTTATGCAAAAAGCATTTACCACTATATTCAAATCATATGTGCAGATGTCAGGCTGTCGGTTTCTAGGAACTGCGTTGGTTGACAATCATACGTCAAAAACAACGTGAGAGTCCAGTATATATATATATATATATATATATATATATATATATATATATATATATATATATATATGTATAAATTTTGTATTTGGAAAGCAATGTCTCTTTTATACAAGTTTTGTTAAAGATGTCTGACAGAGTACTGCTTTCAAGCTTTTTATTTAATTTTTCTTTTTTTCGTATAAGTTTTTTTGTATATGAACATAAAATGTTTAAAAAAATGTCCAAATATTCTGTATTATTAGTGCCATAATCAATGATTTTTTCAAATTTTTATCTCCACATATGCATTTTTATTTTATGTATACATCTGGAGTTGTAGAAATTTTTTTTTTTGTTTTTGTTTTTTTTAATATTCCAAACACGGCCAGCACATTTTGTCCATAGTTGATTTTATCTTTTTTTATAATTAGTGTGTTCATTATTTTCATTCTTTTTTACATGTACACGAGACAATTATAGTTACGGATGGAGTTTGAGAGTTTCCATGTGTTTAAATGATTCCTAACTGAGCTATTTTCAGAGAAGCAAAACGTGAGTTTTCTTGATAGGCATGTAGTCACAATTCGAATATTGAGGCCGGTAGGCGAAACTAAATAAATAAATGTACTGTTTAATAAATAAACGGAGCGTCTACTGAAATATGTATATCTTCTAGAAATAACGTTTAAATAATAAAACTTGTCGGAATAATAAATAAAAATCTATCACTTCTTTATATATATATATATATATATATATATATATATATATATATATATATATATATATATGTGTGTGTGTGTGTGTGTGTGTGTGTTTAGGCAGCAAATTCTCTTTTAGACATGTCTCATTCAATACATTATGCCTCCTAATTTTCAATAAAATCCGTTCATACTTACGAATAACCTTCCGTGTATTGATGTTATTGATAAGTATTCATATAAAGATATATACGCATATCTTTATATAAATACTTATAGTAATAGACAACATATAGTTTTGTACCACTTGCACCCCTGAAGATGATCTTGGAAGAAGTTCGAAAGTACTTGGCAGATGAAAATAAAAGAAATTTAAACAGCTATAGCACATTTCTCTCATACTTTAACATCAATAGACGGAAGGTTATTTGTGAGTATGAACGGATTTTATTCAAAATTAGAAGATATAATGCCTGTAATTTATTCAATGAGACATAATACGATGATGATTGTTCCGCTGTCGAAAATGAGATGAATAGCAGGCAATTCACTGAATTTATTTTAAATCTGATCACTCCCTTTCTTACCCTTTCTAATAACTTGTTCAGTCCTTCAAGAAAAAAAAATCATTTCTAGGGCACCCTATCGGCTCATGTTTAATTCTTCCCCCCTTTCTTTCTTTTCTTTCCCGTCCTCCCTCTCGCGTCCTCTCCTTCTCACTCCCCTCCGCATCTCTTCTCCCTCTCTATCTTTCTCTCTCCTACCGTTTTTTTTTAAACATATTGAATTTTTTATTTTTTCGTTCTTTCTCCATTTTTTTTCCTTTTTTTTTTTCCTCTCCCTTTTCATTCCGTCTGGATAAATTGAGTTCGTTTATTAAAAACTTCGGTCTTAAGAGATGAATATTGGTATAATCAGGAAACAAATTATAACTGAATGTATTTATTATTATATGGCTCTATTACTTACATTGAATTCTCTTTGGATTAATATTAATTATACTTAGTAATACTAATATTGCACACACATACACACACACACACACACACACATATATATATATATATATATATATATATATATATATATATATAAAGGGAAACAAAGATGGCGGATAAATAACTCCATAAACTTTTACGTCGCCTCGATCGGTACCTTGCGCATGAAAATTTGATTAATACTAATCCCTAAGTGTTTCTTAAGATTTAGTTCAAATAAAAATATAGTTTGTTTTGTGATGTCAACGAACAGTCGTTGTCACTTTTATAGTGTCAATGTCTACTCGTTGTCCTTTTCGCAATTCTCGTTGTAATCACATATACAACTATAGTAACGCCATTGAACAATACTGGCGTTTGACGCCTTCGAATAACACGCGCACTTATAGTATTGAGTCGATAATACTCGCTCGAATAGCAATCCGTTTGGTTTGGTTTTGTTTTGTTTACGGCATATCAACCTGAATGGGTTATTTAATGCCGACATTTTTTTTTCCTGATAATATTTTTGTTTTGTCAAAAATCTATTTCTGTTAAAATTTTTTCCTCAAAAATGTACAGCTGGTAATATTTTTTCAAAAACGTACAGCTGGTAATATTATTTTTTCAAACACGTATTATCAGAGGCCTTGCTGTTGGACGAAGTTTATCCTCTTACCCAGGACGCGGATGTAGGTTATCGTCACACCCAGAACGCTAGTAATCCGTATAGTGAGCAGTATAGAGAAATAGTATAGTGAATATTATAGCGAATAGCCTTATGTATAGTAATAGAGGATAGTGTAGACATAGTGATCCGTTTAGTAATAGAGGATAGAACAAAAATGTTGATTTTTATTCAAACTACAGCGACACTTTATTCCTCTATAGCAGTTTGTTTAACATAAAATATTTTAATGTATGAAAATATTCGAATATTCTGCCGATAAATAAATGACTTATTTTCGGGATTTCATGGTAAAACATAACAGTTGAATCCGTAAAATTATCCTTATTTACAAGCAGCATCAACGGAATCTTCTTGCTCAATTTAATTCAACCATCGCACATTTATATCGGGTTAGCATTAACAGTTAACTCAGTGGCCATCTTGTTATTAAACAGACGCATGCTTTCCTTCCGAGATCTAAAATGGCATGCTCTAAAGGCAGACAAAATACTTTTTTTCTTTTACTGATTTTTACCCAATACAAGGCCCAGTAGACCTTAGCTAAATGTTTGCAATATGGTGTTGTATGAGCGTAAGAAAGGTTAAGAAAGGAAGTTTATGGAGTGATGCCAGAAAGATGACGGCTAACTTTAGACTTTAGATCAGGGTTGAAATGATTGGTAAAACACAAGAGAATATTAGAAGGAACCGGAAACGAAATCCTAAAAAGGGAAGAAGAATATAAACCTCTGTTCCTGTTCAAAAGACCGGAGAGGAGTTTGAACCGGACGATAGATGAACCTATCTTATCCCATGAAAACATAATTAATGAATCTAATTTCAGGCAGGACCTTAGAAATATAGAGCTGAAATTGACTTTGAAGGAACCGGAAAACACAATCCTAAACAAGAAACAAGAGATAAGCCTTTATATCAATGAATAATTAACAGGAAATATAAAAAAGCTTAAACTGAGAGAGTAAATATTTTTTGTCCCAAGCATAATACAAGAAAGTCGAAACTAGTGAACACTTTATTATGTAGGTAAACAGTTCAAAAATACTATGATAATTAATATTCGACGTTTATTTTCATCATGTGCCGTCGAGCATGATGCCGAACAGATTCCCTTTTGTATGCGTTTTCTCCCTTCGGAACGCCGGCGATCATGGCTCTCCATGACTTCCTCTTGTCTTTTTTTAATCTCTCCTAAACATATTGTTTTACAATTCATTTACTTAAGCTCGCTATGTAGGTAAAATGTTGCAATGGATAAATTGTCGCCCAAATGACGCAAAAATGAAAATAACACGGCATCTCATTTTAACAGAATTACACAAAAATATCTTGAAATACTGAAGAGTAATTTTAATCAATAAAATCGCCATTGGCTTTAATCACGGCCTCCAAACGACTTCAGAATCTACTGCAACTTTTCTGGACGGTCTACAAGGCTTCAGTTCATTTTTTGTATTAAAAGAAGTTTTGTTGGTCTCTCGCACAGCTTCACCCAAGCAAGGGGGTTGTAGATTGGGGAGTTTGGTGACCAGATATAAGGGGTGTTGTCGTCGCAGAATTTGTCTTACAGCCATGACTGGGTCCTCTTGCTTGTGAAACGTGGTGCAGAGTCCTGTTGCCAGACATAAGATCTTACCGCAGCCACTCTCTTGACTCGTGACAGCACTACCTCCTCAAAACACTTGATGTAGGCCTTCGTGTTGATTCTGAGGTCCCGTGGGACAGAAAATGGAGGAATAACGTCGCCATCATTAGAGATCACTGACAACTTCTTCGTAACTCCCATTAGACTCATCCAACTCTTTCCGAATTCTTTACACTGTCCTCAGATTGACACCCAAATATTCTGAAATGTTCGTATCAGAGCTTCCAGCGTGAATGCCATTCAGCACAGTATGCCATTTCTAAATTCCTGACACTGTGAATTGCGTCGTGGTGCTTTTTGTCACACGGACGGTGCCCAGGTGAGCCTGCTATAATGTGCAGTCTTCAAAATCAAAATCAAACAATACGCACGCGCGAAATTAAAAATATAAAATGGCCACAATTCACTCATCGTACTCTGTATATGTGATGCTCTCCTGGGTATCAAGTTTTCTAAGCTTTACATCTTCATGAAATTTCCGAGAATTTTGAAATTTCTCTTCCTGGTATTAAGTATATGTCCTTTGTTTTCCATTTTCTCGTCATTCTTCACATATTTACTCGACCCTTATTCTCAGCATTTCTTTTCTTCTTCTTTCAGGTGGGTACCCAGAACTGATATTACATAACAGTTCAGTATTTTTTTTTTTGTTGTTTTTAACGAAATTTTCCTGTTTCTTAATATAAGGTTGGTGCAAAACTAATGTCGTTTTTCTTTCGAAATTGAACGTCAAAAAACGACATTATTTTTGCACCAACCTAACACTTCGCTTATCATTTGGAAGCCATCTTTCACTATCCTCATCCTTCGTATATCAATGTCACACTTTCCATTCTCTATTAAAACACTCCCAGATTAAAATTGTTTTACGCGTTTGATTTTTGTATCACCAATTTCCAGTTGGCATGACGACTATGTATTCTGTCTTCTTACAATCGACGTTTAGTTCTTTAACCTAATTTGAATTCGAAACCGAAGTCAATTCCTCGATTCTTGAATGGAAATATTAAGTATGTCTTTCAGAGACACTGGTTGTTCTATATTAATTTAAACAAAAATCAATTCCAACGATTATTTAACGTGACAACCAACACCAAAATATGGTAGTGCCATGAATTGCCACAATTTTAAAGTGAATTACACCTGAATATAGAAGATTATTAATGAAAATCGAAGTCTGATAGGACTTTAATCATGCTATAATCAAGAGAAACGAGTCCAGGTAAGAAATTTAATTAAATCAGTAATCGAATTAAAAGGTGTTCATGGATCATTTTGAGCAATAACTAAATTTATTGTTAATAAATATCTGGAAATACCTGCATCAAATAAACTTGCCGCCTATATATATTCCTTCGATTTTTTTCTGATATTTGGCGAATGATCTCGAAGAATAATCATTCGCGGCACTTTTTTTTCCTTTTTTGCTTCGTAGTAACTCTGGTCATCCTGTGAAACTGTTGTCTAATTTTATTTCAGATTAGACACCCTTTTTGAGCTGGACTGCCACGTAGACAAGAATGAACATGTTCGCTATCTTCTTTTTTTTTGCTTTTAACCAAGGTCAAAAAGTTATGAAATCTGCTCGATGTGTAGGGAGATGAAATGGTTAAAAATAAGCACTCAGCACCAAAGTATATGTTGAACAAATGAACAGAGGCTCAAAGAGAAAATTCAACTGAAAAGACCTGACCGGCGATACAGAGCGATTATTCAACTTGACAATGCTCGTCTCAACATGACAAACACATGCAATTTAAGTGCTTGGTTGGGAAGTTCTGACACATCAAACTTATTCTCCTGATTTAGTCCTTTCAGACAACCACATTTTTCAGTCGATTTCTAACAGTTTGAGGGGTGTTTTATTCAATATCGAAGTTGAAATTGAACCGTGGCTTGAATGTTTCGAGTCAAAACTACTGATTTCTATCGTCATGGCATCGAACAGTTATTGGATCATTGACATTGAGGTCGTACACAATAAAGGGGAATACATTGTTGTATGATTACTCAGAACTATTAATAAATAATAAGTATAAGTATACTGATATGACCCGGAAAGGGATATATTTGTTCGAAGTAGCAAAGTGGTTGTTGACTACTGTAACCGAGTAGGACAATCTAGCAGATAACTGTAATGGACTGGTCCTCGTCGTAGTGGTAGGCAATAGGCGTAGGAAATAGGCGAAGACTATAGGCGTAGCCCACATCAGTCTGTATTTATGGCTGACACCAGCCAATCATATTACGGTGAGGGGGGACCCAGATATATGCATATTCATTACATCACATACCAAATATGGTGTTTGGCTGCAACATCCAAGCTGGACCAACCCAGATCTTACTGTCTAGATATGAAAGAAGTAAAAAGTGATTACATGGGCTTATGGCTGAGGAGCAATATCCCACTCCCAAACTCTTTTGCCTCTGACAAAATGTTGCCAGCCTCTCTTTATCCTATCGCTATTTTTATGGCAAATGTTCAAACGAGCTAAGTCTCTTAGTTCTACCAATTCAGACCTACAAGTTAAGGGCCACATGCATTGCCTCAAATCATTCCCGTTCTGTTCGTATTCCATTCGTAAGGAGGAAGTTCAACGCAGATAGGTTCTTCATTAGAAATGTAACTTTGTAAAACAGTCTCACAAGAGGATACTTACTCGAATAAAAAAACTCTAAAAGTTCTACAAATCTAGGGTAAACTTACAATAAGCATCTATTCCATCCTCCCTTTAAACCTTTAAACACGGCCATTCAGTACATCTCTACCTTGAGTGGCTCTGGAGCTTCGTATTGAGAACAAAAGTATAAAAAATAATGACATATATATATTTCCATTATTTACATTGTTCGAACTGTTTACCCAATATTCATTGCCATTTTCACGAGGTTTCGCTCGTTGTACTTTCAAGCCTTCTTCAGGTGATTGGAATTTAGAACTGAACCATTTATTTAGTCTACTGTTTGTTCTAGTTCTACGTGCCATGCCTCTTCCAGATGTCTCAGTTATCTCTCTTTAACTCAACTCACCAAGTTTTTGTTCACCACTGCAGTAGCCAGGTGTTGAGCTCAAAACTTTTTGGGTCTAATCACTGGATCCAATCAACGTTTTATCTACCGGACCTCAAGCAGGCTGGAGCTTGCAACTATGCAATATATTGTACAAAGTACAACGGCCGAAACCTCGTGAAAATGGCAATGAATATTGGGTAAACAGTTCGAACAATGTAAATAATGGAATATTTTGTAAGCACCTACATTCATACGTCGTCCGAACAATGTAAATAATTACAATAACTCATTTCAGAAATATATATATATATAGGTATAGTTGCTGAAAATTCCAACGCCAGTGCAGCGACCAAATGCGCACGCATACACGCAACGAGGCATGGATGCGTATATGCGGCTAGTACCATACTGATCATATATTTATATGTTTGTGTGAGCGTGTGTGTGTGCGTATCTGCTTGCGTATGAGTGCCGTCCAGAGGAAGACGGAGAGAATTTTTCCTCCCACTACCATCAAACAGCCATAAATAAGTCCAAAATTTAAAAATGAACCAGTTTGTCTGACGATCGCAAAAGCCTTGAAACTCAGGGTTACAAACTCACATCAACGCAACTAAATATGTCAGCTCTATCGCTGATTCTGAGCGGTTTCCAATAAGTACTGCGCATATATAATATATAAATAATATACACAAGAATTGCATATATATATATATATATATATATATATCTATATATATATATATATATATATATATATATATATAATAAAGGTACTTTAGCTGCTTCTTTCTGATGTTAAGTATAAGGCTCTACCTTGTTTGCAACCTCTCTAAGACCTCACCGTTGCTCATCCTTAGCTTCCTTCTATAGACCCACATCTCTGTCACCTCTTCTTTATCTTTGAGAAAATCGTCCAAAATTCGCTGCCGTTAAGAAGGACATGTGTCACGTAACAGCTCAGTATTCTTTTCTTTGTTACCAAAGAAATCCTCCTGCCTCACAATACTCTGCCCAGCTTTTGGAATGTGTCCTTGGCCATCCCGATACGTGAACGGATCCCAGTGTTGCACTTAATGTGTTCTTTCGGCCACTTCCCATTTTAGGTAGAGATTTTAGAAATATAGATTTGAAGTAGAATTTACAAAAAAGCGGAAAACCAATGTTAAACAAGAAAACAAGCGATATATCTTTACTCCTGTTCAAAATACCGGGGAGTGTAAACCGGACGATATATATATATATATATATATATATATATATATATATATATATATATATGTGTGTGTGTGTGTGTGTGTGTATGTGTGTCCTAGCTAGAGGAAACCGGACGTTTAGCCACACTGATGAGCTGTGATCCCTGCCATATATATATATATATATATATATATATATATATGTGTGTGTGTGTGTGTGTGTGTGTGTGTATGTGTGTCCTAGCTAGAGGAAACCGGACGTTTAGCCACACTGATGAGCTGTGATCCCTGCCGTGCGCCAACGGTTTAGGGGTAGAATCCCCAACTGGCGCTAATTCAGTCCGTTTACGATCCTAACTAGAGACAACCGGACGTCTAGCCACACTGATGAGCTGTGATATAGTGAAACAGTCTTTCTGTCGATGACAATATATATGCTCATGAAGAATTGGTTACGGTTGAGCTCTCTGGAGAGGAAGTGTGGGTTGGTAAATAGTGACTATTACGGCTAATAATGTAAAACTATTCAGTAAATTGAATCGAATTCTTCAGTCATTATGTGTTTATCTAAAAATAAATACGCTTAAATTCATTTTCATCCCTGCCATGCACCAACGGCTTAGGGGTAGAATCCCCAACTCACGACAGTTCAGTCGGGTTTTGATCCAAGCCAGAGGCAACCGGACGTTTAAATACACTGATGAGCTGTGATACAGCGAAACAATCTGCCTGTGGATGACAAAATACACACACAGACATATATATATATATATATATATATATATATATATATATATATATATATATATGTATGTGTGTGTGTGTGTGTGTGTGTGTATGCGCGCTAGCGTGTGTGTAAGCCCGTACAAAATATATACAAATATATTTTATATAGGATTTGATTATAGTGCTGAAAGCCAACGTAGAATCAACCACAGTTCCTTCGAATAGCTGCATACAGGGAACTGGCCCCCAAACGACACGACACGACACCCCTCATGCTTGTGAATTCAGAATTTTCCTCCTCTTCCGATGCTTTAGGTTCCAGTTTGTACTGCTATTTTCCCACAGCTCGTGCTGGGGGTCGGAGAAATCAATAAGTGAATATAACGTTAGTGAAAGTAACAAACTCGGCTTGAATTCGAAATCGACTCTCCGATTCCTTATTAAGTGTTACTATTCATTCCCTCACCGTAGGATTGGACAAGTTTTCGCGTATTATACTTCGCGCATATATATATATATATATATATATATATATATATATATATATATATAATTATTTATTTAAAAATATGATTCCATCACTACATAAGAATTCTCATGTTTCAAAACAAGAGCCGAAAACTTCAATATAATTATTTGAATTAAATTGAATTAAAGTAACAATCTCTGTTCCATCTTCAAGCAATATTTTTTTTGAAGTAACAAATTCTTGAAACTTACGTGTTTCATAAGCATATCCATTATGGAAATTAAAATTACTATAGTAACGGCTAGAGCAATTATTTAAAAGAAGAAAACGGGACGTAAGGGTTAATAATTTGTATCAATATCTCAGTTACATTCAAAGAAGTCAAGTCAGGGTATGGTTGGGGTGTCTAAATTCAAAGCGGAAGATGATATCGTCTAGTCTGGTTAAGTGCTTATGGAGATTTATTTATTTTATTTTTTTTCCCTGAAAAACTTATCAAGTGATGATGTTGTATGTATTGGGAATTAAAACCCTTTATTCTACATTCAACACACACTTGATAAAACACTAGAAGTGTTGTATTGATTTTATAACATATTTATGTGATAATCCGAGCAGCCTTTTACGAATAGTATTTTATGGTTATTGGAATTGATTGTGTATAAACCAATCCCATACTTCGAGATATATATATATATATATATATATATATATATATATATATATATATATATATATATATATATATACTTGGACAAAGGACATTGGTCATTTAATGACCTACATATACTAGCTTTTCTTATTAACTTCCATTTTACTGTAGGTGTTTTATTTGATTCTTTTAGGTGCCAGAGAGATGTTTGATTTTTATATTTATTTATCCTAAATGAACTTTGATGTTGGTTGAATCTTTTCAGGATTTTCAATCGAAGAGATATTGCATTTTCAATCGAAGAGATATTGCATTGGTATACTAATGATTCAGTGCGACATTTATTTTGTAGAGGGCAATTATGAGGGTTTCTACAGTTACATAATTTTTGTTTATTTCCATCAGTTTTTATTTTTATTTTTTCATTCTCTAAATTTTTTTGGTTTTGGTATAAGTATTTATTTAAGATATTAGCATTATGTTTCTGAATATTTTTTTCTAAGTTTTCCGTCCAGCTGTAGCTTAATTTTAGTGTGTTTTTATTGAAAATAGTACTTAGTTTACTTCCACTAGGAAAATGCTTGACTATTAATGCGAGGAATTTTTGTCCGAATTTGTTCTTTAACATTTGGTTGTATGGGGGCGTATACCAAATTATTTTTTTAGATCTGTTTTTTCTCTGGTTTCCATTTTGATTTTTTATATAAGTTAGTTTTGCGTTTTTGTAGCCACGCTCTTTTAGAGCTTTATTATAGGAATTGATATGCTCATCGAAAATCTTGTCATTTGATGAATTTGTACTAATCCTATTACTGAAAGATAACGGTATATGTTTAATTATAAATGGGGGTGATTTTATTTAGGGTGTGTATATAAAGGATTGGTGTTGGGTTTTTTATAAGGTGTGTATGTATTTTTATTTAAATTTAATATTATATCCAGGAAGTTCACTTTTTTAATTTAGTGCTAACCGTAATTTTTAAGCCCATACTTTTAAATTCTTTATATAATACCTTTCTAATTCTATCTATTTTAAAGTTAGTTGAGTTTCTAATAACCATAAGTCCATCGTCTCTGTACAAACCAATGTCAGTTATATTAATATCACGGTGCGCTGTAAGGTTGTATAAAATAAAAAGACCAATAAGATCAGAAGACTCAGCTGAATCTAGTGATCCCATTGTGATGTCAAATTGGTCAAGAATTCTTAATCCATTGCTCACCTTTATGTATAAGTACTGATTATTTCGCATATAGAATAATGTTCTTTTCTCCATCTGTAATATCCGTATAGTGGGTGGCAAAGTGCAACGCATCCATAAATAGTTCTTTAGATATTGATTGGTAATAATTATCAATATCAAACTGCATTAGTGTACAACTGTTTTTTTCTTTTATGTAAGTAAACCAGTTTATCACTTCCTTGGTATTAATCCAAAATTTCAGGCTTATTTTTTCTTTAATTTGTTTATTTATCCTTTCAAGGATCATTTTACTAATTTTTCCGATATCCGGTCTTGTTGGATTTATTATCCTTGTAGTGAGATTAGCCTCAAATCTGCTTTGTGGTCCTTTAAGGTTATGTAGCATTCTTTTTGATATAGTTGACCTACCCTATCACTGATCTTCAGTTTATCAGTGATTTCCTTGCTGCTAGTGTTGATATTCCGAACTATGTTGAGGTCATTATTATTCGCTTTCTTGTAGTTTTTATGTAAGTCCTTATTTATTAGGTCGTTGTATTCCTTCGTGGTTGTTTTATAAAAGTTTCCACTTTTGTCGGATTTTACTAAAGGTTTATCTGTAGCGTTAATGTCTTTTACTATCTTATCTAGGCGTTTCTGGAAGTAGCATTTCCTATCATGGAAATTTATGTTGTTAATTATTTCCAGTAGGTCCTTTTTGAAAGCGGACAAACTATGAATAAACGGTGCTGCTTTTTTACTGTTAAAACCGTAAGTTTCCTTTTAGTTTTGTTTTGTGATTCGTTCTGTTTAAGAAAGAAGTAAGCTCTCCATCTCATCCTTCGTATGAGTTCCTCTGTTTTTTTCATTAATATCACGAAATATTTCTTTTTGTTGGTATTAGGAATGTTCTTCAGAGAAATTCTGAATTTATTTTCTCCATATTTTTTTCTTGTTAAAAATAAAGATTTAGAGTGCTCGACTTTTATTAGGAGCCAATTCGCTTGAGGATGAAATGGAACTAATGTCTTTAATTTAATTGCAAAATTAAATTCGGAGCTTTCAGCTTCCATTTTTGAAGCATGGTTAGAACTGTGTAGTGAAAGAAATCATATTTTAGATCAATTAATTTATAATATTAATGCTCTGTAAATTTACATTGAGTACTATTTTGTAAAAATAAAAATATCTATAAGAACACTGGATTATATATCTTACTGTTCTTTATATATATATATATATATATATATATATATATATATATATATATATATATATATATGCGATACTTAGTGAAAAGGGCTCAATATTAGTTATAGTCCTAACATAAGTTGTATAGATATGAGTTTTTGACCATAGTTTGTATGGATATGATCTTGTGATATATATATATATATATATATATATATATATATATATATATATATATGCTTGTTTGTCGGTGCGCCCATATAGAACGTTTGTACAGCCTATTAATTCTAACACATTTCTATATTGATGTACACGTTTCCATTATGTATTCATCAATATACAAACATATCTATGTATCTATCTCTATCTCTCTCCATATATATATATATAGATATATACTACGCATGAGCATACCTTCATGGATTAAAACGAAATGTATAACCCTCTTTCCTTTTTGAACTCTATCGGATATTAGAAGTTCAGGTAAGCGGAAACAAGTGAGTGATTTTCGATCAGCTCACTGTCATAACAACATTTGTTTCTTCTGAGATAATTTTTCTCTTTATTTAGCCTTTGAAGGCTCTTTGAGTCTTTTCCATCGACAGATCATCGGCTTCAGACTCCACCCTCAGACGTATCAGCTGGTTAACAACAAGCACCCGTTTGTATTTCTAGATGCAAACTTTTTCTCCCCCCCCCACCCCACTGCAGATCACCTCGAATAATCCTCATGTACTTGTTTCGATTGTTGAAGGTTTTTTTCTAAAGACTATTAATCATTTTTGGATGATGCTTCCTTTTTGTCGCGATCAAAGTTTAGATTTAAGGTTTTCCTTGTAAAATCTTACTGAGCAGGTATATTTTCTGTGAGAATAAATACAAATTTCAGTCAACCATAATTAATATGCATTTATATTGTATTAGAAATACTTAGTCCCATGCTTGAGTATAGACGTTAATTACTACATTAAAAACAACCTATTAATATAAATTTGAGTAAAAGCCAAACAATGCTTGTGTGTTATGACGACAGTTCGTTATGTGCCATGAGCGATACACACTTAGGCAATCATGTATCTTTCGACACATCACTGACGAGGCAGATTTTTTCCAGAAGTATTTTGGCATTTCTTTCTGCGGCAGACCAGTTGCCATCTCAGGCATTAGAAGCCTGTCTGTCTGTCCATAGCTGGGGATAGAAGAAGAGGACTCATACCTTTCCCAAGGATATTGGCACGGAAGTGAATATCATGGATTCGTCTCGAATTCAAACTTGGTTCTCCGATTCCTCAATCCGAGCTGCTATCCATTACTCCACCTTGCCTCCTCCGTTACGTCGACACAAAACTAAAATTCTTCTCTGATATTCTATTTGTCAATTGTTAAAATCAAGCGAATACAAAATTTAATACTAGTATGTATTTTACCAGAGAACGAAATGTACGACTATGAAATTCGAAAGTGCTTTGCAATAACGAAAGATGTCTTCCAAAACCTAAGTAAAGTATTAGGAAACAGGAACAATTCATCAGAATCAAATAAAAGAGTACTGAACTCTTACTTAATATGGCAATGATTTCAATGATACAATAATATGGCAATGATACAATTAATATGCAATGGTTACAATGATTGGCAAGTCTCTTCATCATCCGTGATGAAGCAAAAGAGATGTACTTCTACAGAAAGATGTGGCAAATGCCATTGGCCGAACATGTGGGCAACGACAACGTTTTAGAATAAATGGAAACAAAAAGGAAACTTATACTTAACATCAGGTAGAGTCATTTGAAATTCTTGGGATACTTAATGAGGAAAGAGGGCTTAGAAAATTTGCCACTGACAGGACGTATGAAGGCAAGAGGGACAGAGGAAAACAACGCATAATCTGTTTAACGGGCTTGTGTAAATGGATGGCAGAACGGGGTTTAGGAGAAATAGTAACAAGACAACATTTAATAAGGAATACAAAGGATAGGAAATAATGTACTCCGTGGCTGCCAACGTCCTGAAGGAACACGGAAACATACAGTATCATCATCATCATCATCCTCATCCCCATCATCATCTCCTTGACTTTGTAATCTTAGGGCGGATTCCAATGCAGAATCCAGGCTATTTTCCCCAACGGTCTAAATTAGTGAGACGCCCGGACGTTGTCAATCCGGGCCTCGAACGATCCGACAGAATTATATTTTGCTCATCTTCTTCATAATCCTATCGGTGGGCTTACAGATAACTTGGCGACGCCATCTCCTCTCCAAAATCTTGGCCGACATCCGAAACCAGTTTCAGATCCCCTTCGGTCTGTGGACTTGGTCGCTGAATCCTTTGTCCAGCCGTTGTCCGCTTGTGCAGATCAGCCATCTTCTAGGGCAGTGCAAACGATACCCTCTCATATGGTTTAACCCGCTTACAGGGATGTGTCACGTGGAGCCAATAGGTGAGAAGTATAGGGGATGTGTGAAGACCAGTGTTTCCCTTCTACCTTAGTAATAAGCTTCAGCTGCTGACTAACAAAATTACTACTACTGCCCATTGCTTCCTATACGCATAAAAACACACACACACACGCACGCACACACACACATACATAGATACATACATACATACATACATACATACATACATACATACATATATATGTATTACATTGAATGTCGGAGTAACATCTACCAAATCAAGGCGGAATAATTCATAGTAGCTCGGAATCAGAGAGCCGAGTTCGAATTCCAGTCGAATCCATTACATTCACTTACGTTCTAATAGCCGTGCGAAAGGTATGAATCCTCTTCTTACGCCGTTCTAGCTATGGGTAAATAGCAGGACAGACCGGGTTCTATTGCCTTGGATGATAACTGGTCTAACGCAGAAAGAAATGGCAACATACGCGGGAAAAATCCACCTCGTCAATTATGTATCGAAAGATACATGATCGCCAAAGCGTGTATCACGCATGTCACGTAACTGAATGATATACTTTTAAAATATTAATTATAAAATTAAATATTGAGTATATAATTCTTTAAATTTTTTTTTACGGTCTTTCGTTGCGGTTTGCTGTTACTCCTTTAATAAATCGATCTTTTCAATTACTTATTTACTAAAGGTGCACACTTTTTTTTGTTTCACTCAGAGAGTCGTTATCCTTGCATATGTTCTCACTATAAGGATCTGCAAATAATTTCATTCTTGCTTCTCCAGCAATGTCCAGTAGACCTTACTCTCCGCTCAGTAACTCTAGTCTTCAACTATGGCAAGTCACCTTAATGCATTTAATTCATCATATTTTGCTGCCAATTATCATTTTTAAAATAACTCTCCTTATCCTCATATAAGTCCCATCAAGTTACGTTTTCAATGCCGATGCCAGAATCCATAGATTGAAGGTGTAAATACACCCTTGTGCAAATTAATTGAAAGAAAACGAATAATTCCGCTATTATTTATTTTTTCGCATTCTTCCAATGAAATATGGCCCAGTGCACATATTAGTAATTCCTATGTCCATTCCATGAAGTCTTTCCTTGCAGAATGACACCAAATTCTCTATAGTACATTGATTTTCTCACTGGTAAGGCTTGCCAGTGTGTTCATTGCAGCGTTACAGTTTTCGTAAGGTTCCTTGGAGTAACGTGCATCGCAGTGAACATAGGACAACTAATCGACAGTCGAGACAATAGTGTCCGTTTGTGATAAAAAATCTAAAGCACGGATGACGCAATATTTTTCAAGGCCAAACAAATTTCAACTTATACTCCGAAAATAGATTCATATTACTGCACATCACTGGAAATGACCTAATCTCAGTAAAATTAGAAATCGATCACACGTTGTCACTCCAGGGGTCAAAATCTGACAAAATGGTGAAAGAAAGGAAACTAAAGCGGTTGTTTCAATTAATTTGCACAAGGGTATAATCGAGTCCTCTCAGTTACTGTGTGTTTATCTAAAAAATAATACGCTAAAATTCACCTTTGCCGACATAGACATAAGGGTTTCCAGGGTGTGGAAGAATTAGGAACAGAAACATTGATAATGAGTCTGAAGACAAAAGATTAATACTGAGGACAATAGATAGCTATTGACATTGCATTTAAAGTTCTGCAGATTAATGTTGATTGGAAAGCATGGAGTCAGAAGGGAGTTCCACAAGCGAGAATTGCGTGAAAAGAAACTGTCAGCATAGAACTTACGAACACATTTAGCCCGAGACAATTAATGTAATCTTGACGTCAGTCTAGTACTGCGCTTAAATTCGAAAAGTTTTACTATCATAACGAAGAATTCAGCAAAACAACTACCATGAAAATATTCGTAGAAAAGACAGGGATGTAAGTATTATGTGTTTAAGTATGGTAATATATGGAAAAAAGAAGTAAATTTGGATATATTAACTGTTTCCTTATAAATAAACCTTCGGTATTCGAATGAGTATAGAAGGTTTCCTCATGAGGAAACGTCTAATATTAGCATTACCATTAGTTAAAAAACGTACATACAGCAGATAGAGACAGTGTTCTGAGACGATGGAACTATGAAATAGTGTCCAGAGCTACATTTATCGATGCCGTAGAGCCCGCCAAAGAATGGTGAATGTCTTTTGAAAGCTCTTGGGATGTTATTGCTTCATCTGCATCCTTGTTAAACAACGTAGTCAAAGATGGGCGGGAACAAAGCTGATTTTAGAAATATAACAGGCGTCAGTCGTGTTCGTAGCCCTGCTAAAAGTAAATGATTTCCTCACTGTCCACGTTGATAATCTTGCTGCGGTAATCTGATAATGTGAACGACTTGCGGGCTGCCGGTGCTGGCCATAAAATGCGTCGATTATGCTGTGTGTCTGTGTTATGCCGCTGTACCGAAACTAGACTCAGCGGATTCGTTTGTCTACAGTTGCCAGTATTGAAGCTTCACGGACACGCCACCCTCCAATGGATGTTCAAAATCTGGCTCCATTCTAAGCTGCTCTATTCAAACCAAACGAGCCTGTGTTGAGCCGTGCCTTTTTTTGCATTCGATTTTTTGCACTCCAACTTAGAGCTGCATGCACAACTGTCTAAAGCTCCGCAAATAGATGATACAGTTATTACGTCAAAATGTTATTACAGTGTAACCCAGATATAAGAGACCCGGATATAAGAGATATTTTATCTGGTCCAAAATTAGAGTCATACTTACCTAAACAAAATAGACTAAACCCGGATATAAGAGAAACCCGGATATAAGAGAATTCTTATCCGGTTCAGACAACTCTCTTATATCCGGGTTACACAGTACCTTAAAATATTACTACCGCAAAAGTTGGTTTTATACGGAATATTTTATAAACACATCTAGCATGCACATTGTGCACTTAGGTTGCAAATGATATCGTCATTTAAGGAATTGCAACTTTATATTTCGTCAGTACACACACACACACACACACACACACACACATATATATATATATATATATATATATTACTTCCATATTCCTTCAAAAATGAACTGAAGTCAAAGATTATGGCAGCATTGAGCATCTTAAACAGGGACACTGTCCTGAAGAGTTGCAGGAGATTCCGAAGTCTTCTTGAGACCGTAGTTGAAGCCAATGGTGATTTTATTGAAAAAATGTACTCTTTATTATTTCAATATATTTTTGTGATATTTTGGTAAATATATCTGTTAAAATGAGATTTCAGTGTTATTTTCATTTTTGTGTAATTCAGACGACAATTTATCCATCACATTCGCTTTATACACACACAGGCACACACATCCGCACATGAATATTATTTATTACAATTTTTTCATATAGACAAAAACAATTTACTCACGACAAAAATGCAACTTCGTTTCGATACATTCAGTTGCACCTCGACTGATGAGATCCAAAATAAATATTACTCTACTATCGGTTTGAAGCCCTATTTTAAATTAATGCTGTGAACGTTAGAATTTATATATCATTCCGGTTATCATTACATTCTGATATACATACATACATACATACATATATATATATATATATATATATATATGTATATATATATATATATATATATATATATATATATATATATATATATATATATATATCCATCTATCTATCTGTCCCAGTCTGTTGATATTGCCTGTTCATATCTACCTATGCTTATATCTAGTTTAATCCATACAGAAGGATTAAGAATGGGCAAAATTAAATTGACTAAACTGAAAGTAGAAATAAGAACTGTGTACATTTTTACGCATGCGCCTAAAATACAATGGGAGAAAGAGATGGAGAATGTCTTAAAATCGTCCGTTTTCCCCCTCTTTTTCTTTTGTACTTAGCCACCGATAAACGTCAATTGCCTAATGCTCTGGCATTTCAAATATTACCTTTGATTGTCTCTTTTGGAATTAGCCATTTGTAAAGAACTAGGTCAGCATAATTGATTCACTTTTTACAATTCTTTTTTTCTTTTCGTCTGCTTCTTTCATTTTATTAGCTACAAAATCGCCATCACCCAAAATGCATACTACTTGTATTGACTACACTCATCATCATCATCATCATCATCATCATCATCATCGTCGTCGTCGTCGTCAGCATCAATAGTTTGATTTTTTTTTCTTTTGCTGTCCTCTTTCTTCCCCATCGAATTCTTCCCTTCTTTCTCCTCTGTCTTCAACGTCAATTATCAAATCTTCGGGTTTTTTTTTTTTTTTTTGTTTTTTTTTGTTTTACCTGTTTTGATCTGCTTCTTCTGCGACGCATTTCTCCTTATTCTATGATTTAGATTATTGTCCTTCTTTATCGACACATTCCTTCTCTCCTTTCTCCTCGGTCTCTCGTGTCGTTCAATATCACCGCCGATTACGTCATTGTTCTATTGCTCCTCCTCTCTCATCTTTATCATATTCTCTCACTTCATTCCTCTTCAACACTTGTTCTTTTCATCTCTTACCCCTCATTTTCTCCTCCGCCTCCATCTCCCCGTCAACTCGTTCTCTTTCTTCTTTTCTGCTGCTGCTGCCGAATTTTCCTACCCTTTTCTTTTTTAATTCTCTTTCTTTCTCCTCTTTATATTAAGACAAATTTTATAGCCATATGTTGCTACACTTGCTACCACTCATTCAACAATTACTATTACTGCTGATACTACAATCATTGTTGCTACTACTACTACTACTAATACTAATAATAATCACGGTGATGCCACAAGCATTTGTTCTCTTTCTTCTCACACTTAATGACAACAAATGTCAGATCTAACACTGTAATTGTTTTGGCTACAATAATTCAGAATTTGGCCTTTGAACTTTCCACACGACTACTACTCCGACTACTACTATGGAAGAGATAAATAAGTAGAAATGTAGCAAATGTTACAACCTTAAAGCAACAAATAAAATAAACATTAAACATAGCGATATATCACTTCTATAACAATATGAAAAGAAAAATTTGCACACTGAATGATATGAACGTAGAAAGTAACAAAAACATATGTGCGAAGCTTTTTAAAACACTAAGCAAATACAATCATCTGGAAATAGAAAAAAAAATACGTCGCGCTTAGAAGCTAAAACTGTTTCTGCTATGGCTGGAGCTTTTGGTCTGATAAGGAAAGGAACTCAACAACAAATGAACAAAATTGCTGGTGCACCACCTCTCCAGGAAATCTAATAAATAGTTCTAACGAACACAGAACATTTCATGTGAAGATCTTTTCTATTTTTGTTTTGTTAATAGCTGTCTTTTGTTAAATTAAATGGAAATAACAACAACAACAACAACAAAAAACAAAAAACAAAACAAAACAAGAAAAAACACATTCTTTACTGGCCCTAGGCTATCACCTAGCATGTGTTTATAAAATAAATGCCTCTAAAAATATTTTATATTAATAATAACAACGATACTCGATCACAGTTCTGTTGACCTCTAGAGCAGTATTAGGAAAACGACCGAGCCGACACTGCTGTGCAGTGGTATATACATTGGGCGAAACCCATTCACCATTGTTTCTAGTATCTTTCACACCGTTATTTTCAATGTGAAGTTTCATGAATTTAAAGTTGTACAACGATTAGTGCTTTTTTTCAGAACACCATTTCTAGAACTGTCAGCCAAAGCTCAAGAGCCTTTCTTAACCATGAGACTCGCTGGTGGTCAACTAGTACGAAAACTGAAATAACTATGGAACATGACTGTTGAAGAAATTTCTGTGGTAATGTGTACCTTTGGAACACCAGCAAGTCTTGTGGTAATGTGTGCCCTTGGAGCACCAGTAATTCATGTAGTAATGTGTACCTTTGGAACACCAGCAAGTCCTGTGGTAATGTGTGCCCTTGGAGCACCAGTAATTCATGTGGCAATGTGTGCCCTTGGAGCACCAGTAATTCATGCGGTAATGTGTGTCCTTAGAACACCAGTAAATCCTGTTGTAATGTGTGCCGTTGCAACACCAGCAATTCCTGTGGTAATGTGTGCCCTTAGGGACACCAGCAATTTCTGTGTGCCCTTGGAACACCAGCAATTCTTGTGGTAATGTGTGCTCTTGGAACACCAGGAATTCAGGTGGTAATGTCTACCCTTGGAATACCAGCAAGTCCTGTGGTAATGTTTGCCCTTCGAACACCAGCAATTCTTGTGGTAATGTGTGCCCTTGGAGCACCAGTAATTCATGTGGTAATGTGTGCCCTTAGAACACCAGTAAATCCTGTTGTAATGTGTGTCCTTGCAACACCAGCAATTCCTGTGGTAATGTGTGCTATTGGAACACGAGGAATTCCTGTGGTAAGCTGTGCCCTTGGAACACCAGCAAAAGAGCGCTTAGGGAAAATGGGAATTTAGATCAAGATTGTAAGCCTCCACAAATTTGTCATCGTTTACTCTACGATTATTCACCGAAATGTTATTGAGTTGAGAGGAGTATCATTGGCACCACGCCTCAAGAAGAGAATTTTTATTGTCTACGACATGGAGCAAATTCAATATCATTATAATGATATATAACAGTACAAATGCTTTTTTTTATCATACAATAATCATGTTTATTCTCATCCGCTACCTTACTTTTTATAAACATTGTTGACCACCCATACTTTTCTCTTAATGTCAGTCAAATATTGACTAGTGTTTTTTGTTGTTCTTTTTAATCACTTCACGGTTATTCATTGCAAGGCAGTAAAGCCACTAAGACGCAAGAGGTTACTGAGTGTGAAATAATATGAGAAAACAAAAAACTATTACGGAGAGAAAACAATAAAAAACAGGACTTAAGAAAAGAAACTATAACGTTTGATATTGTATTTAAGTTTTCAAAAAATAAATTTGATTGGGAAGCGAAAAGCCAGAAGAGAGTTTAAAAATCGAGAAGTGTGATAGAAGAAACTGTTAGCATAGAACTTACGGCTGCATCTCACCATTTCAACTGTAAAATGATGAGACCTTGCCGTCAATCTAGTGACTGCGCTTAAATTCATAAAGACTAAATACCGTAGATAATGGTTCATAAGAACAATTACCGTTAAAATATTTATACAAAAAGGTACGGGGAATCTACTTTACCGCGGTAAGAAAATGAGTGAAGCCGAGTTATCAGGTCAGGGCTAATAACATAGCAAATTTTTCTTGGAATTTCATCAAGGACCTCTAAATATATGTTATGGTAATTTACCCACGCACGCATTGACTATCCCAGCTATAAATAGGAGCAGGTCTGCCTTTTGGAGAGGGAAGTTTCCAGCAGTCAGCTCTAACAGTCGGACCGAACATTCTTGATGTAACACTTTCGTTTGTATATGTTTGTATTACTGTTTCTGTTAATATATTTGTTTAACTCAATTCCTCTCTTGTGCCATTAACAAGGTCACAAAATACAAATAATAGGAAGTATGAAACGAAATGTGGCAGCGATATTCAAGGAAAAGGCGAATGGTACACTTATATACTATTTACATTATTCAGACTATTGTCCACATCTTTGACGCCATATTTATTACAACATTTCGGCCTTCTTCAGGTGGTTGGAATGTCGAACTGAACCCTTTATTTCGCTCACTGGGGTAGACTTTTCTAGTTCCATGTGCCATGTTTAATGGATGTCAGTTATCTCCTGTTAATTCCCTTCTTAAAGTTCTCCACTGCGTTAACCGGGTAGTGAACTCACACTCTTTGGGTCCTGTCACTGGATCTAACCAACGCCTTTATCCACTGTATCATGTGTCCTTGAGGAAACGTTGTAATAAATATGGTGACAAAGATGTGTATTGTCCGAATAATGTAAATAGTGTACATAATATCTCATCTCAGATATATAGACAGGTAGACTTATAGAGAGGTAAGATAGATTCAGGCGAGAAAAGAATGTTTAGTTTCATATAAATATACAATAAGGAATCTGTAAAATAGTTTCCATTTTTCATCCTCCCTATTAAATGCTACTTTGCTTTCTCCTTCTCTTACTCTCTCTCCCTATGAATAATGGTCATATTTTTCAAATATCTGTTATAACATTTCACAGATAATTAATAATAATAATATAAAGGGAGCTATTAAAAGTATCTGAGTGATAGGATTAGTAAAAATACTTAGCACGCTTAAAATCTTGTTGCAGTGTAACCGCCACTAATATTCATGAGGGACAATTGATGTAAAAAAAAAAATATAATGATAAAAAAATCCCCACAATAATTATATTATGGTTCTGCATGGGTCACCGTAAGTAAACTAGTTAACACTTATAGTAATATTTACCGACCTCCCCACGAGGTAGGATGTGGCACAAGTCCGAATTTAATGTGTGGAAATGCGAGCCCGTAGGCTCGGCCAAAAATTCCCCGTAAACCCTGCATAACCGGAGTCAAGTCTGTCTACCTCCTCGGACGAGACTCTGCCCGTCGTCAAAGCCCTGTCCGGGTTCCTCTCTACCCGAAGGCAGATAGTTCGACAATAGCTAACAGGTGAGCACGCGGCCAGCTGTAGATGCCTAAGTACCTGATTATCAGGTAGCCTGACATAGCAACAATGGAAATCCCTAACACTTTTGTTTACTTCCGGCTAATTTCACTCCGAGATATGTTGAAGCTCTGTTATATGGGCTGCTAACAATAAAGGTCTAAAATCAATGCTCTTTGAGCTTCTATTACTTCGGATAAATAATGGATAATTCCATTTTGATTGCAAGGAAAGACGGAAAAAAAAGATTGATCGGAGATGTTGTCTGCTTTTCTGAGTAAACATAATAAAAAAGAAGAATGAATATTCATATAGAGGAGGCTGGTTGATTTTGTTTAGCGACATATCAACCTCTATGGGTTATTTACTGTCGAAATTGAAATAATCAGAACACAATTTTATGGTTTCAACTAAATATATTTTGAATGCCATTACATACTTTCAACTACAGACAAACATATATTGCTTATTATTTTGCTTTAAAATATACTCTTAATCATTTTAATATAAATATGTATTTTTAGTCCTTTTTATATATAAAAATATATTGCTGGTATGTTTACTATAAATATGTACATTTACATTGTCATAGTTTTTTAGTTTTTGTTTGGGGGTTCACTATTTGCCGGTTGCTGGGATCTTAACAGGTGCTACCACCCCAGGTCAGGATAGGTCTGGGATCAACAAAAACTGAGAGGTAATTCCATGCTCCTCAAAATCTCCAATCTCCCAATCAGATGCCTTGCTGCAGGATGTAGTTCATCGTCATACCTAGGACTCGATAGAGAAGAATAATTCACCTTTACCTTTGAAGTTTGCTTCTGTGAAGTGGAAAAGCTTTTCCGTTTCTAATCATTTCATTTTTATCAAAATTATCCTCATCTTAATTGCCAACGTTTCGACTGTCGTACGCTCCGGGCTTCTTCAGGTGATTGGAATTTCGAACTGAACCCTTCATTTCGACCAGCCAGGTACACTGTTGCACGTACCATTCTTCTTCCGGATATCTCAGTTATTTCCCTTTAACTCAGCTCTCCATATTTTTAGTTTCACAACTACTGTGGCATGGTATTGAACCTACAACCCTTTTGTTCAAGTCACTTGATCTAACCAACGTCTTTATCCAATGGGCCATCTGTCCTTGAGGACACATTTGTAATCTCTTACTGCGGGATGATTCAATGGGAAAAATATTGCAAAATTTTCAGTAAGTTTGTTTTCTTATTTTAAAATTTTACATAAGCAATGAGAAGTCACGGTGGAGTAATGGATAGCTGCTCAGATTGAAAAATAATGTCCACTTATGTACTATACCCTTGGGAAGGTATGAATCCTCTTCTTTTCCCCGAGCTATGGGCAAATAGCAGGACAGACCGGGTTTTATAGACATGAATGACAACTAGTCTACCGCAGAAAGAAATGGCAACCTACTGCGGGAAAAATCTGCCTCGTCAGTCATAGCTGGGGGAAGAAGAGGAGGATTCATACCTTTCCCAAGAAAGTTTTTTTAGAACCAATTGTAATAACGAAGATGTCATTCTAACTAATCGTTCAGTTATGTGTCATGTGTGATAAACTTTTAGGCGATCATGTATCTTTCGATAAATCACTGACTAGGCAGATTTTTTCCAGCAGTTGGTTGCCATTTTCTTTCTGCAGTAGACCAGTTGCCATCCAAAGCTCGATCTGTCCTGCTAATTACCCACAGCTGGGGCGGAAGAGTAAAAGAGGATTCACACCTTTCCCAACGGATAACTACTCAGATTGAGAAATTATATCCACTTATGTACTAATACCCTGGGGAAAGGTATGAATTATCTTCTTTTCCCCGAGCTATTGGCAAATAGTACGACGGACTGAATTCTATAGCTATGGATGGCAACCGGTCTACCGCGGAAATAAATGAAAACTTACTGCAGGAAAAAAATCTGCCTCGTCAGTGATGTATCGAAAGGTACATTATCGCCTTAGCGTGTATCACGCAGGACACATAAATTACTGACTTAAGGAAATAGTGAAGTATAATTGAAGGTGCAAAAAAATAAGATAAATGACAAATAAAAAAAGAGGGAAATACATCTTTGCTGAGAGCTGTAACAACGCTAAAACATGAAATGTAAACTTTTAGCCATCATTATCGATGCACTTATCACTGTCCCTAAGAACCCTGAAGAAAAAGTCTTGAAACATTTCGAATATCAGAAAGAATCGACACTATTGTAACCATGAAGAATATGCAAATGAGCAGGTGAGCTTTTGGATACTTTCTATCACATGATCTTAATATTGTTACCAGATGTCAATTTTTTTCAATCATGGAATAGGCCTAGTATTAAAAAAAATAATCAACATATATGTCAGATATATCCATATATGCATAAATGAATAAAAACAAAAGAAAAAAAACATATCTTAGTGTTGTAACCGAGAAAAGATTACTGTATGAGAAATAACCAAAACAGAGGTTGAAAATGAAAACGTAATCTTTATAACATCAACAAAATAAAATACTCGCCAGCGGCATGAAGTAGGTAAACCACTGCTAGTAGTGGACTATTTAGACAGTATATTACCCCCACCTTACAATAGTGTCCAACGTATTTATGAGGACTAGGATATACCTATTAGTGTTCATAGGTATGTAATATAACACTAAATTATTTTCATACGTGAGTCTGTTCGTGTATATCTATCAATCGATCTATCTCAGTTCGTTTCATATCTGCTTCATTCTGTTCATATCTATCTATCTATCTATCTATCTATCTATCTATCTATCTATCTATCGTAACATAGAAAGGGTTACTGAATGAGGAATAACCAAAACAGAGGTTGGAAATGAAATGGTAATCTTTATAACAGCAACAAAATACAATACTCGGCAGCAGCGTGAAATAGGTAAATATTTTCTTTTCTTTTCAGATGATAAATTATATAAAATTATATATTAATTGATATTATTGAGTGTTCTTTTTGTTTTTCTTAATAAGTCTTCCATTATTTTTAGCCTTTTTTTTTGCATGTTGATAATGCTATTATATTTGTGTTGTCAACACGTATTTTACGAATGTAACAAGTATGTTACGAATAATATAAATTATGAACATGGACACAATATCTTGACCGTATTTTGAAAAAAAAAAAAAATGAAACCGTTATAAAATTATATCCATGCAACAAACTATTTCTTATTTAACATTTAAAATATTTCATCCTTGAAAATGGCTAAATGTATAGCCGAGAGAGCACTCGGAAAAAAGAACAGTCAGACAGTTTTTGTATAATTTATCGTCTGAAAAGAAAAAAAGATATTAGATCGCATGAGAAATTGTATAAAAAAACTAAATAAAAGGACCTTGTCTGTCGTATTCAATGAAATGTGCATGAAAGAAGGATTGCTGACGATATACACAAAAAAGTGAAAATATTTTAAATCGTAGTTAAATATAACGTATTCTAACCTAAACACCCGTCAAAAATCTTTAAATATACAAATAGGAAAAAAAATGCCGTAAGAATTTTTGCCGTTAACAATAAAATTTAAAAAAATATAGACGACATGCATTTAACGGATGTTAGATTTCATTGAAAAATACATCCCTACCCCCTACCAAAACGTAGCTAATAACTGATACACCAAAATACAGACATAATGAACACGCAGACACCCCTGTCTAGTGGAAGTGGATTTATCTGCAACCTTGGAAACGTGAATTATGAATTTAGCTGTGTCTTTAAAACCCAGAAATTTTAAAAGTTACTCCAAAATTCGCTTGAGGATGAAATGAAACTAATGTCTTTAATTTAATTACAAAATTAAATTCGGGGCTTTTAGCTTCCATTTTTGAAACATGGTTAGAACTGTGTAGCTAAAATAACCACATTTTAAATCAATTAATTTACAATATATATATATATATATATATATATATATATAGATATATATATATATATATATATATATATATATATATATATAAATATATGTGTGTGTGTGTGTGTGTGTGTGTGTGTGTGTGTGTGTTTACTCGTAGTAGGTTGCCGTTTCTTTCTGCAGTAGTCTGTTTACCAACCAAGGCTAGAAGACCCAGTCTGTCCTGCTAGTCAAAACCATTGCTTGGAGGAGAAGAGATATATTCATACCTTTAACAAACCCGACTCGGAATTCACACAATACACAGGTCAACATACTTGAAGCTATTAATAAAGCAAAGAAACAATTTACATTAAACAAAAATAGCTTGTGCCAAAAAGGGCTTGTCTTTATTTGTGTATTAAATAATACAAACAGGAATATAATATCCCTATACATATTTTCGGTATTGTCAAGCACTGTGAAGCCGTTCCCCACTTAATGTCACGTGATACGGGTATATTTCAATTTGAAATCTATTCCTGAGTAACAAGATAATGTACATCCGGGAACAAGGCCACTGATCGGGTGGGGTTTGAGGAGCGTGGCGTCACCCCTTAAGTGCTGTTGTTCCAGGTTACCACCTTACCTGGTGTAGTAGCACCTGTTAGGGTCCCAGATATGGGCAAATTGTGACCCCATCCAAATAATTTTTAATAAAAATATGATCAACATTAGAGTTTATCATCTACAAACTACATATATGAAAAAAAGACACGTTTACCCCAAAATTATAAAATTATGTACAGCAGGCGAGGCGGTGTAATGGTTAGCAAGCTTCTCTCGCTAGAACAATTACGACTGAGTAGTGAGTTCGATCCTCACTGGGTGCTCCTTACTTTCGGGCTTCTGCCACATCTAAGCTACGCTTGGAAATTCACTATTTCTAAAAAAAATAAATACGTTTTCCCCGAAAGTATAAAAATATGTACAACATATATGTAGCTGAAGACAGGTCACCTCGAGGCGGTGTAATGGATTGTCTCTCTAGAACAATTAGAACTCAGTAGTGAGTTCGATTCACACTGGGTGCCCCTTACTTTTGGCCTTGTGCCACTTCAAAATAATATGTAAAAAAAAAAAAAAGAGAGAGAAAGTATAATTTTTTTTACAACGTATATGTAGTTGAAGCCAGGTCACCTCGGGGCAGTGTAATGGTTAGCAAGCATGTTTCGCAAGAACAATTCCGAGTGAGTTCGATCCTCACTGGGTGCCCCTTACTTTAGGCCTTGTGCCACATCTAAGCTACGCTTTGAAAATCGCTATATGTAGCTGAAGCCATGAAATTGTGTGCAAAATATTCTGTTTTCGGCATTAAACATCAATAGAGTTTGATATGTCGCTAAACAAAATTAACCAGGCCACACCAAATTTGAAATATATCATTTAAAAAAATCCCAGTTTATAGCTAACAAACATATCTCTACGGAAGTGACAGCATTGACTTTTTGACAATGACCCAGGCGGTGAAAATTCCTCGAACAAGAACATAATTTTTTGTATCCATATTTCCCATTCTGATGTGCAAGAACCTATTCGAAAAGTGGAAAAAAATGCGATAAAAGAAATTTACAGTCAGACCATGTGGGTTGAATTTAATACGACTTGTTTAAATGAAGTTTTCCTGCATATAAACTGCCAGATGCCAGTCTGGTTTACAAGCGGAAAATTCAATAAAAGCAAATGTTTTCGCGGAGGAAACGTAAAAATGTAATATTTGAATAAATAAATAAAAAAAAGACCCCACTTCAGCTGCTTAGATACAGAGACAAGTGTATTCACTGTTCTCGAAAATTTTTGCAAATTCGTGATTATCGCATTTACTCTCACAAAATTCCTGTAGTATGGAAACCTAAAGTATGCTTGTCTTGACTATCTCCAGCAACTGACTGCCAATCATTTTTAGGTAGTACCCAGGAAATGTGAGCCTTTTATACAACATAAAATACTGCATATAAATACGAACGCAAACAATCTATCTATCTATCTATCTATCTATCTATCTATCTACTCACTCTATCCATATTTCTATCTATTTCTGTTCCTATCTATCTATCTATCTATCTATTTATCTATCTATCTATCTATCTATCTATCTATCTATCTATCTATGTTCATTACTCTCTCTCTCTCTTTCTTTCTCTCTCTATCTATCTATCTTAGTCTGACCATATCTCTATTTCAGTTCCTATCTATCTGCCCGTTTTACTCTGTCCATATCTTTATCAATTCTTGCTCTTCCTATGTGTGTGTGTGTGTGTATGTATGTATGTATGTATCTATCTATCTATCTATCTATCTATGTTCATTACTCTCTCTCTCTTTCTTTCTCTCTCTATCTATCTATCTTAGTCTGACCATATCTCTATCTATTTCAGTTCCTATCTATCTGCCCGTTTTAATCTGTCCATATCTTTATCAATTCTTGCTCTTCCTATGTGTGTGTGTATGTGTATGTATGTATGTATGTATCTATCTATCTATCTATCTATCTATCTATCTATCTATCTATCTATCTATCTATCTATCTATCTATGTTCATTACTCTCTCTCTCTTTCTTTCTCTCTCTATCTATCTATCTTAGTCTGACCATATCTCTATCTATTTCAGTTCCTATCTATCTGCCCGTTTTAATCTGTCCATATCTTTATCAATTCTTGCTCTTCCTATGTGTGTGTGTGTGTGTATGTATGTATGTATGTATCTATCTATCTATCTATCTATCTATCTATCTATGTTCATTACTCTCTCTCTCTTTCTTTCTCTCTCTATCTATCTATCTTAGTCTGACCATATCTCTATCTATTTCAGTTCCTATCTATCTGCCCGTTTTACTCTGTCCATATCTTTATCAATTCTTGCTCTTCCTATGTGTGTGTGTGTGTGTATGTATGTATGTATGTATCTATCTATCTATCTATCTATCTGTCTGTCTGTCTGCCTCAGTCTATTCCTTATCTATCTACTATCGCATTCTGTTCAGATCTATCTATCTATCTATCTATCTATCTATCTATCTATCTATCTACTCACTCTATCCATATTTCTATCTATTTCTGTTCCTATCTATCTATCTATCTATCTATCTATCTATCTATCTATCTATGTATGCGATAGCAACTCGCTCAAAACTCCAGTACTCATTTGCATATTCTTCCTGTTTATGTAAGACATTAATAGATTTTATTTCTAATTCGACATCCTTTATGTTTAAACCTTGTATTTTAGTGAATACAGGTATGTAACTAGACATCCTGTGTATTTTTACCGGCCTTCGCAGTATTAACTCCTCCCCCCACACACACTTGGACGAGATGTGACACAAGATCTTTTTTAGGTGGGGACCCGAGCACGTACGCCCGAGACAAGGACAAAAATTGCCCTCAGCCCATGCAACCGACGGTTGCGCTGGCCTCGGTGTGAGCATCGATCCTTCCCTCGGGCAATTGGTCCCCAGGGCTGGACACCTCACAGTATAATTTTCTCAGTTGACCCTCTTTCCTTTGACAGAGAAACCCCTGAGCGCACTGTCCAAAGACTGAGACGGAACTGAGATATTATAAGCCTGCGTTGAAAATCCCTACAAAGAGTGTTTTATACAGGTCTTCGCCATCGAGAATTCTAATGATGCGAATGGACGTGGGGTTTTAGCCCGCTCAGTCACAGCTGCACTGCTTATGATGGTTTAATTGCACTTTTAAGAAATGCTCTTCATCCCATTCAGATGTTCTTGAAAGTTCAGATGTGCTAATTTTATTTTTTTATTTGTAACAATGTAATTTCTAAGGATTTAATGGGTTTTCTTTTTAATGCGATACGATTTCTTATAACTTAAACGCGGACTGATCTAAAGCGCGCCGTATTATACGGTGTTTTTTTGTTGTCGGTTGGTGGGGTCACTTAATCTTAATTAAGACTCTCGAATTTATAGGCCGGTAAATCTAATTCATACTGTTAAAAAAAACAGGAAAAAACTGTACGACTACTCAAACACATTTTTATAACGTTATATATATATATATATATATATATATATATATATATATATATATATATGAAGAAATATAGTCTTAAGCTGTGCTATATTCATGGGATAAAGTGCTCAATATCAGAGATAGAGCGTGTGTAAATATAAAAGTGAACATTAAAGTAAACACTTAGAGGTGACAGACTGTTTCATGCTAGATGCAATCGTCAGGCCTGACAATTGCGTCTAGCATAAAACCAACTGTCGCCTCTAAGTGTTTACTTCAATGATCACATTTATACATATATATATATATATATATATATATATATATATATATATATATATATAAGATCCATTGTATATATATATATGTATGTATGTATGTGTATATATATATATATATATATATATATATATATATGTATGTATATGTATATATATACATATATATATATATATGTATGTATATATATATATATATATATATATATATATATATATATATATATATATATATATATGTATGTATATGTATATATATATATATATAATTATAAAATATATATTATATATATAATGGAACTTATAGATATATCCAGGAATAAGCATAATTTATATGGCCTTCGCAATCGAGTATATTTTAAAAGCTACAAAACAACCGGTTTCGTCCCAGCCTTATCAAGTTTATTTCTGGAATATAAAAGATAAACGTGTAAATTTAATTGATATTAATGATAACCAATGGAGGAAGAAAAAAATGAATTTCAAGAAAGCTTGAATCCATTAACATTCAGACCCAGTAAGCATTCCCTATGTTTACAGAGGGAAGGCCCACTGGATCTGATATACGAGGACTCTACAACTTTGAGGTGATATGAGGTTTTGGACCTCGATAAAATCGAAAAACGATCCACGCTAAAATCAAAGACACAATTCCTACTATTTATAATATGCTCTGTAATGGAAGAAACAGAAGTATTAATTAGTTGACTTTTTCTGGCATCCGAATTCAAAATGCTTATTAGGTCTGAATGTTTCTTGAAATTCATATTTTTCTTTCCATCCATTGGTTATCATTAATATCAATTAAATTTAAACGTTTATTTTTTTATATACCAGAAATAGCTATCCTTAAAGATTGTACTACAATTTCTTATCTGACTATCCCTCTAAATTATTTTGTATCTATCTATCTATCTATCTATCTATCTATCTATCTATCTATCTATCTATCTATCTATCTATCTATCTAAACCATTTCTTACCTATCTGTCGAAATTATTTCTTATCTATCTATCTATCTATCTATCTATCTATCTATCTATCTATCTCCAAATAATTTATCCATGTAAATCATTTCTGATCTATCTATCTATCTATCTATCTATCTATCTATCTATCTATCTATCTATCTATCTATCTATCTAAACCATTTCTTACCTATCTGTCGAAATGATTTATCTATCTATCTATCTATCTATCTATCTATCTATCTATCTATCTATCTATCTATCTATCTATCTATCTATCTATCAAAATAATTTATCCATGTAAATCATTTCTGATCTATCTATCTATCTATCTATCTATCTATCTATCTATCTATATATATATATATATATATATGTTCCATTATAGGCAACTGACAAGGTAGTGCAATTGAGCTTTTTATTCAATTTTTCTTCTGTTCGTATTAGTGTTTTCTTTTTTGCACATAAAGTGTCCAAAAATGTTCTATATATACGAGCGCTTTCGTTTATTCTATTAGAGCTAGGATATATCGAATATTTGAACAGTTTTTAGCCACTTTATGTTCATGAGATAGAATACTTATACGAACACAAAAAAACTGAACCAAAAAAATTAAACCCAGTACCTTGTCAGTCGTCATTAATGAAACTTCTATAAAAGAGGGGTTACTGTCCAAATAAACAATTATATATATATATATATATATATATATATATATATATATATATATATATATATATATATATATGTGTGTGTGTGTGTGTGTGTGAGTGTGTATATGTGTGTGTTAGGTAAATATTCCGGAGTTCTTTAGCATTTTTGTTTTTATTTTTTAAAAATAGTTCTCTATACAGAAGTAGAGCTTAAATTATAATTATTTTTTGAAAAATATGATTCCTTAGCTACATAAGAGTTTTCATGTTTCAAAAACAAGAACCAAAAACCTCAATATAATTATTAAAATTAAATTGAACTAAAGTATCAAGCAATGAAAATTTAGGAATCTTAATTCCTAAATTTTCGCTTGAGGATGAAACAGCTCTTTTTATTATTTGGATTATTGTTTATTTTAACGTAAATAGTTTAAATCACTGGTCGCCAACCTACGTTATACAGACCATTGGGGGTCCATGGAAAGTTTTTGATAGTCCGCAGCAATAGTGGGTCATTTTTTCAATTTTTATGAAGCTTCAGATGAATAGATGATTAATAAAACGTATTATGGATGGTATATATGCTCAAAACATTATGTATTCTCGAAATACACACGGTATACAAGTGCACAAATGTAAGATTATTCAGCCATAGCATAACCTAAAATGTCTTGCAAACTTCACATTTTCAATTTATTTTATTTAAATATTTACACTTTAACATTCTTATATAACTTGGGTGCATTTCATATTGATAAAATAAAAGTTTTCTGATTATTATTATATAAATATATTTAACTTTTTTTTTCTAAATTCATATAAGTAGTCCGCAAAATTTTAAATTATACATTTAGTTCAAATGTTGGCGAATGCTAGTTTAGATCGTAATGTAATATTAGCCTAAAATATATCAAATGTCAAATATATTTCAAATAATTATTTTTACACGGAAATGATTAAAGTAGTTAATAAATAGATTGTTCTATCGAGTCCAGTAGTTAATAATCTCTATTTCTACATGGTAGCTAAGAAATTGCTGTTGACAGATTAGAAATATTTTTTTGTTATAGTTTTACTCCAATATTAATAATTGCTTCCTTGTTCAGTTACAGCAGACGACATGTTTCATCAAAGTTCGTACTTTTACTTGAAGGCTTTCAAATGTAAGTTTTTCAGTGATTAAATTACTACATAGTAATTCGAAAAGGATTGGTTTATTACTGGATAACAATATTAACTGACCCCTATTTCATGTGCATTAAAATTTTATTTTAATTCTTCGTCTTGTGCATGTGTCGTGTTCCCCCAGGACTTAGACGATCATGGATCTCCACTATTTCCTTTCCTTTGTAGCTTTTAATAAATTATATATATTTTTTTATTTTTCCTAAACCCTGTTCCACTATTCATTTACTTAAACTCTCCATTGTTTACCTCTGTCATTCTTGACTTCAATCTGCCTTGTGAGAATCAGATTTTCCAAGCCCTCTTTCTTAAATATGTGCCTGAGAAATTTCAACTTTCTCTTCCTGATGTTAAGTATAATTTTCCTTTTGTTTCCATTTTCTATAAAACTTTGTCTTTGCTCACATATTTCGTCCATGATATCCTCAGCATCCTTCTGTAGAACTACATCTATGTTGCTTCAAGCCTCTTCATCATCTACGAGGAGAGTGTCCCGTAATCATTGCCATATAGAAGGACTGATATTAAGTAACAGTTCAGTACACTTTTATTAGATTCTGACGAATTGTTCCTATTTCTTGATTCTTTACTTAGGTTTTGGAAAACATCTTTCGCTAATGCAATGCACCTTCGAATTTCAGTGTCGCACTTTTCGTCTTCTGGTAAAATACTTACTGGATATTTTAATTTTGAGATTGGCCAGCATCCACTGCCATATAGGAAGATAGATGTCACGTAACAGTTCAGTAGTCTTTTCTTTGTTTCTACCGATTTTTTTTTTCTGTTTCTTAATACTTTGCTTAGTTTTTGGAAGGCATCTTTGGATATTCCAATGCGCCTTCGGATTTCAGTCTTGTACTTTTAGTTCTCTGTTAAAATACTTCACAGATAATTAAATGTTAGTACTTTTTGGATTTTGGTATGTCTGGGTTGTAATTTACATTTACGACTCATACTTCTACCAACTACACTGTATCCTGTCTCCTTGCAGTTGATATTTAATCCTTTCCTCTCGATTTCCTTTAGTATCTTCTGTGGGAGTTTTTGTTGTGTTCTTTCTGTGTCTGCTATCAACACTGTGTCACCACTTATTTGGCAATTTCGTTACAAATCACGGCCTGTTTTATTAAGTACTTCTTATTTGAATGTTTTGCTAGAAGGTTTTTCATGCATCTTTAAACAATTTTCAATTATTTAATATATATTAATTTATTTGTTTATTGCTTAATAACAACAGAAAAAATGTCAAGTAGGTTAAGTAACATAATATTAATTGTTGTATATTAATTTCCTTTAAAATAACTGCTCATTTGTTTTATGCCTAATTTTATTAGGTTTTTATTATATGAATTGTTGAATATTCCGAAGATAAGACGATTTGACAATTTGAATAAAAAGAAAACAACTGGAAAATATATTTCTTAATAATTGCCAACGTGTTTCATCAATTCCAATTTATAAAGGAATGTTTAAAAGCGAAAAGTTTTTTTAGTTACGTTAAATAAAAATATAAAGAGAACGCTCCTGTGTAAGTATTATATACCGTACCTATGACCACTAATATAAGGGGTACGCCCGTGTGTAAGTGTTATATAGCGGACCTATGAACACTAATATAAGGGGTACGGTTTTGTCTTTTCTTTTTTGTTATTAACAATTTGTTGTTCCCTTTATATGTGAATTTAATGTAACTAAAAAGCATTTCGCTTTTAAACATTTCTTGATAAAGTCGAATTGACGAAACGCGTCGGCAATGACTAAGAAATATATTTTCCAATTGTTTCCTTTTATCTAAGTTGTCTTAACAGAATCATTCTGAGAAATTTAACAATATGCCAACCTGGGAAACTAAAATAAATTCTTGGTAAAAAAAAAAAAAAGTTACCAAGATCTAGAAGAAGACTTACTGTTGTAGCCTAGAAAGGGTTATTGAATGTGGAATAACCAAAACGGACGTTGGAAATGAAATGTTCATATTTATAATCAACAAAATACAATACTCGCCAGCGGCGTGGAATAGGTAAACCACTGCTAGTGATGAACTACTTAGACACTATATCACCCCCACTTACAATAGTGTCCAATGTATTTATGAGTACTGGGACATAAATATTATTTTCATATATTCATATGCATAGCGTTTCCTTTATATTTGAATTTAATGTAACTAAAAAAAAAATTTCGCTTTTAAACTTGCCTTGATATAATCGGATTGATGAAACGCGTTGGAAATAACTAAGAAATATATTTTCCGATTGTCTTCTTTTTATCCAAACTGTTGAATATTTAAATAAATCTTTTTATCTGTAAAAAAATAACTGGAATATTGACGTATGGATCGGAATGTCTGCTTAGGATTCTCGGACTCTGTCCAGTATCAAAGTGTCCATTTAGTTTTCTTATTTACACTTCTATCGTTTCTTTTTTAAGCACATCTTGCTTTTTCTATCTTTGGGTATTGTACCCTATTCATCGCTATTTGTCAGTGTGTTATTCTTCTTCTTTTTCTTCTTTTTATTTTTATTTCATTAAACAACCATACTTTGACATTCTTCTTTCTTCTTTCTCCAAGAACCTCCCCAACTCACATTCGTCTCCATTCTGATTTCTATGGCAGAAGCCATTTTGTTTCATTATATTCTTCATAAATTGTTTTCCGAATAATACACTGAGTGTTTTTTCGCGCCAATGCCCCTCGGTGGTTGGTACAAAATGGCGGTCTTTCGCAAAGAGACATGCGGTGTTAACCCATTTCCGGCCCATTACTCGCCCGTTCCCATCTCCAGTCCCTGCATTTAAGTGTCGCCCGCCTTCCCCCACCCAAACCTTTCTTTTCATGCGTAATCGTTCGCGCGCTCGATGGCCTGCTCCAACTCCCGCCCTGCCTTCCAACCGCTGAAGACCAGGAATAATATTTGGTAATGCTGTTTAGCCGTCCATTACAAATTGTAACATTATCAACTCAAATCGACACCATCAAATCCTTATTCGCTATCTCGTATGTTGCTTTTTTCAGAATTTTTATATATTTTTTTTTGTTTTTATATTCGGTTTATTTATTTTTTTTTAAATTTATTTTTGTTTCTAGTTTATTTCTACTTTCGCAATTGTTTTTCTCCGCCATTTTCTTTTCTTGCATCAATTTTCGTTATTTTTTCTTCTTCCTCGTTATCTTTTGATGCTCTCCCACTTATTCTCGAATGACCCCTCTTCTATCTTCTTACAATTTCTTCTTCTCTTTACTTATTGTGAACTACTCTTTCTTTTTTTCATTCATTCTTTATTTCTTTACCTATTTTTCTTTGTCTTCTTTTATTTTTCATTATTTCTTCTTTTTCTTCTTTTCTTTTATATTCGTTTCCTTTCTTCTTCTTTCATCCTTTATTTCTTCTGTTTTCATTCTTCCTTCATTCTTCCATACTTTTATTTCTTCTTCATTCAAATAATCATTTTCTTTCTTGATATTTTTCTTTTAGTTCCTTCGTTCCATAATATTAATATTCAATCATCTTCCTTTAAAAATCCAGCTCAATATAATATTTCTTGCTTTTTTTCTCTCATTATTTTCCACTTTGGTATCATTCATCCCCTTTTCCACACATTCTTTCAGCCCTATTTTCTTCCTCCATTTTGTTTCTTCTCTTTTTTATCTAAAAGAAGCGGTCTCGTCTTTCCTTTTTTATTAAATCTGCATCTTGTAAAATCACTAAAGCCTACAACCCAAAGGCATGGAATACATTGTTCCTGACGGCTGGAATGAATTGCTTGAACGACCATCACTCCGGTTTCCCGCCAAACAACTAATCAGACGATCAAACTAAAGAACGGACGATTGTCTGCTTGCCATTTTGAATTGATCGTCTGCTTGCGCCTTGCTTATTCGCTTTGCTTTTTTCCCCTTCCCAACGCCACAGAAGATTTCCAGAAAAACATCTGTCCCTTTTTTGCTTCCATGGGGTCCGTTTTTCTCCTGCATGTTTCTAGTTATTTCCTTTCAAATGATTCTTGGAAACATCTGAAATGTCTACGCATGCGTACTAGTGAGCTTTTCTTCTCGTCTTGATTTTGACACCTTTTTCAAGTCATTTTCGCTCATCATGTTTTCAGTTTTCCTTTCTTATTTTATTTTTTCTACATCGTTGTATCTACTCGGGATGTTTGATTCCCCTTTCAATTCTTTAAATGGATAAAGAAATGAGGGGGAAAAAAGCGTCGAAGATACCAAAAGCTGTTATCAAACAGCACAGATGATTTTTTTTTTATTTAGTTTGGTTTCAATTAAAATAAGTGATAAGAAGTCAAGAGAATGATAAAAAGAAGAAGAAGAAAACAAAAAACAAAAAACACGATAAAAGCCCCCACCCAAATCTTCTGATAAAAAGAACTGAACGAAAAATTTAAGACCCGAAAAAAAAACCTTAAAAACAAAACAAAACAAAACGGAAACTCTATTTTACAGCAATCAAAGGCAAACAACTTCGAAAAGACTCCTCACTTGAAAAACGCAAATGGTGAAAACTCAGCAGCTATTTCGCATTCACAATGTATTAAGGCAAAAAACAAAAAACAGAAACAAAGAAAAGAAAAAAAAAGCAGCGAAACTCGTCAGTAAATTTTGATGGCGAGGCTAAAAAAATGGAGTCTTTCTAAAGGAGGTAGTTTTTCGCAATCTAAAAGTACAGGAATATAAAACGCTGATTTCTTTCATCAAGTTTTCTCATACAAATTTCTATGAAAAATTACGAATTCCTTTATGCGATTCATATCGCACGTTCTCAGAGAGTAGTTCATTACGAAATATAATTCTGGAACATCTAAGATTTAAGAACATATGCGCTGAGAAGAATTTCAAACGTAGTATTAGAACTTAAAGCTTTATCAGCTAAAATAAAGATGCAAATATTATAACGGTTCATTTAGAAATAATTTCAAAGATATCTACCAGGCTTCCAAAGCCTTACTCAACGTGTTACCTGTTCTATTGGTAAAACCTTGAAAATAACGACTGCAGCCTCTACACAGAGGTAAGACTCTCTAAAAGGGATTCCTTTCTGGTGTTTGCTAGTAGACTCAGATATATAATTGCTGAATTATATTTAACATTAAATTAATGTAAAATTAATCAACCCATTAGTTTAGCCTGGAACAGGACCAACATTTTGATTACTCAGAGAGAATGAAAATTTATACAACAAGATGAAATAATCTGACCTGCTTGACTTCGGATAAAAGTACGCGAGAAGGTCAGAATGTACAAATACGAATGAGTCGTGAATTCGATCATAATGCGGTACTCGATAATCGTGCTCACCGGTTAAATAAAGTAAAACTTTGAACTTAACCGTGAAACTACACTAGATTCTTGAGTGTTACTAATGACTTTACACACACACATATACATACATACACACGCACACACACATATACATATGTGTGTGTATACATATATATATATATACATATGCATGTATATATATATATATATATATATAGACAAAAATGTTTTTATTAATGTTGTGTTTTAACATAAATATTTGTATTTATATATAAATTTTTACAGACACATAGTCACTATCTCTACCTGTCTCTTTGTCACACACACGCACACACACTCACTCACTCGACCTGTCCCTCTGTCACGCACACGCACACACACACACTCACTCTCTCTACCTGTCCCTATATCACACACACATACACACACACACACACACACACGCACACACACACTCAATTTCTACCTGCCCCTCTGTCACACAAACGCACACGCACATACACACACACATATATAAGGCAAAAAAACAAATTTTCTTTCTGAATTTTTACACACACGTACACACATATATTTAGATATATTTAGTTAAGGGCATACACATACGCACACACACAGACACACACACACATATATATATCACATCGCAAGTTTCTGGCTACTCTACCGTTATTCCATGTAAGATGTCCAAAAGAACTACATACCTTAGTTCCGTCAATCCTAGGCCTCTCTGCTCAGTCCATCGAATATTGAATCAAACTACACGATTCTTTTCGTATTCCTTTACTAAAACGTAATTTCCACACAGATAACTTCTCCCCAATAACACTTGCTTTGTGTCACGGAATCCCTCGAGGATGTTTTCCCGACAAGTAAAATCTAAAACTCTTCAAGTTTAAGGGTAACCGTTACCTCTTACTATTACAGCTCACACAACCACGTTCAGTAACGTTCAACATTGAGTGAACACAAGATCGTATAGTTATTTTCTAAGCGTAGCTTAGATGTGGCACAAGGCCAAACATATGTGGCACCCAGTAAGGATCGAAATCACTACTAAGTTGTAATTGTTCTAGATCGAGACAAGCTTGCTAACCATTACACCGCCTCGAGGTGCCCATATTGATTTTCCAATTGTAGCTCAGATGTGGCACAAGGCCGAAAGTATGGGGCACTCTTTGAGGACTGAACTCACTACTAAGTCGTTATTGTTCTAGCGAGACTAGCTTGTTAACCATTACACCCCCTCGAGGTGCACACGATTTTCCAAGCATAGCTCAGATGTGGAACAAGGCCGACCGTATGGGGCACCCAGTGAGGATCGAACATACTATTCATTTGATATTGTTCTAGCTCGAGACAAGCTTGCTAACCATTACACCGCCTCGAGGTGGCCAACCCATGGCCTTAAATCCGGTTAAAATTAAGTTGTTTTGGAGTAAGACAAAATGATAACCTAACAAAGTTTCTCTACCGTGATTTTGACGCTTTCTTTCAAAATATTATTATATACTTCGTTCTTCATGATCCCACCCATCGTCACATGTTTCCAAGATCAGGAATCACTGAAGTATACCCCTTCCACTGTGTTTTACTATTCTTTCTATATCTTTGACATTATACAACTTTGGCTTATTTACTTCAAATACAGGCGCTCCAGATAATACCTGTCCCCTACGGTCATACTCTAATTTTACAAGAGCTAGATCAGATAGATATTACTGCCATGTCTTGGATAGACCTGCCCGATCTTCACATTCCCGATTTCGAAAACCTGGTTCATCAGTGCTTCCTATTCATTGTTATCTCTAAAGTGCCATGCCTCCTTGCTGATGGGTGATAGTTTTGTCGCTTTCTGTCGCGTACTCTACGGTTTTCAATTCATATATTTTTCCTAGACCTGCTCCCAACTGCGGCTAAAGTTTAGTGTACCCTTCTATTTAACCGCAAAATTAGATTGACAAAATGAATCCATGCCTTACTCAAGAGGTTTATGTGAAAGTTAATTCAACAGACTTCGAACTCTGCTTTTCGATTTCACTTTCCTTTGCCTGCACACCTGTCTATATAATTAGCATTAGTAGGTTAATATTTGAATTTCCATAATTATTAATTAATATATATAGAGTGGGGGAAAGCAAATATTCGTACACATACCAATTTTTAAATGATTGTCTTTCCAAGTAATGAATAAACATACTTTTATTATAACTACACACGGATGCATAATAACTAAATATGCATAGAAAACAGAAAAAACGATTTGATAGAAATAAATCGCATTTATCCATTTCAATGGCTGGAAAAAAGTATTCATACAATACAAAAAAGAATACATAATTTTTATTTAATACTTTGTAGAAAAACATTATTCACTTCTACAACAACCAACCTCTTCTTTTGGTTCTAAATAATTATTTGCAAATTTTAGTTGGTAATGTGTTCCATTCTTCATCGCATATCCGGGATATTTGTTAGAGGTCTCGACTGGATTTGAATTTTCAAATAACACCACAAATTCTCGATTGGGTTTAAATCTGGTGACTGACTTGGCCATTTCAGGATATTGACATTACAAGCCATTTCTTCGTAGATTTTACAATGTGATTAGCATTATTGTCTTGTTAAACATCCAATTAGGAAGAAGTTCAAGATTTTCAACCGAAATCATTAAATCTGCTTCCAAAATATTTTGATATGCTGCGGCATTCATTCTAGCATCTATTACTGATATGTTTCCAGTACCTTTTGCAGAAAAAAACATCTCCAAACGATGATACTGCCACCACCAAACTTCACTATTGGAACTGTGTTCTTTTGTTTGAAGGCATCGCCTTCTTTCCTCCATACCTGCTTTCTAGAATTACGTCCAGACAAATCAGTTTTGGTTTCGTCTGTCCATAATACTCTTTCCCAATACGATTTTCCCTTATTCGTATTTTCACGAGTTTGGGTTTGACCAATTCGTAAAAAAAAAAAATAAATTTGCTCGAAGATATTGAAATCTTCCGCGGAGCACCTGAATGAACGAAGTAAATGGAATAATCGGGTTGTTTAATATTATCCTCTAACTTTAACCTTCTTTCTAGACCATGAATATACATTGTAGAGGACCGTGTGTGTATTTACGTGTTGTTGTATTAGAAACACGTGTGTAACTCCTTGTAGAATATTAAAAAGTCTAACTACAAGAAAATTGTCGGACTCAAATCAAGTCTAACCGAAGATAAAGAAGACAAACAAACAAGACCGATATATAAATATATCAAAAAATATATGTATTAAACAAAACAATTTTACAATGGACACAGACAATAACATTAGTGTGTGTGTGTTATCATGTGTGTCTGTCCTTTGGTGAATGTTCGTATTTTGGTGAATGTTCGTACGTACGTGTATTTGTGCATAATGTTCACGGCGTCTTCCACAAATGGAAAGACGGATATTTTCTAAGAGATCTTACATTGTAGTCACTGAAAGGAAGAAACGAAAAACAGGATTTATCTCACCTCCACGCGAGTTGGGATGTGGCACGAGGCCTGAAGGTAAGAAAGAGGACGAGAAAGTCGCCCAGTATTTATAGTATAGGGAGAATGACCCCTAGTGACAATTTGGGAATTAAGAAGGAGCTAACTTCGACAACGCAACATGGAACGTCGACAATACGACTCACAGTTTCATGTAATTAAGAAATTTTCTGGTTCAGACATTAATTTATTCAGCACCTGATGATTGCCGATGTGCATGAAACTCCGAGACGTGTTATCGACGTTGTATATTATGCATAATCACTAATATATATATATATATATATATATATATATATATATATATATATATATATATATGAACACACACACACACACACACACACCCATATATATATATATATATATATATATATATATATACACATGAAGATGTCCTTAAAAGGCTTGTAGCATTGAAACAAATTAAATGAAATAGATAAAAATAAACATATAATCAAACAAAACAAGTCAATGAAGCCGGTTATACAATATATTTAAAATATATATTTAGAAATAAAAATTAAATTTAAAATTCTCAAGGGAGAACTTTAACTTATATCGTTTACTATTCATGTCGATGTGTATTATCCATCCAGGGGGGGTCGTTCCCCCTCACTGTGGAGAGATTTCAGATACGAAAGGACCCATGTCTACATCGCTTGATGTGTAAAAACGAACTTGCTGAAAAAACATTTCTCTATCATTCCCACGCTAGCTCAGCCAATCAAAATCGAATTCTTATTATGGTTTGTATATGAACCCATGGTCAACCTCATGAAGTCAGAGTAGAGATACACTTCCTCTAAAAAATAACAATTTGCTAAACTATTATTTAACGACTGCAGAGTCGAATATTCAAGTTTTAAAGAAATCTTGATAAATTTGCTGTGAATTTGTAGTATGCGAGCTATACCCAATGACCTCTCACCTTTGACTGAGTAACTCGAAAGGAGAGTATCTGTTCAAGCATAAGCAGTACGATTCCATCTAATCGGTTGCAAATTCACATGAAGGGTAGTGAACCGAATCACGAGATGTTTAAAACTGTCTAAAATTTTAAAAACCATTTCACCCCAAACAAGGCGATAATGCCACTAAGACATAATGGTAAGTGAAAGAAAACAAGAAGATTTTGGAGAATGAGCAGGAAAGCAAATCCTAAACAGAAAAATTGTGATAAACCTCTAGTCCTGTTCAAAAGATAGAGAAGGAGTGTGAACAGGTCGATAGGCGAACATTGATTACATTCCAAACAGAACTTCTACGTAAACACTATCCAGTGAAGATCTAGTATTCGGCTTTAGTAATCGTCCCCCAAAACTGCTTGCTGGTATTCAATCGAAGCGTACAAAGAAGAAAATTTCATTGAGTAAATGTTTTATGTGTACTACAGCCAGTGAAGACCAAACTAACGACATTGTATTAATTATTATTTTTGCACCAACTTAATAGTAAAGCTAAATAAAAAGTAAGGACTGTTAACAGTAATAATAAGAATGGCTGTTGTCAAAAGTGTTAGTCCAAGGTGTTTTTTTTTTCGAGCTGTCATATCATGATTTTCGTAACCCGTTCATATTGAAGCTACACTCTCTACCCCTGCAGTTACTATGTAGTGTCTTGGGCAAGATAATTTGACAAGGCCCATCTCCCTTCAAGCTAGTTTTGAATTCAGAGTTGTCCATCTCTTACACTTTTTTACCCTATTAATGCTTCAGTAGTAGCATTAAGCGAAATAGTATGAGTAGGAGACACTGTGGAGTAATGGAAAAGGTATTAATCCTTTTCTTCTCCAGCTATGGGTAAATAGCAACTGGCCTACCGTAGTAAGAAATGTCAACCTACTGCGGGAAAAAAAATCTGCCTCGTCAGTTACTTATCGAAAGATAAATGATCACCTAAGCGTGTATCACGCATGACACAACTGACTGATTATCATTCTAAAATACTATTTTATTTCATGTAAACTTAATTTAACATTGTAAAAGTCCAGTGATTATAAGGTGCATAGCCAAATGTCTAAGTCACTACGTTAGTAATGGTAAACTAATCTACCTTATTAAGCATTGCCCACCGACAAGGCGTCTATGTTGTACTACAGTCGCATAGTTAAATATTTTAAAAATAGTTTGTGTCTGTTGAAAAATTTTAAAAATATTTAGAAATAAATCAATGTTTTCCCCGGAGGTTTTGCTATCGTTATCGATATATTTCTGTCTCATTTCTTCCTTCTTTTTTCTTTATTTTTTATCCATTTCCACCTCATCCAGCATCTACCCTAGCCATAAAAAAAATATCTCCACCAAGTGTAAGCCAAGAGGAATTTTTTTTTGTATTGCATCGAGCGAATTGTTAACATCATGTCATAGAACATTCAAGGCGCCTTCAGAAGTGACGTAAAAAAACGACAAAAAATAAATAAATAAATAAAACAAAAAACAAAAACGAAGAGGCATTAATAAATCGAAGAGAAATGTGCAAATTTTTCGGCGTTTGTCTTTGATGTGAACAAGAGGCAAGCAGATGATTTTTAGATCATCTGTACGCCATTGTAGTCGCAGTAGTTAATCCATCCTCACAAGAGCAGGTGACTGAAAGGGTCGATCGTACAGAAGATGGGACGAGGCGGAGAAAAGGCAGTATCGTAAGAGGGGGCGGAGAGATAGTTTCCTAGAAAAGATGTGGGGAAAGGAGAAGAGGAGATAGGATGAAATAAAATAAGGGTGGGGAGTATCGAAAACTGAAGGAAAAAAGAGTATGAGTGGAATGCGTTACAGAAAGAATCAAGGGTAGACAGAAAACGTAAGCGAGAAGAAAAAGTGAACACGTGAAAAGTTAGAGTGAGAAGGTATGAAGAAGAAATATAGAAAGGAATAGGGAGAGAAGAGAAGCGACAAGATGGAGAGGAAAGAAGCAGAAAGGAACTTTGAAGAAAGAAAAGAAAAAGGGAAGGAATTAGAACGATGATGAAGGGAAAAAAGAAAAAAAAAGAAGAAATTAAAATAAAGTGTGAAAAAGAGAAAGATCAAGAAAGGGAAGGAAAGTGTGAAAAATAACAAAATGCAATAAAGAAGAGAAAGAAAAAAGAAAAAAGAATAAGAAGTGATGCTGAAGAAAGATATATGAATTTAAAAAAAAAAGGAATGAGGTAGGTAAAAAAATGAAGAATTGGAAAGAGTGAAAGAAAATAGGGGAGATGAAAAGAGTGAAAATGTAACTAAGAAAGAAAAGAAGGGGGTAAGAAAAACAAAAAAGGTGAAGGAGAAAAGGAACTAAAAAGAGAACAAAGAGACAAAAAAGAGAGTAAAAAGAAGAAAAGAAATGAAAAGAAAAGAGAAAGAGAAAACGAAAGTCAATGTAATAAAAACGTGATGAAAGAAAAAAAAAGAAAGAAAGAAAGAAAATAGAAATGGAAAAAAAAGAAGTGTAAAAGGATGAAGAAAGAAAATATAGAAGAAACAACGAAGAAAAAAGACAAAGAAAGAAAAATAGGAAAAGAAAAGGAAAACAGAAAAAAAGAATAAAGGTAAAAAAAAAAAGAGTAGGAGGAAAGAAATAGGAACTGATGAACGAAGAAAGTGTAAAAGATTCAAGGAAGAAAAAAACAGAAAGAAATAAAGGAGATTTGAAAGAAAAGTCAAAGAAGAGGAGAAAAGTAAAAGAGAAGTAAAAAAAAGGATATGATCGAGAGTAGGGAGAAAGAAAATGGGAATGAAATGAAGAAAGATAAAAGATTAAAGGAAGAAAAGATATGTGGAATAAATGGAAGAAGAAAGGAGAAAAAGAAAAAAAAATAATCAAGACAAAAGAAAGAGAATAAAAAGAAAGAAAAACACGAAATGAAGAAAAGAGGAGAAGGGATAAAAGCACAGGGGAAGAAAAAAAGAAGAAATAAGGGAAAAGAGAACGAGAAAATGAACAGAAAGAAAAAAAAAAAACAAAGTACTAGAGAAAAAATGAATTTAGGAAAAAACGAAAAAAAAGAATTCTGATCGAAATAAAGAAATGCGGCGAAGGAAGAAAAGACGAAAAGAAGAAATTGAAAAAAAAAACGATAAGAAAAGAGAAAGAGTGAATGAAAGAGAGTGGGAAAAAAGAGAAAAAATAGCAAAGGAAAAAGCAAGTAAAAAAGGACAATGAAAGAAAAGAAGGAAATAAATGAGGTGATGTTTCTCCAAGGAAAACAAAAAAAAAAAAAATGGTGAGTGCTGCATCTCTTCAGGATGTTGAAGAACATGGCTCTTCACCATTTCCTGTTCTTTGTAGCTCTTAGCAATATTTTTTTTCTTTTCGCTATCTGTCCTAACCCCTGTTCTGTCAACCATTTACAGAAATTCGTTAAGAAGGTTACGCACTACTTTTCTCTGTTCCTCTTACTTTCAATATACCATGTGAGTATCAAAATTTCCTAACCTCTTTTTCTCATTATATACTCTAGATATTTCAAATTTCTCTTCTCGATTCTAGGCATAATGTTCTGTTTTCCCTATCGTCTTTGTTCACATGTTCAATTCATTGTATTTTCAGCAATTCTTCTATAGGATCACTTTTCAAGCCTCTTCATTATCTGTTTCCAAAATGCAGTACCCTGCAGTATTATATAACAAACCGGTACTCTTTTCTTTATTCCTAAAGAAATTTTCTCTCTTAATAGACTGCTTACCTTCTGAAGGACATGTTTCGCTTTTACAATCAGATTTCGGATTTCACGGTCGTATTTTCTGCCCTTTGTTAACCCTAGAACATTAACCAACAATTAAAGTTACACCACTACTAACCATGGGTATATCATACCCGTTTTTGAAAATATCAAAAAAAGAATATTAAATATAAATCTTTATTTGAAATATTTTACATGCAGACACTTCTAACTTTTAACATTAATAGGAGCTGAAAAACATATTACTTAGGTAAGAAAATCAGGTACTGAAAATTGGAATTAAAATAGGAAACTTTGCGCTGGGTACTATATATCCATGGTTAGTGTTCTAGGGTTAAAAAAATCTAGATAATTTTGTACTTGCTTGATTTTTATGTCACCTAAATATGGTTCGTATGTTGGCTTGTTCTTTTTTAGTGATGACCATACATTCTATTTTCTTAAAATTAATGCTTAGTCCTTTCTTCTCAATTACTACCTTCTGTAGGAGAGCCTGTAGTTTCCTTTCCATGTCTGCTATCAACAAAAGAGTTTATCATAATAGTGAGAATAATACTAGAATCAATCATTCTATGATTTTCACATTTGTACTTCTTTATATTTCGCTAATGTAGTCCCTTAAACCAAGTCTGAATTCAGGTTGTATTTGAAATGATTTTGTACTAACAAAGCTTAATGAGTAGAGCGTTTGAGGTGATACTTCTGATAATTTGCCTGCTACATCACTTCACTGCTCTGTAATCAACCTGAAGTGTAACTGTTGATGTTCATTCTTGTTTTTATACTTGTTGGTTTGGATTTTTTTTTCCATTCATTCATACATCTTAATCCTCACCACCATCACCAAAAGAAAAACAGAAAAATTGTGAACAGGAGACAATATTGGTTATATAACATTTTAGTTTTCCAGAATACTCAACAGGTTGAATTTCTTGTCTAGGCTTCTTTTTTTTTCACTTGGCATTATCTTGAAAGCTACACTTTTTAAAAAAAAATACAGCAAATACAATTACTACCATTTCTCTTACATTAAGATAGAACTTTTAAAAATAGACCAAGTGCTTACTATGACTAATGACAATAAAATACAGTTACTATCACACATGCACCAACTACAAATCTAAACATTGTTCCATGGGAAAGTCACTTTTTAGGACAATAGATGCCTTACAATTCTGATTCTTATGTGTGAGAGATAAGTTAAATCTAAATTCTAGATAATATTCCATAATTGTGTTTTCATATAAATATGACTACTGCTAAATTTTCTTTGCAAAAATATTTTCTTAACCCAAAACTTTTCAAAAAGTTTCCAATTGAAAATGTTTAATATCTGTACCCAAAATTCCATTATTTTCAACAAGTCTTTATCGGGTTTAATATTTAAGGGATAAATCTGTTATAATCAATTTCTTGAGTTGGCTTCATTTTTAAGGATTTTATTTTGCAACAAGTATTCATAAATGTAAGTAAAAATAATTACATAAAAAAATTCAATAACAACATTAACATTTACTCACTTTTGTTTATTAGGCATTAATTTACATAATTTAGCATCCTCCATAGTTCACCTTGGCTTTCAATTAGCCTGAAGAATATTTATGAGCATTCTTAAACTTAGAAAATTTTGAAAACCTAACAATATTTTTACTTTCGTTTATAAATACTAGTTGTAAAATGAAATCCTTACATTTGCCTTAATAAAGTCAATCAGAGAACGAAACATGTTGGTGAAGAAAAGTTTTCCTTTTGTTTTTTTACAGATATATTTTTATTTATATTTGAATTTGTATACTCAAACAGGTTTTGTTTATTTTTCTTTCATAATTAAGAATATGAACTCATAAGCTGTAGAATAACAGCTTTCTTTTTCTATTTAGTGTCAGGTCAATAATGCTTATTACCACTGGAAGTTTGCGAGTCATTTTTTATGATGGCTACATTGAATTTGACATTAGTCATGTTCTGAAGAAATTGTTTATATAGTAAACAAATGGTTATGAGCATGGAAAACAGAATCAATGAAGAAAGTTCAGATTTCAGCTGAAGCGATTTGTGCTCACTTCACACTTGTGCTCACTTCACACTTGTGCTCTTTGGAAATACACATATCCATTGCACTCTCCTCTTCTGACATACCACAGTCAATGACAGTGGGGGAAGAAGCACTTAGTCAAACTACTCTTATCATAACTACTTTACCTGTGTAAGCAGGAACAGTTAAAAAGTTCAATCCAAAAGTTAATCTTTACAAGATCATTCTATGTACAATGTTCATTTATGACGTAAGCAATCATGGTTCTCCATAACTCCCTGTCCTTTATAGCTCTTAGCAATGTTTGTCATTTAGCTAACTCTCCTAATCTCCAAGCATTTACAGAAGTTCATTAGATAGGTGATTTGCTACTTTCCTTTGTCCTTCTTACCTTCAACATATCTTGTGATTATTCAATTTTCCAAACCCTTTTTCCTAGAAATTTCAGTTGTCTCTTTCTAAGTATAAATGTCGTTTTTGTTTCCATTTTCTTTAAAAATCAGCGACCCTCTGTAGAACCACATTTCTGCCCGATAGGTGAACTGATATTACATAATAGTCTAGTAACCTTTTGTTTGTTTCTAATGAAATTTACTTAATACTTTGCTTAACTTTCGGAAGGTACCTTTCTGCTAATATGTTACACCTTTGGATTTCGGTGTCATCACATGTTCTGTCCCCTATTAAAACATTTCCTCAATAGTTAAATTTTTATACTTGCTTGATTTTTGTAGTTTACATTTTGTTCCTCTTTGCTGAAGACCATACATTCTATTTTCTTGAAATTCATGCTTAGTCCTTTCTTCTTGCTCTCCTTTACTACTTTCTATAGGAGTGTCTGTAGTTTACTGTCCGTGTCTGCTTTTCACACTCTGCCATTAAGGATAAGAATGACAAAGAAGATAAAAGAAAAAATGGTGGGCGGAGATAAAAACGAAGAAAGAAATTAATAAGGGAGGAAAAGTAGCAATCAAAAAAATATGTATGTTGGAAATCAGAAGGAAGAAAAAAGAAAAGAAAGAAAGTGAATAAAATGAAAGAGGAGGATCAGCTACAGAAAGAGAGAAACGATGGTGAGAAATAGTGAACAATGATATGAAGGGGGAAGGGAAAAGAATATCAAGGAAGAAAGAGGGAGGGAGAGAAAGAAGAAAAGAAAAGAAGATGATGAGGACATGTAACAAAGGAAGAGATTACGGAAGATAGAAAAAAAGGAAAAAAGAGAAAAGGAACTAAAGAATAAAGCAAAACAGAGAGAGATGAAAGAAGAAAAAAAAGAAGTTGGTACTGTTAGAAATGGTGATACGAAGAAAAAAGAAAAGAAGGCAGGAAGAAAAAGAAGAAGATGAAGAACAAGAAGGAAGGAAAAAAAAGGATAAAATGATTAGTAGAAATAATGTAAAGAAGAGAAAGTAGATAGAAAGAAAAAAAGAGTTCAAGAAAGAAAATTAAATGATCCAAGAAAGCCGGATAATGAAATATTAGGTTGGTGCAAAAATAATATCGTTTTTTGACGTTAAAAAAATACGTCAAAAAACGATATTATTTTTGCACCAACCTAATATAAAGAAAAAAAGAAAGTATATAGAAAAGGAAAAAGAAATGAAAAGAGAAGATTAAAGAAAGAAAAAAAAAAAAGAAGGTAGGAACAATGATAAAAGGAAAAAGAGGTACAAAGGGGAAGATTATACAAAATGATTATTTGATTTGATATCATCTCCGACTCTGAGATGTGCCTCGGCCGGGGTGGGGACGGTCGTATCTTAGGAACACAACACTTTCCTCAGCACATGAGCTGTTCCAAACACCGCGGCCACGTTAGCACTCCTAACTTTGTCATGTATCCACAAAAGCATATTGCAAGACAATAGAATTCATTGTAGTAGCCTTGTGTTCGCTTACCTCAAAAGGGTCAGTTGAGGTACTGCTTATCACATTTCATCGATTTGCTCTGTCTAGTCCTTTCTACCACTGCAGATTGACCTCCTCCGCCTCTGCAATGTTTTTTGTCCGAAGGTACCGCAACATCTATTAGGTTTGGTTTAGTTTGTTTTGTTTTACGGCACATCAACCTCAATGGGTCATTTAATGCCGACAAATTTTTTTTCCCTGGTAACATTTTTGTTTTGTCAAAAATCTATTTCTGTTAATATTTTTTCCCCAAAAATGTATAGCTGGTAATATTATTTTTTCAAAAACGTACAGCTGGTAATATTATTTTTCAAAAACGTACAGCTGGTAATATTATTTTTCAAAAACGTACAGCTGGTAATATTATTTTTTCAAAAACGTACAGCTGGTAATATTATTTTTCAAAAACGTACAGCTGGTAATATTATTTTTTCAAAAACGTACAGCTGGTAATATTATTTTTTCAAAAACTTACAGCTGGCAACATTATTTTTTCAAAAACGTATTATCAGAGGCCTTGCTGTTGGACGTAGTTTATCGTCTTACCCAGGACGCGGACGTAGTTTATCGTCTTACCCAGGACGTGGATGTAGTTTATCGTCATACCCCATCTATTAGGATACATTGCTGGCTGCTCTTGTACGCAATATGGTATCAGGTCGACGGTTCGCAAAGCGCTTTTCAGTCATCATGATTGTACGCATATCAAATTCACTTACTCATTCACGTCTACGACTACAACTATTATTATTAGTAGTAGTATTAGTAGTATTGTTTGTGTGTTATGTTTCCTGCTTTGTATCCTGTAGAGCTGGGTCTAAACTATGGTCCTTCGGCCCTATAGGAGAATAGTCATTAAATTAATATAATTTTTCTTAGTATATGGGATCTTCCTAGTAGGGCGATTTCCTTGGAAAATTTTATGCAGATGTCACCTGGGACATTGTTAGTAAAATTGTCCATTCCTTTTCTCACGAGGCCCAGTGCTCCGACTACTATTGGTACAGTCTCAGTCTTCATCCCCCACATCCTGTTAATCTCGACCTCCAGGTCCTTGTATTTGGACAATTTCTGGATAATATTCATGGAGGTGTTTTTCTCAGATGGTAATGCTGTGTCAATAAGCATAGATTTCCTGAATTTCTTCTCTTTCATGATAATATCAGGTCTGTTGACTTTTATTCCTCTATCGGCTTGAGGCACGGTGGAGTAATTGATAGCGTCTCGGATCGAGGAATCGAAGAACTGAATTCCAATCGAATCCATTACATTCACTTACATGCTAATACCCTTGGGAATAGTATGAATCCTCTTCTTCCCCAGCTATGGGTAAATAGCAGGACAGACCAGGCTCTATAGCCTTGGATGGCAACTGGTCTAACGCAGAAAGAAATGGTAACGTACTGCGGGAAAAAAAATCTGCCTCGTCATTCATGTAACGAAAGATACATGATCGCCTACGTGTGTATCACGTATGACATATAACTAACTGATCAATTTGAATTGACATAAGTTGGTAATTTTGTCTTGTGGGTGCTCATGCTATCTCTCAGTGGTTTCGATTTTGTGCTTCTTGCATATCTTTCAGTGCACATATGTCGCTACCTTGTTATGTCTGTGGGTATATTCATTTTTTGCTACTTCCAGACATCCTGAGATAATAATGTCGACAGTTTCTATATATTTTCCGCAGATCCTGCATTTCGGGTTAGTTCCATCCTTGATTATGTGACAGTGATAGGATCTGGTTGCGAGGTCCTGAGCTGCAACAATTAGGCCTTCTGTCTCAGTTTTCAACCCGGTGCTCCTCAGCCACTGATCTATTTTCTGTCGGTCCACATCTGCTTGACTTCGTTTTTTTATGTATTTGCCGTGCCTTGTTCTCCCAGTTTTTCTTGTAATTTCATTTTGCCAAGATGTTTTGATTTCTGTTTCACTCGTTTGGTTTAGATGGTTTTCGATTCTTTTTTTTTTTTTTTTTTTTGGTAAGATTTAAGGTATACTAAGCTATTATTATTATTATTATTATTATTATTATCATTATTATTATTATTATTATTTTTATTATTATTATTATTATTATTATTATCATTATTATTATTTCCATTGATTTCTGGTGCGTCCACATTTCTTTCTGGATCCCGCCCAGAGACCTAAGGTTAAAAATGACGTCATGATATTTTTCCATTGACCAATTTAAAAAAAGAAAAAGAAACATATTTTACATAGCCCAAGGTGTGGGCTGTTTTCGTGAGAATAATAATAATAATAATAATAATAATAATAATAATAATAATAATAATCATTATTATTATTAATAGTAGTAGTAGTAGTAGTAGTAGTAGTAGTAGTTGCAGTAGTAATATTCTATACCGATCATTCCTGTTTTTTCTTCTTTCTTTTTCTTCTTGTTTGTAGTAGTAGTGTTCTGCAGACATTTTCCTTTCCTTTCGTCTTCTTCCTTGACATCTCAATATTATTCATACTTCATTAAGAGCTAAAAAAGTAGGAAATTGTGGAGAGCGATGATCACTCAGTCCCTAAAGGGATACGGCAAATAGAAGAAGAAAAATTAAAATAATTAGTCGTCGTAATATTCTACACCCATCTTTCATTTTTATTCTTCTTTTTCTCCTTTTTTCTTTTTCATCATCATGTTATTATTATTATTAATATTATTATTACAAATTTACTCTCGCTGTCTAAAAATGACGGTGAATTTTAAGACTGATATTTCCTTATTAGGCTGCACATGTAAAAATTCTGTCCATTTATTAGAGGGCCTATATTATTATCCAGTAGTAGTAGCAGTAATTTTTAGTTTTTCTGTTATAATTCTTTACAAAATTGAAGCTGTTTATATTTCTAAGATGAGGTATTATGTACATTATTTACATCATTTGGACTATTGTCCCCATCTTTGTCGACATATTTATCACAACGTTTCGGCCCTTCAGTATCTGTCTATATTTCTGAGATGAGGTATTATGTACATTATTTACATTATTAGGACTATTGTCCTCATCTGTGTCGCCATATTTATCACAACGTTTCGGCTTTCTTCAGGTGGTTGGAATGTCGAACTGAACCCTTTATTTCGCTCACTTGTAGAATGAAAAGATTTGAAATTGAAAACTTGTTTCCATTTCACTTACATCACTGCAGGAAATAAGATCGTACTTAACGTCGTCTGGCCAAAAAATTACTGAATTCTATAAACATTTTAATATTTAAAAAATAAATTATTTACCTCAATTCCACTTAAAAGAAATAATTTTAAAAGCTAAGATGACATTCTTTTTATGTGTTCCATGCATTAAAACACACTGATATGGTTTAGTAAATAAAATGTTAATGATATAGATTCTGCTAATTTATGATTGCGTTTTGAGAAGGCTTGGATAAATTCTTTGTGTACATCCACAATGAATTAACTAGACTTTTTCGACAAAAAAAATTACTTACATTTGACAATATTTTAAATTTGAATTACCCCTAAATAATACAAAGGATATATTTATTAAATAAAACAAAGGATATATTTAATAAAATATAGTTATAAAAATGTGTAAGCAATTTCAATGTTAAAATTTTTGTTGCAAACTCAACTTCTTAGTGATATACAAGTTGAGTGAAAAGTTGCGGACTTTTGTGGTTAACGGATAGTTCGAAGAATTCCTTTTGAGTGACCACAGAGGTTCCCAGATCTCAAAACCTTGCAAATTTTTGGGGGGCGGGGGGCATTTGCAATCAGTTGCTTATCAGACGTGCACAAGAACTATTGAGGAACTTAAAGAATGAATTAAATATTAAAGTAAAACGTTAGCGAAAACACTCGGACGTGTTAATTAATGGTGCCAGCATAGAACTGAAACTATTTGGAATAAGAAGGAGGCCATTTTAAAAAGCACATATAAGAATTAAATAACTAGTAAATAAAATGATCAGCTGCAATTATACTTTTAACGAATTATCCCTATGGAGCCCGATTTTTACCTCACACTGTATATATATAATAATAATAATAATAATAATAATAATAATAATAATAATAATAATAATAATAATAATAAAAAAAACTGATAGTAAATACTCATCAAAACTATATTTACGGAAGCACACACAGGCAAAAAGTAGCTTTATGAGAATCTATAATAGATTATTATTATTATTGTTATTATTATTATTAATAATAATATTTTAGGATTGAAAACTCAACCCAAAAATATATTTTAGGCTTGAAAACTCGACCCAAAATATATTTTAGGCTTGAAAACTCGACGCAAAAATATATTTTAGGTTAGGAAACTCGACCCAAAATATATATTTTAGCCTTGAAAACTCGACCCAAAAATACATTTTAGGCTCGAAAATTCGACTAGGACCCAGCTAATTACGTTATTTAACGACGAATTCTTTGCTGTAAGTTGATTTAAAGAACAAGTGTCAGTAACTGGTAGCTTTGGGAGTTAAGACCTATTCTACAAAGACAGAATTAAAACTTATTCGAATGTATCAATTGTAAAGTGTCATAGTTGAAGGCATTGACCGTCATCAGAGTCCTGGGTAAGATGATAAACTACATCCGGCATCAACATCACTGATCGGGAGATTTGATGTTTGAAGGAGCGTGGAAACACATCTTAATTGCTGTCGTTTCCAGATGATATTGCCTGTTAGGGTCGCACCTATCGGCAAATAGTTAACTCTCCTAAACAAATATAAAAAAAGATATGAAAGTATAAATATGTATTTTTATATAAAATAATTACCAAAAGTACCTACATTTATGTCTCCAAACAAATAAAAATTTTACTATAAATATGCATTGATGGTCATCTTACTGCAAATATGTATTGTTGGTCATTTTAATATAAATATTTATTCTGATGATTTACGGAAGCGCACACAGGCAAACAATAGCTTTATGAGAATTTAGAATAGATTATTATTATTATTGTTATTATTATTTTTATTAATAATATTTTAGGATATTTAGAAATGACCAACAATACGTATTTATAGTAAAATCATCAACAATACATATTATAATCAAATGACCAACAGTAAATGTTTATATATTATAATAAAATGAGCAACAATATATTAGGTTGGTGCAAAAACAATGACGTAATAATGTCGTTTTTTGACGTTAAAAAATACATCAAAAAACGACATTACTTCATTATTTTTGCACCAACCTAATATATTTATAGTAAAATGAACAACTATACATATTATGATCAAATGACCAATAATACATATTTAAAGCAAAATGACCAACAATATATATTTATACTAAAATGACCAACAATATATATTTATACTAAAATGACAATAAAAATAGCAAAAATAATAAAGTAATGTCGTTTTTTGATGTATTTTTTAACGTCAAAAAACGACATTATTACGTCATTGTTTTTGCACCAACCTAATATATTGTTGCTCATTTTATTATAATATATAAACATTTACTGTTGGTCATTTGATTATAATATGTATTGTTGATGATTTTACTATATATTTATAGCAAAATGACCAACAATACATATTGTCATAAAATGACCAACAATACATATTTTTAGTAAAATGACCAACAATGCATATTTTAATCAAATGAGCAACAATACATATTTACAGTAAAATGACCAACAATATATATTTATAGTAAAATGACCAACAATATATATTTATAGTAAATGACAAAGATATATATTTACAGTAACATGGCCAACGGTACATTTTTATTTGTTTGGAGACATAATTGGGTTCAAAATATTTAGATTTCAGCATTAGAAAACCCATAAAGGTCGATATACTGTTAAACAAAATCAACCAAAAAACCAACATTAAATAAATTTTTGATGTCATTAATCCATATAGTATCCGAAAATTTCGTAAATCCAACTATATTCCAAGACTTTAACAAAACTACAACATAAAACATGAATTTCATTGCCTCTAATAATTATATACATACAAACATGGATATAAACAAAAGCTGAGTATCATCTACCATATATTCAACTGTGAAAGCAGAATGACATATATCGTAGTTTTATTATTTCAAAGCTCCCAAGAAAATTGAATTTCGGCATTAAATGACCCATAAGGACTTAATAGGCCCTTAAACAAATAGATAACAAACAATAAATTGCGATCATGGAACTTAATGTTTCATTGCAAAAACTGGGCAGTTCGTTCCATGCCAGAAAAGAAACCAGATCCTTTATTTGAAATCAAGTATAGAGGGTTTGTCACATCTTAGTAATTGACGCATAAATAGAACACAGATTGAAAAATAAATTCAAATGAAAAATTAGAAAATTACTATAGCCTCAGCCAGGAGTGGAAAAATCAAGGAAAAGTAAAATATTGGGATTTTTAACCAGATCTTTGCTGTGGTCTGCGAATATATTGATGGAAGCGGTGGAGATTTTATACGGATTGCTGGCACACACACCCCTCGATAAATCTGGTGAGAACCTTCAAATTTATTAAAGCTTTGATATTGATAAAATTACTGATGAGTGTTTCATTATAAGAACACATTCTGACCAAGTAGATTGTGCCACTTTTGGTTGAGATTTACAAATACTTTCGCGTAAAACAATTCCAGTAACTGTTATTGCTCTTTCCAGTACTGACAGCGGCTTTATCTATAACCTTTTTTCAAGTTGTGCAGAGCGTCAGTATTTGAAGTATGTCCTTATTTTCGCGTCGAGTTACGTGGAAAAATTAGTAAAGAATAATATATTTAATTAAAAATTAATAAAATGAAATTAATAAGAAAAAAAATATATGAAAGAAATCTTGCATTGCTTGAAAAATATTATAAGATTTCGCTAAAGAGAGTAGAAATTTGTTCAAATATAGGAAATGGTAATAATAATATTAGCCGTTTCCTTATAAGAAAACAATCCGCATTCATTATCCAAATAGCCAGTACAATTGTCAGTTGAACTTTACAAAATCTTTGAAATTAAGTCCATTAGCTGTTATCGCTCTTTCCAATACTGATAGGGTGCTACCTTCGTAACCTTTTAGTTGACTTAGAGTGGAATGTGAAAATCTTGCGTATATCATTGTCTTCTTTTCGAATTAGTCCTGGGTATGATGATAAGCATCTGGCAGCAAGACCTCTAATCGGGAGATTTGTCATTTTAAGGAGCGTGGAACCACCTCTTAATAGCTGATCCACTCTGGGTTGTAGCACATGCTAAGGTCCCAGCTATGCGGAGATAGTGTACCCACCACATGAAAACACTATGTAAGTATAAAAAATACATTTTCATTGCAAAAATACCAGCAATACAATCTCTATCTATAAAAGGCAGGGTGTGTGTGTGTGTGTGTAACGAATGCACGGCCGCAATTTGCACCAATATTTACATGCACATGCTCCAAGTTAGCGGGAAGGCCAAGACCGACTTTGCATTTCCCAACTCCCATCGATAGTGGAAATAATCGATGTTTTCATGCTTTTACGGCAGTTTTGATGCAGTTTGCGGCCATTTTGTACTGGCCAGAGTGAGGCTGGCTGCCACGAATAGGCAGGAAGATTTTATTGGCCAGCGTGAGAGCCAACAGCTGACTGACACGAATGTTATTAGGTTCGTGCAAAATATTGTCGTTTTCTCACATAGTAAAATATGTGAGAAAACGACAATATTTTTGCACCAACCTAATAACTAGCATGCTAGCATGCAAAAAAAAAAATCGATAGCTGCATTCGTCACAAGTGGGAAAAATTTAAATCTGCATGGCACTTTACTCCAATTGGCACATTCGCTTGCTTAAACTAATTCCGAAGGTTTGGGTGTGAAAAAGTATTTGTTGTTAACATTATTTTTTCATTCGGTTTTTCCAGTTACGAGTCCTTTTGTAAAGCTGATTTTGTTTAGTTCTTTTTTCGTAACAGATTTAATGTTTAGTATAGAGCTTAGAAAAAATTCGCAGTGTGAGATAGGCAAGAAGTAAGGCATGTAGCAACATCAGCACGGCAAAGGGCACTCTTTTAAGGGCAAGGAAGGGCAAAAATATTTTAAGTCAAGTGATAGCGATTGCTGTATGAGTCGTATGATTTTTGAATCAAGCACGGACAACTCTCCGGGCCATGCTGCTAGTTTTATATAAAAAAATTACCAACAATATATATTTATAACAATAAATTTTATAGCAAATTGACCAACAATATATTTATCTGTAGTTGACAGCATGCAATTGCATTCAAAAAATATTTAGTTGAAGCCATAAAGTTGTACACTATTTACATTATTTGGGCTATTGTGCTCATCTTTGTTGTCATATTTATCACAATGTTTCGGTCGTTTTCCCCTCCGGCCTTCTTCTTCTGGTGGTTGGAATTATTACTTTATTTAGCTCACTGGAGTAGACTCTTTTAGTTCCACGTGCCATGACTAAAGGATGTCAGTTATCAGTTAATTCATCTCTCCAAGTTCTCCAGTTGCCTTAACCAGGTCACAACTCATTGGGTCCTGTCACTGGATAAAACCACTGGATATAATCCACTGTGTCATGTGTCCTTAAGGTTCAGTTCAACATTTCAGTCACCAGAAGAATGTCATAGCGTACAACGACCGAAACATTATGACAAATATGGCAACAAAGATGAGGACAAAAGTCCGAATAATGTAAATAGTGTGCATAATAATTCTTCTTAGAAATATAGCCAAATATCATAAAGTTGTGTTCAGACTATTTAGATTTCGGCATTACATAACCCAGAGAGATGCTGATATACCTCTAAACAGAATCAACTAACCAACCTTTTCGAATTGTTGCTGGTATTGATAATATTGAAGTGATTTTGTTTCTGTTAATTGGCAGAATTCATTGTTTATGATTGTATAGCACCAGTCCAGGAAGAAGAATTGCCTTCGCCATGATCCACAGACTTTAGTTGCCCAAAGCCATTTTAATCATTGATCTGAGAAAATGGTTGTACACAGCCGAGAGTTTAGACGTTTCTGAACGGGTTTGGCAACATTCATGGCATCCATATGAAAATCTCGATCTGACGAGGCTATTTAAAAACATGACTCGAGTTTTCAGTTTAATGTCTTGGTTTTATAGCAATTTGCGGTGTTGGGTGAAACTACCTCTAGTGCAGCTTATTCTATGTTCAAATTTCTTATGTCCAATCTTAAATTTGTTATAACTGATCTATACGCCATATTTGATGTGTTTAATATTTGCTAAGCAACGACATTGGTTTAAAAAAATCAGTATATATTTTTTAAGATTAATTCTATTTTTTATACTTTCTAATTAATTAATTCTATATTTTATACATATATATTTAATACGTTCCAATATTGATGGGAGTTTCCTTTCTTTGAAGTGGAGTTGAACATCAACATCTTGATCATGTCATTAATCTCTCTTCACGTTACATGTGATAACCATTTTAGATACTGTTGAATGGCCTAAGCTGATGTGTTTTCAGGCATTTGGTACAGTCCAAACAGTTCGACAAGTTTTAGTTTTCGACAAGACTCTCAGGGTTCACTCGTTCAAAGCCATTTTTAACCAATGAACTGAGAAATGAGTTGTATATAAAAGATAGTTTAGATAGTTCTGAACCGGTTTGGCACCATGTATTACATTCATATGAACGGCTTGATCTGACGAGACTATTAATGACAGAACTTGTGTTTTTAGATTAATGTATCGATTTAGTAGCAACTTGCGGTATTGGGCAAAACTACATCTACCGCAGCCTATTTTATTTTCAATTACTTCATCTCCGATATTGAATTTGTTGTAATCGACCCTCAACCGGGGAAAAAGTCATATTTGTCAAATTCCATTAATTTTATGATTAGCAATTACAGAAGTCGACTATAAAACATTTTGTTTTTGCTTTTTTGAATGAGATCAACGCACGTTTCTTCCAGGGTTCCTTTCTCGGTCTAAGCCTTTTTCTACTTTACATTAATGATCTATTAAAGAGAATACTCCTATCTCGTTTGAATATCTATACAGATGCTAAAGCTGGATTAGCACACACCTCCAAAAGTTTAGATGAACAGAGCCTGCCAGCTGATTTCTCCTCTATTCTTGTTCTAATAACGCGATGATGAAAAATCTGCCCGAACACATTCCGTACTTCATAAACTAAAATAGTAACGTTTCATCATCACGGAGGCGCCCGTGAATTTCAATCTGTTGTATTGAACGGATGTTTGCTCAAAGAAACACCTTTGTTTTGAACGTTTGTTGGGACTTAAGCTCACTCCAGACATCAAATTTAAGACGTATATACGATCCATTGTTAAATATGCTGGAAAAATAGTCAGTTCCTTCTACCGTTCATGTATTTACTTAAATCCTCAGACAATGCTCTACCTTTATTTATTTAATTCGATCGAGCTAGATCGGACAATCATGAGTCTATTATGCCAAACATCTCAAACCTGAATCTAGGCCAGAACATTAGTGGGTATTCTGTGTCATAATATAGCAAATCAATGTAAATGGTTGTTGGGTAACCAACACGTTTTGATCAATGTCTCGCTGTCCAGAGCAGTAGATCACTCGAGAGTTCTTGCTTTGTGTCCGCGTTATATTGTAGAAATATCAACTCTGGGTTCGTAGCGCTATGAAGAGATCTTAAGTATAGCTCTCAGAATTCGAGGGTACTTTCCACCAAGCTTAGACTCTAGTATTTTAGCTAATGCCCAAGCAGTAGCACCATACATTACCTCCGCCTCTAGAGTGGCTCGAAAAAAATCTCCGTTTGAAGTTGTCTGATAGATCGGATTTCAAGACCACATCCATTTTATTCAAGGCGGCCCAGGATTTAGCCATGTGAATATTTCACATCCTTTTCAGTAGAATTTATCTCGATTTCTAGGCAATTAAAAGATTCGACAGATTATATTGATTAACTTGAGACAGTTTGTATTGAGACTTTCTCGCTACAGCATATGAATTCAGTTTTAGAGACATTAACATAGAGTTCGAGAATATTTCATAGCTCTCAGAATCCGAGTGTAGGTTCCACCAAGATTAGACACAAGAATTTTAGTTAATGTCCAAGCAGTAGCACCATACATGACATCTGCCTCTACAGTGACTCGAAAGTATCTCCGCTTGAGGTTGTCTGGTAGATCAGATTTCCATATTACATACATTTTATTCAAGGCGGCCCAGGCATTAGCTATGCGAATTTTCACATCCTTTTCATGTGAATTTATCTTGCTTCTTAGGCATTTAAAAGATTCGATAGATTAGATTATATTAATTCACCCCAGACAGTTTGTATTGAGACATGATCAAATGGACTACATTCTTTCGTTCTCCCAACTCTAATCCTCCCGACTTACACTCGCCACGCTGCGTATATTGGGAAGAATCAGTTTTTTTTCCTTTTGCATTAATTTATCAAGGAGCAGATTCCTCTCGGACAAATTCTTTCCATGCATTCTTGATTTGCGTAACAGAATCGCACGGGAATCCTTTCCCGTTTGCTGTAGCCTGAACCTGTTCAAGTCTCCTGTTAATCGTTATCTTTCCAAAATACCTGCATAAACTGCACCCCCTTTATTCATACAATAAACGTCTTCAGTAGCCTTGGACGTTTAGTGACACTTGGGTCTTGTATAGGATGAAAATTATTAAAAAATATCGTAATTTAAGGAATTCTGTTAATACGGGATCGGTCTTTTTATTTTTTTCACGTTTCGCCACGATGTAAGTATCTCATTGATTTGATTAAAGGGGAATAGTAAGATTTTATCCGGTTAAGTTTGAAAGATGTGGTAAACTATATCTTGACTTAACGATTGTCTATACGGGCTTAATTTTGCTGAGTGGGGACATAATCTCATTTAAATAAAGCAAAATGAAGAATGAGATATTTGTGCAACTTTTCCCATTTCGGTCCTTCTCGATAATAAGAAAAAAGAATCACTAATATCCTGTCTTACTAAAATTTCTCGTATTAGAAAATGAATTGAGCAAGGAATAAAAAAATATAAAGTATCATAAGACGAAATTCTGTCTTCATACTGGGTTTATTTAACGAAAACAGCGATATAATCCTAAGTGAATTAGAAGTTTTAAGAGGACTTATTATTGGCGAAGAGAATCCTAGCAACATAAGACACGGAGATTTCACCTGGTTGATATCAGACACCGGATTAACAAATAAAATGTTTACACTCCGAATATTATCCGGATGGGCATGAATACGTACTGGGTGTAAAAACAAAATTTTCTAAATCGTGTAACAGCAAAATCCCCCAATTGTTGCATTTAGCTTTGGACCATTGAATCTTGGAAGTGATGAAAGATATATTATTGGAATTCTCCGAGGTCTTTATATGACTGTTTGGCTCTTCTTTAAGTAATAAGAATACATAATTACTCTCCGAGCTTAACAGACGAAATTGATCATATGCGATGGGAGCTAATGAAGGATTGCAATAAAGTTCAAATATATATATATATATATATATATATATATTTATTTATTTATTTATATATATTATTCCAGGATCGTTTTGATTGCCCTGGAGTTACAAAGTGCCTCACACATTTCACATACGATTTCATTTTTAAGTCTTTTCTCATTGCTCTTTATACTGTCGTAGCTGAAAATCATCTCTTAGTTATGAGTTGGTGTGTTGAGGTACAAGAATAGCCTTTTGGATGTATGATTATATGGGCTTTTGTTCTTGTTTCGGTGTGAGGAACCCGCTCTTAAAGTTTATATATATATATAGAGAGAGAGAGACAGACAGACAGACAGACAGGCAGACAGACAGAGGCAGCGACAGAGTGACTTGGTGTGTAAAAAATACTTTTAAAAACTTTAAGATAGATATAGAGAGGTAGCTAGATAGATAGATAGATAAAGATAGTACAGTTGGTATCAGGTTTCCCTAATGTCGTCACTGTCCAGGTTTCAATTCTCGTTAATGGATACGCGCTGCTGATGAGTCCCAGATATAGGATAAAACGGCCGTCTTTTTTTGCTGAGTCTTCTTCTAGACTCGATGAATTACTTAATTATGTTTATATATATATATATATATATATATATATATATATATATATATATATATATATATATATATATATATATATATATATATATATATATCTCACAGATTAGCAAGGCTCTATTTTCCCTTTCTCATTCAGATATCTTTAAAGCAATTTCTAAAGAACGTATTTATTTATATCTTTATAAATTGCTTTGTTTACGTTTCGGATATGAAACTGAGACGATATGGACTGTCAAGAAAACATATTAATAGGGAGGTGTGCTTTTCATAAAGTAAAAAATAGAACCTTGCTCAACTGCGATGCACGCTGTAGCTGACCAGTAAAGCACGCCGGATCAAACGGTGATATATATATATATATATATGTATATATATATATATATATATATATATATATATATATATATATATATATATATATGTATAATGGACTCTCCCATCGGATCAGGCAGCTTAGTTGATTCAGTTATGAAATTTTGTGCGACAATCTTAAGTTATATATATATATATATATATATATATATATATATATATATATATATATATATATATATATATATATATGTGTGTGTGTGTGTGTGTGTGTGTGTGTGTGTGTGTGTGTGTATAACAGCGATTCCTGCTATTATTAATGCATTACTCTTCAAGTACGAATTGGGTTCTCCGCGTCACTGGCGTTTTTCGCATAGACAAACTATACTTCCCTTCCTCTCTGCCGTCTGTCGATAGGGTAGGATCTCTGACTGATGTCAAATCGATCGGGTTTCGCGCCCGGTTTGAAGCAATCGGACGTCTAGCCAAACTGAAGAGCTGTGATACAAGAAAACTCTCTGTCTGTGGATGACAATATATATATATATATATATATATATATATATATATATGACATTCACAGACATCTGTTTCGCTGTATCACAGCTCCTCAGTGGGACTAGACAGCCGAATTCACATTCGCCTTGTATGTTTCTCTCTGTTCATGATACCTATATTATTTGAACCACAGCTATCGAGATGTTTATTCACGTTTGAAATTCGTCAAAATGACTATTAATCAATGATATCATTATAAAAAAAGTTGATAGAATTTTAATAATTGGTCATAAGTATCTTATAGATGGTTTTGTTTTTGTTTTTTTTTTAATCATAGACTCGCAACTAATTTATTTTGTAGACTTCCAGGTTGGATTTTAGGATTTCATTCTGGATTTTCACTTAAAAAGTTTTTTTTTTTTTCCTTTCGAAACTGTTTTGCTCTCGTTTTTCATTCTTCAGTTCCATTGTTCCATTATGTTCTACTTCTTCGTCTTGGCGATTTTCTCTTTCGTGGTATCCTGTTCCTGATTTTTTTTTCTTCTCATATATCACTTTTTGGGTGTTTTGATACGTCCGTTTTCTCAGAATTCTTTCATTCTGTTTATTTCCACCGTTTTTATATATGAACTTTTTTTATGTTCTACTTTAGACAACTTCCTCTTTCTTTCATTTTTTCATTTTAAATCTACGTTGGGTTCTTCCAGGTTGCTTTTTTATTACTTGATTCTTTCAATTCTTTTTCATTTCCTTCTATATTTCATCTTTCTTTGTTTTCTGTTTCTAATCTAACATCATTTTACTTTCAAATTTTCTTCTTTCTTCCTTATTTTCCTTCCTTTTCCACACCTATTGCTGTATTTCTTTCTTGTCTTCTCTCTTTCTTTCAGTCACCCATTCCCTCCTTCTCTCTCTCTCTGTCTCTCTCATTCTGTCTCGGCAACTTTTTTGCCTTTTTTCTCATAGCAAATCTCTTCGATTGTGGATGCTTGCTTTCTATTTTCTCTTTTTTATCATTTCCTCCTGAATTTTATTTCTTCTTTCAGTTTGTTTTTTGTTTAATTTCCTTCTACTCCTCTTTTCTTCCTAACTTTCTTCCTATTTTTTTCCTTTCCTTTTTTTTCTTTCCAGCTTGCATTCTCGAACTTCATTCTTTCTTTCTAGCCCGTCGGCATCCCTGTTTTTTTTTCTGTCATTTTAGTTCTTTCTTTCTTTCTTTCTTTCTTTCTTTCTTTCTTTCTTTCTTCTTTCCTTTCTTCTTCGTTTCTAGCTCAATTTCTCAGTGTTTTTATGTCATTCTAGTTTTTTTTTCGAGTTTGCCTTCTCGATCTTTCTTTTATCTTTTTCTTTCTTTCTTTCTTTCTTTCTTGTTCGATTTCTCAGTTGTTTTTATATTATTCAAGTTCTTACTTTTTTGCCTTCACGATCTTCTTCCTTCTCCGTGTTTTCTGTCATTTTCTTTCTCTTTCTTTCTTTCTTTCTTTCTTTCTTTCTTTCTTTCTTTCTTCAGCATTCTCCTACCTTTTGCCTTTTTTTTCAGAATTTCTTTTCTTCCTGCCTCTTTCTTAGTATATAGTTGTCAGTAATGCGTTTGTTGATTCCATTGTTTTTACTTCCTTCCTCATGTAAAATCTAATTGACGAATTTGTTACTTTCCTCACTAAAAATAAAACACAAATAAACAGCCATATTTCTTTTAATTCGTTTAGTTTTCCTTTCCATTTCTCTCGCGTTTTTTTTTCAGCATTTTCCTTCTCCTCTATGTGCGACGCATCGGAAATCGGCTGACAGAAAATCATTTATGTCACGTGTCATACCCGACAGATATTGAAGAGAAAACTTTGACATCACCCAAACAGAATAGGCTGCATAACATACATTTCTATAACCCAACCGCCATGTTAAAAAAAAAGCACACACAGAAGAAAGAAAGAAAGAAAGAAGGAAAGAAAGAAGGAAAGAAAAACATTCTGAATCGGAGAAAACACGGAAAAGAACAGGAAGAGCAACAGTACAACCCCCTACAACATATTTAAGAAATAACAGCCGTAGAAAAAGCAAACAAATGGATCGTATTTTTTTCTTAAACCTTAAACAAACATAGCATTTCTAATATTCATTTTATTTTTTACTCTCACTCTATCTCATTTAAAACTATTCCATTTTTATTTATTTATTCTCTTTTCACCCATCTCCCCAGATTCTCCAGGCGGATTAATCCCGCTTCCGGGAATTGTTAATATCATTGTTGTAAAAATCCAAATATACTTGTGCTATTATTGTCCTGAAATAAAAATGAAAAATAAAAACAGAATAGAAAGAAAACATTACTGCTATTTTTGTGAGGAGTGGAGAAAATTCAAAACATAAAGGAATAAAATTAAAAAAAAAAATGAACAAAACTGCTATTATTCTCTGTTCAAAATTTCTTACTTCATCACCGGAAGTTGAGTACAGAGATTTCTTATAAGGCTACGTCATATCCGGTATCACATTCATAATGGCTTCTACATATATTTTTAAAGAATTCACAATTTATTTTACTTTTTACTGCATGCCTTGAGGAATGATTTTACAGCTTGTTTGTTAATAATAATTTTTGCCACAGCCAATGAAAGAAAATGATGAAACTGAACAAACAAAAATATCGACCTTCATTGAAACTATTTATTATCTCTATTTATTTTCAAGGTTTTATTTATTTTTTTCGTATTCGATATAGTTGCAGTAATATTGCGAGAGGTTAGCTGCATGAATTTCAATCATCAACTTCAATATTTGTTGTGATATTCATAGAATGGTGATGATAAAATTGAATGGGAGGAAATTATGTTCATAGAAGCATATCTAGCTACATATACTTACACCCAAACGAACAAATATATGCGCGCGCAGACACACACACACACATATGTATTAGATTTTGTTTACTGAAATACTATCTACACAAGCAGTATCACCAACCACAAGGACAACAGTTGGTGAGTCTTCCCTGTTTCTCTGTTTATTTGTCGCATCGCTGATGAAGGACACATTTTATGGTTTTATATCCCTCCCTCTCTCTCTCCCCCCTCTCTCTCTCTATCTCTCTGTCTGTCTGTCTGTCTCTTTCTCTGTTTATATATATATTTATATATATATATATATATATATATATATATATATATATATTAAATACAATATATATTAAATACGATTAATCCCTGTATATTTTAAATATAAATTGAATCTATATAAACATTATATATATATATATATATATATATATATATATATATATATATATATATATAAGAATCATAATCTCCCGTTAACCGTTACATAATTTAAATTAAGCCAAGAAAAAACTGGTAAAAAACGTGCAGCTCATTAAGGATCGCTACAAAATCCAATCAATGGAAAGACACAAGTGAGTCCATTTCTTGGTTACACACGATTACAAATGAAGATAAACATTTGTTTGTAAAATACTATATAAATGACTCTTACCCATTTATATCTAAGAATCTTTATGTTTGAGGCTTTGTACCTCGCCAAAGGCTTCATAAATATAACACCTGAACAAATGGACATAATTTTACATTGTCATAAATCAATTTTATTCCTCAATAGATAAGCTTGGATAAAAAAAAATAAAATCAAAGGACTGCTTCGATGTAACACAAGGTTCCTTTGATTGTGCTAGGATTTCAGAATTAATAGGTCTATATATCTTATATGAAATCAACGCATATAAGCAACCACGGGCTGTACAGGGATGACGGACTGATGATAGTGCCAGATACAAGAAGAACAAATAACAATAGAGCAATTTGAAACCCTTGAAAAGCCTCAACTTAGAAACAGAAGTCGATATGAATAAGAAAATTGTCAAATGGATGTACAATTAAATCTACAAATTGCCAGTGCCTCCCGATACTTAAAACCAAACACAAAATTAAAATTCGTGAATGTTAGATCCGACCACCCTTCGAGTATAATAAAACATACCTAAAAATAGAATCCAGGTTATCTAGAAACTCCTCTTTCTTTTTTTTATGTGCCGTGTACTTTCAGAACGTAGGCGATCATGGCTCTCCACCTTCTTTTATCCCTTGAAACTATCAACAAGTTCGTTCCCTTTGCTTCCTCCACAGACTACGTTCTGTCATCCACTTGCTTAAGTTAGCCAGGTATGCCAGGCGTTGTTTCTCATATCTCTCTTTCCCTCTATTGGACCCGTGAGTATCAGATTCTCCAGGTCGTCCTTTCTCATTATGTGTCCCAGAAACTGCAGCTGCCTCTTTTTGATATTAAGTATAAGCCTCCTGCTTGTTTGCAACCTCACTAAGATGTCATCTTTGCTCACACGCTCGGTCCCTGAGATCCTTCTGTAGAATCACATCTCTGTGGCCACGTGTCTCTTTTTCATCTTTGAGGAAATCACTCAGCATTAGCCGCCGTAAAGAAGGACAGACGTCACTTAACATTTCAGTATTCTTTTCTTTGTTACCAAAGACATCCTCCTGTCTCGGAGTACTCTGCTCAGCTTTTGGAATGCGTCCTTGGCCATCCCAATACGCCTACGTGTCTCACTTACCGTCCTCTGTCAAGACGCTTCCCAGATATTCAAATTTCCGCGTTTGCTTGATTCTAGTGTTCCCGACCTTCAAATTGCATTTCGGGCTCATCCTCTTACTGATGACCATGCATTCTGTCCTCTTATAGTTTATGGTTAGTCCTTTCTTCTCGCTCTCCGTCGGTACCTTATGTAGGAGATTTTGTAATTTCATTCCGTGACTGTTACAGCACTGTGTCATCTGTGTATCTTATGTTGTTAAGATTGTGGCCGCAAATGCTGAATCCTGGTAGGATTTCCGCTAGTGAAATAATTTTCGAAGATAAAAAATGTTTATGAAAGAAGAGGGGCATAAAATCAAACAAGAATTCAAACCACAAACGAAACAAATGAAGAACAATTCGAGAAAAAACAATCATTTATTACCCCACCACTTTAACCTAGAGGTCAAGTGTAAAAAAGGGAGATATTTTTCAATTTACTTAATAAATACTTTCCCCAAAATTCCAAATTACATAAAATGTTTAATAAAAACACATTTAAATAAAGCTACAACTGTATTCGCAATTTAGAAACCATAATAAAAAGAAAACCGCCAGAAATTTCAAAACTAGCGTACAGCTAAAGATTATAAATAGTGAAATACGCAATTGTAAAAACAGATGTTCATTAGATGGATTTTGCAAAACTGAAGCAATAATATACAAAGCATAATTAATAGATACAAATTGTCAGAAAAATATACATAGAGTGTACTGAGGGTAAGTTTAAGTAGAGGTGGTACAATCACAAGACATCTTTTAGGTTAGAACATCTTAGGAATTCTACGAGAATAGGTGTGTGGAAATTAAAGGAAAAAATAAAAATGATCCGATTTTAAACTGGAAATTTTTTAAAAAAAAAGCAAAACAACACAACAATCATAATCACATCTTCAACGTTTGTCAAGAAGAAAAAATAGTTATAACATTTCAAGAACAAAAAAAAACAAACTTTTTTCAATGAGAGATCGGAAATTATGTCCCGTTGTATACATATTAAAATTTCCTATGGAGTTCATTTGAAGTGGGTTGAAAAGAAAGTATGTATATTTCATTTTATCCCCCCTTGCGATAAATTTCTAATACACTTGCTTTTCCCCATCTTCCTCCTCCTCCTTGCCTGCTACCACACCTCACGTCTCGCGCTTCTTCATATATATATTTATTTATTTTTTAAAAATACATAGCTTTCATATTTTTTTTTTTAAATAAAGCGTTAGGAAATCAATTGACCGAAATCGCCTGAAGATACCGAAAGGTTGAAACCAAGGTATATGAAATGGACAAAGTCCGACAATTATTTTAAGACGTTTTATGTTTATAGATTGTTTTTTATAGAAATATTTAAGTAAATGCTCTGTTTAAAATAAACATTATTAAACAACATTTACCGGCCTGAATGTCCGAGAAATTTTCACAGAAAATATTTGTCCTCCGACAGGATTCGAACCTGTATCTTATACGGAACCATCAGTTAGCATGATGTACCTTTATCGATTAGGCCGGTTAGCAAAGGTCGAATTTACTGTATTTAAACTTCAATGAATCTCTCACGTACATTCATATCTGCCCATGGCGTATCAAATGTAAACAAATAACGTCACACATTATGAAATGGACAAAGTCCCACAATTATTTTAAGACATTTTATGCTTATATATTCTTTTTATAGATACAAATATTTAAGTAAATGGTCTGTTTATAATAAAGAGTATTAAACAACATTTACCGACCTGAATGTCCGAGAAATCGATTAAGGCACGTCAAGCTAAAATATCTTAATATATATATATATATATATATATATATATATATATATATATATATATATATATATATATATATAAAGACTTTTTTATGTTTATACGTTCTTTTTATAGGTACAAATATTTTAAGTTAATGCTCTGTTTATAATAAACAGTATTAAACAACATTTAATGTAAATGTTGTTTAATACTGTTTACATTTGGATACGCTTTGAGTAGATATGAATGTACGTGAGAGATTCATGGAAGATTGAAGTTTAAATACAGTAAATTCGACTTCGCTAAAGCGAACGCTCCTCTGTGGCCAAATCGGTAAAGGCACGTCAAGCTAAATGACGGTTCCGTGTGGGATACAGTTTCGAATCCTTTCGGAGGACGAATATTTTCTATGAAAATTTCTCGGATATTTAGGTCGGTAAATCTTGTTTAATACTGTTTATTATAAATAAAGCATTTACTTGAATATTTGTTTAAACATAAAATGCCTTTATATATATTGATACACACACAAACAAGTTTGATTAGCGAAGAACAGACGATGTTTGTCTTTTAATATCTTATAGTGTTTTCTAATTTTCGGTTAAGATGTTGAGTGTTGTGCCCGAACTTGTGTTCTAAGTTCATATATTATTTTTTCAATTTTTTTCAGTCATTATCATGAACTGATGTGGTGCCTATGTGGTAGTTATGCATGATATCACGCTAGACCATTTCAAATATCCATGCTCCCAATGAATGCTAGGATACAAAGGAATTGTAACTATCACTCGGTGACAACATATGTGAGTGTGTTAACATTAAGATATACATGAAATATAACTAAAAAGAAAGGCAAATGGAAAACTCTTACTTGCCGTCATGTTTTGTATATGTATATATATATATATATATATATATATATTTGCAAAATCATGAATTATTCGGACATAAAACAAATACAAAGGCTAATGATTAAATGGCGAGAAATCCATCTTCGCGAACAATTCAATAATATACAAAAACCCCGAATCTGTTTATGAATGAAAAGATCCTGTTTTATAAATTTCCGTCGCATTAGATCTTTTTATTTTACAAGCTTTCGTCTGTTCCTACAGACATCCTCAGGTATGAAATATTGTGTTCTTGTTTATACTTTCAGTAATAAGTGGACAAACGAAAACAAGGTTGTAATCCGAAAAATGCTATGAGAAATGTGTTATAGTTTTGGAACATGCAGTCGCAACGCTGAGTTTGAATTTAAATTTTATGGTTAAAGTTCTGCGTTTATGTACAAATGAAGTGATAAGAGAATTCTTTTTTACTGGTAAATTTTCCGTCAAAGTGGCATGAACTATATTGTTCAATAATTACAGTAATATCGCACTTATTATTCAAAAGTTGCACTTAGATCAGTTATTTTAATTTCAATAAAGGTGCAATCAATTTACAAATACATGAATTATTCATGGATAAAACAAATACAAATATATATATATATATATATATAGATAGATAGATAGATAGATAGATAGAGAGGTTTCATCGTCTGTTGAACTTTATCAAGGGATCTGTCTTGATAAAATTTCACACTCATCCTTTTGAACAAGACAAGATTTATCACATGTTTCTTGTGTAAGATTGTGTATGCGTTTTTTTATCCTAAAGTATTCACATTTTCTTTCACTCACAGTAGCCCTTTGCGTCTTAATGGCATTATTGACTTGTTTGGGGTGAACTGAATTTAAAAAAAAACAAACAAAAAAACACTTATACTGATGTTTTCCGACCATGAGATCCTCGTTCGAATTTCATCCTAGTGGATTTTTCAGGAAAGTGACTTTTGACGTTATCCTTCTGGGGCCGTACCTTTGGTGGGTGGAAACCATTTTTCGGGTTTGAGTGAACTTGGGCAAACGTAATTGTCCGGAAGTCGTTGACCGCTGCTCTAGCACAACTTTGCAAGTCATCGTGACCGAGGTTTTCAGCATAGATTTCATGAAAGATGATACGTTCTCTCCCACGGACTATAATTAAAATTCGCCCTGAATATAACCTGCAATATAAGCTAAACATACACAAATGTGGTTGGCTTCTGGCCGCATCACGTTGAAACACAGGTTCCAGTACGATCACCGAAGTAAAGCTACGTCAGTTCTGGTCTTTACCTAAATGGATGAAGGTTTGAGAATGCATGTAAGCATGGATGCGCGTGTGGTGTAATGGCTAATAGTTCAGAATTTTTAATCTGAGTGTACAATTCTAATTCCCGTTGGGTTTGTTATATTCCCTTACGATTGGGAAATTCAAAAATTCACCTCTTTTCCTCCCCAGCTATGGGTTAACCAGTAAGACTTGTATCAGTATACCATTATTATCTTCAAAAATTAGTAAAATTTCAAAATATTTTCTGGCATTAAATAAACTGCTAGGGTTACATAAGCCATAGAAAAGTAATCCGTGTCTGCCACACACACACACACACACACAAATATACATACACACACACACAAACACACATACGCACACACACACACACACATATATATATATATATATATATATATATATATATATATATATATGTATATATGTATTGAACAATAAAAATATTAAATAATTAAAATCTTCAGAAACACTGGGTTGTATATTATTATTCCTTCGTTTTTATTATTATTTCATTTACCTTTTTTCGACTAGTTTCGGCCAACATGGTCATCATCAGGAGAATAAAAAAAATGTCTGCTTGCTGGTCGCAGTGAACGACAGAAATGAATGTCTTGATAAAGAAAATGAACTTTTGTCTGTTGTTTTCATTTGTTTTTTTTTTATTTTTTTAACATCAATTTTCGTCAGCATTGTGTTGGTTAAACAGTCTCTTTTAAGTTGATTTTTAAGATAAGAGTTGCATGGATTCATACTGCTCTGAATTCTCTTGGTCATCTTGAGAGTTTTATTGTTTCCTGGAAAGGACACGTGTCTCTGTTAAGTGTGTGTGTTATTTGGTTCTTAAGGAGTGAGTAAGTATAATGTGTGTAAGCGTGTATATTACTATGGGTGTGTGTTATCATTTGACTCATTAGGGATTGAATGAGTATGTTGTGTGTAAATGCGTATATTCGTGTGGGTGTGTGTATAAGAGTGAGGCCTCAACACCTCCGTAAGCATGTTTGTCTGGTGTGGGTGAGAAATGTGGGTATGTCTTGATTTGTGGGGTTATATATTAATACTATCTATATCCGTCTGGATAGAGCGTTTTTAAACATTGTATCCACTTATCTCCATGGTCTTCTAAAATCTTTCTAATGTTATCTGCTCTGAACTTCTCTATTCTCTCAATTATAGTGAATTTGGCATAGGTTTTAAATCGTGTTTTTCTAGACGGAAATATTGCTCTACAGGTAATAATCTTTCATGGGAATTCGACTTAATTCCATTGCGATAATTATTATTTCTGTAGTGAAAGGGCCATTCACTTTTTTCTACATATTGTTTCTGGCATAGTATATATATATATATATATATATATATATATATATATATATATATATATATATATATATTAAAATCAATAAAAGCCATTTGAGAAACATTGGGTATAGCCAAAACAACAATTTCGAATGTTATGTAAAAGAAATAATCTACTGGTGTACTTAGCAACAGACATAGAACAGATACCCAAGGAAAACAACAGTTGATGACAGAAACATTGTAAAAGATGCGAGGAAAAAAACCAAAAAAAAAACCAACCCGTCCTCGGTAAGACGATAAACTACGTCAGACAGTAAAGAAAATCCTTTGTTCAGGAGGTTTGAGGAAGGGGGACCACCTCTTCATTACTGGTGTCCCAGTTCCAACTTGACTCGAGGTGGTACCAACTAGTAGGGTCCCAACTATAGGCAAATAGTTAACCCCAAAACTGTGGTCAAAACACTATGAAAGTGTAAAAATAGATTTTAATACCAGCAATAAATTTTTCCTCAAAAAATTTATTGCTGGTATTAAAACCTATTTTATACATTTTTGAAGAAAAAAATAATACCAGCAATACGTTTTTGAAGGAAAAAAAAATATGACCAGCAACACTTTTTTGAGGAAAAATTTATTGCTGGCAGTAAACCTATTTTATACAATTTTGAAGAAAAATATTACCAGCAATATATATATTACCTACATTTTTGAAAAAAAATATTACCAGCAATACATTTTTGAAGGAAAAAAATATTACCAGCAATACACTTTTGGAAAAAATGTTACTAGCAATAAAAATGTCGGCATTAAAAAAGTCATTGAGGTTGATATACCGTAAAACATAACAAATCAAAACAGACCAAACAAAAAGTTATTGACATCGCCAACAACTTTCACAGTGTATGGGTGAAGGTTTCACAATCCACCATTTGAAGAAGACTTCGAGAGAAGAAATATAAAGAATTTACTACAAAATGCAAACCACTCATCAGCAGTAAGAATTGGAAAGCCAGATTGGAATTTGGGAAAGAATTACAGAGAAGAGCGACACAGTTTCTGGAAGAAAGTTTTATGAACTGAGGAAAACAAGATTAATCACTATCAAAGTGATGGAAAGGCTAATGTGTGGCGGAAGAAAGGATCTACTTATGATCCAAAGTATACAAGATCATCTGTGGAGCATAGTGGGGGTAGTGTCTTCGTTTGGGCTTGCATGACTGCTTCTGGAACAGGCACATTCATATTTATTGATGATGTAACTTATGGCGGTAACAGCACAATGAATTCAGAAGTATCTGTCTATATTTTTGAGATGAGGTATTATGTACACTATTTACATTATTCCGACTATTGTCCTCATCTTTGTAGCCATAATTATAACAACGTTCCGGCCGTACTCCGGCCTTCTTCAGGTGGTTGGAATGTCGAACTGAACCCTTTCTCTCGCTCACTGGGGTAAACTCTTCTAGTTCCATGTGCCATCTTTTTAATGGATGTCAGTTATCAGTTATCTCCTGTTAATTCCAAAGTTCTCCACTGCCTTAACTGGGTATTGAACTCACACTCTTTGGGTCCTGTCACTGGATCTAGCCAACGCCTTTATCCACTGTCATGTGCATTTGGCGATGTAAATAGAATTCAGAAGTCTTCAGAAACATTTTGACTACCAATTTACAGAGAGTTGCATCTGCACTTATCGCAAGGAAATTTATCATGCAGCAGGACAATGACAAAAGACATACTGCCAACACAACAAAGGACGTCATCAGGGTTAAAAAGCGGAGAGGTTGGCCAAGCCAATCACTGGACCGTAAACCAATTGAGTATGCATTTCTTCTCCTGAACAGGAGACTGAATGAAGAAGCCCCCTCCCCCACCTCGAACGAAGAAGAACTGAAAGAGGCAACGTTAAAAGTCTGGAAAAGCCTCACAATGCAACAGTTTAGTGATGTCAATGGTTCACTGGCTTGATGCAGTTAATGCAAGCAAGGGTTATGCAATCAAATGTTATATGTTATTTGCTTTAAGACTGTTTCAATAGTTTGTTTGGGGTTTATGGCATATTAACCCTGTGGGTTATTTAATGCCAAATCCAGTTTATATATATATGCCAAATATATGAATTTTAAATGCCTATTTTGTATGGAATAAAAAACGTATAGCTGGCAACATTATTGTTTCAAAAACGTATAGCTGGCAACATTATGGTTCCAAAAACGGATAGCTCGCAACATTATTGTTTCAAAAACTGATAGCTGGCAACATTATTTGTTCAAAAACGGATAGCTGGCAACATTATTGTTCCAAAACGGATAGCTGGCAACATTGTTTCAAAATCTTATAGCTAGCAACATTATTTTTAACAAAAAACGTATAGCTGACATTATTTTTAATAAAAAACGTATAGCTGGCAACATTATTGTTTCAAAAACGGATAGCTGGCAACATTATGGTTCCAAAAACGGATAACTGGCAACATTATTTCAAAAACGTATAGCTGGCAACATTATTGTTTCAAAAACGTATAGCTGGCAACATTATTTTTCCGAAAACATTATCTGAGGCCTTGCTGTTGGATGTGGTTTATCGCCATACCCAGGACGCAGATGTAGTTTATCGTCATACCCAGGACGTTGTTTCAATAGTTTTTGTCACATAAAAATGTGAGGTTCTGATACAAAAGATAGAATGCCTCATGCTGTTTAATACATGTAAATGAAAAACTTGTCTTATATTCAACTTTTGTTGATAAACTCAAATATCTTTAGTGAAAAAGAAAACAAAGAGTCTGTATATATATATATATATATATATATATATATATATATATATATATATATATATATATAACTTTTCGCTTCAAGTAAGGCAAGTAAGGCCCTAAGACCAAGGGGGTTGCTGAGTGTGTAAGAATATAAGAAAAAGAAAAAATCGAGAATAATAAAAGAAGATGAAATAAAGTAGACGCAATATAATGTCCGACATTGCATTTAAATTTTTGATAATCAAACTTGCCTGGAAAGCAAGAATCCGTAAAAGTGTTCCACAAGCTACAAGAGCAAGAGAAGAAATTGTTTGCCTAGAACTTACGCTTACATTTAGCCAATTCAACTGTAAAATGACGCGACAGAGTAAAGTTCATCAGTCCAATTACCATGAAAGTAACTATAAAAGACACATGGCAGCTACACCTTATGCAAATGAATTGAAACAAAACGAATAATTCCGTTATTATTGTTTTTTCGAATTTTTCCAATGAAACATGACCCATTTTAGTACTTCGTATGTCCATTCCACGTAGTTGTTCCTTGCAGATTGACCAGAGATTCTCGATTGGATTTAAATCAGGAGATTTCCGGACCAGTCTATAGTACTTTGATTTGCTCACTAGTAAGGATTGTCAGTGTGTTCGTGCAGCGTTACCATTTTTCCTATGCTTCCTTGGAGTAATGTCCATCGCGGATAATGAACGTAGGACAAATAATCGACAGTCGGGACAATAGTAACTTGGCGTGATAAAAAAATACAATGCAATCATAAACGCAATATTACACTCCGAAAATCGATTCATATTACTGCAAATGATCACAGAAAATATGCGTCCATCGACAGGAATCGAACCTGTATCCTATCCTGTCGGAGGACGCATATTTTCTATACAAATTTCTCGGACATTCAGGCCGGTAAATGTTGTTAATACTGTTTATTATAAACAGAGCATTTACTTAAATATTTATATGTATAAAAATCACGTATAAAAACATAAAAGAATGTCTTAAATAATTGGCGGACTTTGTCCATTTCATAATATATATATATATATATATATATATATATATATATATATATATGTGTGTGTGTGTGTGTGTGTGTGTGTGTTAAATGAACGCTTTATAAATTCTTACAAGTGTTGGTATGACAAGTGCATTCCCTCCGAATTGACAGATAACGTAATTTTTATTCTTTTTCTCTTGTTAATACACACACACACACGCGCGCGCACAGACAGACACAAAAAACAAAAAAACAAAACAAAACAAAAAAATATACGACAACTACGGTACTATACAATGAAAAGATATCAGAAACAGAATACAAAAAGAAATGAAATAATGACTCCCCAATTATAGTCAGGGAAAAATTTCTGTTTAAAGTCACTATTCAAGTTTGCTTGCCTGTCTAGGCAATTCGTAACCGAGAGGTCTAAAGTATATTCATATATCTATCTATATCTCTATATAATCATTTTGCAATGGAAAGTTAATAAATATATTTATATATATATATACGATTGGTGTATACGGAATAAATTCCAAAATATACTATTCTTAAAAGAGAGCTCAATGCAGAGTAGAGCAAATTATTTATTCGAAAATTATAATATAAATATGTTATAAAATCCCTACAAAAATAGCCATTTTGTGTCTATACTTCTTGGGTCTTATCAAGATTCTACATTCAACACCATCACTTGATAAGACATCAGAAATATTGAAACAAAATGGCTATTTTTGTAGGGATTTTTAACATATTTATATTATAATTTTCACACACACACACACACACACACACACACACACACACACACACACACACACACACACACACACACACACACACACACACACACACACACACACACACACACACACACACACACACACACACACACACACACACACACACACACACACACACACACACACACACACACACAGAGTGTTCGTTGACGAGTGGTTAGAAAGTTCGCATTCTGAACATGGGACCCGGGTTCGAATCTCACCATGGTCGATTTTTGAGGAAGAAGACTTCCTGATGTTATCGGAACGGAGGGGTGTATTCTAGCTTGCGGTCCCTGTGGAAAGTGTATTTATCTTTGGTAGACGGAACCTTTGCCGTCGATAGCGCTATGCTACGAGAAAGTTACAAGCCATCGTGTGCTTGAGCGTTCTGGTCCTGTTCACACTAGATAAAACGCTCTTTCCCAGAAACTGTAACTAATGTCTGCTCGTCGTATTTGCGGTTTAAAGCACAGTTGGGTTATGTGGGGTGTTGAATAAACACAAATGCAACTGAGCAAGCGTCTGCAGTAGGGACTAGCAACTGGCATTCTGGAATACGAGTGGTCAGTTATACATATAGATTAAATATAAAAATGACAAGAATTTTAAATTTTTCCTTAATTTAATTCATTATTTATTTATAAAATTATTTGTTTTAAACCCTCATATTTTTCAGCCATGTGATCTGTGTATGTGTGTGTTTGGTGTGTGTTTGGTGTGTGTGTGTGTGTGTGTGTATGTGTGTGTGTGTGTAGTATAGGGCTGACACGTAGATGTTGCTGTTTTGATTTCTTAGCAAGTAGGTAGGTAGTTACTGGGTGAACCTGCCAACCCATCAACCAACCAGGATTGGTTTCAAACGCGTTCATTTCTCAGACTTGTTTCCAGTTAGAGCAAGAGACACCGCCGTTCTGCGATAGTAATTTAACTCGACAGACCGATTTCTCTTCCCGTGTTAACCTCCAGGACGACAGATCAAGTATATATTCTTTTTTTTTTTTTTTGTTGTGTGTTAAAATTACAAGTTTATGCAACGAATTTTAACCCGATCAGAATTCATTATCCTAATACGTAAAAACGTATATCCTTCTTTATTCTTAAAACAATATATATATGGCGGTATAAATATGATAATAATAATAACAATAATAATAACAATGATGCCAATAATAATAACAATAATAATAATAATAATAATAATAATAATAATAATAAAAATAATAATAATAACAATAATAATAACAATAATAATAATAGCAACAATAATAATAATGATAACAATAAGAATGACAATAACAATAATAATAACAATAATAAAACAACAACAACAACAACAACAACAATAATAATAATAATAATAATAATAATAATAATAATAATAATAATAATAATAATTGAAATTACGTCAATCAAGGAAATGCTGAAGCAGAAACTTCAGTTAAAGGCACAGAGAAGAAGACGATACGAAAAACGTTGCTGGTTGTATCGCCAAAATAAAATATTCCAAACGGACCGTAAGATATTTTACAAGGAAATTGGAAATGTACCTGTACAAGTCGAAACGCCACCATCTATTGACAATAGGCAAACATTTTGGGAGAATATTTGCAGCATCCCAAAGGAATATAACCTAAATGCAGAGTGGATCTACCTTGAAGTAAAACTAATGCTGGATACACCTATGCAAGAGTGGGAAAATATAACCACGGATAGTGTTAGGCAAGCTCTACCGAAATCCCCAAAAATGGAAATCTCCTGGAAATGACACGGTGTCCAATTTCTGGCTCTATTATCTCTCTTCAATCCATAAAACCTTTACAAAAACTCTATCAACCCTTGTAAATAATCCCGATG
>OZ010583.1:25571837-25579337 GCA_963932145.1 Acanthosepion lycidas | reverse complement strand
TATTGTCTTTCTTTTTGCCTTTCTTTCTTTATTGCATGGGATCTCTCTTTTTTCTTTATTCACTGTTTTTCAATTGCATTTCAAACATCTTCCTCTTTATTTATTTTTTTATTTTTTTCAATCTGATATTTTCATTCGTGGAATTTAAATTTTCTTTCTTTCATTTTCACTGTAAACCTTTTTTTTTTTTCCATTTCTTTTCCCTTTCCTTGATTGTTTTATTTTTTCTTTCCATCAAATCATTCGTTCTTTCTAATTTCATTAAATTTTCTTTCATTTTCTCTATTTCTTTTATTTCTTTCATTTTTATATACATATATTTTTTTTATTTTCAGTTAATTGCACTCCCTTCATTTTCATTAACTCATTCACTCTTTCTTTCATTGACTTTCGTATTCTTTTTATTCATTCATCTGTTTGTTAATTCCTTTAAAAAATCTTTATTTTATTTTATTCTCTTTTTCCTTCTTTCTTTTCCATCGTCCTCTTTCTTACATGTTTTTTTTAATGTATTTCTCATTCATCAACTTTATTGTTCTTCATTTCCTGATTTTTGTCTCTCCCGGGTAATCCTTTCATTGACTCTTTGCCCTCTTTTCTCCTCTTCTCTTTCTACATTCTCTCTCTTATTCTCTCTTTTGTTATTTCTCATTCACTTTTAGTTCATTTTCTTTTTTCTCTTTCTTCTCCTTGCACTTCTCTCATTTTCTTTCTGCGCACAATCGCTCATTCTCTTCCAAAACCTATTCCTTATGTATTTTTTATTTTATTCATTATTTTTTTCATTCACAGACTCATTTTTATTCTCCTTCAGTTTGTCATTCCTGTGTTTTTATCCATATTCTAATATCTTCAGCTTCTTTTTCTTCTCTTCTTCCCTCTTGCAGATTAATGAATTTTATTACGTTCTACTTCCATCTTTAGAACATTCATTTCCTCTATTATTTTATTGAGAATTTTACTCCCTTCTTTTTTCCTTCCTTCAGATTTTCATTCCTCCTTTCCTTCCTTCCATTGCATCTTTCCTTTTTCTCTTCCTTCACTTTCTTATATTCCCTATTTTATTCCTTCCTTCTTTTGTTTCCTTCTTTTCTTCCTTCCCTTTTGTCCTTTCCACTTTTCATTCGTTCCTTCTTCCTTCCTTTCATCCATTCCTCCCTCCCTACCTTTTTCCTACATTCCCCCTCCCCGATGTCTTTCCTTTATTCTCTTCATTATTTTTATACTATCCTATCCTATCCTATCCTTCCTTCCTTCCTTCCTTCCTTCCTTCCATCCATTCCTTCCTTCCTTCCTTCCTGCCTGCCTTCCTTCCTTGCATCCATCCATTCCTTCCTTCCTTCCTTCCTTCCTTCCTTCCTTCCTTCCTTCCTTCCTTCCTTCCTTGCTTCCTTGCATCCATCCCATCCCTTCCTTCTCTCAAGAACTCTCTTATTCACACTTTCATCAATACGTAACGATTGTTCTTTTGTCCTCGCTACGCTTTTTTTCCCTTAGATTTTTCTCATTTGCTGAGAGTTTCGGCATTCGTATTTTGGGGGCATTTTATTTTTTTTCCCAAGACAAAAAAGTGACGTTGTTGGGGAAAGAGGTGACTAGATGAAAAGAATTTGAGTGGTTGTATTGAAAATGGAATAAATTAATGAATGAATGGTAAATGGATGAGTTGGTGTCAAAAGAAAAAAAAAACTAAAAAGATGCGTCCAAATTACAATCAAGCATTATTGACCTTTGCCTCTGCGCGATGTGAGGTTGATGAGATTTAGTGCAATGCGCTAAGACATAACGCTAGTTTCATTTAGTTTTCGTTCTTTTCTTCACAACTGTTTTCGCTTAGATTTTCCCTTTTCTTTTCCCATCTTCCTTTCCATTTCTCTTCACCTTTGCCATAATATATTCTTTCTTTCTTTCACTCTTTCTTTCTTTCACTCTTTCTTTCTTGTATTCACGTCACGTATATTTCCTCTTTTCAGTGAACTTTTCTTCCTATATTTAACTTTTCGTTTTGCCTGAGCAGTTTCTTTCTTTCTTTCTTTCTTTCTTTCTTTATTTATTTATTATGTCATGTTACAACATGCCTTCCCTGCACTTTTCAGTATTATTTCTCTCTTTCTTTCTCTTTCTTTCTCTCTTTCTTTCTTTCTTTCTTTCGTATATAATCTCAACTCATTCTTTCTTTTTATTTTCTAAATATTTCTTTCTATTTTCTTTGTTTCATTCTTATGTAATCTTACCTCATTCCTTTTTTTCATTTTCTGAATATTTCTTTCTTTCTTTTTCTTTCTTTCTTTCTTTCTTTCTTTCTTTCGTATATAATCTCAACTCATTCTTTCTTTTTCATTTTCTAAATATTTCTTTCTTTTTTTCTTTGTTTCTTTCTTATATAATCCCACCTCATTCCTTTTTTTCATTTTCTGAATATTTCTTTCTTTCTTTTTCTTTCTTTCTTTCTTTCTTTCTTTCTTTCGTATATAATCTCAACTCATTCTTTCTTTTTCATTTTCTAAATATTTCTTTATTTTTTCTTTGTTTCTTTCTTATATAATCTCACCTCATTCTTTTTTTCATTTTCTGAATATTTCTTTCTTTCTTTCTTTCTTTCTTTTTTCTTTTTTTTCTTTCTTTCTTTCTTTCTTTCTTTCTAATCTCTCCTTATTTATTCTTTCTCATTTTCTAAACATTTCTTTCTTTTTTCTTTCTTTCCTTTTATCTTCTTTCTTTGTTCACATATTTTTGGCGCTCGTTCGCACAACATTTTCCTTTATTTCTCTTCTAATCTTGTGCGAAGTTTTTTTTAAATTGAAACTTAAATTTAGAAAGAAAAAGTTAAAAATATAAAAACACAATAAAATAAAATCACTGAAAATAAAAAAAAATAAAGGAAATAAAACAATTTTTAAATTAAAAAAAGAAAAAAAAACGTATGAAGAATTCCTTCGACCAAGCGAACTCAGAACAATCGAAAAATGAATTTCATCACATGAGAACGAATAACGTTAACAATGGCAAATGTACAAATTCACTTGTTTGTGAAATTCTCGTTGGGAACATCGAGTCACGTGGGAGGTCACGTGGGAGGTCCAATTTAAATTGGACACATACGTTCGTGCGAACACACACACAAACACATTTGTTCGGGGAGATATAACAACAACAACAACAATAATAATAATATTAATAATAATAATAATAATAACGGAGATAGGACCTGTAATAATTTTATGGGACTATACAATACACAGAGACAAAACAATCAATGCTAATCGCCTTGACATTGTTGTTAGAGACCACAAACTAAACACTTGCCTTCTTATTGCTATGACAGTCCCTGCAGAATGCAATGTATCGTCGAAGATCTTCGAAAAGCTACCAAAATACAATGACCTTAAAATCGAAATCTTCAAAATGTGGCACATGGGAACATGAACAATCCCTGTTGTAGTTGGAGCCCTCGGATTGGTTGAAAGAGAATCTGAGAGACGGAATCAGAATCCCAAACCCAACGAGGAAACAAGGGATAAAACCTCTTCTTCATTTCAAAAGACCGGGAAATCGTATGAAACGTCGATAGGTGAACCTATCTACTCCTGTGTCGAAATAATTAAATAAAAATAAATGACTAGTGGAAAATTCAAAATTTATTCATGAGAATATTTAGCATTGAAGTAGAATTTAGTTTCCTGGTAGCCCATGCCTTAAAGAAAAAAAAGCTATCACGATTACAGCCCATACTTTACGAAGAGCTTTATCTGTGTAAAATACGTGTTTTTTTGTTTGTTTTTTTTTAACTGTTCAGTGAAAAATGTCATGATGCCATTTCTGACTTTAGGTCTCTGGGCAAGACCCGGAAACGTACAGACCAGAAATCAAAGGAAATAATAATAATAATAATAATAATAATAATAATAATAATAATAATAAATATAGAACATGAGGACATCACCAATTTCAGTTGGAGTTGCGGCACACGGATTGATTGCAAAATGTTCCAGTCGACTTGCTGAAGGGATACATGTTAGCACAATCTTTAAAGAAATACAAAAAAGTGTACCCGTAACTACAGCTCACACCTTACAAAGTGTTTTGTTTATGTAAAATGTGCGTGATCTTAGGGTTTTCTTTACCCCAAAAATGCTTGTTGAAAAAGTCATGATGCCATCTCTGGCCATAGGTCAGTGTTTGGGACCCGGGAAGATATGAGTAAGCACAAAACTCAAAGAAAGTTTAATAATAATAATAATAATAATAATAATAATAATTAACGTGATATATGTTCATCTTCTATAGAATAAGACTTATTTTGTTAATGGCACTGCCGTTAATTCCTGACCACTGACAACCCTTTTTCCAGGATTTCAATACGTCTATTGCTACCATTTGTTGGCGGGAGTTGCCCAATGCTCACTTTCTGGCCTTGACAGAGTTGAAAAGGGTTTACGCAGCCTTGTGTATGATCAATTGTTTTCCACCCAACAACCCGTTTCCCTAGAGAAGAAAACGTTGCAAGCCTATTGCTAATCTGTCACTATTTCTATTCCAAATTCTCAGACGAGTTACATTACTTACTTCCACCAGTTCTGGCATTCAAAACCCGCTATGGTTCATTACACAGACTCGGCTCATTCTCTTCGTATTACATTAGTAAGGAACAATTTCCACTCAGGCAGCTTCTTCCCCCAAATTGTTACAAAAATTCCCCGTAAAAAACGGGGTCGGGTAGCTGTCTACCACCAGAGACGAGACTCTGCCCTTTGACATAGCCTCGTCTGGGTTCCTGCCTTCCCGGAGGCAGAGAGTTTGACAAGCATACTGTGGAAGACCACAGGGAAATCCAAGAATTTGCTATGAAGATATTCACCTACCGCCCCACCCGAGATTGGATGCTGCACAAGGCCAAGTTTATTGTGGGGTATCCGAGCCCATACCCTCGCCCAAAAATACCCCCATAGACCCCGTAAAAACGGGGTCGGGTAGCTGTCTACACCCAGACGAGACTCTGCCCTTTGGCCTAGCCTCGACTGGGTTCCTCTTTGCCCGCAGGCAGAGAGTTTGACAAGCAAACTTGGAAGTGAGTCACTCAATAACAAAAAAAAAAAAAAACTTTTATAATGTATATTTGGGATAAATTCGTTATTAACACATCTCTATTTTACCTACCTTTTCGTGGCTGGGCAAAACGATAGACTTCATCCGGCAGCAGAGCCATTGATCGGGAGGTTTTGAGGAGCATGGAACCAATTCTTAATTGCTGTTGTTCCCAGGTCCACCTTGATTCGGGGTGGTAGCACTTGTTAGGGTCCCAACTATAGGCAAGTTGTTAACAACCAAACTCGTGTCAAAACATATGAAAGTATAAAAATAGATATTATTGTAAAAATGCCAGTAATACATTTTAATAGTGTAAAAAAAAAAAAAATTACCTGTAATATATTTTTGTAAAAAAAAAAAAAATATTGCCAGTTGTATATTTTTGTAAAAGAGAAGATATTAGTAGCAATATATTTTTGTAAAAAAAATTACTAATACTCCAAATTAAATTTCGACATTAAATGATCCATAAGGATTTGATATGCCGCTAAACAAACAACAGCTACTACTTCATAACTTTCTGTCAGTAATGATTGCCTGACTTCCTGAACACTGATAATACCTTTTTGTCTAATGTCCATGTTTTCATAAAGTGACTTACAGTGCATTACGGCAGCAAAATTATTTGTGATGCATTCCATCGTTGAACTATTAGCAACTCATTTACATTATACGTATGATAATTTTATCCTTATGGGGGGTACTTGAATTGATCGATGACTACGAACAATACCTCCACTTCAATGTATTTCGGGAGGACAATGACGGGCAATACCTGAAAGCTTACATTATTCGGGCTGTTACCCTCATCTTCATTGCCATATTCACAACGTGTCGGTCGTTGTACGCTCCGGCCTTCTTCAGGTGATTGGTATTTCGAAGCGAAACCTTTATTTCGTCCACCGGGGTAGATTGTTCTAGTTCTACGTGCCATGCCTCTTCCGGGGGTCACAGTTATCTCCCTTTACCTCAACTCTCCAAGATTTTGGTTCACCACTGCTGTGGACTTGTATTGAACTCACAACTCTTTAAGTCTAGTCACTGGATCTAACCAACGTCCTTATCCACTGGTCCTGGGTATGACGATAAACTATGTCCAACAGAAAAGCCTCTGATCAGGAGGTTTTGAGGAGCGTGGAACCACCTCTTAATTGCTGGTATTCCCAGCTCCACTCTGACCCGGGGTGGTAGCATCTGTTAGGGTCCCAGCTATGGGCAAATAGTTAACCCCGAAACTGTGGTATAAAGCATTATAAAATATTACCAGCAATATGTTTTTTAAGAAAAAAAAAAAAACTATTACCAGCAATACGTTTTTGAAAAAATAATCTCACCAGCAATACTTAAAAAAAAAAAAATATTACCAGCTATACATTTTTGAGGAAGAAAATATTAACAGAAATAGAGTTTTGAAAAAACAGAAATATTACCAGGAAAAAAAAAGTTGTCTGCATTAAATGAACCATTGAGATTGATATGCCGTAAAACTAAACAAAACCAAACCAAAACACTTGGTCATGTGTCTTGGAACTAGAACAATCTACCCCGGTGGACGAAATAAACTTTAATATTTTTAAATTTGTACCCTCTTACTTCATTAAATAGTAAAACGTATACTTATTTTTGACTGTTATTGTCATATTTTGTTAAGCATAAATATTAACCTGTCAGTGAGGTAATATCTATGGGTATTTTAATCGTTCAACTCGCAAGATCATACGAATTAAGATTCATCAGAAAATTAAAATAAGGAAACTGTGAAAGTTTTAGTGATGTTATTACTAATACTATTATTATTATTTTATTTCCTTTGTACTCATTTCTTTCCAGGTCCCGTCCAGGGACCTAAGGTTTAAAATAGCATCATGACTTTTTGCACTGCAAAAAAAAAAAAAAAAATACAAAACATATTTTACATAGACAAAGCCCTTCGTAACACATGGGCTGTAATCGTGAGAACAATGTTTTGTATTTCATTAAGGCATGAGATTCCAGGAATCCCTTCAATGAGTCTACTAGAATCTTTTCCAATCAATCCAAGGGCTCCAACTGCAACTGGACTGTTTATGTTCCCATATGCCACATTTTTGACATTTCGATTTCAAGTTCCTTATATTTTGATATCTTTTTGAAGATCTTGAAAGATACATTGCAGTCTGCAGGGACTGTCATTACAATAAGGAGGTACTTTTGGAGATCTCTAATAACAATGTCTGGGCGGTTAACTTTGATTGTTCTGTCGGTATGTATTGTGTAGTCGCATAAAATTGTAACAGGTCCTATCTCCGTAACCAGGTCTGGGTGGTATTCATACTAATTTCTTTCAGTTTCCTTCCCGTTACAGATTTTCCAGTACATATATTGGCCAACTCTGTCATGTCGGGTTTTCTATCCATTTGGTGCCAATACCCT
>OZ010583.1:25449337-25566837 GCA_963932145.1 Acanthosepion lycidas | reverse complement strand
ATAAGTACATATTGTTTATTTCTATTTGAGCAAATAAGCATTTACTTCGTTTGAGCATAATACATATCTATCGTTTATATTTGTGATAATAATTTTCTTTGTATCGAACCTGTTTTTTTTTATTTTTTAGAGGCGTGGTTTTAGCCACAGATGTTTCCTCGACAGGGCGAATGATATTAGACACTGCGGCATGCTTGAATTTCCGATTTATAAAACTATATATCAGTTTTCAGTTGGATTTAATATAATTGTTTTGTTTTTTTTGTTTGTTTTCTATTTTTGTTTTTTTTCTGGGCCCCGATTAATAAGAAGTAACCGTCTTTCTTGTAATGTCTTCTTCGCAACCATATCTAATGAATCATTTACCAGCATATTAAATAGTTGGGTTTTTGAACGTAGGCAGGTATTTTCAATAACGATATTTGATCTTTTGTTTGGGATTTGACAATCTGCTTGTAAGTGTAAATGATATCAATTTAGACATATTCGATTTGCTCAACCACGGCCCACTAATATATACAGCCCCTCATGTCACATTTGAAGCTAATTTCTAACAGGTCTATTTGGTTTATAGTCAATCTAATGTCTGTTTTATTTAAAACAAGTTGAAACCATCTACAAATACACAAAAAGGTTGTTATATTTTTCTCTTTAAAAAGAATAGTATTAAGAAAACATTGAAAACAAAGATGGAAGTTTTTAAAGAATTAAGCAGTAATACGAAACAAATACAAGTAAAAACAATCTCACCAACAGAGTCTCTATAAATCAATTTTCTTTTGATCTTTACGTTCTTTTAAAACATTTTACCAAATTTTTTGGAATTTCATCCGATGAAAAATTTCGTTTGTTCTAAATATTCTCAAAACAATTATTGCTGCAAGGTGAATTCCTTTTTCAGTGTGTTGTAAGTAAAAGTAAAAACATATTTTGGAGAATAAGTTTCCAAAATTATTTCAGCAGCTTCTCCTGTAGTGGATTCATTATGTTTTATAATAAATTTATCTGCATAGCCAAATATAGCCAAACAAACATAAACAAACTCTGCCAATTGGCTAGATGGAACCGTAACACCTCCCCGAGAAAGTAAGTCAATGTACTGCTTCTCTGTAGCATCATCAGTATCATTGCCTACCATGACCAAAGAACACTTTTCGCATTAAAAAAGTTTCATGTTTTTTTTAATTTTCTCTAATAAAGAAAAAGATGGTAATGGAAATTTCTCCAGAAGTAATTTTTAGACTTGCTGAGATGTATAGCCGAGTAGTAAGTCATAAAGTATTAATCTGCTGAAAAAGAAGGACGACGTCTTGGTTGGTAGTATTGTGCTTTTTGTAATTTTTTTTCAGTTGAGTGTAGTTGTTCTTCCACCAGGTCTTGTATAGAGTTTGGAAAATTTTCTAACATGCTAAATCTTGTGAGTTAACATTATGTTCGTGTATAAACGACTGTGATAATGGTATAGGGGTTCCATCGAACGGGAGCTGGAAGCCAAGGTTTTCATCAATGCAAATATTAGGTTGGTGCAAAATAATATCGTTTTTTGACGTACTTTTTAACGTCAAAAAACAATATTATTTTTGCACCAACCTAACACATTCTTTTACAGATCGAAAATGTGTTTCGAGGTCAAAGACTATTCTATTAATTAGAATCTATTTTTTTTTAATTCAAAGCCGTTAGGACATCACTTTACTTCTTCCCATTGAGCAAAGTCCTTTATCGTATAAGCTGAAATGAAAGGATGTAATTCCCCAGTTTGAATTAGTCATTGTTTATGGAGGCTTTCTGAATTCCCTTGTATTCGGCAAAAAGACTATGTTCTTAATTTTGTGAATGTATTTTAGGTATTGGATGTAAATCCCAATTTTTCTGTCTTTTTCCTTTCAAGATAAATTTCTCTTCAAAATGTTTCATACAGAAAACTGAATTTTTCAAAGGAAACTAATCGATACGATTAACGAATTTTAACCATTTTCTACTCGGATTTTCCAAGAGGAACACGAAATATCGATACTTTTTCACTCTTAGTAACATATCCAATAGAACAGTAAAATACAAGACTTTTTTTTTTAACCATTTTTGTTAAACAAAATATCACAACACACTTTATAATGCAATCTTTAAATACAATGGACTATGAGGTAGAACATTTACCTAATAGCGTTCATTTGCAACACGGGCCGTATACGCAATTGAAAATCATAAAAGTAAGGCAACTCACAGCTGTTTATAAATTCGTGGATTACTATTAGTCTGGTGCAAAAATAATGTCGTTTTATCACATAGTAACATATGTGAGAAAATGACATTATGACTAATATTTACATATTCACGAACCAAGCAAATGCTTATTGACTCAAATATAAACGACCAATATTTAACTATACTCCGTTAAATAAAAGCTTATAGACTCAAATATAAGAGGGAAATATTTCAATTTGGAAAGCAAATAAATTCCTGTAGAACCGTATACAACTAATAAACTTGTATCTATCCACGTGCTAAGCAAGTGCTTGTAGTGTCATGTATAATAATAATGAAAAAAGAGTGATTTCAAGCTTAAATAATACAAGATGGGTTGACATATCGTAAAATCAATTCACACGACCCATCTTAGGCTCTCGGTACTTGATATAACCTTAAAAAGCACGAAGAAAATTTCGTAGATAGATCTCGCTGTTCCAGAAGACAGCAGAACAAAAGGGAAAGGAAATGAAAATATATGAAGGTCTATGAAAGTGAAAGATCTAATAATATGCGTAAATATGCATTTTAGTGTTGAAAACATGTCTAGGGAATTGAAATAACGTCTGAGAAAGTCTATGTAATTGTACGTGGTTAATTTATGTTCTAAGAATTTAATTGTTAAACTTACCTCCATTTTAGATGATCAATTTTCTAAACAACCACTCACTTTTTTTTACATTAAATCGATCTGTTAGAATTCAGCTTATGCGACTTGTGGGGCCGTATAATTCTAGTTCGCCATTGCTCAAACTTTTTTCTGATGTACAAATATAAATGACAATTTTAATGATGCTATTAACGCTTTCCATACAGGAAACATTCAGCATCCTTTGATCCCTGTTACCGTCTTCTGAAAATGATAAAATAATTCTATTAAAATAAGCTTCTTAAATACAGTAACTGTTATCACTTTTTCTGATATTAACAGGATTTTCCTTCCTATCCTTTGATTTAATGTAGTAAGGAAATTCAGTATTTTGATTATATCATTATTTTCCCTATTTACATATGCTATCCATTATTTTCCCTGCTATTTACATATAATATCCATTTTAGTTGTTGCACCTGTTGGAAGTCTTCAAATCAAAGGATATTTTTTGCTATTTAATAGAGTTCTTTGTAGATTTCTAGCCCCTGTATGTAAGATCTGATGAAGTAATATCTGTTTAAAGAGCTACAGCAGGGATCGGCAACATTTTGCTGACAATCTGCTGACTTTGCGCTTTAAATTCATTCAGTGTGCCAACTGCATACGTATTTTTTATGCAAGTCAAGGTCAATATACCTGTTCTAGAATATATTTTATATAGTAATATATACAATAATATGTAAACCACATTAATAGAAATAAATTGTTTTTTTTTTAATGTTTCTTTTACGTTTTTATTATTAATGGGAGTACAACAAGTGAGCAGTTTTGAAACAGCTAAATATTTCTTTACGTTGTAGTAGTAATTGTTACGGACTTCGTGATGTCATTTGCAGCTGCGTGCCATTGGAAATTGCTTGGCGTACCAGATGTGGCACGCGTGCCGTAGGTTGCCAACCGCTAACCTAGACAATTCATCAGTTTAAAGCTATTTTAATCGTTGATATGAGGAAACAGTTGTATATAGTTGATATTTTAGACATTTCTGAACCAGTTTAACACCATATATAATGAGAGATCATATCTGACAAAACTATTTAAACATGACACGATTTCCTATGTTACTATTTCGGTTTTACTAGCAACTTATAATGTTGGACAAAATTATTCCTAATGCAATCTAGACCATGTTTAATTTACTTGCAACCGAAAGTTCTATGTTAATATTTTCTCCCCTCGAAAATTCTCGATAATGGAACAACGTTGATCGTTATCTTCTGTGTACTTGAATCTTGTTCTTTTTTTTATCAACTCTCCTCAATAACGTCTTCGCAAATTCGTACAGTTTTACTGGATCTGTCGCCTTGCTTGGGTTGAAATAAAAAAAAAAATTTTTTGAAGGGTTTAGAGTTTATCAATTCATTACACATTCTGTATTTCTATAATGGATTCCACGTATGTGCCATCAAAATTTTTATTCCCATTCCAGAATATTGTTTCTGTTTTGGAAATGTTTATCTTAAATATCACTACTTGTGAAACACATCAACATTGCTGTGACTGTTTCTGGAGGTTAAACAGAAAATGCTCGAACTGCTCAATCGGTATAAGCTTTCTGGAATTACACAATAAACTCTTTACCCCACGCAAAGAAAAGGAAATAAATACACAGACCAATGTTTGGTAATGTCTGTTTTTTAAGAACTGTATAAATAAATTAGCAAGGTCGATTTTACTGACCGAACGCTTCTCTGTGGAGGAATCGGTAAAAGCACGTCAGGCTATATGGTTGTTCCGTATAGAATACAGGTTCGATTCCTGTCGGAAGACACATATTTTCTAGGCCAATTTCTCGGACATTCAGGCTGGTAATTGTTGTTAATACTGTTTATAAACAGAGCATTTACTTACATATTTTATCTATAAATAGAATGTATGAATATAAAAAAAATGTCTTAAAGTAATATTATACTTTAATAGTATAAAAGGTATTGGTTTTGGGTGGTTTTAGATCACAAAATGTGTTTTCGGAGAATTTTAGTACTAAAATTAATTGGTAATTTTACTATAAAAGTGTACTGTTGATTTTTTTTGTTTTGTTTGGGAGTTCATAATTTGCCCATAATTAGGACCCAAACAGGTGCTACTACAACGGGTCTGGGTTAACCTGGAAACAAAAGCAATTAAGAGGTGGTTCCAGGTTACTCCCAATCGGGGACCTTGTAGTTTATCGTCATACCCAGGAACACTGTTTCTGAAAAATAGCTGTTCTACAGCCGAACAGGTTTCGTGTAAGCTCATCTTAATGAAGAAGGAAACTGTATGCTTTGTTTTACTTTCATCACTACAACCGAAACACATTTTTTTCTTTTTTTTTTTTTTTTTTCTTTTTTTTTTGTTAAAAAACAGAAAAAAACAATAAAGTAAATATTCCTTTGTAACATTTTCTAGAATTAGTTCTGCTTGTTTTATTGATATTTTATTTTTGGTGTTTAACTTTATGACTTTTAGACTTGCTTTCTCTACGTATTTATTTTTTATTTCCTTAATTTTTTTTTTTCAAAAGTTTTCATTATTTATTTATTTGTTTCCACAGTCGAATCCAAAAACGTGCCCTCTAGTATTTTCTATGTGATCACCTGTCAATACTGGACTGTTTCTAATCAATCATTACCAAGAAAAGTACTGGTGTGAATACGACCGAACGGGCGGGGTTGACTAGTACACACCGAGTGTCGGAGAGAGGCAGATTGTGCAAAAAGGCGGGAAAAGAGAAGCATCGGGTCAGGAGCGGGAAGTGGGGACGAAGTGCTGGCGTGGAAAAGTGAAGGTTGTACATAGAAGTACGAGAGAAAACGGTGGAGGATGGATATGTCATATTGGAAGGAGAGACGGGAGGAGGGCGTTGTTGGTTGTAGTTTGAGAGCAATGGTTGATTTGTGGGTAGATGTCAGATGGAAGTCTTTTCAAAAATGAAAGTAAAAGTTGGAGTGCGAAAAATTTCCAATCGAAAGAGATTGAGAGAGATAGAGTTAGAGACAGAGAGTGAGAGAGGAAGAAAAAAAACATAGAGAATAAAAGTGAAGAGAGAAAAAAATCATTGACGGAAAGAAAGAAAGAAAGAGAAAATTAATTATAGAGAGTGAAAATGAGAAGAATAAAAAAGAAGCGCGGAAGGACGAAAGAGAAAGAGTCAGAGAGAGAGAAGGAGAGAGAGAAACAGAGAGAGAGAAACAGAGATAGAGAAAGAGAGAGATAGAGAAAGAGAGAGAGAGAGAAAGAAAGAGAGAGAGAGAAATGGTTGATTTTATGAGATGGCAACTTTGTTGGTTAATTTAACGCCGGATTTTGTATTGGGCACTCAGTGAGAATCGCAAAAATTGTTAAACGTTAAAAAAAGAGAAAATGTGAACATTCATCCAAGTTGAGATACCAGAGAGAGAAAGATAAAAAGAGAGAGAGAAAGTGTTCCTACGATAGAGAGAGAGAGAGAGAGAGAGAGAGACAGACAGAGAATAAAGAGACAGAGTGAAAGAGAATGCATTTAGAGAAATGCAGAAAGGAAGAGAAATAGAGAAGGAGTTGGAGGGAAGATAGATAGAGAGGGAAAGAGAAAGTGTTTTTTTTTTCCGTTTCGAGGAATATATGGCGAGGGGTTTGGAGAATGTAGTCGACAAACAGGTGTGTAAGTCGATGAAATGTTATTAAAAGGCATGGAAGAAAGAAGGCATATATATATATATATATATATATATATATATATATATATATATATATAAGAGAGAGAGAGAGAGAGAGAGACAGACACAGACACAGACACAGACACAGGCACAGAGACAGAGACAGAGACAGAGACAGAGTTAGGTAATGAGAATTTTGGTAATCCGTATGGATAATCCCAAGGAGGATGAAATGCAGAGAGCTCAATGTCCAACCAAAACAAATATTAATTTAATTTAATTAAAAAACAGACAACCTTAAGGTTCCATTAATTATGTTTTATTTACCCAAATATGTATTTTTTCCTGGTTCCTTTGATGAGGAACCATGAAAAAAGGTTGTATGTTTTCTATTTAAATTATATATATATATATATATATATATATATATATATATATATATATATATATATATATATATATATATATATATATGTATAAACAAATGACGTCACACATTATGAAATTGACAAAGTCCTACAATTATTTTAAGCATTAGGTTGGTGCAAAAATAATGACGTAATAATGTCGTTTTTTGACGTAACGTCAAAAACGACATTATTACGTCATTATTTTTGCACCAACCTAATAGATTAAAGTTTATTTTTGTAGTTTAAAAAGAGTAAAATAGACCTTAAATGATAAACAACTCTGTGGCTCGATCGGTAAAGCACCTCAGGCTATATGACGATTCCGTATAGGATACAAGTTCGATTCCGGTGGGAGAACACATATTTTCTATGAAATCTTTTGAACATTCAGGCCGGTAAATGTCGTTACTACTGTTTATTATAAACAGAGCATTTACTTAAATATTTGTATCTATAAAAAGTACGTATAACCATAAAAAATGTCTTAATATATATATGTGTTTGTGTGTATTTTTTATTCATTACTCCGACAGTTTTTATCACTTAAAAGTTAGTTTTAGGGGATGCCCATATTTGAGTAGAAGCTCCGTTTATTTTTTAAACGGTATAATTATTTTCGTCTACCGGCCCAAATAATCGATGCTTATCTACCCTTCTGCAGGATTTGAACATGCGCCTCTCTTTACAGGAGAAACTGTTGTTAGATGCGATGTGCTCTCATTCACGAGTTTTAGTCGCAAATCAGACTAAGTCTAAGAGTGCCTTATGACAACAGTTTCTCCTGCAAAAGGAAGTGGAGGTTTGAATCTTGCCAGAGAGCACATATTTTTCTTTTATAAGAATTTCTCGAATATTCAGGCTGGTAAACGTAAATTAATTAATACACTAATAAATAAATGGAGCGTCTACTCAAATATGGGCATCCACTAAAAAAGATCAAGATATAAAATACACACACATCCATATAATTCGAATTTAAGATTGAACATAAGAACGGGTATATATATATATATATATATATATATATATATATATATATATATATATATATATATATAAGTGAACATTGATGTCACCACTCAGAAGTGACAGGCTGTATCGTGCTGGACGCAATCGTCAGGGCTGACGATTGCGTCCAGCACGATACAGCCTGTCGCCTCTGAGCGTTGACTTCAAAGTTCACTTTTATATTTATATTTACATGCGCTCTATCTCTGATATTGAGTATTTTATCCCATAAATATAGCATACCTTAAAACTATATCTCTTCATATATATATATATATATATATATATATATATATATATATATATATATATATATATATATAGGTGTTGGACAAAATAATTGGAACAGTTGCAAAATCCACTCCTATATTTCAAAGACCTATTATATTAAGAAATTTCACTAACACTTCGTAACTGCAGGTTATATCTATTGTAAATACATTTATTGATCTAATTTACTGTCTTTGTCTTATTTATTTTTAGAATTTAGTAAAATTTAAGATAAATGCGTTACCTCTCCGAGTTTGAAAAAGAGCAAATTGTTGTAGTTCGCATGGTATGAGCCTCGATCACTGAGGTTGCTGAACTGTTTGGTTTTTCAAGAGCTACCATATCAAGAACACTGATGCAATTCGAGAAACAGGGCAAGACCTCTAGCAACCGTAGCAATTCAGGCCGGACTTGCAAACTTACTGACAGGAACTGACGTGCATTGAAACGCAATGTGGCAAAAAATCATCGGACAAATGCAGCTTATGTGATTGCTGAGTTGAATAACCATCTGAATAATTCAGTTTCTACTAAAACTGTTCACCGTGAGCTCCATAAGCTGCATATCATGGAAGAGACGCTGTGAGGAAACCTCTTCTCTCCACTCGCAACATTCAAAAGAGGTTTAAGTGGTGCAGAGATCACAATGCCTGGTCTGCAGACCAATGGAAGCAAGTCATATTCTCAAACAAGTCCAGTTTTTCTCTTTTCCCAACTTCAGGGCGAGTTTATGTGTGGAGGCAGCCCAAAGAAGTTTACAACTCTGACTGCCCTCTTCCAACAGTGAAGCATGGAGGTGGATCAGTGATAGTTTGGGCAGCCATACCATGGAAATGTCTCAGTCCAATAGTTGCCCTGCATGGTAGAATCAACAGCAAAGATTACCTGAACATTTTGGCAGATCATCTTCATCCAATGGCCAAGACTTTATTCTCTGATGGTGACTGCATCTTCCAAGACGATAATGCTCCAATACATCCCACTCGAGTGGTTAAGAATTGGTATGAAGAGCATGAAAGTGAGCGAGAACACATGAAGTGGCCTCCCCAATCTCAAGATATCAATATTATTGAACATTTGTAGTGCATTTTGGAGAAATAAGTTAGGAGCCGGTATCCTCCACCATAGTGTCGTAAAGAGCTGGAGAAGGGTTTAATTGAAGAATGACTGAAAATTCCTCTGGATGAAGTCGGGAAGCTGTATGATTCCATTTCTAGACGTATTAAAGGTGTCTGTGAGGCTAAAGGAGGACCAACTCCATATTAAATAAATTTTCTTTGAATTTAACAAGTGTTTCAATTATATTGTCCAAACCTGTATATATATATATATATATATATATATATATATATATAATTATTTATTTAAAAATATGATTGCAACACGCTACATAAGAGTTCTCATGTTTCAAAACAAGAGCCGAAAACTTCAATATAATTATTTGAATTAAATTGAATTAAAGTACTAAGCTTTGTTCCATCTTCAAGCGAAATATATTGGGGGAATAACTTATATCTGAAATTTACGTGTTTTATAAGCATATTCCTTATTGAAATCAAAATTTCTATGGTAACGGCTAGAGGAATTGTTTAAAAAAAAGGGGCGTAAGGTGTTAATAATTTGTATCAATGTCTTAGTTACATTCAACAGATGTCAAGTCAAGGTATTATTGAGGTGTCTAAAATTTATATATATACATATATATATATATATATATATATATATATATATATATATATATATATATATATATATATATATGATTAAAATAATAGAAAACAATAAATAATCAGAAATATAAATTATCTGTACTCGCATACTCTCTATTGAACTGATCATCAAATATTTTATTGGATATAATATAAAGATCAAAACAATAACAGCAGAGATGCTCATTAGAATAATTGATGGAAAATATATAATTTCACTTCCGGAAGGTCGGAAGACGTCGGAATTAAAAACACCACCGATGAAGAAGTTAGCCTGAATAATGAAGAGAACAAAGACATTACTTCAACTTTGATCTTCAAACAGATCGACGAGCGCCCAATTGCACTTTAAGCGAAGCCTAGTGTTCAAGACAAGAATGTTGGAAAGGCATATTTGTAATATGCCATCATGGAGATTAGATATTACAAAGAAGGCTTCTGGAAGCGTAGTGATCAGGACTTGAAATTAAACTAAGTACTTTAGTACAAAACACATACGGTGAATGATCAAATCGAGAAGTCTCTACCTTGACACTGCTAAAGTTGAGTCTATTCCACTGTTTCTAGCGGCTGACTCCCAGACATGATTATATTCAGGATTTAGAATTTCAAAATTGATATCTTTTTTTTCAAGATTTTAACAATAATAATATTCTTTTCTTACGAATGAATTACGAATGAATAAAAATTATTAAACATTTTGATTAGATAATATTAATTTTCAGATACACGTCTTATTACTTAACCCATATAGGGTTGAAGATGTAAATGCATACATTTTGCAAGGGTAAGTAAATGTTACGACCTCTACTGGAATTGGTGCTCGACACTCCGACTTTTCATTCCGAGCCGTTATCGGTTATTACATGTGCACATCCAAAATGGCATTCCCAGGTCATCCACCTAGGTAATCACCAGGACCGACACTGGTTAACTTCGGTGATCGGAGGAGAACTGGTGTTTCAAAGTGATATGGACGTAAGCTTTGAGTTTCAGGATTAGGGCATTACATATATTGAAATATTAGTGAAACCAGATCTTGCTTTTTCTTATTTTATATACTATGTCTTTAAATTCTTTGAGAAATATAGGGCCGCAAGTTGTCATTGAGGTTTCTATAACGAGTCACTTTTTAAGGGAGTAGGTTGTTAGCCTATTGCACAACTCCCAACCTGAAGGATCAGGTTTTGAGTTTAGAGATGGCCTTCTCCTAGATCAAGTCTATAGAAACTGGTCTTTCTTATAGTTGGAGTGGGAAGAAGAAGAGGATTCTTGCATTTCCCAAGGGTATTAGCACATAAGTGAATGTAATGGATTCGACTGGAATTCGAACTCCTATGAATCTATCGCAGTATTTACGAAGTTTAACTTCATTTAAACTAAGATAAAAGTAATGTATAGAGCCTCGGATTTCAAAAACGTATAGCTGGTAATATTATTTTTTCAAAAACGTATCGCTGGTAATATTACTTTTCCCAAAAACGTATAGCTGGTAATATTACTTTTCCCAAAAACGTATAGCTGGTAATATTACTTTTCCGAAAAACGTATCGCTGGTAATATTACTTTTCCCAAAAACGTATAGCTGGTAATATTATTTTTTCAAAAACGTATCGCTGGTAATATTACTTTTCCCAAAAACGTACAGCTGGTAATATTATTTTTTCAAAAACGTATCGCTGGTAATATTACTTTTCCCAAAAACGTATAGCTGGTAATATAATTTTTTCAAAAACATATCGCTGGTAATATTACTTTTCCCCAAAACGTATAGCTGGTAATATTATTTTTTCAAAAACCTATCGCTGGTAATATTACTTTTCCCAAAAACGTATAGCTGGTAATATTATTTTTTCAAAAACGTATAGCTGGTAATATTTTTTCGAAATTTATTTCTGTTAATATTTTTTTTACAAAGTATTTCTACACTATTCTACTATTTTTACACTTTTATAATACTTTTTACCTCAGTTTACCATAGCTGGGACCATAACAGGTGCTACCATCCCGGGTGAGGGTGGGCGTGGGAACACCAGCAGTTAAGAGGAGGTTCCATGCTCCTCAAAGACTCCTGATCAGAGGCCTTGCTGTTGGGCGTAGTCTATCGTCTTACCCTGGATGCGGATGTAGTTTATCGTCATACCCAGGACGCCCACAATTTCTGTATAATCAGAAATAAATACCTCGTAATCACGTACCTAGTAAAAATCCTCATTCTGTGAGAATTATTCCACATCAGGGAAGCAGTGACATATTGTTCAATTTTAAATTCAAAGTATATATATATATATATATATATATATATATATATATATATGATTAAAAATAATAGTAAACAATAAATAATCAGAAATATAAATTATCTGTACTCGCGTACTCTCTATTGAACTGATCATCAAATATTTTATTGGATATAATATAAAGATCAAAACAATAACAGCAGAGATGCTCATTAGAATAATTGATGGAAAATATATAATTCCACTTCTGGAAGGTCGGAAGACGTCGGAATTAAAAACACCACCGATGAAGAAGTTAGCCTGAATAATGACGAGAACAACGACATTACTTCAACTTTGATCTTCAAACAGATCGACGAGCGCCCAATTGCACTGTAAGCGAAGCCTAGTGATCAAAACAAGAATGTTGCGAAGGCATATTTGTAATATGCCATCATCGAGATTAGATACTACAAAGAAGGCTTCTGGAGGCGTAGTGATCAGGACTTGAAATTAAGCTAAGTACTTTAGTACAAAACACATACGGTGAATGATCAAATCGAGAAGTCTCTAGCTTGAAACTGCTAAAGTTGAGTCTATTCCACTGTTTCTAGCGGCTGACTCCCAGACATAATTATATTCAGGATTTAGAATTTCAAAATTGATCATTTTTTCGTTTTTTTTTTCTAAGGACGAAACATATATTTGGATTATAAGAATAATAATTTTCCTATTTTACGAATGATTTACGAATGAATAAAAATTATTAAACATTTTGGGGAGACAATAGTAATTTTAAGATACACTTCTTACTATTAACCTATAGATGATGGTTGAAGATGTGAAAGCATACATTTTCCAAGTGTTTTTGCGCGTGAGTAAATGTTACGACCTCGACTGAAATTGCAGCTTGACACTCCAAGTTTTCATTCTTACCTAGTAAAAATCCACATTCTGTGAGAATTATCCCTCGTTAGGGAATGCAGTGACATATTGTAGGATCACAGAACTTTTATGATTTTTCGTTTATTCCACCGAAGGAAGATCTTGCATGAAAAACCATTGAATCTTCCTCCAAATTCGAAGTCGTCAGTCGCACTACTCAACGTTTTCACTTCTTTCAGAGCGTTGGAAGTTTTAGATTTGACTCACAAAAGGGAGACGACCATAGTTTTTGTAGCTTTAAATTTCTAACAGATTTTGTAACTGGTTGATAAAGTTAATTGTGTGGTTTCTCTTACGTTCTTAATTATTTCACAGCAATGAAGTCACTAAGACGCTGGTGGTTAATCAGACTTAAGGAAACTGGAGACAAAGTATAGAAGAAACGATAGAAAATGATTTTTGATGATGAATTTAAATTTTTGACGATTGTAGTTGACACAAAAACTAGAAATTGGAAGGCAATAAACCGGGAAGAAGAAACGTTCTCTTCATTTTGCAATTTAGAATCGATCTTTAAATTCGTTGAATAAATACTCTAAGATCAACTATTTCATTTACAGCCAAGTATAGCTGTGTTCATGCCTTTTCCGAAGCCTGTTGGCGGTCATTATACAATCATACCATTCACAGACTTGCTTATTTTTCCTCTCTTTCTTCGTTCAAATGTCATGTAATTTGAAGACAATGAAAATCACGACTCTCCATAACTTCCTGCTCTGAAGAGGTCTTGCACAATCACCTTACACTTTTCCCTTCTTCCGCCATCTATTCTCTCTAAATTACTTGAGTGGTTGGAGAGAATAGATGTTTCCTTTTCTTTTGGTTTCATTATGTCTTGTGAGTGTTATATTCTCCGAGCATTTTTCCCCATTACATGTACTAGAAATGGTTTCCTGAAAACTTCCTAGTTAAAATATAGTCTGTTCATGATGTTCTCTGCAATGGTAATTAGAAAGAGAAAATGCTGCCATTTGCTTCGCTATACGTATTAGGATGTCCGTGATATGCTAACCAGCTTTTATAACGGAAAGAAAAACATGAATAGCTGAAAGAAAGGAATGACAAGCATACATTGTTCTCAAATAGATTTTATATATCGTCGTGATACAAGATATTACACACAGACACACACATACAGACATACACACACACATGTAATAAGAAAGAACAGTAAGATTTATAATAATAATAATAATAATAATAATAATAATAATAATAATAATAATAAGAAGAAGAAGAAGAAGAAGAAGATGATGATTATTATTATTAATTATTTAAAAAAATCATTGCTCGATGCAAACAGCCTATTATTATTAATTTTATTATTATTATGTTTTTTAAAAATAGGGTTTCATCGCAACGGAATTATATTCTTGAAGATGAAGATGATTATTATTATTATTATTATTATTATTATTATTATTATTATTATTATTATTATTATTATTTTTCCACCCAACGTCGTGCGTTTGTTTGTTTATTTTTGAAAACAATAATATAGTGTTCTTTAGTAATAATCTGACCTCCTAATTTTTAAAGTGTATATATATATATATATATATATATATATATATATATATATATATATAATTTAACGAAAAAACAGACCAATTTAAGGTTCCATTGTAATAACTTATTTCACCAGAGACTTTTATTTTTCTATACTTATCTATTATATATATATATATATATATATATATATATATATATATGTGTGTGTGTGTGTGTGTGTATGTGTGTGTGTGTGTGTGTGTTTATGTGCGTGTGTGTGTGTCACTATCGATCCCACACATAACACATATCAATACAACAAGCAGATGGAAAATGAGAGTATCTAACTTTTAATATTTTCAGATCTGACTTCTCTCCTTTTGTCACTTTCCCACCGACGTAAGGTTGCCTTTCTTTACCTTTTCTATAAATACTTTCATGGTATATCGTTCGGATAAACTCATTGCTATGGTGTCTAGATTCTTCAAATTTAAGGGGAGTACTAGACTGCTGACGAGGTCTCACTAATTTACAGTTGATGTGGCTGTAAATTATATGATAACAGTTTCTTTTCCCGCACTTCTTGCTTGTGGAACTCCCTTCCGGCTCCATGCATTCCAGCCAATTTAAATCTGCCAAAAATGCAAATGCAATTTCAATCGCTATCTGCTGTCCTCCTGGTTACTCTTCCTCTGTCCTCGCTCCTTAGCAATGTTCTTGTTTCTAACTTTTCCACACCTAGTAACCCCTTGCGTCTAGGTTGTTGTACTGCTTTGCTTGGGGTGAAATCGATAAAAAAGTGGGGGAGAAGACCAGCTCAGTGGTGCCACCTCTGTACCAGGTGAGACCATGATGTTTCTTCTGTTCACCTAACGATCATCATCCTAGGAGTCTACCTTACAAAAGTGACTCGATTCACCGACCACTATGAGACCCTCTTAAATACCCTCTTACCTAAAGGGAGATAATCGCCCTGTGACACTCTCATATCAGCATTAATCGGTAGAACCACGTCTCTGTCAATTCAAGTCTCCGCTAAGAGATCGTCCAGTACTCACAGCCATGAAGGAAACTATAATTACACAGTATTTCAGCATTATTTGTTTTTATTTCTCTTAATATTTTGCTTACTTTCTGAAAAGCATTTTTCATTATTCTTCTGGGCTCTTCAATTTTTGTTTCCTTATTTTACGTCGTCTGTTACTAAACAAAGCAGATAGATAACTTTCTGTAACTACTTGAACTTGACATCATCAATACGTAACTAAAAACACAGGCTGTCTATTTTACTGAAAACAATGCATTCTGACTTTTTTCAGTTATAGTCCTGTTTTCATTCTATTTTCTTTCAGATAATACTTAGTCCTTTCTTCGTTCTGTCTTCTGTCAGATAATAGTCCTTTCTTCGTTCTGTCTTCTGTCAGGTAATAGGCTTTTCTTCATTCAATTTTCCTTTCATTTTATAGTTCTTTCCGCATAATATTTTCTTTCAGAAAATACTTAGTCCCTTCTTCGTTCCGTCAGATAATAGTTAATCCTTTCTTCATTCAGTTTTCTTTCATTTAATAGTACTTTTCACATTATGTTTTCTTCCAGATAATACTTAGTCCTTTCTTCATTCTGTCTTCTGTCAGATAAAAGTTAGTCCTTTTCTTCATTCAGTTTTCTATCATTTAATACTCCTTTCTTCATTTTGCTTTGTTTCATTTAATAGCTCTTTCCACATTCTATTTTCATCCAATTAATAGTCCTTCCTACATTAATTCGTTCATTAATTATTTCAGTTTGTGATCGGAGCCGGTGTCATCCGCCCAGATATCCTCATAGACACGTATTTTATAATATTATTGAAGATATAATTAGTTTATTGGGTAAGACGATAAACTACATCCAGCATCAAGGTCTCTGATCAGGATGTTTTGAGAAACGTGAAACCACCTCTTAATTGCTGGTGTTCTCATGGTGGTAGCATCTGTTAAGATCCCAGCTATGTGCAAATAGTTAACCCCTAACTGGGATCAAAATACTATGAATGTATAAAAAAAAAATTTTATACTAAAAATAGCAGGAATAGATTTTTTTTAAACTGTATTGCCAGAAATACATTTGACTCTCGACAAAAACACCTCTTTACAAAAATACTCCAATGAAACATTATTTTAAAAACTAATTTCTAATAAAAAGTATATATTCTATTTATAAGAACCTATCCTAAAAATCTTTTCGGCATTAAATAACACATTAAGGTTGATATGCTGTAAAGCAAAATATATGAAACGAAACGAAACCAAACAAATTTAGAACAATACTTTAAAAACAGTATTGTAGCTTGAATTAAAACCGGCGTTTTGTGAACGACCGTAGAAAAAAGTCAAATCCCAGACTTTCACAACCTCAGATCCCTTTAAGGGTGGACGATCAACCTTTAAACAAACTTCAGCTAGCGGCATATTCCACAATTGAAAGCTTCTTGAAGGTTATCTAAGAATTCATTGGATTCTGATGTCATCACTCGTGTATATCATTTATACAAGGGTGCGATCTCGAATCAAAACCTAGGATTATCTTTTGGTAAGTCGGCTGTCTCTATCAGGAGTCATCAGCTTATAGTAATGAAACTCAATATGTAAAGAAAATTATTGCCCAAGTATAGCAAAGAAATTGCTGAATCGAAACGACGGAGTAATTAATGTAGACTGCTTAGAGGACATCTAAAATTTTATTGGCATATGATGAGGAAAGAAAGCTTCAAGAAGATAACACTTACAAGGCACATTAAAAAACAAAAGAAGCAGCGTTGATCAGCAAGAAGTGGCTTTAGAGAGTCTGAGCAGAAGAAAAGCAAGAGATAAATAGGAGAAAAAAGGAACAAGAAGTTTTGGAGAACCACTAACCGTTACATCATGATAGCATCTTGGTTTGCCTAAAAGTGCGGATAGAGATGATCCCAGCAAATGTATGATTATTTTTTGAATATCCATGGCTACGGGATGGGGCTGAGAGAAAGTTCGTTTCATAGTTTCGACTTTCATTACGGCCAGTTTGTCAGAGAGTTGACGTCTTGGGATTATCGGCCTGGAGAGGTGTTTTGGTCATTGGTTTTGGTCTCGCTTCGTTTCGTTTGTTTTACGGCATATCAAACTTAATGAGTTATTTAATGCCGATAATTTTTATTTCTGGTAATATTTTTCCTTCAAAAATATGTACAGCTGTTAATAGTTTTTGAAAAAAAATGTATATGAAAAAGACACTATTTATAAATGTAAAAGACAATAGGAAAACTGTAATAGTTGCCGACGCGTATCGTCCGATGTGGACTTTTTCAAGGCCAAAAACGAAATGAATTTATTAGTCAAATTAACTAATAATAACAAAACAAAATGTCTTAACTGAAAAGTACGTCAATTACTGTCATGTGTGGAGATATTGTTGCTGTGTTGACGGATTCAATCATTTTCTTTTGATTTCTTGATACTGTTCTGTACGTTTGTTTGGGAGAGTAGTAATTCTGTTAAGAAAGGTGAAATAGGGAAAAGCCTGGGCGTAGATTAATATTTGGCTAATATTCAATGGCGGCACTCTCGAGGATGTTCCTTCTGAGTTATTTTCATTTTTTTTTATGAGTGTAGCATTTTTAAAATCAAAATTATGGTCGAATTTATTTCTATGTATGTCTAGTGCATTAGCTAAATTGTTTTTTCTGAGGTTTCTTTTGTGCTCATAAATGCGTTTTTTAAATGTCTACTTGTTTCTCCAATTTATTGGGAGGAACAGTTTTGGCAATTTATTTTATAAATGTCTGTTTCAGAAATATTATTCCTATTAATGATTGAGTATATCAGTATATCCACAATGATTTTGGAAGTGTTTGTGACTATTTCAAGATTATTTAGATCGGATAGGTTATTCTGAATAGTGGACGTGACAGAGTTGGTCGGTAGTATTATGTATCTGTTTTCATGTAATTTACTATTGCGGATTATGTTATTAGTTTTGTTGCGGTTGTATATTTTCTATGCCTTTCTTCTAGCGTTGCGGATGAAATAATATGGGTATTGTAGGTTTTTTGAATGCATAGCAGGATATTTTTTTCACTGTATAGCTGGTAATAAGTTCTGTTTTTAAAAATGTATTGCTTGTAATAATGCATTGCTGGTAATATTTTTTTACAAACTATTTCTGATAATAAAACCCATTTTTACATTTTTATAGTGTTTTAACCCCATTTTGGGGGTTGAACTATTTGCCCATAGTTGGGACCCTAACAGGTGCTACCACCCTGGGTCAGCGTGGACCTAGGAATACCAGCAATTAAGAGGTGGTGTCACGCTCCCCAAAACCTCATGATCAGAGGCCTTGCTGTAGGATGTAGTTTATCGTCTTACCCAGGAGAGTTTTGGTCACTGAAAGCGAAAATTGTGCGCGAATTCAAAAGTCATCATCATCAAGGATTTGAGCGTAATGTTGATCACCCCAGATTATAAGATCTCTCCTGGAAACTGTAGTTACGGTCGGCTCAGTAGATTCGCAGTATAATTCACAGGTCAGCTCTGTTGATTTTGAATAGGCACAGATGTGCCTGAGCCGGCGTAGGTAACCCAGATTGGCTAGCCGCCATAGAAGAAGAATGTGTACGTAAACCAAGGAAAGCCTCATTATTATTACACATAAATAACTATAATAAATTTTAAAGTAGAAAAATAACAGGATGTGCGTTGTGCTGTAATAAATAACGTTGAGCCGAGTTGAAACAGCAGGCGGGTTCGTTACATACACTTACGCTCAAACATCCCAGGGAACGGTTTGGATTCATCTGCTCTTCTCCAAGCTATGGATTAAACACAGACTGGGCTCTATAGCCTTGGTTTGCAACCAGTCTAACGCAGAAAGAAACGGCAACATACTGAGAAAAAATCTTTTGCTAGTCAGTCATGTATAGAATTCGACATGATCGCTTAATCGTGTAACTTTCTTTCTTTTTATGTGCCGTGTCCTTTCAGGACGTAGGCGATAATGGCTCTCCACTTCTTCTTCTATCCCTTACAGCTCTCAACAAGTTCCTTCTCCCTGCTACCTCCCACAAACCACGTTCTGTCATCCACTTATTTAAGTCCGCCAAGTATGTCACGCGTTGTTTTCACTTGTCTCACGTTCCCTCTATTCGACCCGTAAGTATCAAACTCTCCAGGCCCTCCTTCTTCATAATGTGTCCCAGAAACTTCAGCTACCTCTTCCTGGTGCTAACTATAAGCCTCCTCCTTGTTTGCATCCTCTCTAAGATCTCATCGTTGCTCACACGCTTGGTCCATGATATGCTTAACAATAGTAAAAGTAGCCATTTTTTTTTTTATTAAGTAAAGAGAGTTCCAGTAACTTGCACCGATTTTAAATGTGAATTAAGTTTAGGCGATAATGATTTAACAACTTAAGTCTTTGGCAATTTCAACCATGGAAAGATTAACAATCAAACAACGTGCTAAAGTTTCAAGAGTACAAGTGAAATAAAATGTTCTTATATTCAAACAAACTGGGTCGGTGACAGATGCGAAAACACCATTGCGTGATCGTTTACGCCGTTCAGCTGAAAACATTACTGCAGTGCACGAGAATATGGCCGAAAATCCAGGCACCTCTATTCGTTATCGCGCGCAGGAATTGAACATCTCTGCAACAACCTTACATCGTTTCCAATTACCCTCACAGATGGTCGATTATGTTGACCCTAAAAATCGCGAAGTCAGCATTTCTGTTTGAACGTCCATTTTCGTAACAGGTTTCGATAACTTAGTATATTTCAAAACTTTCTTAATAAAAGTAAGTATTTTTTCCAATATTCATCCTGTAAAAGACCTAAGAGCCAGTCAAGGAAGAGGGTTACAGAGTAAAAGGCACCACCCAAAGTAAGATGATAATTAAGTCGCAAGGGGGCGATCAGAAGAGAAAAGAGAAATTTTTAGAAAGATCCGGTGACCAAGTCCTAAACAGGAATTAAGGGATAATCTTCTACTCCTGTTCATAAAAACAGGATCAAGGATCCAAACTTATTTACTATTAAGTTTGTGCCAAAATAATGACGTGATAATGTCGTTTTTGGAAGTTAAAAAATACGTCAAAAAACGACATTATTACGTCATTATTTTTGCACCAACCTAATATTTATGCTTTATATTTTTTTTAAAATTCCTCCATACAGAAGTAGAACTTAAAATTTCTTCACTTAGTTATTCTAAACATCACTTGAGAATTAAACTGTGCTCTAAATTTTAAATTTAATATTGAAATTAAGCTTTAGGACTTGAGCTTTAATTTTGAAACAGTAATTTCTGTGTCGCGATGGAATCATATTTTTTTAAAAAGTAATTATAATATATATATATATATATATATATATATATATATATATATATATGAAGAATGTGTTAGATTTATGGGAAATATCAGAGACAGAACGTGTCTAAATATAAAAGTGAACATTAAAGTGAACACTCAGAGACGACAGGCTGTTTCATGATAGACGCAATCGTCAGGCGGCCTGACGAATGCATCTATCCTGAAACAGCCTATAACCCCTGGTGCTGACATCAATGTTCACTTATATATATATATATATATATATATATATATATATATATATATAAAGGGTGGGTGAGAAAGAGAGATTCAGAGGATACATAGAATGCGGCAGATATATCGATGAATGCATATTGAGCAAGTCAAGAGAAGTTTCGTGTCATCAGTGCACGACAATAGCAAACCATAAACACAAGAAAAATATTGCGACACAGAGGAGTGTTAATAAAATAAAGTATATATATATATGGAGAGAGAAAGAAAGATAGAGACGAGGACGTGAGAAAGAAGGACGAGAATCAAAAAAGTGTAGAAGAGCAGGCTCATAGAAAGAAAGAAAGAAAGAAAGAAAGAAAGAATGATAAAGGTAGACATGTAGGTAGAAAGACAAACAGATAGATAGATAGATAGATAGATAGATAGATAGATAGATAGATAGATAGATCAGAAATGATTTACATGGATAAATTATTTGGAGATAGATAGATAGATAGATAGATAGATAGATAGATAGATAGATAGATAGATAGATACGAAATCATTTAGACGGATAGGCAGATAAGAAATGATTTAGATAGATAAATATATAGATAAAAATGATTTAGATAGATCAATAGATAGACTAAGAAAGATGCAATTTAAAAGGAAATATAAAGAAAGAGAAAAGAAAAATGTAATAATTGTAAATTAAATGTATACACACATATTGAAAGTGAAAGAAAACGTTGTGTTCGTATCATTGTCACGTGACTCCGACTTTGAGAATAAAGTGTGATTTTGGTGTTTGTTGTAGTGGCAAGAAGAGAACGTAATATCAAAAGGTTGAATGTCTGCGATGCTCAAGAGGCCAAAGTTGTCGATTTAATATGGACTACTTTCTTCCACCACATCGCCTGTTCGTATTTGATGAATAATTCTGCACTTTTCTTGCGTTGCTGAGCATTTTCTGATCAACCAATAAGCCTATTTGTTAGAGCGATTCCATCTTTCTAATTTAAATTGACTTCATATGCCGGGCCTGCCAAAACGCAATAGCGACCAAATCAGCTAGCGAATACATTTGGATGGCAGATCTTGTCAGACCCGCAACATATCGATCAATAAATGAACTTTACGGGTCAGCTTTTGAAACATCGAATTGAATATTGATCTGAGACTCGGCTTTCTACTATTTGTCTTGTTCTTTCTTTGTTCTTATCTTAATCAAATTATTTATAAAAATGTTTCAACCGTCAAATTTAGTCATGAGTTTTCGTTTATTTTTGTTTTTGTAGACAATCGACTTATATGGTAAAGTGTACTTTGTCAGAAGTGGAGCGTACAAAGAAAGCTTTCAAATTTCAATATTGACTTCGTAGCTTGAAGGAAGACAAGACAATAATACTGCATATAGTTAAGAAAGTCGTGTTTTCTGATTTAACTCATCTTTTGTGACATCGGATAAATATGTGCCATGTACGTTGTAACATATTTTGAAAAGACAGTAAGGTATGTTGGTTTGTTAACAACGTCGTATTCTTTTTAGAAATTTACTTGTTAAAAGCTTAATCGTAATTATTTGCAATGCCAAGAGCCAACTGTGAAACTAATTCTTTTATTCTATAGAATATAGACAGCTATATTCAAAATAATGCCGATTGCATACTAACAAATAATGCAAATAGCCTTTTCACAGAATGTATACAAAATTTTCTCAACAAACAAATCAAATAACATTTGCAACCCTCTACCTCGAGCGGATCTTAGGCCTTATAAAGTGTGATTTGAGGAATAAGGAGAAGTCCATATCCTTCATAGTGTTATGCATAACATGTTCACCAAGAGTGGGTTGAAGTTTGGGATTTTGATTTTCAAGCGAGGAAACTTTTTAACATAGTGCAGAAAATGCCACACTGAAATCCGAAGAAGAGATGGCCAAAATGCATTTCAGAAAGCTAAGAATATTATGAGATAGACAGAAACAAAGAAAAGAGGAATGGACTGTTATGTGATATCAGTTGTACTGTATGGTACTGAATACTGGACAATTTCCTCAACAATGAAGAAAAGACTTGGAGCAACGGAAATGTTGTTCTACAGAAAGATGCTGAAGATATGATGGATCGAACATGTGAGCAACGACGAGGATTTAGAGAAAATCGAAAAAAAGGAAACTTATACTTAAGATCAAGAAGAGATCTGAAACTTCTCCAGCACATAATGAGGAAAAAGTGCTTGTAAGATCTGATACTCACTCGATGGATTGAGGGCAAATGGGGCAGAGGAAAACACCGCATCACCTACTTGACGAAAATGAGAAAATTGATGGCAGAACAGGATTTAGAAATAACGAAAAGACATAATTTATTTAGAGCTGAAAAAGATAGGAAATTGTGGAGAGCCATGATCGCCAACGTCCTGAGCGGACACGTCTCATAAAAATGGAGTGAGTAGCATAAAAGAACAGATTTTCTCAATATATCATTGACCAGTAGATAATAAATTGAAATCCCAAAGAGTGAACTGATATCTGGAAACTAACATAAATTTTAATTTTTGTTTTTTTTAGAAATATTCAACCCATACCAAGGCCCACTCAAGGTAGTTACTGGTAATAGGAAAGGGGGCAGTCTATGGCATATGTGTAAACATAACGTATAACCCTAGACCTTAAGAAGTTAAGATTGGAGTGATGGGGGAAGCATTTACCTGGAACCCTGTTGCGCAAAGAAGCAGTTATTGGGAAGAAGCTAACCGAGTAGAATTTGCGCTTTACCACGAAAGAAATGAGGATGATTCGCCACAATGTAGGCGATGTAGCGGGTCTTAGTAGGAAACGTTAAAATTTGTGGGAGCTAAGGAATGCAGCTCGTATGAAAATTAATCATCGATGTAATTCTGTGTGGCAAGTTCCCAAGTAATCCTCCACATCTGCTTTAACAAAAAAAAAATTAAATTTATCTAATTCCTCTAATTTCTTCACAAAGATTTTTGTAAAAGTCTAATTTTACAAAGATATTTGTGTCGAAATTAGAGGAATTAGATATTCGATTGAGGAGTGAAGCGATGAGGTCTGTCCTTTCTATTAGGTTGGTGCAAAAATAATGACGTAATAATGTTGTTTTTTGACTTGTTTTTTAACGTCAAAAAACGACATTATTACGTCATTATTTTTGCACCAACCTAATACAAATATTTTTATAGCAATTGTTCTGGTGTCCCGATTGCATGAATTTAAGCGTGCTACTATATGGGCATTTAGGAGCCACACTCTTACTGTTGAAATAGTTAAATATAACCGCCATTTCCTGTCTAGCAGATTCTTTTTTTGCGTTTCCCGACAGTTGAAGTCCCTTCCTCTTACTTGCTTGCATGTTAACTAAAATATTCAAAATTTTATATGCAACGTCAATCACCATCTTCTGTTGCTCTGATCCACGTTCTTTTTTATCCTTTCCTCAATCCAATCCATCGGATGTGCGGAATATGTGGTCTTTCTTCCACTTATTCTTTAAAAAGGCCAGAGTGGCTGTTAGCGTTTAATCAAAACGGGGAATCAGGGGTTGATCTCCCCTGATTGGGTCGATTTGGTGATGGGGAGTATGATGTTGAGAGACCCGAAACTCCCTGATGAACCAAATCAAAACATCACTGACGACCCCCTTGTGCGCCCACTTAAAAGCGTATTTGCGAATTATATATAGTCTTTTCTCTCTCTTTCACTCTTTGTAAACCCTTGCGTGCTAGTGGCTCTCCAGCCTTGCTTGGGGTGAAATACTTAAAAAAAATAGTTCTGAGAATATAAGTGCATTTTTTTGTTATTCAACCCTAAATGATATCTGAAGGGTAGGGAAAAATTCAAATATATTAAATTTCACAAGAGCCAAACAAACTCTTTAGCGATGGAATTTCTGTGATAACTTAGTTGACAAAATTCCAGATGCCCACAGCTGATCTTTCTATATTTCTGAGATGCGGTATTATGTACATTATTTACATGATTCAGACTCTTTTCCTCATCTTTGTCGCCATATTTATTACAACTTTTCGGCCGTTGTACGCTCCTGCCTTCTTCAGTTGGTTGGAATGTCGAACTGAACCCTTTATTTCGCTCACTGGGGTAGGCTGTTCTAGTTCCACGTGCCATGTTTAATGGCTGTCATTTATCAGTTATCTCCTGTTAATTTCGCTCTCCAAGTTCTCCACTGCCTTAACCGGGTATTGAACTCACACTGTTTCGGTCCTCTCACTGGATCTAACTAACGCCTTCATCGACTGTGCCATGTGCCCTTGAGGAACTAGTACAGTCTACCTCAGCGAGGGAAATAAAAGGTTAAGTTCGACATTTCAACCACCTGAGGAAAGCCGGAGCGTACAACGCCCGATACGTTGTAATAAATATGGCGACAAAGATGAGGAAAATAGTCCGAATAATGTAAATAATGCCCACAGCTGATCTCTCCTTTAAAGAATAATAGGCGTGTAACATTGAATCACGCCCAAACCAAAATAGTAAGGATTTTTCATTACCGAGAAAAATCCTGAGAAACGGTTGTCCACTTGATGATGTCCTTGCATCATTTTGAACTTAACCTCATTCCAGACTTCAAGTAGAACACGTACAGACGATCCATCGTTAAAGATGCTGGAAAAATGGTCGGTTTCTCGTAACGCTCTAGAAAGAACCTATTTATTTTCATAAGACGCAGATTACACACACACACACTCACCCACACACACAAAAAAATAAATAAAATAAAAATAAAGGAAGTATTGCTGCCATAATTAGGCTGGAGCTGCACAATCCTCAATATCAAGCCTTGACTAAGTTCAAAAGCGCTTGCGTAGCTTTTGTGAATGATGAACTTTTTTTCTTTTTCCTTTCAAGACGTAGACGATCATAGCTCTCCACTTCCCGCTATCCCTTGTAGTTTTGCCCCTTTGCTACTTCTCCCAGGCGATGGTCTGTCATCCACTTACTTAAGCCCGCTAGGTATGTCACGCTTTGCTTTCCCTTGTCTCTCTTTTCCTCTATTTGCCATGTGATTCTTCAAGCTCTCCTTTCTCATTACGTGTCCCATAAATTTCAGCTACCTCTTCCTGATGTTAAGCATAAGCTTCCTCCTTGTTTGCATCCTCTCTAAAACCTCATCGTCACTCACACTCTCAGTGCATTATATCCTTAGCATTCTTCTGCAGAACCATACCTCCGCCGCCTCGAGTCCTTTCATCATCTTTGAAGAGACCGTCCAACATTCGCTGTCGTAAAAGAAGACAGATGTCACTTATCAGCCCAGTATTCTTTTCTTTGTTACCAACGAAATCCTCCTGCCTCGCAATACTCTGCCTAGCTTTTAGAATGCGTCTGTAGCCATTCCAATACGTCTTCAGATCTCAGCGTCGCACTTGACGTACAATTCCTATTCCATAGACGAAACGTTATCAACTCGCTACTCTATCGTTATTTTTATGGCAGATGTTCGTGTGAAATACATTCCTCGGTTCCACCAGTCGATATCTTCGCCATGAGGACTCGCCATGCCACATACACTGGGTCGAATCATCCTCATTCCATTCATATTCCATTAGAAAGGAAGAAGTTCCACTCAGACAGCTTCTTCATCCGAGCTTTTGCAATGTGGAACAGATTCTTGGGAGAATGATTCTCCGATCACTATAATCTCAACCTAATTCAAGTCTAGGTTCAGCATAATATACATCTCTTTCGCCTTCCATGTACACCATTGCAACCAGCTAATCTAGTAACACTGTATCTTGGGTGAATCTTGGAACTTATATTGGGGGAACAAAAAAGAGCTACGGGTATATTATGCCGCCTAAGTAAAACGTCGTTCTTGCAGGCAATACTAATTCAAAGTTTTATCAATGTTCTTTTCATTGATGCCGGCGACGTGAATCCAACCTAGTTTTAAACGAGCGAATAAGAATGTTTCTTGAAATGCCAGGAAAATTCAAACGATGTCGGGCACAAATGTCAAAGGCTATTAGGTGTAATCGAGTGTATTGGACACTCACCTTTTAATGCGGAACATCCGACTTTCAAAAAAGTAATCGGTTTAATCACTTGTCATCATTTACCTTTGTCAAATGCAGGAGTTCAAGTCTTGGTTCTTACAGCTAAAAGCTTAACCTTTTAATGCTCATCGTTTGGCTAGTGGAAAGCATTTTAAGTCATTTTTTAAATACCACACGAGTATTCATTGTGATTATTTTATCAATAATATACACGGAAATACAGTTAAATACAATATGTCCTTACACTCCAGGTTAAAATAAATGTCATAATTTTAAAATTATTATTAATATTATGATTGAAAACTAACATCAGCACCTATACGGATGTGCGGAAAATGTAATGGATAGAAGTTAAGAATGAGAAATTGGGGAACTGATTTCGAATTCCAGTCGAGTTCGCTACATACACTTACGCGCAAATGCCATTAGCAAAGATATGGATCTATCTCCTTCCATCAGCTATGTTTTAAATAGTGGAAATAGTATCTGGAAAAATCATGGTTAATTGTTAATGCAACATTTACTTGGTCTATATATATATATATATATATATATATATATATATATATGCAACATTTACTTGGCATATATATATATATATATATATATATATATATATATATATATATATATATATATGCACCATTTACTTGGCATATATGTACCCAAGTATAGGATTGGTGTATACAGAATAAATTCCAATAACCACAAAATTCTATTCTTAAAAAACTGCTCAATACAGAGTAGAGCAAATATAATTTATTCGAAAATGATAACATACATATATCAAAACATCACTACAAAAATAGCCATTTTGCTTCAACAAATCTTATATCACATGATAAGACACCGGACGTGTTGAAACAAAATGACTATTTTTGTAGTGATTTTATAACATATTTATGTTATAATTTTCGAATAAATTATATATATATATATATATATATATATACATATATATATATATATATATATATATATATATATATATATATATATATGCATTACAATCCAAGATACGTTACGTCGTTAAATAACCTACCAAGCATTTAGAAACCGCAAAAAATAAATCAATCAATCTGCAAACGTGGACGAGCACAAAAAAGTTTAAATATCGCTTAATAGAAAGTAGACAAAAATTTATATAGAACTTTTAAAGTGTTACACGTTTTTTTTTCGGGGGGCGGGGGTGCTTTATTATGACTTCTCCCGCTGCTGGTTGCGATGGTTTTATTGGTTATAATCGTTCAACGCTCTGCTTCTCTCTGACGGTGAGGAAATCATTTAAGTCGAAATATTTCCAGATTCAAGCTTTTGCGTGATAGCCTTTGATTTCGTGAAATTTGTGTAACGAGCTCAATATGCTCTACCCCAAACAAGTACCCAACAGGTCCTGTGCGTACTAATACCGACAGGCCTGGGGAAAGCTTGCTTTATGTCCTTCGCTTTCTTATCAACATTTGCTTTTTTTTCTACCTACATTTATATACATTGCAGATTAAACTAAATACATCTGACTATTAAAGGATGAAAAATGTTAAATGATTTTGTCGTCATTCTGGGTCATTTTTTTTTTTACAACGCCGTGAATTTGTTTAAAAAGAATTATATAAAATTCCCTATTTTTATCTATAATGTTGAATGTGTTGAAATTATTAAAATTAGCTTTAACTGAACTCTCCAAGTTTTTGATTCACCACTGCCTCTTCGTGGTATTGAATTCACAATACTTTTGTGTCTAGTCACGGGATCTAACCAACGTCTTTATCCTCAAGGGCACATAGCCCAGTGGATAAAGACGTTGTTTACATCAAATGACTAGACCCAGAGAGACGTGATTTCAATACCAAGCCACATCAGTGGCGAACCGTCAGACATGAAGATTTGAGTTAACGGGAAATAACTGAGATATCCGGAAGAGGTATGGCATGTGGAGCTAGAACAATCTACACTGGTGGGCGAAATAAAGGGTTCGGTTCGAAATTCTAATCACCTGAAGAAGGCTGCAGCGTACAACAGCCGAAACGTTGTGAATATGGCAATGAAGAGGAGGATAAGAGTCCGAAAAATGTAAATAATTCAATTGGATTCAATTTGATTTGGAAAAGTTTATTAATGTTTAAATATTCTATATGTTAGTGTTTGTTTTTTTTTTCTTCAGCGTTATTTTCTTAACTGCAGAAAAATGGAATGACCTTTTATTTTTCAAACAGGTTTGTAGAGATCCATGGTCAACAATGTCCTGAAGGGACACGGCAAAGAAGAAAATGATTGATAGGAATCAAGGACATCTAATTCAACTTCGTACAAAAATTGTTGAACATAGATTCATCCACTAAATATGAGTGCGACGTTTGCTCATAGGAACTGGTCGCAAAGTTTGTCGCAAGGCATACTGTTGAGTCGTACGCATTGCCGCAATGGCAACGATATTTGCAATTAATCTATTATTAATCCATATCCTTCATATGATTAAACCCTTTATCACTAAACTTTTATTCCATTGTTTCCTTTTCAATATTGTTAACGAAAACTACGAGCTTATACAAGACACAGGAATAGCAAAAGGTGACTCCCTGAGACTAGGCAACGGATAATCGGATAGGAAAGTATCTTTTAAAACAAAGAAACTATTGTCATTATGCTATGTAATATCTAATCTCGTATATGGTAGTGAATGCGGGGCAATTTCCTAACAGATAAAGATGAGACTTGAAGTGAAAACGATGTGGTTCTAGCTGAACATAATGAGAATACAATGGACAGAACATGTGTATAACAAGGAAGTTTTCTGGCAAAACTTATCCCCAATCTTTCCTGGTAAGCAAGCTTGACAAATTTATCACTCTCAAGATATGTACCCTTGTGCAAATTAATTGAAACAAAACAAATAATTCCGTTATTATTTACATTTTTTCGTATTTTTCCAATGAAACATGACCCAGTGAACATGTTAGTTGTTCCGTGTAGATTGAACAGAGATTCTCGATATATTTAAATCAGTGTTTCTTGGCCAGTCTCTAGTACTTTGAGTTGTAACTGGTAAAGCTTGCCAGTGTGTTCGTGCAGCGTTACAATTTCCGTACGCTTCTTTGGAGTAACGTCCATCGCAGACAATGGCTGTAGGACAACTAATCGACAGTCAAGACAATAGTGTCTGGGTCTGATGAAAATCTGATGCAATCATAGATGATGTAATATTTTTCAAGGCCAAACAAATTTCATCATACACCCCGAATATAGATTCATATAACTGCACACCGCTGCCAATGACTTAATCTGAGGAAAAAAATAAAAATCGATTACACCCTGTCATTACAGTGGGTTTAAACCTGACCGTTTGTTGAAAGAAAGGAAACTAAAGCGGTTGTTTCAATTAATTTCGACAAGGGTGTACTGGACACAAAGAAAGTGAGACAAAATTTATAACGCACGAACCGTTTGAATAACTGGATGGCAGAACGAGCGGAAATGGGAGTAGTAAAGGGGAAAGGAAGTTGTGGAGAATCATGATCGTGTATGTCTTGAAAGGGCATGGTATATGAAAGAAGCAATATACTCGAAGAAAGCGGAACAATTATCTCAGCGTTCTAAAAACAGCTACCTTAAACAGGAACAGACGTATGAGTTGACCGAAATTCTTTGAATATCAAATGAATGTCAATAAATGAAACTATTTCTTCAGTATTTCTTTAAGATATATGAATGTATCAATCAAATTAGTATCACAAGGAGACCTTACAGAAGAGATGGAGGAGACACCGAAGTCTTCTGGAGGCCTTGGTTGAAGCCAATGGCGATTTTATTAAATAAATTTACTCTTTAGTATTTTAAGATATTTTTTATCTAATTTTGATATTATATATATATATATATATATATATATATATATATATATATATATATATATATATATATATATATATATTAAAGTAGCATACCAGTGTTAATTTAATTTTTCCTTCATTTAGGCGACAATATATCCATCGAACCCTGTAAAAAAGAAAAATAAATGTAGGGAAAAAACAATAAAAATTTGAATATTAAAATAAGAAAAAAGAAAAAAAAACAGATGGCTAAATAAGGAATTAAGAACAGATATGAAATTTAAAAAAAAGGAGAAAAAATTCTAGAAAATTAGATATCCAAATGCAATCACAAATATTAGTTACTTTGTTACCGCCTTCAAGTGGCTTCCCATTTATATATATATATATATATATATATATATATATATATATATATATATATATATATATATATGTATATATATGTATGTATGTGCGTGTGCGTGTGCGTGTTCCTAATGATTTGTAACTTGACCGCTTGAATTCAAGCCTACCACTATATTGGCTACTACGTCACATCGTTTTACTTTTGAAATAGCAAGATGTAACCGTTACTTTTCTCGCTCTTCTTGACTGAAGATCTCTCTTCCGGTTTCCAGCTTCCCTGCCAGCTCAAATCTCCAGAAATCTAAATGCAAAGTCAATGGCTATCTTCTGTTTAACCAGAACACCATTTCATTTATTGACCTTCTTTTTGTCTTAAGACTTCTCATTCACTGCGATTCACAATACCACCATTTGACTTCGTGGCATTAAAGCCAAAATAAAATATTTTTTTTTAGATAAAACAATGAAAATATAATTAAAAAAAAACATTTGATATTTTCTGTAAGTAAATAAACTGAATTAACTGATTTAAAAATAAATTAACTGATTTAAAAACATAAATTTTAAAATTCAATGATCGATGTTTGAATATTACTAATAATGACGAAATTTTATTTAAAAAGTCCCAAATAAAATTGTTAACGAAACAGTTCTGAATGTAATGAAACAGAGTATATATATATATATATATATATATATATATATATATATATATATATATATATGTATGTATCTGTGTGTGTGTGTGTATATATGTGTGTGCGTGTATATATACATATATATATATATATATATATATATATATATATATTCCTATGTTTTGATATATTTTATTGTTATACATTATTTATATAGATACAAATATTTAAGTAAATTATTTGTTTATAATAAACATTTCAGTCCAGTAAATGTTGTTAATTCTGTTTATTATAAACCGAGTATTTACTTAAATATTTGTGTAAATATAAATAAAATATAACAAAAAAAATATTAAAATAATTGGCGGACTTTGTTTATTTCGTAGTATATTCGTATGTATATATGTTTATATCATAATATTAAAAAAAAATTAAATGACCTTTAATTTAAATTCTGTGAGGTCCCTATCAAAAATCTAGCCTGTGAAGAAACTAAAAATTAGAATTAGCCTTCGTTCCGAGAATTACAAATATGACATCTGATAAGTTCAATAGATTCATCCAACACCTGGGCTTGATGTGCATTTTGACACGAAACTAAAGGCGAGTAGGTTAAATCAGATTGAACCTTTCTTGATTTATTAAATAGAATCAAATCCCTAAATCGAGAGCAAAAACATGTATCGCAATGCAAAATGAAACTGAAATCGAATCTGTAAAAACAGATATTACGAATCTATCTACTCCTATTGAATAAAAATAATAAAAAAGAAACAGTTATGTTTAGCAGAAGATTTTAGAAGTATAATCTTCTGTCTTTCTTTTTCTATTTCTTTCTTTTTATTTTTCTTTCTTTCTGTCCTTCTGTCTATCTTTCTTTCTGTCAGTCTTTCTTTCTGTCTCTCTTTCTTCATGTCTTATTCATTTATTTATTCGTTTATTTTTCTTTCAAACTTTCCTTCCATCTTTCTTTGTTTTACTGTCTTTCTTTCTTTCTTTCTTTCTTTCTTTCTTTCAGTAGAATTTAGATGGTACTGAAAAGACATTCCTACAGTGAAAACATGTGATAAACCTCTACTCTCGTGTCAAAAGATAGTGGAGGAGTGTAAATCAAACAATGGGCCTCCATATCTTCTCGTTTTGAATCAAAATAAATAAAAGATAAATAATGTTTACGAGAAGACCTTAAAAGTATATCGTTGAATTAGATTTTAGAACGTACTGAAAACGCAATACTAAAGTGAAAACAAGTGATAAACCTTTACTCCTGCTTCAAAAGATGGAGGAGGAGTTTGAACCTATCTCCTCATATTGAAGGAAAAATAGCACATAAAATTTCAGAGTTTAGAAGGAGACGTTAGAAGTATGGCGTGGTAGTAGGCTTTGGGAATTACCGGAAACGCAATCCTTAAAAGGAAAGAGGGGATAAACCTCTAATTGTGTTCAAATGACCGGGGAAGCTGGTGAACCTTTGGACATGCAAACCTACTCTGTTTCTATAAGTAAATTAAAAAGGACCTTTAAGAAGGATACATTTTAAAGAAGTGATAACAATTAATATATAGAAGGAAAAAAGACATGAATAAAAATGAAAAAGAAAGTCCTTTTAATTAAGAAAGACTGAACTTGACAAATAAAATTGCTATCTGCTGAAGATCAAAAAGTATGACATCCAAATAAAAAGTTTATAATTAATGTGGAAAATAACTTAATGAAAAAAGAAAGAAAATATCTAAATGAGTCACTAAAAATGGACGAGAAATGGTAGGAGGAAAATAGTGAAATGGCGAAACGGGAAGAAACGAAAGAGAAATCCTAATGAATGGAAAAACGAAACGAAATGATTAAGACTGAAAACAACAAATATGAAAATCGTTTCTATCAGGAAGATTAGAGGGAAACAGGAATGAAAATAACTGTTGAGAGGAGAAGAAAGAAATAACGAAAGAAAGATGAAAGATATAAGACGAAATTATAAAGGAAAAATGAAAGACAGAAAAATAAATAAAGAAAGAAAGAAAGAATGAAAGAAAGGAAAATAAATAAATAAATAAAATATAAAGAAGGAAAGAAAGAAATTTAAAGCAAGAAAGAAAAACAAAAGAAAAAAAAGAAATGCAATATAATAAACAAATAAAGGAAGAAGATATAAAGAAGGAAATAAAGAAAGAAAGAAAGAAAGAAAAATGAAAAAAAGAAAGAAAGAAAAATAAAGATATTAAAAGAAAGAAAGAAGGAAGGAATGAAAGAAAATGAATAAATAAATAAATAAGACATAAAGAAAGAGAGAGAGAAAGAAAGAAAGAAAGAAAGAAAGAAAGAAAGAAAGAAAGAGAAACAGAAAGAAAGAGAAAAACAAAGACAGAAAAATGAATACAGAAAGAAAGAAAGAAAGAATGAAAGAAAGGAAAATAAAGAAAGAAAGAAAGAAAGAAAATATAAAGAAAGAAAGAAAGAAATTTAAAGAAAGAAGGAAAACAAAAGAAAAAAGAAATGCAATATAATAAAGAAAGAAAGGAAGAAGATATAAAGAATGAAATAAATAAAGAAAGAAAGAAAAATGAAAGAAAGAAAGAAAGAAAAATAAAGATATTAAAAGAAAGAAACAAGGAAAGAGGTGAAAAAATAAATAAATAAATAAGACATGAAGAATGAAAGAGAGAGAGAAAGAAAGAAAGAAAGAAAGAGAAACAGAAAGAAAGAAAGACAGAAGTACAGAAAAAAAAGAAAAAAGAAACAGAAAGAGAAAAACAAAGAGAGAAAAATGAATAAAGAAAGAAGGAAATAAAAAGAAAGAGAGAAAAATGAATAAAAAGAGGGAAAGTATGAAATAAAGAGAAAGACAGAGAGAAAAATAAAGAACGAATGGTAAAAACAAAATGTAAAGAAAGAAAGAAAGAAAGAAAGAAAGAAAGAAAGAAGAGATAACCAGGAAAGAAAAAAAAAAACAAACAATGAAATAGAGAGAAGGAAAAAGAAAAAGAAAGAAATGAAAAAGAAGCAACATAGAAGGAAAGAAGGAAACAAAAGGAAAGAAAGAGTCCAGGAAAGAGCGTAGCAAAGAACGAAAGAGAAAGAAAAAAAACGAAAGAAAAAGGAATAAAGAACGAAAGAAAGAAAAAAAAAGAAAGAGAAAACAAACAGAAAGTTGTAAAAAGACAAAGAGAAAAAAAAGAAAAGAATGAAAAGGGAAATACTAGGCGGCTTAATCAAAATAAAAAAAGCAAACACTAGATAGATATATGTACACGCACACACACACACACACACATATATATATATATATATAGAGAGAGAGAGAGGCAGACAGAGAGAGAAAGAGAGAGAGGGGGAGAGAGAGACTATTGCAAGATCGAATTAGAAAGATAGAAGAAAGTAAAATCTAAAAAGAAATGAAAATGAACGAAAAAAAATCAATTTTGAAAAGCAAGAAAATGCGAAATAAAATATTTTTTTCAAAAAAGTAAATCAGTTGGCATTTTCTGAATAGACGACCCGCCCACATTTTTTTCCCAGAAAAGTTCGAAGCAATTAGAAAATTTCAAAGAATTTCAAATCGAATCAAGGCTAAAAGAAAGAAAAGAGGAATTGACTAAAGAGAAATATTCAAAAAAGATATTAATGGAACAAAGTCAAAAGAAAAGATTGCATTTTGCAACTTATTAATCAATATTATGTCTTTAAAAATTGATTATGAGTAATATCTACAAAGAATCCATATTGAAGGCTGAGAGAAAAATAGAGAAGGATAGATAGATAGATAGATAGATAGATAGATCTGTACTGAATGAGATAGATAGATAGATAGATAGATAGATAGATAGATAGATATCGATTGAATGAGATCGGTCGATGGATAGATAGATACATAGATAATGTACTGAATGCGATAGACAGATAGATATATAGATAATGTACTGAATAAGATAGATAGATAGATAGATAGATAGATAGATAGATAGATATTGAAGGAGATCGGTCGATGGATAGAAAGATAATGTACTGAATTAGATAGATAGATAGATAGATAGATAGATAGATAGATAGATAGATAGATAGATAGATAATGTACTGAATGAGATAGATAGATAGATAGATAGATAGATAGATAGATAGATAGATAGATAGATAGATAGATAGATAGTTTGGTTTGCATAGATGTACAGACTGCGGAAAATTGCATAATCAAAGAAATAAATTTGAATATAATATACGCACATTCGCTCTCTGTCTCTCTCTACCCCTCACACTCTCTCTTTCTCCGAGTGTGTGTGTTTGTGTGTGTGAAGAGAGAAGGAGATAAATAGAGAAAGAAAGAGTAATAAAGAAGGAAATGATGAAAGTAACGCGTAAGGAAAATTCGAAGTAGCGAATACATACAAAATTTTCAAATCAGACGTATAACATGTCTTGCAGGCGTAACAACAAAAAAGAAAGGGAGAAGGTGAAGTAATGTGTCTGTATGTCAGTGCGTGAGGGATGGAGAAAGAGAGGAAAGAAAGAGAGAGAGAGAGAGCAAGAAAAGAAAGTTCAGAGAGAAATTTTCTAGGCGGCCGAATGTAATCACGAACGCCAAGTTGAGGAAAAAACAAAAAGAACACACAACGCTTCAAAACTAATTTTTTAAATCGGCGAAAGAAAATGAAGCCAATAACAATAATAATAATAATAATAATAATAATAATAATAATAATAATAATAATAATAATAATTTTAATGGGAAGGAGAAGAAGAAGAAATATTCAAGCAATGATGATCACAAATAGTTGAGTGAATTTAGTTTAATTTGCCATAACGTTACAAATGGACTGGAACGGTAGAAGATATTATTATTATTTTTATTATTATTATTATTATTATTATTATTATTATTATTATTATTATTATTTTTATTATCATTATTATTATTATTGTTTTCTCAATATTATTATCACTAATAATATTATAATGATTATTATTATTGTTTTTATTATTGTTATTTTTATCAACTTTTCTTCCTCGCGGTTTTCAGTTTTCAACACAGTATCTTTCATTATTATTATTATTATTATTATTATTATTATTATTATTGTTGTTGTTGTTGCTGCTCTTGTTAATTCTTCCCCCTCACACACGCACGCACGCACACACACACACACACACACACACACACACACACACACACACACACACACACACCGTGGAAGTGTATTGTCTAGGAAAACGCCTATCTCTTTAGGACTGAACTTAAGAGCTGCTATTTAAGAATTGATGTTTTGTGATTTATCTGAGCACCTAGTCTTACAAGACCGTATCTAAATGTGTTACAAAAAAGATAAGAAAAGAGTTTAAAAGAGTTGTATTTTCTTAGATCGATCCGCTTTTGGGACAACTTCAAGTTCCAGACCTTAATCCAAAACCTCTTCCTTTGGAAAATTTGTGCTCGAATCTGGACCCGTCCCACCCTTGATTAAACTTCACAATAATTGTAAACCCGACAAAAAAAGAAAAAAAAAATGAAATAATCAAAATGTCAAAAAGGTCATTACTTAAATTATTCGGACCGTTATCCTCATCTTCATTGCCATATTCACACCGTTTCGGCTGTTGTACGCAACGGTCTTCTTCAGGGTTTGTCTATATCTCTGAGATGAGGTGCTATGATTACTTGCATTATTTACATTATTCGGACTGTTATCCTCTCTTCATTGCCATATTCACAACGTTTCGGCTGTTGTACGCAACGGCCTTCTTCAGGGTTTGTCTATATCTCTAAAATGAGGTGTTATGATTACTTGAATTATTTACATTATTCGGACTGTTATCCCCATCTTCATTACCCTATTCACAACGTTTCGGCTGTTGTATGCTCCGGCCTTCTTCAGGGTTTGTCTATATCTCTGAGATGAGGTGTTATGATTACTTGCATTATTTACATTATTCGGAGTGTTATCCTCATCTTCATTGCCATATTCACAACGTTTCGGCTGTTGTATGCAACGGCTTTCTTCAGGGTTTGTCTATATCTCTGAGGTGACGTTTTATGATTACTTGCTTTATTTACATTATTCGGACTGTTATCCTCATCTTCATTGCCATATTCATAACGTTTCGGCTGCTATATGCTCCGGCCTTCTTCAGGGTTTGTCTATATCTCTGAGATGAGGTGTTATGATTACTTGCATTATTTACATTATTCGGAGTGTTATCCTCATCTTCATTGCTATATTCACAACGTTTCGTCCGTTCAATATTTACATTATTCGGACTATTTTCCTCATCTTTGTCGCCATATTTATTACAACGTTTCGGCCCTTCAGTATCTGTCTATATTTCTCAGATGAGGTCTTATGTACACTATTTACTTTATTCGGACTATTGTCCTCATCTTTGTCACCATATTTATTACAACGTTTCGGCCGTTGTACGCTCCGGCCTTCTTCAGGTGGTTGGAATGTCGAACTGAACCCTTTATTTCGCTCACTCGGGTAGACCGTTCTAGTTCCATGCGCCATGTTTAATGGATGACAGTTATCAGTTATCTCCTGTCTACCCCAGTGAAACAGACAATAACCATAAAATCTAATGATTCCTAACGTAACTTGCATATATTGGTCGGGTTTATGCTAAATATGATCTGACGGTCGCTTTCATCTTTAAACTGACAATAACCATAACACCGAGCTTATGCATAACTTAAAGACGTAAATATTCGGTCGGGTTTATATCTCCATTACGGGATGAAACTTGCATCTTCGGTGAAACTGACAAAAATTATAAAATCAAATTAATGAGACATTTAACACGAAAATATTTCCTTCCTTCGGAAAATTGACAATAACCATCATCTCGAGTTTATGTCCGACTTCAGACGCAAACATTGGATGCGTTCATGCTAGATATTATTAGAAGATCGCTCCCTTCATAAAAATGACAATAGCCATATATTTGTGTGTATGACTAACATAAGAGGCAAACATTTATACCAAATATGGTCTGAAGATGGCATCCTTCATAAAACTGACAATAAACACAAAGTCGTGTTTATTCCTGCCTTCAGACACAAAAATTGGTTGTGTTCATGATAGATATGATCTGAATAGCACTTCTATAGTGTAAATGATAATAACCATTAAAAAGAGTTTCTGTCTGACTTCAATTATAGACCGTGTTTAACAAAACAATGTCAGAAGATAGCTTCCTTCCTGACAATCCTAAAATCGTTTTCATGACTAACCTAAGACGCAAACATTGTTTGGGTCTATGGCAGATATGATATGAAGATCACTTGCTTCGTGAAACTGACGATGACCACGAATCTAGTTAATGCCTGACTTAAGATGTAAACATTTGTTGGGTTTATGCCAAATATAGCCTGAAGATGGTTTACTTCGGGGAAACTTACCATAACCATATATTAAAGTTTATGCCTGACTTCAGACGTAAATATTGGTCGGGTATATGCCAGATATGGTCTGAAGATCACTTGCTTCGTGAAACTGACAATCACCACAAAGTCGTGTTTGTGCCTAACTTGAACCGAAAATATTGGTCGGCTTCAGGCAGAATGTTCTGATTTTGCTTCTTTGGTGAGACTGGCAATAACAATAAAGTTGAATTTATGTTTAACTTAAGGCGCAAACATTTGTTGCGTTTATGCTAGATATAATCTGAATATCGTTTCCTTCATTAATCTGTCAATAACTAATACTGAATTCATACCTGACTTTAGACGAAAACATTTGTTGGGTTTATGAAAGATATCGTCTGAAGACCGCTTCCTTTATGATACTGACAATAACTTTAATGTCGGACTTATGGCTAACTTCAACCGAAAACATGTGTCGCCTTCATACCAGATATGTTCAGGAGTCTGCTTCATTGGTGAAACTGACAATACACATAAAGTCAGATTTATGTCTACCTTAAGACGCAAACATTGGTTAGAAATGCTAGATAGGGTCTGAAGATCGCTTCCTACGGGAATCTGACAATAACCTCAATGTAGAATTTATGACAAACTTAAGACGCAAACATTGGTATTATTTAAGCCTGATATGTTCTGAAGATCGCTTGATGTCTGAAACTCACAAAAAGCAGGAAGTCGAGTGTATACCAGACTGAACACGCAAATATTGGTCAGGTTTATTCCGGTTCTGGTCTGAAGACCGCTGCCATCTTGAAACTGATAATAATCATAATTTTCGAGTTCATGCCAAACTTAAAACGCAAACATTCGTTGGGTTTATATTAGATATGGTCTGAATAGTTCAACCTTTGTGAAACTGAAGGTTACCACAGACTGTTTAGGTCTGTTCCACCTGTTTATAACAACAAACACTGTAAATTCAATAGTTTCACTTAGAATTAAACAATATATACAGGACGAGCAAACAAAATACGACACTTATATAAAAATCAATAGGCTTAAAGTTTTTTTTGCTAAGAAGCTGTAGTTATTGAACAAGTTGGGTTCATGGTTAGAATATGTGGTCATTCAGGAGGAGAAGCTGTGGTCATTCATGATTACAAGTTATTGTCATTCAGGAGTAGAAACTGGGGTCGTTAAGAAGTAGAAGCTATTGTCTTTCAGGAGTAGAAACTGTGGTCATTCAGGAGCAGAAGCTATTGTCATTCAGGAGTAGAAACTGTGGTCATTCAGGAGTAGAAGCTATTGTTATTCAGGCGTAGAAACTGTGGTCATTCAGGAGTAGAAACCATTGTCATTCCAGAGTATAAGCTATTGTCATTCAGGCGTAGAAACTGTGGTCATTCAGGAGTAGAAGCTATTGTCATTCAGGAGTAGAAACTGTGGTCATTCTGGAGTAGAAGCTATTGTTATTCAGGCGTAGAAACTGTGGTCATTCAGGAGTAGAAGCTATTGTCATTCAGGTGTAGAAGCTATTGCCATTCAGGACTAGAAACTGTGGTCATTCATGAGTAGAAACCATTGTCATTCCAGAGTATAAGCTATTGTCATTCAGGCGTAGAAACTGTGGTCATTCAGGAGTAGAAGCTATTGTCATTCAGGAGAAGAAACTGTGGTCATTCAGGAGTAGAAGATATTGTCATTCAGGAGTAGAAACTGTGGTCATTCAGGAGTAGAAGCTATTGTTATTCAGGCGTAGAAACTGTGGTCATTCAGGAGTAGAAACTATTGTCATTCAGGAGTAGAAACTGTGGTCATTAAGGAGTAGAAGCTATTGTCATTCAGGCGTAGAAGCTGTGGTCATTCAGGAGTAGAAGCTATTGTCATTCAGGTGTAGAAGCTATTGCCATTCAGGACTAGAAACTGTGGTCATTCATGAGTAGAAACCATTGTCATTCCAGAGTATAAGCTATTGTCATTCAGGCGTAGAAACTGTGGTCATTCAGGAGTAGAAGCTATTGTCATTCAGGAGTAGAAACTGTGATCATTCAGGAGTAGAAGCTATTGTTATTCAGGCGTAGAAACTGTGGTCATTCAGGAGTAGAAGCTATTGTCATTCAGGAGAAGAAACTGTGGTCATTCAGGAGTAGAAGATATTGTCATTCAGGAGTAGAAACTGTGGTCATTCAGGAGTAGAAGCTATTGTTATTCAGGCGTAGAAACTATGGTCATTCAGGAGTAGAAGCTATTGTCATTCAGGAGTAGAAACTGTGGTCATTAAGGAGTAGAAGCTATTGTCATTCAGGAGAAGAAACTGTGGTCATTCAGGAGTAGAAGATATTGTCATTCAGGAGTAGAAACTGTGGTCATTCAGGAGTAGAAGCTATTGTTATTCAGGCGTAGAAACTGTGGTCATTCAGGAGTAGAAGCTATTGTCATTCAGGAGTAGAAACTGTGGTCATTAAGGAGTAGAAGCTATTGTCATTCAGGCGTAGAAGCTGTGGTCATTCAGGAGTAGAAGCTATTGTTATTCAGGCGTAGAAACCGTGGTCATTCAGGAGTAGAAGCTATTGTTATTCAGGCGTAGAAACTGTGGTCATTCAGGAGTAGAAGCTATTGTCATTCAGGAGTATTAACTGTGGTCATTCAGGAGTAGAAGCTATTGTAATTCAGGAGTAGAAACTGTGGTCATTCAGGAGTAGAAGCTATTGTCATTCAGGCGTAGAAACTGTGGTCATTCAGGAGTAGAAACTATTGTCATTCAGGAGTAGAAACTGTGGTCATTCAGGAGCAGAAGCTATTGTTATTCAGGCGTAGAAACCGTGGTCATTCAGGAGTAGAAGCTATTGTTATTCAGGCGTAGAAACTGTGATCATTCAGGAGTAGAAGCTATTGTTATTTAGGCGTAGAAACTGTGGTCATTCAGGAGTAGAAGATATTGTCATTCAGGAGTAGAAACTGTGGTCATTCAGGAGTAGAAGCTATTGTCATTCAGGAGTAGAAACTGTGATCATTCAGGAGTAGAAGCTATTGTCATTCAGGCGTAGAAACTGTGGTCATTCAGGAGTAGAAGCTATTGTCATTCAGGAGTAGAAACTGTGGTCATTCAGGAGTAGAAACTATTGTCATTCAGGAGTAGAAACTGTGGTCATTCACGAGTAGAAGCTATTGTTATTCAGGCGTAGAAACTGTGGTCATTCAGGAGTAGAAGATATTGTCATTCAGGAGTAGAAACTGTGGTCATTCAGGAGTAGAAGATATTGTCATTCAGGAGTAGAAACTGTGGTCATTCACGAGTAGAAGCTATTGTTATTCAGGCGTAGAAACTGTGGTCATTCAGGAGTAGAAGCTATTGTCATTCAGGAGTAGAAACTGTGGTCATTCAGGAATAGAAGCTATTGTCATTCAGGAGTAGAAACTGTGGTCATTCAAGAGTAGAAACTATTGTCATTCAGGAGTAGAAACTGTGATCATTCAGGAGTAGAAGCTATTGTCATTCAGGCGTAGAAGCTGTGGTCATTCAGGATTAGAAGCTATGATCATTAAGGAGTGTCATGCAAGTTATCTTAATTCCGTGAATATATCACGTCGAAAGATTCAGACCAGAGCGCATCGGGATAAAGAAAATAAGGTATGCTAAAGGTGACAGTCTTCAAGATTGTAATCATCCTAGTTTAAGATACACATGTAAATTGATCATGTTGACTTTTCGTCTAACCTGATGAATTTAATTTAAAGATTTTGAAAAAAAAAATTTACTCTTGTATATATAAATACTCACGGTTATATCTGGCCATGTCAACTTTAGTATAAGACGTAATAATGTCGTTTTTTGACGTATTTTTAACGTCAAAAACGACATTATTACGTTATTATTTTTGCACGTATCTAATATTATATTTATATATAATCGTTCTGAATGAATGAATTTAAACTTCAGTAATAATGTTTCTTACATCCATTCCTTGGTTATCTGTTAATATTTGGTTGGATATTTTATCTCTTTTACATAATATATAATTTCGAATGTCTACCTACGTTGATTATGGGCACGTGATCGAGAGGTTAGAACGTTCGCATTCAGACGATGAGACTCGAGATCGAGTCTAACTATAGTCGATTCGTCAGAAAGTAATCTTCATGATGTTATCGGACTGGAAGAGATGATCCCAGCAGGCGGCACATTTGGAAAGGCGGCCTGACGATTGCGACAAGCATGAAACACCCTGTCGCCTCTGAGTGGCGACTTCAATGTTAATTTATTTATATATATATATCAAACGTTATTTTTAGTGGATACTCTTATTGGAGTAGACGCACCGTTTATTTAATAAACAAAATATTTGTTATATTTTCGTCTACCACTCTGAATATTCGAAAAAAAATAATAAACCACAATATGCCCTTTCTGGAATTCAAACTGCAGCTCCCTGGACAGGGGAAACCGTCGTTAGTTCAGACATGCTTTAGACCTCTTGGCAGAGAACAACGTCGATGATCAAGCAAAGCTGGAATAGTTCGGTTAAACACAGATCTTTCTCTGACTCTCTCGAAATAGACATATGTGTTCAGTCTCGTATCCTAACGTAAACAAAGCAATTTCTAAAGAAAGGGATGGATTTTTTTTTTTTTTATTAAATTGACTGATTTTATTTTAATTTTTATTTTAAGAAATAAAATCAGTCGGATTAATAAAAAATGAAATCCATTCCTTTCTTTAGAAATAAATAAATATTTAAATATATAAAAACAGTTGTATTTAATAGATACTCATACTTAAGTTGACAGTACCATTTATTCATTAAACAGCATATTTATTGACCGGCCTGAATACATAAAGAAAAATGTGCGGTCGAAATAAAATACTATTTAATAAATAAAAGGAGTGTCTACTCAAATAAAATATCCAATAAAAATAACATTAAAATGATAAAATTTATGTCGGATTGAAAAATAAAAATACATTATCTTAGAAAATTACTTCGGATACGAATCGGAACTCTAATGAAAAATTCGAGGAATTTAATATGGGAAGGACTTCGCTTACAAGCACAGTTCGTAATTTGCTAGTTCAGCGTGGCCGAGACGATTAACGTACGTCGGATCTAACGATAGTTTCACTTTGCCAGCAGGGACGCTAGTTCGAATCCTGCCAGAAAGTGTATATTTTTGTTTAACAAGGTTTTTTTCGAATAGTAAGTCAATCAGACGGAAATAAATACATATATTGTTTAATAAATAAATGGAACGTCTACTCAAATATGAGTATCCACTAAAAATAACATTAAATACCCAATAACGCTTGATAATGGAACGAATTTAAGTTCCGAAATATAAAAATTTCCGTGTCGTGGTTTAATTTTTTTTTTCTCTTTTAAATAAAACATATAAACATATAAATTGTCATCCACAGACAAACAGCTCATCAGTGTGGTTAGACATCCGATTACCTCAAGCCAGGTAGAAACACAACTGATTTGGTATCAGTCAGAGATTTTTACCCTAAGCTATCGTCTCTCGGCAGGGAGGAAGGTGAATTTTTACGTATTTATTTTGAATAAACACGCCAGTGACTCAGAGTGCACGATTCATAGAAGAGCTTTGCATTATCAGCAGTAGCAGTCACTGTTTACAAATTCGCTCAAAAGTGCTCGACCAAAATTTATTTTTCGGGGAAAGATATATTCATTAAGCTAAGAAGATATAAACTGATTGATTAGGTAATCCGACTTAGGGTCGAAACGCTCATCAGATTTTTTTATAAACTATTGAACTTATTATCAGATCCCAAATTAATAATCCTTCTGAATGAACGAAAGTTAATTCTAACAAACAAATTCTAACTTTGAATAAGTTCAATATTTTAATTAAAGATCTTGCAGCCATGAGACTTTGGCGAATCTTTATATATCCCACACGGATAAAACTAATTTGAAAATACATCTATAATATGAAATATGCGAGACATAACCACATATCTTCCTATCTCAGTTTAACTTTTGAAAATCTCAGAAATATGAAATCGGTAAAATTAATGTAAATAATTTTACTTAAAGACTCCAGTTGCAGCTTCAGTATATATATATATATATATATATATATATATATATATATATATATATATATATGTATGTATTGTTGTAATAGAATGTCCCACACTCCCTATCGCCTATATATAGTGTGCACAGGATATACCTAGGTTTCTTGCTTCGGAAATTATTAGCCTGCCACCCGATTCCCTGTCTTTCAGTAGTGTATTCTTTTCTTTTTTTTTTTACAATAAACCCCCTTTTTTAATTTACGCGCGTGCTGCTTTTCCTTCACTCGAATTCCACCTTTATCTGTTTGTAACCTCTTTAAGGATACAATATATATATATATATATATATATATATATATATATATATACACACACACAGACACACACACACACACACACACCTTCAGATATTGGAGGTGATCTATATTAAGACGAAGAAACCCACACACAATAAAATTACATTTCAAACTAGTCGCAACCCATTACATTGCATGTAGACATTGGTTCTGTTGTAATACTTTGCACTATCGCGTGGTATGACGTCATAGAAACGCTCTTGAACTTATGATCTGCATCTGCTATTCCATGACCGTTATCGTCGCATCGCAATTTTCAAAATAAGGAAATATCATCTTTGGCGGTTGATGTCTTTGTTTCATGTCTGTATAACCATTCTGAGGATGGTTCATGTGAGCCGAAAGCTTACAACGGACTTAATAAAAAAAATACCGAAATGATGGATAATTTTTGTCTCTATTTTCACCCGAAATTAAAGCAAACATTCGAAAGTTAGAACGGCTCATGATCAGACATAATAGACATTCATTGTCTGTTATATTTAATAATATATATATATATATATATATATATATATATATATATATATATATATATATATATATAATACAAATATCGTTTTAAGGTATGATGCAATGATGCGCTAAAGTGCACAGTATTAAGCCTAAAGATTGCGTTTAAGCATGAAACGAGCTGTCGCCGCTGAGTGTTGACCTCATTGTCCACTTTATATATATATATATATATATATATATATATATATATATATATATATATATATCCGATGCAATGAGAACGAAAGTAATATATAAATTCTAACGTCCACAGTATTAATCCAGAAGAGGGCTCGATATCGATAGTAGAGCGATAATTATTTATTATAATTTTATCATATAAACAAAAACAGTTTACTCACTACGAAGATACAACTTCGTTTCGGTGCATTTCAGCTTTACCTCGACGGGTGAGAACTGAACAACCATTTTCAGTTTCCACCCGTCGAGGTGCAGTTGAAATGCACTGAAACGAAGTTGTAACTTGTAGTGAGTAAACTGTTTCTGTCTGTATGATAAAATTATAATATTATATATATATATATATATATATATATATGTAATAAATCAAGAAAAAACGTTAAAGTTCAATTTTCGGCAATAATTTCTTTCGTGAATATTTTTATATTTATCTCTTCGGACTGAAAGTTCTTAAAAAACTTATTAAAATCTTTCGGTCTGAAAAGACGAATGTAAAATATTCACGAAATAAATTATAACCTAAATGGATCTTTAAGCTTTTCTTCTTGATTTATTATTATAATCCTCTGTAATGTACGTTTATATAGGGCTGTCTGTGCATTAATACCTTTCTTGGAATTATCCCTACCAGTCACAAATTGGTTTGTCTCTCTCTCTCTCTCTCTCTCTCTCTCTCTCTCTCTCTCTCTCTTTATATATATATAGTAGTTATGAAGCAATTTTAACTTTATACAAGTTTGGTTAAAGAAAACAACAAAATCTTTATATGAATATTAATATGCAAAACGCGATTTTAAAAATGACAACGGACGACATTATAAAATACAAAAAGTCTTTTATTATATCTATCGATAGCTTAAATTACATCGACATGGGGAAATATATTTCCATATAAAAACCTGAAATCCAGAAAAAATCTGTAACTTCGGAAATCTCTAGTGTCCGTTATATTATATCATAGAGCCTAGATATGGCCGTATTTAGGAGTACTTCGGTACCACACGTTGATGCTTGTCACGTTAAGCCTCGGCAAAAGTGCCTGCCATGCGTAAAAATATTTCATTTTTGATGAGTACTGTGTTAAAATATTAATGATGAATAACCAATAATTTTTAATTTTTCTTTCCTCAGTGTTTTTTAAAAAAATTCTCATTGAAATTCCACAGGAGGAAAAAAAATATTTTGTTGTTTTTCGGGGTGGGTCGGCCTTACGGTTTGCTAATGAAGGCATCAAAAGATATCAATTTCTATCGTGTAGTGACTGATTGTTAGTGTTGGCCGTCTTGAAAGGTGGGTGGGTGGATGGTTCTTTACCATGGAAAATCCAAACTCGTCCCCACACATCATTTGACTTCGCTCCACCCAAAGTACACAATTTTTGAAATGAACTCTTATCCTCATTTTTTTCTAGAAAAAATTACGGATTTTTCATTTAATTTTATCTATTTCGCTTGTAGGATGCGAGAGTCAGTTTTGACGGTGAGAGAATGGCACAGTGGATAAATGCGTTAGTTAGATCCAGTGATAGGATCCAAAGTGTCTGTGTTCAATACCCGGTTAAGGCAGTGGAGAACTTTCAGAGGAAAATTAACAGAAGATAACTGATAACTGACATCCATTAAACATGGCACGTGTAACTAGAACAGTCTCCCCCAGTGAGCGAAATAAAGGGGTCAGTTCGACATTCCAACCATCTGAAGAAGGCCAGAGCGTACAACGGCCGAAATGTTGTAATAAATATGGCGATAAAGATGAGGACAATAGTCCGAATAATGTAAATAATGTACATAATACCTCATCTCAGAAACATAGACAGATGCATAAAGGCTTTTTATTATTCCTTGGTGGATCGTTCACCCACCCACGATACATACATACATACATATATATATATATATATATATATATATATATATATATATATATATATATATATAGTGTATGTATAAAAGAAAAAAAAACAATAGGAAAACTAGTTTTAACCGTCGCGTTTCATCTAATGTGGACTTTTTCAAGTTAAAAAACGAAATGAATTTATTGAAACAAAGTATCTATAAAAGACAAAGAAAATATCGTTATTAATTCGAAGAATTTAGAATCCCTATTGTATATTCATATATTCTAGTTGTAAACAACATTTTGTTTGTTGTTTATAGATACTTTGTTTCAATAAATTCATTTCATTTTTTGCCTTGAAAATAAGTCCACATTGGACGAAACGCGTTGGCTAAAACTACAGATTTCCTATTGTCTTTTTTTCCGCTTTATACACATCGTCTTCTTCTATAGATTAATTCTGAGAAACTTTTATATAGCACTCATTCTGGCAGCCGATCCTGTAGCAAATGGATATTTCTGTGCAAAAATACAAAAAAGAGACAAGGCCGAAGGAGAAGTGAGAAAGGCTGCTCCTCAGTTCACTATCCTCGCCGTAGTTTATCAAAATCATAACTCATTTCTTTAATGCTATATACTCAATAAGCACAAGAACTTGTCCATCATCTCTTAATGCTATATAATACCACAACACCACATCTTAACAGCGGGGGGGGGCTACAAAATCACCCCATAAAAATCTAGAAATGATCAAAGTCTATTTTAGGGATTTTTTAATGCAAAAAATATTAAAAAAATATATAATAATAAAGCTGATTGGGGAGGGAATGAACCCCAAAACAAAAGTAAAGATGCAACTAAAACAAAACAGATGTTAGTAGGACCCATACACCCCTCAGAATAATAAGAGAGGCCACTGTATTCTGCCGTTCAACAGAATCAAGCAGCACACTAACTAATGGAGTGGGGAAGGAAAAATTAAATGGTGAGTAGAAAAAATCTGAGTCTGACACAACCAAGAGCGGTCAAAAACAAAATGGGGAAGCTGGGAATCTTGAGATGGAAAAGAGGATGCCGGGAAGAGAACAGGGCCATTATTTGTTCACGTTAACTAGGAAAACAAATAGTGTCTAACTTAACCAGATGAGGCTTCACAAGAGACTACCCCGTTGCATTAAGGGGACTTAAAAGAGAAAATCAAGGCTAGCCCCTTTCACATGAACCAGGCTCACAAGAGATACGCAACATTCACTGAAATCTATCGATATCAAATGATTTCTATCAGATTTGATCTTCATCATGAATTGATGCCCAAGGAATCCAACCAGATCCTGATGAAAATAACGCTCATATCGCAAGTTACCCACCATTCACGACGTTCTCACCAACTTCCCTGCCACGGCTAGCAACGTGCGAAAAACCATCTGTTTTACACTGGAGACCGCAGGCGACACAGTGTCACACGCGTACGCGAGATCGATGGACACAAGCTGATTGGGAGCGTTACGAGCCGTCAACCCGACGACATAGTCTCAGAAAGAGGTGCACCTGAGGACAATTGTAGAAGGCGTGCGCAGCAATTTCTTATAAGCCAAGGTCACACCGATGACAGTCGGGCAAATCCGCTTTGCCCCATCTGAAGGTTAAGTCATTGAGAAATAACTCGTTCCGAGTCAATCGTCAGGTAAGCGAAAAATCAAGGTTGCTGAGAAAAGAAAGATCACAGCTCTAATGCTGAGAAGCTGAGCCGGCCACAAAGTCGGTCCTTTTCAAACCCCTCCACTATTTCACAGTACGATAGCCTACAAGGCCGTGAAATGTCACTGGACCGAGGAACGTCCCTCAAGGCCGCAGCACATTCACTGAAGACAGCCTTCCGGGCCTACATCGGCGCTTAGCCCAAGAAATGGAAGGAGTGATAGTAAGGCGAGGCTAGGCGTCTCAAACAATTTTCTGCAAAATCGAAACCTCTGTCAAAACGCGTCGTAGGAAAGTCAAACTTGTGACGTGTCGATGACTCACTAGGTGTGACAATCCCAGACACGAACTTCCGCTTATGACCACCCCACAAAAGGGTGAACAACAAACGCTCGATCGACTTCTTACTGTTCTTGCAAAGGGGAATTACAACCAACCGGTAAAGGATGACAGGAAAGCCCTGCTTTTCAAGGACAACCTCTTTTAGAGTTAAGTCTTGAACAACGCTCCGATCTTTGTCTGTACTTCTGACCAATTTTTCTCTAGCTGGAATCCGGGTCCAAACCACTCTTCAAGAATGGCATGGGTCCATCAGTCCAGCCTAAGAGCCCCTGAAAAGCGACCTCTTTCTAGATACCTAACCGCAAGCAGGAAGATTTGTAGCAGTTAATCTTGGGCCCCTGACATTTTCATACCGTACAAGTGCTATCTGTATCACATCAATGTCGCTGCGACACGACAGGAAAATGGATACGTCATCGGCGTATGCGGAAAACCTGGCTCGAACCTCATCATAGACAGCAACTCCACGTAGGACAGGGACTGCACGTCCTGTCCCTTAGCCGTCAGAGGGGGGTCCAACGCCAAAGCATAAAGTAAGGGCAACAACTCTGACGAACCGACCGAGTCAGCGCAAAAGCACTTCACCACTTCCCGTTCGCCTGTCCACAGCACAGGGGGAGCGATACGGGAGGCTGATCCACTTACAGAATCCGGCGGCCTGCAGGACAGCAGCCAAGTAGTGATAGTCTACCATATGGAATGACTTGGAAAGATCTAAATAGATCAGCGCGGCTTTCTCGTCAACTTCTACACCTTCTATGATCGTGCGGACCAGGTGCACCTTGCTTTGAATTGTTCGTCCCTTCACATCACAAGTATATTCAGGCCCAGCAACCAGCTCGCGACAACTGACCGCAAACGCTTTGTCAGGATCTTGGCGAGGGAAGGCGTCTCTAACAGGATCTTTGTCAGGATCTTGGCCAAAATCTTTAACTCTGTATTTAGCAGATTTATGGGCTATAGTAATCTAATTCCCGCAAAAAACCCTTGCCCTTTTTCAACAGAGTGATCACACCCCTGGAGATCAGGCTGGGGATGGACTCCTACTGGAACCAGTTGTTGAAGACCACAGTCAAAACTGGAACAAAGATGTGCGGCAGCCTCAAGTACAGTTCGTAGGGCAGACCATCATGTTCTGGAGACTTGTCACTGCAGACCGTCTTCAATGAACTTTGCCTTCTGTGATCTCTCCCTCACAGCTAACCGCTTTAGTTGATTTAAACCAAGGAAAAGTCAGCCAAATAACTGCAAAACTCTTCACCACTGAGACAAGGATCCTTAGTAAGTCGCCTCTCGAAATTCCTTCGAAAGGCCTCACACATGCCATCGGTCTACTTCAGAGTACTCTTCTCCGGGGTATTGACCTCGCGAATAGGAACCTCGATGGATTACTTCATTGCACCCATATTTACAGCTTCAGTAGACATCATGTTTAACATAGGTCTAATTACCTGAGCCTGGTATCACTTACTAGACTCACCATCCAGAGCCTGCCTAGCTCGTGATATCTCTAGAGAATCACAACCAGCCTCCGACCGGGACAGACTATCGTCTAGAGTCTTCACGATCTTACCTTATCTAAGGCAAGTCGATGGCTATATTCAGTGGTGAAGGACCTAATCTTATGCTTAAGCCTCTCCCACCACTTATTCTCAATAACCACTCCCACTAATTCCTGCTGCACTAATCTCGTCAGCTGTTGCCAGAAGATCTGCTGTTCAGTAATGACAGATTGAACTTCCAGTGACCAGCCTAGCGCCTAATACTATCCGGCCACAGACGAGTCTGTCGTTCGAATAGTCTAAACGGTGAAACGTGAGACAATTTAGTAAATCTAGATGGACTCTACCTACAAACATTCTGGCCAGGTATCTGGCTACCCAATGAGACGGACACTTAAATGTCCAAGTCCACATCTCCCTCCTCAGATGATCGACCCGGAATCTATCGAAGAGTACAACCTCGCCGATCAGATTAACCAAGCTATGATCGCCCGATGACCTCCCGCTAGCTCTCCGCTCCTTGTTGATATCGGTGTTCAGGATGGCATTCCAGTCCGCCATCAAGACTAAGAGTGATGAATTCACCAGGATCGGCTTCAAGTGATCGAAAAAGTTGACACGCTCCTCTCGATTGTTAGGCGCATAAATCGCAATGACCCGAAACGAACGACTGCTCACAGCAATATCAGCCACGATCAACCGGCCACCTGCGTCGATATGGACAAGGTCCACCCTCGCACCCAGGGAACGTTTAACTAACAAGGAAACACTTCTGGCCTGGTGATCCCCACATGCAGAATAGACAAAAAATCGCTAGACAGTACACGAGCATCAACATCGTAACAAAATGTCTTCTGCATTGCCGATGAATCTACGCCGAAGGACAAGAGATCCCGAAGCAGGCGTCCAGCCTTACGCTGATCTCTCAGGCGGCTCGCTTTCAAGCTGGTTAACTTGATAGACATCTTGTAAGCGAATTCACTTAAACACAGACTGGGTGATAATATAAAGGATTCAGAACCTCGATGGCGTGTCATAGTCTACCAGTACCCAAGTTGGATGTGCTCCGTCCGTCAGAGACAATCCCGCCAACGTACGTAAGCCCTATATAATTAGGGATGGAGCAAAACTCAGGAACTCTCAGTACAGTGTTTGGCTATTTTTCTAACATCTGGTACTTCAACCAGTGCCATCCGACGCTTTGAGAAGGAGTCCTTGATTGCGGCGATGAAATCCCATGCTCTTGTATCTGAAATTCTTATTACCGTTATGACCCCAGGTATCTTATCAAAGTTCTTGGGATGGCCAGTTGACTTGCCATCCACAGAAGTCAATTTGAACAGGGGTTTCAAGAAGGCTTTTCTCTGGGAGATATTTTTCTCAAGCTCTTGTATATCTCCCAGACATATGCTCTCCTTCTTGGGGAAAGTTTTTTTTTTACGTGGGTTGGAGGAATGCGATGCAGGAACCATACCTGGTGATGTAGAGATGCCCCTGGTTTTACATGTGGCTGCACCTTTTCTAGCTTGTGAAACAGGGCAGGATTGTGACTTAGCCTGTCCCCATATTCGTTCCGCTCTGTCACAATCGGGATTCTTTTCTTTTTAAATTTTTCCTCTTCTTGTTGCTTTTCCTCCCTCCCCCTTTTCAAAGAAGAAGACCGAGATGGTGGCACCTCATACACCTCCATACTGTCGTCCACTGACTGTAGTGGATGCAACTGCTGTTACTGATCTTGTTGATCTCTGTTTCTCATGTTCTTGCGCCGTCTTTTATGCTGTTGCTGCTGGTTTTACTGCTTCTGTCGTTGCGGTTGTTGTTGACGGTGTTTTTGTTTCAGCTGCTGTTCTTGTTCTTGATCTTGCACATGCTGTTGTTGAGCAGTACATCAATACCCGGAGTCTTGTCTCAGCCGACATCCTTCAATGCATCCCAGATTTTCTCCACTATTATGAGACCCCGAGTGGCCATATTTGTACCTCGTAAGACATCCTTTTTTTTTAATCTAGCCTTACCAGAGCTTGGTCTTTCTTGATAAGCAAGGACACCAACTCTTCCCTAGTTATGGCTGCTTCTCCACTATCTCCCGATTTTATAGATCTTCCTACTCTAGATTCTTGTGCCGATTACTCTGCTAATCTGTCTCGGTTAAGCGGCTTACGATAATCAGCTGCAAGCGATCTAATGATAATGTTAAGGTGATCCCACCACGTATTCCCAGCCACAGACCCCTTCAATTTCCCATTAAATTTTGTAAAAGCTGGTCCAGAAAATCCTTCTCACCGAACAACTATATGTTCAATTTCCAGTTGGCAGCCATGCTAATCCTAGACATTCAGACTGGCTAAAAAGAGTGTCATTGTCTGATTTAATATGGGTGGCCGCCTGCCTTAAACATTGTCGGGGGTAAGGACACCGACGGCCACACCCATTGAACCCTGGCCCAATTCATTCTATATGTGACCGTCAATCGTGAAACCCCCAATGTCCCACAGAAAAGTTAGCTTAACTGCTCTGTATAGGGAGGTGTGAACACAAACTCGGACCATCCTGAGTAGAATTGCCTCAGCTTCTTTCCGTCCTCATTGTCCCAAATTGCTAAAAAGGGCGTAATGTGACGCCCCCCTCCCGGTGTCACAGCGCCAAATGTGACGTCTGCCTGGTTGCGTCCGTCGTGCTATCCTGTCCTGTGACGACCAACTGGCTTGGTATTGGTCGCGGAACCAAATGTGACGTTCTAACCTTTTGGTGATTCGGATGGGAATCTGGTTAGATTCGGTATCAGTCTTGTCGTTCCCAGCTCGCCTCCAACGTCTGGTTACCGAAGTAACTGCTTTGATTTCCAGTCTGACCTACCTACGTTGTGAATTGATCTTAGGCAGACGAAATCAATCAGTCGCCGGGCCGCAATGCAAGCCGAGTTCGAATAAGGGTGATATCGCAGAAGTATATGTAAAAGAAAATAAAATAATAACTCGAAAAGTTCAAATGTATTAAAAAAAAAAAGGATAACAATCTGGTTTCTGAATACAGGACTGCGTCTTTCTCCAAAACCCGCTATATGGATTCGTGACACTTGTGTTTGTTAGGCGAGTCTTAACATCTTAAGTTGTTTGTTCATTAAGAAACTGGTTCTTGGTGTATCTTCAGGCGATATACGTAAAACTTGTTTTGGTGGTATGAGTCTAAGTCGTTCTTCAAAAATAAATTGTTCTTGATTAGAAGTTGAGGTCGATAATGCACGAATCTTAATCAGCTTCTGCGAGGCGGGACTTCAGAGCTCTCAGCTCACTGCAACTGCTTGCCTTTCTGTCTCCAACCCCAACTGCACTTAACTCGAACTGATTTTCGCTCGCTGCGACTTTGCTTATATGGACGCCGACCAAAACCGGGGTGGGCTTGTCGGGATTTGAGGTTCCTTGATAATTCTCAACCCACAATCCACTTATTTGGTTTCGGTCAGGAAAATTTTATTATTTTCCATTTTTGGAAGTCTTTTGTCTTCCCCCTCCTTCTGTTCTCATATTGGTATCTCACCATGCCCTCAGATGGTGTCAACGGGTTTCCCCTCTCTCTCACAGTGGCATCTCACACCTATCCCTTCAGGAGGCGCAACAGGCCTCCCCTCCTTCTTCACATGATTACCTCCGCCCAATACTTCTGCTATCATTCAGCCAATGGGCGCTCAGCGGCATGGGTGTGGCCAGACTAGCCTCGGTTTGAAAAATCTCGCTCAAAGAAAAAAAAATCTTATCCTTTTTTCTTTTCACTTTTCTTTTTCCTTCTTCTTTTCGAGGGGACCTCAAACCCACACTCTTTTATCTTTTAACCGAATTACCTGGAATTCGTCAATTAGCTTTTCACCATCACCAAGCGGGTGGCCACCCAGACGTACCTGCACCCCTGGCGCCAACCACTGATCCTATAAAACAGTTTCGCTATTATAGCCGGATTTCATATGGAATTCGTCAACGAGATTTTCGCACATTATCAAGTGGGTGGTCATCTGCGAAACACAGCCAATTTTCCGTCCCGATAAAATAATTTCGCTATCATAGCCAGCCTGACGATAAACAGATGCTCCTCTCAATGATTTCTACATATAGACAAAGGCTTAATCTTTCCTTCATGGCGGCCAGCGGACACTTTTGTTTTTGTAATTCTGCGACACAGTTAATTTTTATCTATTTAGAATTCTGTCTCTGAGGTCATTTGGCCAACCTGGAATTTCCACCCGCCCAGTAAACTAAATCAGATTAATTCCAGTATATTCCTTTTTACCTTCTCGACAATGGGAATAAAAAATTTTACCACTCTTCCTTGTCAGAAAAAATAACACCGCTTAGTGTCCTTTTCGTGATGGCTTCTTATCACCTAAATTTAATTCTCGCCTTTCTTTTTCATTCTTTTTCCCTTTTAGCAAGCCAAATAGTGTCACAGTAACGTCGAGGTATTTGAGAGCCTCTTCAACGATTCCTCATGTTGCTGAGACCCCGAGCCAGTTCTAATAACGGCAACGACACAACGTCCAGAGAATTCATCTAGTTCTCTATGCCTTTTCTCCAAACCTTTCCATGAACAGCACGTGTTTCAAAGCATGAATTCTGTTGTCATATTTTTTTGCCCTTTCTATTTGGCTCGGGGTCACCCGCCAGACATTTTCTCCGGTATTGTACGGCAGTTTTGCCTTTCTTCTTTTCCCCGTGATTCAATGGATTGGCTTTGATTACTCTTTTGTAAGCTTTGGGAGAAGAAGTTCGGCAGGAGCGGATGTCTGTGATGCACAGGAGTGGGTACCTCTTTAAGCGGGGCAATGATGCTGGGGTCAGCGACCTGGTTACTGCGGGGAAGCTTTTTTGTTTGATGGGGAATATGGGACAGAGACTGAGGGGCATGACTCCCCCCTGGTCCATGTTGATATTCTTTTATGACAGGAGATGTGGGCACATTTTTAAGTGTGGGGGTCACTTTTTTAAGGGTTAGGTTCAATGAGTTAGTCACTGGAGGAGGGTTAATCTTTTCTCTGGGGAAGATGGAACGTCGGCTGAAGGATACTGTACGCCCACTGGTCAAGGTTGCTTTTTTGCTTTCAACAATCTCTCAAACTCATTATCTTCTCGAATTTCTCTAATCCGGGGCCGTACTTCTTGCACATAGTGGCAGGTCCAAGTAAATATTTGATGGTCCGACTATGGCCGAACATCGTGTGATGACTTGCTGAAAAAATCTGCTCGAGACTCCCCACAAGACGGCATGTGGAACAAGGCCGGTTTTTTTACGTGGGGCGTTCCGAGCCCGTAGGCTCGGGTAAAAATTCCCCGTAGACCTCTTATACACGGGATCGAGTAGCTGTCTACCTCCACAGTTGAGACTCTGCCCTTCGGCGTAGCCTCGTCTGGGTTCTTCTCCACCCGGATGCAGAGAACCGACAAGCAGAGTTAATTATAATCGTTAACTCCTAGGCGAGATTTTAACGTGGGGCGTTCAGAGCCCGTAGGCTCGCACAAAGATTGCCCGTAGATCCCGTATACACGGAGTCGGTTAGCTGTCTACCTCCCTAGATGAGACTATGCCCTTCGGCGAAGTCTCGACTGGGTTCCTCTACGCCCGGAAACAGAGAGTCGACTACCAGAAATAACTGTACTCGTTAACTGCCTTCGCTCAGTAGGAGAGAGTGCTGTTTAAATATTCTTAGACCACTCCATCTTGTAGGGGTGTTCAGCTACTCCACAACATTACTTCTTCCAATGGGTCTGTTGCTTGTTCTTGTCATTTGTGATGTGATCTATGTCGGAGATGACTAAGGTGATATTATAATATCTCAATTCTAATGTTTGGATTCTACTGTAAATATCTGTGAATACCGAAAAAATGAGAAGGTGAAAGCACAAAACAATCAGGTCTTTTATTTCAAGCAAATGTTCTCGTTTTTCCAGATGATTCACTTTAAAATTAAATAAAGGAACTCTGAAAATACACTCTAAGTGTTGCTAGGTCAAATAAATTATGTATTTTGAGTCACAACTAAAAATGTTTCTGAAACACACTTGTAAAATGTTAAGAAGTATGACGCAACTATGGCTGATTGACATTTAAAAAAAAGAAATATGGCATGATATTGTTACATACTGCGTATGAGTAAAAATGAAAACAACAAAGTATTGTCATTGAAGTAGAAAGAAAAGCGAACAAGATATGTTAAAATTATCTGTATTACTGGTATAATGGATAAAAGCGGGAAGTCTCTTTTGTGGGCAAGGATGGCAGCCTGGATGATGGAAGAGTTGGTTGTATTTGAGCCTGGTGACGAAGCTGTAGGGGATGCCTAAGATGTTATTATAGCATCTCATTTCTAATGCTTGTAGTTTTTGTTGTAATTCTACTGTGAATATCTGTGAACACTGAAAAAGTGAGAAGTTGGGTCTTTTATTTCAGGCAAATGTTCTTGTTTTTCCAGATGGTTCTTAGTTTTGCAACAGCTGCCATTGTTTGTGCTGTTCTTGAGATTATTTTCATTCTGGAGCCCTCTTCGTTGATAATTGAATCAAGAGATCTGAATTGGCTCATGTTAAAATTAAATAAAGAAATGCTGAAAATACACTCTAAGAGTTGCTCGGTTAAATAAATAAGGCCATCATATATATATATATATATATATATATATATATATATATATATATATATATATATATATGTATCGAAAACCGAAGTCATCACGTTAAACGGACAAGAGGATATAGATGATCAACTTCATAATCATCGTCATCATTATCCTAATTACTTGTCTATATTTCTGAGATGATGTATTGTAATTAATTACATTTTTCGGACTGTTGTCCGTATCTTTATTGTCATATTCACGACGTTTCGGCCGTTGTACGCTCCGGCCGTTGTACGCTCCGGCCTTCTTCAGGTGATTGGAATTTCGAACGGAACCCTGCGGGGTAGATTGTTCTAGTTACACGTGTCATGCCTCTTCTTGGTGTCTCAGTTATCTCCTTTTTAACACAACTCTCCAAGTTTTTGTTCACCACTGTGAACTGACAACATTTTGGGTAAAGTAACGATTTTATCCAGTCATAAAACCAACGCTTTTATCCGCTGATCCATGTGTCCTTGGGGATAACGTCGTGATCATGACAATAAAGATGAGAGCAACAGTCCCAACAATGTAATCGGTGTAATTTATTCTCATTGTCATTTTCAACATCATCAGCCGCCAAACTGGATATGGTCGCAAGGTCGTTGCGCAGCCAAGAACTTCACCAGCTCTTTCCATATGCCTTGGTTTTGAAATACCTGATTCTCTGTAAATGATCTAGTCTACTCAGTGACATTTTACTTTTATTAATGTTCACCCAATACAAGGCCGAAGAGCCAATCGAGTTAGAGGATTACGTTCTTGACTTGTATAATCTAAGAAAGGACAAGCTTTAGTGGTATCGACCTCAAGCAGATTTCAGAAAAATATTGCGTCATCCGTGATTGCATCAGATTTTTATCACACCTAGACACTATTGTCTCCACTGTCGATTAGTTGTCCTATATCCATTGACTGCGATGGACGTTACTCCAAGGAAGCGTACGAAAATTGTAATGCTAAACGGACAAACTAGCAAACCTTACCAGTGAGCAAACCAAAGGGCTATAGACGGGCCCTCTCCTGATTTAAATCCAATCGGGAATCTGTGGTCAATGTGCAAGAAACGAGGTGGCGGAATGGACCTAAGAACTATTAACAAGTGCATTAGAAAATACGAAACACTTGCACAAGGGTGTACGTCTTTTTGCTTTTGTATTGCTCTTTCTGGTGAAATTTTGAATATAAATGTATGTTAGTCTATATACTGTTACATTTCACCACAGCATTTCGGGAAAGACATCTGTTTGATTCTCTGGTACACATCATCAGTGATATTTTTAGGGATTCACTAGAGGTTTCGGGTCTTTCAACATCATGCCCCTTCCCCACAGTGAGCCAGCCCATACTAATCGGGCATCGATTTCCGTGACATCCGTCAGCTTAAATTTTCCTCATTTTTAAATCACACACTGCTACTCCTCTTGGTAATTTAGTGTCCAATCAGAGATAATATCTGGTTCGGCAGCAGTTTACACTCTTCCATAAAAAAGAAAACAAAGTCAGCAACGGTTTCGCTCTTGTAAAGAATATGGCGATGCGCTAGAAGTTGTAAGTAACGGTAATAGATAATTGCGAAGACACAAATATTGGTTGCCAGGTTGGAAAATCAGTTAAATATCCCAAGAAATTCTTAGTGGGTATTTATTAATGTTGTCCTTAATGCAAAGATTAAAAGGGAAACACGAAATAAGACTCTACTCATATTTAAAAGACTGTGCAGGAGTGCGAACCGTCAACCCTTTTCTTTAGTCTGTCTTTAATCCATTTTCCTAAGTCTGTACATGGGTAGGATGTCAGTGCGTGGATTGCTGGCTTTTATGACTTGAATATAACATTTCAACAGTCCTTGACGGCGAGTAGGTATTTACTTGACGCCCCACTGAGTCAGGGTGTGACACAAGGTCGGTTTTTACGTGGGGAATCCGAGTGTTTCCACTCGTGCCACTGGTCTAACCTGGTCTTAGCTGGTCATAGCTTGTCTAAGCTGGTCAGAGCTGATCTAAGCTAATCATAGCTGGTCTTGGCTGGTCATAGCTGGTCCACGCCCGAGCCGGTCCAACCTAGACATAGCCGTGATACCCCCAGCACAGGGTCGAAGCACAAGTGCCAGGAGGTCTTTCGGTTGGCCTGTTTCTTGTCTGATCGCGTCTCTCACTGCTTCATTTCGGATGCGTTCTATGTAGGAAATGGCTCGCATAGTTCCGTGGAATCGAATTTCTAATGCTTGGACTCTTCACTTTAATTCTGCTGTTTATGTTCAAGATTCGGAAAGATTTAGAATGACAATGTAAGAGTTGATAGGAGAAAATAGGTTTGCCTATTATCCGGTTCACACACCTTCCTGATCTTTTGAATAGGAGTAGAGGTTTATGCTTTGTTTCCTATTTAGGACCGGGTTTACGGATGCTTCTAAAGTCTACTTAAACTCTATACTTCTAACATCTCCTCTTAAACTCTGAAATTCTTTTCACTAATTAAATCTTGACCTCTTTAGAATTAGCTGTTGTCTTGCCCTTTCTTGCGATTATAGTATTCTACACTAAGCCTCTGCCTTGAATGACTGTTAGGTATTGTATTGACTGAACATTAGCAAAAAAAAAAAAAAAGTAAAACAAATATTCCTTCCCAAAGTTGAGGTCCCGGTTACCGAAAAGTTAAACGAACCTTAACACCAGAAAGTTAAACGCAAATGACTAAATAAACACTAACAGACGAATTTATTAACCATTTAGTTCTCAAAATCGTAGGTCACCCTGCTCCACTTCCAATCGCAGGTCTCCTCGATACCTTCCCCTCTTGAATTGACACCTAATAAGCTTTCAAGATTATAGATTCGCAGAGGTATTTATTTAAAAAATGCAAACACATTGGATTCTTCACCACAAGCATATTAAAAAAAATTATGTTCTTACCTCAATGGCTAAAAAATTTAATTTGCCCAATTGCTTTCTAACAATAAAATGCCTCTCATATGAGAACCACTGCTTTTGCTTAAAGGTCGACCAATACATGATCAGATACGGCAAACGCTTTGCCATTAGCGTGTACAAATGCACTGAAGGAAGTCGTGTTGGCCTATCCCGGTTTTTATTTAAGAATTTTTTGATGACATGATAAACCAACTTTCGATCATCTGATTGGCTAGCGAACATTTCCCTGCCTGTCATACTTAATGAACCTAACTTGACCGAGTGCAAAAGGGAATGTTTGAAAAAGGAGAAAGAAAAACTCAAACATTAAAAAGGCAAACAAGGAAACGTGCTTAGACCCATAAGGATAGGAAACAAATGAAATAAATATTGGCGTTGAAACAGAAACAGTGAAGCTTTGACTCGATCTTACTGCAAATAAATAAGTCGATCAAAAAGAAAAAAATAAGAGTCAATGAAACGAAACGAAATGGCAAGGAAAACGGCAAAAACGCCGGTAACAGATACTCAAAGGAGCATACGACAAAAAGACACAAATTACCAGGTCGAATTAGCTAATGATTTGCAATATTTTCATAACTGTTTTCTTACGTGCATGTTATTATTTTCCTATTTTCCTATTTGCTTTGATTATTGCGTCCTGGCTTCTGGAAGAGCTAACTTTGGTTCATAATTTTTTTTTTCTTTTTCGTTGTTGCTTGCGTCATCAACAGCGCTTGTCCCTTTCACGCTGTCATTTTGTGCGTCACCACGAGTTTCATTATCTGCAAGCGATTTTTCTTTCTCTTATTCTTCTTGTTCTTTTCACCATACTGTCATCTGTTCTTGTTTCTCGTTATATGTGTTTTTCTTCTTCTCCTTTACGTATCCATTGTCTTTCTTTTGGCTCATGTGAATTCCTGTGATTCCTTCTTCCTACGAAATAACTTCTGAGGTTCCAAATTCATTCCCTTTAATTTTTCTTCTTCTTCTTCTTCTTCTTCTTCTTCTTCTTCTTCTTCTTCTTCTTCTTCTTCTGCTTTAACTTCTGAGGCTCCTAATTCATTCCCTCTCCTTATTCTTATTCTTCTTATCATTATTATTATTATTATTATTATTATTATTATTATTATTATTATTATTCTTTCACTTTAACTTCTGAGGCAACTAATTCATTCACTTTCATTCTTCTTCTTCTTCTTCTTCTTCTTATTATTATTATTATTATTCCACTTTCCTATATTATCTCTGTCGCTTCTAATTCGTTCTCTTTTATTTTCTTCTTCTTCTTCTACTTCTTCTTCTTCTTCTTCTTTTTCTTCTTCTGCTTTAACTTCTGAGGCTCCTAATTCATTACCCCTTCTTCTTCTTCTTCTTCTTCTTCTTCTTCTTATTATTATTATTATTATTATTATTATTATTATTATTATTATTATTCTTTCACTTTAACTTCTGAGGCAACTAATTCATTCACTTTCATTCTTCTTCTTCTTCTTCTTCTTCTTCTTATTATTATTATTATTATTCCACTTTCCTATATTATCTCTGTCGCTTCTAATTCGTTCTCTTTTATTTTCTTCTTCTTCTTCTACTTCTTCTTCTTCTTCTTTTTCTTCTTCTGCTTTAACTTCTGAGGCTCCTAATTCATTACCCCTTCTTCTTCTTCTTCTTCTTCTTCTTCTTATTATTATTATTATTATTATTATTATTATTATTATTCTTTCACTTTAACTTCTGAGGCTCCAAATTCATTCACTTTCATTCTTCTCCTCCTTTTCTTTTTCTTCTTCTTCTTATTATTATTAGTATTATTATTATTATTGTTATTATTATTATTATTATTATTTCACTTCAACTTCTGAGGCTCCTAAATTATCTCTATCGCTCCTAATGCGTTCTCTTTCATTTTCTTTTTCTTCTTCTTCTTCTTCTTCTTCTTCTGCTTTAAGTTCTGAGGCTTCTGATATATGTGCTCTTCTTCTTCTTCCTCATCGTTGTCGTCGTCTCCTTCTTTTTCCTTTCTGTTTTTTCGTTTTCTTCTTTTTTTCTTTTTCATCTTATTCATCATCGTCGTCGCCCTTCTTTTTTCTTCTTCATCTTACATTAGGTTTCTTCGACGAGCCTGTTTCTTATTGTCTTTTTTCTTCTTTTTCCCTGTTCGATTTCTTCTTCATCTTACCTATCTCTCTTTTTTTTTTATTAATCTCCTCTCTCACTCTTTCTTTGTTAATGACGTCTTCTCTCTCTCTCTATCTCTCTCTCATCTGCTTCTTCCCTTCTTGATTATCTCTTTCTTTTCTTTTCTTTTCTTTCTTGCCTTTACATCATTTTCTTTCTTTTATTTCGCATACAGTCTTTTTTCTTTCTTTCTTTCTTTTGTTGTCTATCTTCTAATTTTTTTCATTTTTTGACTCTTTTCTTTTATCTTTGTGTTTCTATCACTTCTTTTCCTTCTTGACTTTTATTCTTCGTTTATTTTTTCTATTATTTACTGTCTTCTTTTCCTTTTTCTTGTTGCTATCTTCTCTCAACCATGTCTACTTTTCTTATTGTTTCCTCGTCTCTTTTATGTTTATTCTACTTACTTTCTTCCTTTTCTTCTACGTGTCTTTCTCCTTGATTTTCATTTGGCTTCTATATTCTTCTTCTTCTTCATCTTCTTTAACATATCTCACATTTTCTTTTTTTTTACCTTTTCATTGTGACTCTTTGGATACTTTTTTTTACCTCTCTTCCTTTTCTTTGTCTTCTTCACATCTGCTTTATCTTTTTTTTTTTGCCGCCTAATTTGCCTTCTTGTTCTTCTTATTCCGGTACTTTCCTTTTATTCTTGTCTATCTTCTTCTGTTTAAGGCTTCATTGTTTCCCTTATTTTTTGACAACCTTATTTGAAGACATCCTATTTTTCCGTCTCTTGTTTCACTGAAAGCAAATTCCACAAGATAACAAAAAAATAAATAAATAAACAGCATAAACATATAATTTAATAAAACATTCTCAAAAGAACGCGCAATTCTCCATCTTTTTCTAGTCACATTTTTGGTTTACTCGAAATCACTTCAGCGCAAACCTTACCTCCACGATTTCTAGGATTAATTTTATTCCTTTATTTTCTTTGTTCTATTCTGCTTTCTTGTTGTCATCTCCATAATTGCATCGACATTGTTCTGTTTTTAAATATGGCTATGTTATTTCTGTTTATCTTTTTGTGAACTCGAAGGCAAGCAGAGAAACAACTCAAGCCGAACGTATCTTAAATTTACCACAAAAATATACTCCAAGATCCACTTAGTAATTCGTTATTACTTATCGATTTATTTCTTTAAGTATAATAATAATAATAATAATAATAATAATAATAATAATAATAATAATAATAATAAAAGGTTTAACTTCTCTACATTGAATTCGGTTTGAAGTGGGTGTGGAACAGTGAGAGACTCAAATCCGAAAAATTGATCGACCAAATATAATAATTTTGATCAGGATATGAACCTCTCTGCATTCACCGCGTAGAAATTTTCTGTCGAACTGTTCTCTTTAAAGCAATGAGTTTTCTGTGGGGGCCTTGTTAGGGCCAGAAGTAAAGACACAAGGGAGGAACTGAGTTAAACAAATATATTAACAGAAACAGTAATACAAACATATTCAAACGAGAGTATTACAGCAAGAATGTTTAGCACGACTGTCAAAGCTAACTGCTGGAAAACTTCCCTCTCCAAAAGGCATTACCTGCTGCTATTTATAGCCTGGGAGAGTCCATGGGGGCGTTTCATTATTTCATGTTCATCAATCCTATTTTCAAAAAGTCTTTTTTTTATATATTCAATAAACTAGAACAGTTAAATTTACGCAGGTCCTGTTGATACGGGAACAAATCTTTGCATTAAGGACAACATTAATAAATTCCCCCTAAGAATTTCTCGAGAAATTTGAGTGACTTTCCATCCTGGCAACCAATATTTGTGTCTTCGCAATTATCTATTACCGTTACTTACAGCTTCTAGCGCATCGCCATATTCTTTACAAGAGCGAAACCGTTACTGACTTTGCTTCCTTTTTAATGGAAGAGTGTAAACTGCTACCGAACCAGATATTATCTCTGATTGGACACTAAATTACCAAGAGGAGTAACAGTGTGTGATTTAAAAATGAGGAAAGCTTTAGGTGACGGATGTCATGGAAATCGATGTCCGATCAGTATGGGCTGGCTCACTGTGGAGAAGGGGCATGATGTTGAAAGACCCGAAACCCCTAGTGAATCCCTAAAAATATCACTGATGATGTGTGCCAGAGAATCAAACAGATGTCTTTCACGAAATGCTGTGTTGAAATGTAACAGTATATAGACTAACATACATTTATATTCAAAATTACACCAGAAAGAGCAATACAAAAGCAAAAAGACGTTCACCCTTGTGCAAGTGTTTCGTATCTTTTAATGAAACATAACCCAATGCACATGTTAATAGTTCGTAGGTCCATACCGCCAACCCGTGCCTTGCACATTGACCACAGATTCTCGATTGGATTTAAATCAGGAGAGGGCCCGCTGGTAAGGTTTGTTAGTGTGTTCGTGCAGCGTTACAATTTTCGTACGCTCATTGGAGCAACGTCCATCGCAGACAATGGTCATAGGACAACTAATCGACAGTGGAGAAAATAGTGTGTGGGTGTGATAAAAATCTGATGCAATCACGGATGAGGCAATATTTTTCAAGGCCAAACAAATTTCATTATACACCCCGAAAATGACTTAATCGGAGGAAAAAATAAAAATAAAAAATAAAAATCGATTACACCTTGTAACTCCAGTGGGTCTAAAACTGAACGTATATTGAAAGAAAGGAAACTAAAGCAGTTGTTTCAGTTAATTTGTACAAGGGTGTATACCCGTGTTTTATAGGTTATGCAAAAGTGTTTAATAATCAGTGTCATAAACAACACTTAGAACTGCTAGGTAACTGTGAGATATTTCGGAAGAATTTGAGAATAAACCATAACCAACAGTGGTAGCAAATCACCTGCATACGAATAGAAATTGAATTCAATGAATATCCAAAAAAACAAAAAAAAAAAAAAAAATGAGCAAGAAAAGGATATGTCTTCTCGCCTGGACCTATTAAACTTATTGATTGAGAAAATTTTAAGAGTATTAGAAAACCTATCAAGATTCATTGTTGGCAGACACAATCTTAACAACATAAGATATAAGCAGATGTCACAGTGTTGATAGCGGATACAGAAAGAAACCTACAACAACTCCTACCGAAGTTAGTGAAGAATAACGAGAAGAAAGGACTAATAATCAATTGATCAGACTGTACGGTTGCCAGCGAAAGAAACAGATCAATTTACAAATTTACCATACCGAAATCCGAAGACACATTGGGATAACGAAAGTAGCCTTTCAAAAGCTAAGCAAAATATTAAGACACCGGAAAATTTCGTTCGTTGGCAAGAAATATGTACTGAAATGTTATGCAAATCAGTCCTCCTATCTGGCAGTGAATCCTGAACAGTTTCACAGAGTTATGCTGAGAATGCCATGGACAGAGCATGTGCTCAATGACGAAGTTCTAGAGAAAACGGAAGCAAAAAGGTCACATACATAAATTTTTTAAGTACATGATGAGAAAAGTGGGTTTGGAAAATGCAACACTAACAGGACATATGGACTGAGGTAAAAAGCTCATAACCTAGCAAACGAATGTGTGAATTTTTTTTAGGCGTTTCACCACAGGCAAGGAGGGGAAGCCACTTTCACGAAAGGAGTTACAGAGAGTTGGAGCGAGAGCAAATAGGAGTAATAGAGGAAAGGATGAAGAGAAGGATAGGGGATAGACCAAGGCATCTGGAGACGTCGATTGACATTACATTTGAATAGTTGGGGATTATAGCTATCAGGGAAAGGGGAGGGAGTTCCACAGGCGAGAGGTGTGAGACATGAAACTATTGGAGTAAAAGAGACGACTACATTTAACAGTTTCGACAGTGAACGGGGGTGAGCGAGATGCCAGCCTAGTTGAACGTTTAAATTCATGAAGTTTGGGAACCAGCGAAAGCAACCCATCGGAGCAGTTACCATAAAAGGTTATGAAAGCAGGGTTGAGTAGAGATAGCAAAAAGAGAAAAAGTAATAAGAGCTGCAAAAGATAGGAAATTGTGGAGAGACATGATCGCCAATGCCTTGAAGCGGGTTGGCATATAGAAGAAGAAAAAGATGCAATCGTTATTGTTCTCCACTTTTCTTTAAAACAAAGCCTGATATATCGTGTGTATTAGAACGTAAATTGATTAGACTGTAATTTTCTCCTTGTCATGTGGGATTTGGTTCGTTCATGTTGAATATAATGGCGTTCAGATGAATAAAATGGCGTCTGAATATCACAAAAATGAAAATAATCCTGACGTCTCATTTTAACAGATATATTTACCAAAATTACACAAAAATACCTTGAAATACAAAAGAGTATATTTATTCATTAAATCGTCATTTGATTCAACTACGGCCGCCAAACGACCTAGGAATCACCTTCATCTCTTCTGGACGGTCTCCTTGTTTAAGTTGGCCAATGATGCCATAATCCTTGCCTTGTTTTGTTAGTCTCCCGCTCAACTACGCACCCCCACATAATAAAAAATGTGGTTGCAGTCTGTGGAGTTAGGTGGCCAGATGTAAGGTTTGATGTGGTAGAAGCACTTGTCCGACAGGATCTATACCTCCGTGTTGAGTCTGAGTTCCTCACCAACAAATTCTGGAGTACTTTTCACATCGGAATGTTCAGAGTAAATTTTCCAAGCAGGCGTAGCTTCGTAATCACCATCAAACTCATCCAACTCTTTCCAAATCCTCTGCACTGTCCTCAGATTTACAGACAGACACTCTGAAATGTTCGTAGTGGAGCTTCCGGCACGAATGCCAAGGAGTACAATATACTGTTTTCAAAATTCTGGCGGGTTGAATTGTGTCATAGTGCTCTTTTTTCACAGATTGTGTAGAGCCGACGCTACTATACTGTGCAGTCGATTAAATCAAAAACAGACAACGCGCATGTGCGAAAATAAAAATATAAAATCTCGACAATTTACTCATCGAAACCTATATATATATATATATATATATATATATATATATAGATGCATACATACAAACACAAATATTTATATATACATATATATATAGAGAGAGATGCATACATACAAACACAAATGTATATATATATATATATATATATATATAGATGCATACATACATACACAAATATATATATATATATATATATATATATATATATAGATGCATACATACGAACACAAATATATATATATATATATATATATATATATATATATATATATAGATGCATAAACAAACACAAATATATATATATATATATATATATATATATATATATATATATATATATATATAGTTAAACCTACAGATCCAGACAAACCTACCAAGGTTTCATCTAAGCTTTCGCTGACGATCCGCTTAGGTGAAACCTTGGTAGGTTTGTCTGCCTTTCTAGGTTTAACTATGTCTGCACAACTCATTGAATTGGGCACTTTATTTAGTTATTTTGGGTACTCGTATCTGTTTTTTTTTCTTTGGGCCTTAGACTCGTATGCTGAACGATTATTTTCGCCTAACGTACATGTTCTTGGGTCTTTCTTTTTTTATCCTTTGGTATTGGCTTGTTTATTTGCAAATCAACACACGGAAAGTTTTCCGAGCGAGTATAGATTATTATACTTAATGATAATTATATATATATATATATATATATATATATATATATATATGGGTACCTCGATGTGGTTTAATGGTTAGCAAAAATAATTTCGACTGAATAGTGTATTCGATCCTCACTGTGTGCTTCCTAGTTTCGTTTTTACCACATCTAAGCCAGTCTTCTTATATATATATATATATATATATATATATATATATATATATATATATATATATATATATATATATAATTGACTCTTCCGTCGTCTTTGACGTATGAGAGTTCAGCAGCTTGATTATATCATCTTGTCTTTAGGATGCTTGACTAATTTCTTTCGTAATCGTATAATTTTTATTTATCTTTGCCTTTTGTTTCTATATTATATATTTTAATATTTTATGTCCATTTTTACTGCTCTGATAAAAGCCAACTGAATCTTTAAACAGTCATGTTTTTTTTCCTGGCCCATCAGAAAGCCCAAGTGCTAGTCAAGGTTACTTAATGGAGTCGTTGTAAAGACATAAACGGACGAGTTAAGAAGTGCGGATTATGAATATATTATGGTTATATAACGATTAACCCTGAACTTGAAGATGTTAAGATTGTATTAATCGAGGAAGCATACTCTCGGGTGACTGTTCCCCAACGCATAGCTCTTAAGAAGAAAGCGTCCGAATTGACCTCCATCTTACCAGTAGAATATGCAGGAAAGAAAAAAGTTGGGCCCCTGTGTAGAGTAAATGTCTGAACTGATAGATGATCCATATTGGAAGATTATTATGATGTAATATATTTAATGTATTTCTAAGGCTGTTACTAGGGAATTTGATTCCTGATGAACTATTTTCTCGACATAATCTATCTTCATATTTATAAGTCCGCCATTTTTCCTTGCTTTAAATAATGCTGCTACATATATTAAGAGATACTTGATAAAATCGAAAGAAGAATCTGCAAAGCTTGGCATCTCACCTTCAGTCACTTTACCGCCGTTCATTTGCAAAAAATATTTCTGGTGAGCTTTCATATATGTTTCCAACACTTAAAAAAAAATTTAAACGCAGTACTATTCGAAAGGGATAGATATAACTGTATGTTCTATACTAACAGTTTCTTGTATTATATACATTGTTCGGACTTCGCTGCAATATTCACAACGTCTCGGCCGTTGTACGCTCCGGTCTTCTTCAGGTTATTGGAATTTCGAACCTAACCCTTTATTTCGTCCACCGAGAGATTCTTCTAGTTCCACGTGCCATGCCTATTCTAGATGTCTCAGTTATTTCCTTTAACTGAATTCTTCTCCACGTGCCATGCCTATTCTAGATGTCTCAGTTATTTCCTTTAACTGAATTCTTCAAGTTTTGGTTCACCACTGTGGCCTGGTATTGAACTCACAACTTTTTGGATCTACTTACGGGATCTAACTAACGTCTTTATCCACTGTACCATGTGTCCTTGAAGACATCTGTGTATGAATTATTTGGATTTATAATGTAAATAATATAAGTAATCATAACACCTTATCTCGGAGATATGGACAGATAATGTTACCCTCTGCTCTTGAATTCAATATGTGATGTGCGTCTCTTTCTGTATTATGCGTCCTAGCAATTTCTAATCTTAAGCAAATGTGTGCTTTTCGTTTCCATTTTTCTTAAAACTATCTCGTTGCTAACATATTTGATATGTCCTGGAAAGGGATATATTTGAACGAAGTAGCTAAGTGGTTTTGTCTACTATAACCAAGTAGAATACGGTAGCAGTAATCGACTGGTACGTGTCGTAGTCACAGGTAAGAAGTGTAGATCAATGGCGTAGTCCAATGGGCGTCGTTATAGACTTAGCTCTCAGACTAAGGCTCTCTGACTCTCCTACACGTCCGTCGGTATTTATAACGGACACCAGCCAATCATATTCCAGTGAGGGGGAACACAGGTGTATGCATATTCCATTTTATCAATATTCTAGCCATGACGTTCCCAGCATCTTTCTGTAGGACCGCATCTCTGTCGCATCAGAGATTTTCCTCATCTCAAAGGAAGAATTTATCCACTTATTAGTTTTCAACTAGCGAAGGTCAGAGGTCGAATGAAGTGTCACCTATCGCTAGCTATTATCCTAACACAAACAACGTAAAGCGGAAAGAGAACGAGATAACTGTGTCTGTTTTATGAAATAAGAGGGATATCATTTGACTGTTTTGGCACGCGGCAGCCATTTTAAAATTGACTAAGATCAGAGATAAATGGATTAAACTGTGATTAATAAACAGGAAGCCACGAACGACAGGAAAAGAGGGAAGCCCAGGGAATATGAAAAGAAGGGAGGATCAATTAAGAAAATCCGGAATTAGACTCTTTTGAAAAGAGAACGCACTTTTCGCGATTTGGCGAAGTGATGTTAATCCGAAGTTTCCAGATGAGATAACGTTCTTGAGGCCTGTAATGTCAACCTATAAGCCGCTTGCTTGTTTGCATCATATCCAGTACATTTAAAATCTGTATTTGACGCCACTTCCTCCCACCGTTTGTGCCAGCTCATTCTTCACTTCCTTCTCTTCCTCTTCATGTCTCCCTCTTGTCCATAATTCTCTTGTACATATCAGTATCCTTGAGTCATATATTTCTCTTTGTTTACTCACCTTCTCCTTTACTTTTTCTATCTTATTCTCCCCACTCAGTGATTTTCTCTTTTCTCCCACTTTACGTTTTACTGTATCGCTTTCCCTCTTCTCTATATCGTGCTTTGCCATCTCCTTAATCTTCCTCTCTATTTCAATTAATACACATTTTTAACCTCTCACTCTTTGCTCTCTCTACTTTAAATCTCTTTCCTTTCCTCCACTTCTCCCTTTATCTTTACCACTCTCTCTTATTGTTTTGTATTTCGTTTCTCCATCTTTCTAGATTATTCAACTGTTATATCTTTTTTCTCTCTTTTTTTCTTCCCCACTTGACTTCATCAATATCTTTCTATTGTCTCATATTTATTATTCTCCTTCTCCCCCTCTTCTTGTAATCTTTCTTCTTATTTTCCATTAAACTCTTTGCTTGCACCCTTTTCTTCTAAGTCTTTCTCTCTTCCCGGCTTTTCTCTCATGACCCACTCACTGTTTAATTATACTCTCTTTTTCTTAACTGAATTCTTTTGCGGTTAGTTTCTTTCATTGTTTTTATCTTATTCCCTCTTCTTATCCCCTCTTTTATTTTACTCTCTAAATCACTCGTTCCTCTCGTCTTCTCCATTCACTTTCTATATTCCCTCTCTCTTTTTCACTCTTTCTCTCTCTGTCTCTCTCTCTCTTATTTTCCGCCTCTTCTACAATTACTCTTTTGCACGCTAACTTCTCTTTCTCCTTTATTCTCTACCTTCATTTCCTCTTTTTTCCCTACGTCCTGTCGGCTGGGACTGTAGAATGCGCCAACATCATCTCTGCTGAGGTGTAAGATCCAACAACCAATGAGTAGTCCTGGGTATGACGATAAACTACCCCCGGCAGCAAGGTCTACTGGTCGCGAGATTGGAGGTTTTCCCAGGTCCCACCTAGCTCGATGTTGTAGGACGTATTAGAATTCAAGCTATAGGCAAATATTGAACCACCAACAAAAAAAAATAAATAAATAAATAAAAAGCACAAGAAAGTATAAAAATATTTTTATAGTAAAAATATCAGCAATAGATTTTTTATAAAATGACCAACGATATATTTTATAATAAAATTACGAACAATGCATTTCATAATAAAATGGCCAACAATACATTTTTATACCAAAATGACCAACAATAAATTTTATAATAAAATGACCAACAATATATTTTATAATAAAATTGCCAACAATACATTTTTAACCGAATTGGCCAACAATACATTTTGTAATAAAATGACTAACGATACATTTTTATCCCAAAGGGACCAACAATATATTTTATAATAAAATGACCCACAATACATTTTATACCAAAATGACCAACAATACATTTTATAATGAAATGACCCACAATATATTTTATACCAAAATGACCAACAATACATTTTATAATAAAATTGCCACCAATACATTTTACACCAAAGTAACCAACAGCGCATTTTATAATAAAATTACCACTAATACTTTTTATACCAAAATAACCAACAGTACATTTTATAATAAAATTACCACTAATACTTTTTTATACCAAAATAACCAACAGTACATTTTATAATAAAATTACCACTAATACTTTTTATACCAAAATAACCAACAGTACATTTTAAAGCAAGTGAAAATCGATACAACGCTAAAAAAGTATAAAAATCTATATTTATAGGAAAATTAATTTTGCCAAAAAAAATGATAATAATACATTTTATTATCTATATATGTATATGTATATGTCTAAAAAGACGTAGATTTACCCTGAAAGTATAAAATTATGTAGTAAGTATCGCTTGTTGAAGGCAGAAAACTGTGTTCAAAATATTTAGATTTTGCCATTAAATAACCCTTAAAGATGTTGATATGCCGAACAAAATCAACCAAGGCAATTTTCTTTTCCACTTCATTCACACTTTTCCTACATTCTTTAAACGAGTTCAACCTAAGCAAGGCGGTAAAGCCACTGAGACACAAGGGGTTATTGGGTGTGGAAAAATTTGTAAACAGAAATATTACTAAGAACGGAAAACAAAAGATGTTGAAATCAGGAGGACGGTAGATAGTGATTTATATTGCATTTAAACTTTTGAAGATTAAAGTTGGCTGGAAAGCAAAGAACCGGATTGGAGTTCCTCAGGCGTGATGTGCGACAAAAAGAACTGTTAGCATAAAAATTACAGTTACATCTAGCCAGCTCAACTCTGAATTGAGATCTCGACGGCAGTTGAGTATTGCGCTTAAATAAATAAAGTCTAGGTACCATGAACGTATTTACATTTACATGACAGTTGCCATGAAAGTATTTATATAAATGTAAAAGGAGGCAAATTTAGGGCGGTGGAAAGGTTACAGAAGCCGAGACGCCAGAACAGGACCAATAATATTGCTGATTCTTCTTTGGATTTTACTAAGGATCTCTAGATATATAGCAGGAGAACCGGATCATATGTGGTAGCAATATAAAAGTAACGGAGAGCGCTTTAAGAACGACGTAGGTGAGGGAAGAAGAAGAAGAAGAAGAAGAAGAAGAAGAAGAAGAAGAAGATAGAGAATTATGAACGACAATAGAAGAATTAGAAGCAGCAGGAAAAATAAAGAAAGCGAAAGAGGATGAAAACCCATAAAAAATAGAAGGATGAAAAGTTTTAAATGATGAATGATGATTAAGGTCTGAATAAGACGCGAAATAAAAATCTAGGAAAAGAAAATAACGAAAACGGAAGTAGTAAATCACGCACGCGCACACACGCACACACGCACACATGAAATAATCTGAAGTTATATGACGTTAATACTAAAGATGGGTAAAAAAAAAGAAGAACAACATTAAGCATTCAGAATGTTAGGGAGTCAGGATGGAGTTTTGAATGATAGGAACTAGGGCAAGTTGACGCTGATGACCCGAGGAGAGGAACATGACGGGGATCTGGAAGAGAAAAGGTGACACGGTGGCGAGGAGGGAGACGATTAAGTAGTGCATCAGAAAAGTAAGTGACGATAATTGAAATCAAAATGACGCACGATAAAAGGGAATAAAGAAGAAATTTTGTAATCAGTTTTTTTTTCTTTTCCTTCATTAAAAGAAAATTTTAAGTCAAAGTCCCACTTTGAAGAAAATTAACTAAGTAGCCACTTTTCTTTTTATTCATCATTCACTGCAAATTCTTCTTGTACAACCTATCCTTTCTTCGTTGAAATAATTTTATTCGTTTCTTTTCTACTTCCTGGTACGTCATTTTCTTATGTTTCTTCATGTGTCTTCCTTATTCTTAATTATTATTATTATTATTATTATTATTATTATTATTATTATTATTATTATTATTCACTACTCTTCTTCTTCAGCTTCCTTCTTACTGCCCCTTTTCTCATTTTTTTAAATTTTTGTATAGTTTCGCTACTTATTCTTTTTTTCACTTATTATTTCTTTCTTTCTTTCTTTCTTTCTTTCTTTCTTTCTTTCCAATTATTTACTTTTTTCTTTGCGTTCTTCCAAATATTTTTGTTTTATCGTTCCTTCCCCCAGCTCCTGATTATTATTATTATTATTATTATTATTATCATTATTATTATTATTATTATCCTCCTCCTCCTCCTCCTCCTCCTCCTTCTTCTTCTTCTTCTCCTTCTTCTTCTTCTTCTTCTTCTTCTTTCCAAATCATTATTCTTCTTAATGGTCATTTTCTCATTTTAAATTCTTGCTCAGTTTTGGCACTTATTTTCTTTCTTTCTTTCTTTCTTTCTTTCTTTCTTTCTTTCTTTCTTCCCGCTTGTTTACTTTTTTCTTATTTCTCCTCTCATTCTCCTTCTCCTTCTTCAAAATATTTTTTTTCGTTTTATTTCCTTTCTCCGCATCCTAATACTTATTTTTTTTCTCATGTTCCTTCCTCTGTGACACCCTAAATTTTCTATTCTTCTTCTGCTTCCCTACTTTTTTCCAAATCACCCTCTTTTTTAATGGTTCTTTTCTCATTTTTAATTCTTGCACAGTTTCAGCATTTCTTCTTCTTTCTTTTTTTTTCTTCCTCTCTTTATTTTTCTTCTTTCTTTCTTCTTTCTCCCTTTCTTTCCTTTTTAATGGTTCTTTTTTTATTTTCCTCTGTCTCGCAATTTATTCATCTTCGTTTTCGTTTTTCTTTTTTTCTTTCTTTTTCTTTCTTTTTCTTTCCTTTTATTTTTCCAATTATTTATATATTTCTTATTCTTTTTTCAAATATTCTTTTTATTTATTTCTCTTGCCTCCATTACATCTTGATCATTTCTTCCTTTTCCTCCCTTGTCATTCTTTTCATTTTTGAATTTCCTACGTCATCCTCATTTTAATGGTTGTGTATCTGTTTTTGTGCCTACATTTTTTATCTCTAATTACTTACATTATTCGGACTGTTATCCTCATCTCCATTCACATATTCACAACGTTTCGGCCATTGTACACTTCGGCCCTCATCAGATGATTGAAATTTCGAACCGAACCCTTATTCCACGTTCCATACCTCTTTCCGGATGTCTCAGTTATTTTATAAGTGTTCAATATGTGCACCGGCTGTGACACGGCATACGCCTTGTCGGTAGTTAAGCTCTTGCCAAACACGCTGTAGCATGTCTCCCGGAACATTATACACTGCTGAAGTGATTCTCTGCTGGGGTTCATCAATGCTAGCAGGAAGAGGGTGTACATAGACCAGTCCATTCACATATCCCTATAAAAAGAAATCTCACATGGGGACAGGTCCGGTGACCGCGGTGGTAATTTCATGAGAAAACTGTCTTCATCTCCACCCTTCGATCATTCTCTCTGGCAGATTCTCATTTAGATAATCACATTCTGTCCTCTTCCATTACATATAAAATCTTGACCTTTTTCTATACATTTGTGAAAATTTGAGGTATTTCAACAAGAACTTCAAACATTATTGGCCTGCGAAATTATGTGAAATTTTAGGGAACACCCTATTTATTTGGTCAAGTGATAGGTAAGTATTATACATGGATGTCTGGAAACTTCAAATGCACACTATATTAATTTTCTAAGCGTAGCTTAGATGTGACACAAGGCCGAAATTATGGGACACCCAGTGAAGATCGAATTCACTTCTCAGTCGTAATTGTTTTAGCCAGACATGCTTGCTAAATATTATACCACGCTTAGGTGCCCCAAATGCAGACTATACAGGAGGGATGCGAGTGGTGAAAATTATTGCAAACATCAATTTCTACAATTCTTGTTAATAACTGCATTGTTTCTTTCCATGTAATCTGACACCTGACTGTACAAAGGGTACGTTAAATGTAACTAGTAGTGACTTTTCTTGAAAATTGGTAAAAAAAAAAAAAATAGTATTGTCGTGTTATCAGTTACCTGCTGAAAAAAAAAGGGTTTTGCCCTCCAGAATATTCATGCATGCAGTCTCCAAAGAAGGCCAAAGTCGATTCATCTGCAGGCAAGGTTGGGGCCTCAATTGATTGGGATGCAAAAGACATTGCTTATTGGCTATCTTCAAAAAAGGCCACAATGAGGAGTACTATACACAATTACTGAGGCAGTTACAAAAGTCTATCAAGACAAAACACCCAGGAAAAATAACGGACGCGGTCTTGTTTTATCAAGATAAATCTACATACACGTCTTGGTTTAAATAACTATTGGGCGTGACTGTAGCTTTCAAAGTGTTGATCAGCTTCCATATTCCCGGATTGAACTATCATCTGTTCCCCAACATGAATAAAAGTCTTGGCTGGCAACACGTATATTAGTGATGTTGACATCATATCTGTTGTTGATGACTTTTAGAACTAACAAGATAAACAGACTTCTAATGTCAGTTTACCTGGAAATAAACAATACACTTAATAAGAAGAAGAGCTAATATTAATGCAAGCAATATTTCGCAGGTCTGGCATCACAGATTCCTGGTATTAGGTTGGTGGAAAAATAATGTCGTTTTCTCACATATGTTAATATGTGAGAAAACGACATTATTTTTGCACCAACTTAATAAATGGGTCTGTAAGCAGTTACTTGCTTAGCGTATAGTTATTAGGTTGGTGCAAAAACAATGACGGTTTTTGACATTTTTTAACGCAACCTAATAGATATCGGTCTTTTATATTTGAGTATAAGAATATATATTTTAGAACATTTACATGGTTCCGGAATAGGTAGATACTGATCGTTTATATTTGAGTCTATAAACATTTAGTTGGGTCGTAGTTAAGTAAATATTCGCCGCTTATCGTTGAATCTAAACACGGTTATGTGGTTGGAGGGTGGGTAAAAATTGATCTTTTATATTCGAATCTGTAACCTTTTCATTGGTTCCGGGATAGGTAGATATTGATCGTTTTTGTTTGAGACTATAAGTATTTAGTTGGGTCATGGTTAAGTAATTATTCGTCTTTTATAGTTGAATCGAAACAGAGTTACGTGGTTTGAGGTTAAGTAAGTAATTCGTTGTTTATAATTGGATCTAAACAGAGTTACGTAGATGGAGCGTAGGTAAAAATGATCGTTTATATTTGAGTCTGTAAGCATTTGCTTGTTTCCGGGATAGGTAGATATTTATGGTTTATAGTTTAGTCTATGAGCATGTAGTTGGGTCATGGATAAGTAAATATTCGTCGTTTAAGTAGAATCTAAACAGAGTTACGTGACTGGAGGTTAATAAAAATTGGTCGTTTATATTTGAATCTGTAAGCATTTACTTGGTTCCGGGATAGGTAGACATTAATAGTTTATATTTAAGAATAAGGGATTTTTTATATCTGAGTTGATAAAAATTTACGTAGTTCAGATTGAAGTAAATATTTTAAATGTTTACTTGGGTTTTACTATATTTACATGTTATGAGTAAACATCTGTTTCATATATATAAGTATATCTGTATTTACTTTGTTCGCGGTTAGATAAATATTAGTTGTTCATATTTAAATATATTAGACGTAATTTAATATGTGGGAGGCACTATTTGGAAGTGTATAGGGATTATTCTACGTATTGTTGAGAGAGCCTAAAAAAAGAAAGAAAGAATCACAATGTTTCGGTCGTTGTACGCTCCGGCTTTCTTCAGATGGTTGGAATGTCGAGCTGATATCTTTATTTTGCTCGCTGAGGTAGACTGTTCTAGTTCAATGAGATTTTTGTGGCCTAGCAGAAAAAGGTCGGTACGTCCAACGGCCGAAGCGTTATGATAACTATTGCAACAAAGATGAGCACAATACGCCGAATAATGTAAATTATGTACATAATACCTCATCTCATAAATATAGACAGATCAACTGAGCCGACCAAGCATAGAAATGAATACAATATGAGAACCAGTAATAAGGGGTGCCAGAGAATAGCAAAAATAACAACGAAAATTACAATATGAGCTCTGGTGAAAAATATACAATCATAACAGCAAAATTTGCAATATGAGTGCTTATAAAAATGATTGCTGAAGATATTAAGTCCCAGAAATTCATACACTGATATCGTTAAGGACACATGGCACAGTGGATAAAGACATTGGTTAAAGCCAGTGACAAGACCCAAAGAGTTGTGAATTCAATGCATTGTTAAGGCAGTGGAGAACTTGGAGAGGTGAATTAACAGGAGATAACTGATAACTGACATTCATTCATTAGACATGGCACGTGGAACTAGAACAGTCTACCCCAGTGAGAGAAATAAAGGGTTCAGTTCGACATTCCAACCTCCTGAAGAAGCCAGGAGCGTATAACGGCTTAAACGTTGCGATAAATATGACAATAGTCCGAATAATGTAAATAGTGTACATAATACCTCATCTCAGAAATATAGACATATACTGAAGGGTGATAAATATGGCTACAAAGATGAGGACAATAGTCCGAATATTGTAAATAATTTTTATATAATATATTTTACTTTTATATAATATATTTTATATATATTTTTAATCATTTCACTCAACGCAAAGCAATAAAGCCACTAAGACGCAAAGAGTTACTGACTGTTAGAGGATATGAGGAAAGAACACTATTAATGAGAGAGTACAATAAAAGAAGAAAACTTAAGAAGATCGGATGTAACGATTGACATTGCATTGAAATTTTAGATGGTCAAATTGGTCTGGGAAACAAGAAGCTGGAAGAGAGTTACACGAAGCGACAAGTACGATAGAAGAAACTGTTACCATAGAACTTACGGTTACATCTATAATATTTCAATAGTAAAATTAGAAATTGCTGCCAATTCAGTACTGCGCTTAAAATTGTAGAGTCTGTGTATCATAGATGTAAATCCTTCAGAACAATTACCATGAAAACATTTATAGAGAAAGCACAGAAGGAACGTTACGGCTGTGAAGGAAGCCGAGATGCTAGGTCAGGATCAATAGTATTGCAGATTCTTTTTTTTCTTTTTTTTAGATTTTATCAAGCATCTCTAAATATATGGCAGAAGCACCAAACCAGATGTCCAAAGTATAGGCGATAGACTTATAAATATTTAAAATAGATTCTTGCGAGAAAAATTATTGTAAGCCATCTGGGATTGCAACGGAAATATTTGTCGCAGATTACCTCCACAACGCAGAGAATAAATCATTAAGTTCAGACTCGAACATCGGGGGCAGAAAGAAATGCCGAAAACTCGATTCGCAGGTACTATTTCACAAATCACAATGCACGAAACAGTCAGAAAAATAACTCACTCTGCGACAAACGCGGTAGCCGAAATACTCGAATTTTTCCCGCCGATTCGAGAACATCAAATGCTTTTATCGGCATTTTTTCGATTCGTTGACAACTGGGAGAGGACGCCCAATTTTTGCATATCAAAAGACTTTTAATTTAAATATTCTGTCTTTAGCATGTCATGCGAAATACATGCCCTTTTTTTTTTTGGTAAGTAATTTTCTTTTTTGCCACATTTTCCATCGTAGGATACACGCGAGGCGCTGTCACTTAGTTTGATGAGGTAAGTCGCCGTTTTCTTTGCTATAATTATCGACCACGACACAGTGAACCAGACCTAGAAATTAATTCAATGTAACATTTTCACTTCATCTCAGCGGAATATGTTTGTCCGCGAAGATGCAATGAGTCATTTTCCTGGAGGTTAGCATCAGCCAAGGAAGGCGAAATGGTTCTTTCAAGCGATTAAAAGAGAGAAGTTTTGTTTTGGGGGCATTAAAATTAACAAGTCATTTCGTGTTCCAGTTAATATCGGTCATTTTTGGGATTCAACTGCCAATTTGACCTTATCGAACCGATATGACTTACTCGTAAGACAGGATTAAAGAATTGTGTCGTCAGCATAGATATCGAGTTGAGAATTGATGACATCAGAATTCTCATTTATGAAAATCAGAAACACCGTAGTCCAAAGTTCTGGGGTAACACTTGCATTAATGCAAAAAGATCTAGGAGAGCGACCATTATTTACATTATTCGGACTATGGTCCTCAACTTTGTCGCCGTATTTATTACAGCGTTTCGACCGCTGTAGTTTAAACTTAAGGAATCACCACATATGCCAGGCCACAAAAATCTCATGAGCCGACCAAGCATAGAAATGAATACAATGTGGGAACCAGTAATAAGGAGTGCCAGAGAAAAACGATAATAACAACAAAAATTGCAATATGAGCACTGGTAAAAAATAGTGGCTGAAGACATTAGGTTTATATTATGCAGAAATTCATACGCGAATGTCATCAAGGACACATGGTACAGTGGATAGAGGAGTTAGATCCAATAACATGACCCAAAGAGTGCGAGTTCAGTACTTGTTTAAGGCAGTGGAGAACTTGGAGAGCTGAATTAACAGGAGATAACTGATAACTGACATCCATTAGACATGGCATGTGGAACTAGAACAGTCTACCCCAGTGAGCGAAATAAAGGGTTCAGTTCGACATTTCAACCACTTGAAGAAGGAGCGTACAATAGCCGAAACATTGTAATAAATATGGTGACAAAGATGAGAACAATAGTTCCAATAAAGTAAATAGTGTACATAATACCTCACCTCCGAAATATAGACAGATACTGAAGAGCAGCCATTCAAGATGGTTTCGTTTTGTGATTTGATAAGTCAGATTGAATCAGTTTACAATTCGTCCAGAAATACCTTAACTTTTCCACTTGAGAAGAAGTCCAATATACCAAAGCCTGTCAAATGCCTTCGAGATATTCAAACCAGCCCGAGCTTCATCATCCTCATGTAAACCTTGGTAGACTCTTTTAGCAATAATAGTTAATATATCAGCAGTTGAGTTAGAGAAGCCAAAGCCATATTGGAAAAATTGATAAATGTCACCTTTTTCCCAAAACACAATTTTTTTTTATAGATATCCTGTCCGTTTTAGCCTTCACACCTTCATTCTATTTTGTTCCTCTCTTTGGATCTCTCTGTCAACACAGATTAGGATGTCCTGATTGGGGAAATATACCACTGTAAATGAGACAACCTTCCGTTTTGGGTAGTATGTCTTTCGTTGACATCTTGCTTTCTATCCGTTTCACTTTTCATTTTCTCTAACTAATCTTATTACAATCTCCTTTTCCACCCCTTCCTTGCTTGCCCAAGTTACGTTGTTGTGAGAAAATGAACAGATAGGCAGTTGGTAACTATATCTTATGTGTGTGTGTCTGTGTGTGTGTCTACAGCTGCCAATTTGACCCTATCGAATCGATCAGACTTACTCTTTAGAGAGGAGGAAAGAGTTGTGTCATCAGCATAGATATCGAGTTGAGAATTGATGACATATGGAAGGTCATTCATGACAAAATAAAAGCAACGTAGTTTCAAGGATCATGTCTCGAGGAATCTGCATTCATAGAAAAAAAGTTCTAGAAGGGCGGCTATTCAAGACAACTTTCGTTTCGAGATTTGATAAGACTGAATCAGTTAAAAAAATCGTCCAGGAATTCCACATCATTTCACCTTGTGAAGAAAACTCGATACCAAACCCTGTCAAATGCCTTTGAGATACCCAAAGCATCAGCTTGAGCTTCCTCATTCTTATATAAAAATTGATAGACTCTTTCAGCAATAATTCTTAATAAATCAGTAGTTGACCTAGAGAAGCGAATGCCATATTGCTTATCTGAAAGAAGACTGTGTGATGTATGATGCTTAACCAGTTCTGAGTTAATGAAAGCCTCTACTAATTTACCAAAAAGTGGCATAAGGCTAATATAGCGATAGTTAAAAAGATCAGATGATTCACCTGTGTTCTTAAAAACTGATAGTGCAGACGAGGATTTCCAACATGCAGAAAAGCAAGAAGTAACATATCACCCCTTGCTCTAAACAGAATGTATTACATTTTTGGGATCAACTGCCAAATTTAACTTATCGAATTCATCAGACTTACCTTTAAGACAGGAGTAAGATTGTGTCATCAGCATAGATACCGTGTTTAGACTTGATGACATCATGAATATCGTTGAAAGTAATTAGGAACAATGCGTGTACAACGATAGAACCCTGGGGGATACCCGCAAAAAGATAGAGGAGATTGACCATTCAACATAACGATTTGACAAGAAAGAATGAATCTGTTTAAATAATTCGCCCAGAAATATCATTGATCTTTTGAACTTGTGAGGAATAATATTATGCCATTTCCCGTTATATTCCTTTGAAATATCCAAATCAACAGCCCGTGTTTCAGCATTCTTATCTAAAACTTCAGCAATAATAGTTAATACATCAGCAGTTAACCGCGAGAAGTGAACGCCATATTGCTTAGTGATCCATTAGACATCGACAAAAGATGGTTAAATATGAGATCGTGTTGAAAATCGAACCTAAAAACCTAATACCCCAGAATTGGATCATTGTATGGCTTCCCAAGTTCAAGACTGTAGTAATTGTAGTAAAATTCATAAGATTAGTATCTGGAAAATAGATTTGGACAGCGATATATCAAGGTTTGTTTTCGGTTGGTTTGTTTTACGGAATATTAACCTTAATGGGTTATTTAATGCCAGTAAGATTCTTCTTGTAATATTTTTTGTTCAAAAAGGTATTGCTGCTAATATTTTTTTCAAAAAATGTATTGCTTGTAATACTTTTCTTTCTTCAAAAATGTATTGCTGGTAATATCGCTTTAAAAGGTATTGCTACTAATAATGTATTGCTACTAATAATTTTTTCATCAAAAATTCCTTGCTGGTAATAATTTTTATAGAAATGTATTACGGATATTAAAACCCATTTTTACACATGCATTGTACCCTGAACCCAGTTCGGGAGTCAATTATATGCTCAAAGATGAGACCCCAATAGGTGCCACCAGCCATGGCCAGTGGGGACCCGGGAACACCAGCAACCAAGAGGTGGTTCCACGATTCTCAAAACCTCCCGATCAGAGGCCTTACTATCGTATGCATTTTTCGTCTTACCCAGAATGGGGATGTAGTTTATCGTCTTACCCAGGACGCGGATGAAATTAATCATACTACCCAGAACGCGGAGGCAGTTTATCCACCTACCCAGGACGCGGATGCAGTTTAACGTCTTACTCAAAACGCGGATGCTGTTTATCCACCTACCCGAGACGCGGATGCAGTTTATCGTCTTACCCAGGACGCGGATGGAGTTTATCCTCCTACCCAGGACGCGGATGCAGTTTATCGTCTGACTCAGGACGCGGATGCTGTTTATCCACCTACCCAGGACGCGGATGTAGTTTATAGTCTTACCCAGGACGCGGATTAAATTAATCGTACTACCCGGGACGCGGAGGCAGTTTATCCAACTACCCAGGACACGGATGCAGTTTAACGTCTTACCCAGATCGCGGATGCTGTTTATCCACCTACCCAGGACGCGGATGCAGTTTATCGTCTTACCCAGGATGCGGATGCAGTTTATCCTCCTACCCAGGACGCGGATGCAGTTTATCGTCTTACCCAGGACACGGATGCAGTTTATCGTCTTACCCAGGGCGCGGAGGCAGTTTATCCTCCTACCCAGGACGCGGATGCAGTTTATCGTCTTACCCCTGACGGCGCGAAGTATTAAAAGAGTTTTTTTTTTTTTTTTTTTTTTTTAAGTTAGACAGCCGGGTTAAACAAAACAAAAACAAACAAACAAAAATTGAATCTATAATTAAGAATAATAAAAGTATACACTGATTTACGAATTCAACGATAAAATCATTGCCTGTATAATATCTACTTGAAATGTTAGAAAAGCACAGAAGCTATTCGCAAATAACCCGTGAACTCTATTAAAGAAACAGAATTAAATGCATACATAAAAACAGTACAAGGACTGCGACTGGAAAGCGTGACAATTCGAAGAGAAAGAGAAACCAAATGACATTGATGAATTTCGGATGTAACCTTAATAACGTAATCGTAAGTCTATTATACGCTATTCTATTTTAACTAGTCGTTTATATTTGAATTTGTAGGCAGCAACTTGGTTCGAAACGAGGCATTATATTGTTCAGTAAATAATATCCAATTTTAGAATCAACATTTATTCCTGAATTAATTTATTTAAACAATGTCTAATACAGTCCAAGCAGGAACACAGAACATCTATACATTTCTGGTATCGAGTTCCAAAGTTATTTATATCATTACGATAGAACTCTAAAGGTTTGGACGCCAAGAAATTTTTGAATGCTGTTCCTGCATTTTCTTTGAACGGAATGACTTTTGGTTAAAAAAAAAACTGTCATTATGTTTGAAAAAGTAGCAGTGGGCGAGAGGTCAGAGGAATATGGTGGATGTGACAAAATCTCGTATCCCAAGGCGAGGCCAGAGGAATATGGATGATGTGATCAAAGTCTCGTATCACATTGTAGTGTTATCTTTGGCAATACGTAGCCTAGTCATGAAATAGAATAAGATCCCGTCAATTAACCAATTCCCCTAACAATTTGCTTAACTAAATATGCATGTCACCCAGTTGCTGGCAGTAAACATCGACAGTGATGCTCTGGTTAGCTCCCGGGAAGCTGTACTAGATAAGTCCTATCACACATCACCAGACAGTCACCAAACATTTAGTGGGCGAGAGATCATGGGATTATGGTGGATGTGACAAAGTCTCGTATCCCAAGTTGATGAATATCTGCTGTGTCATTCAAACAACATGTGGCCAAGTATTTTCATGAAGAAAAATTGGACCTCGTCGATTAACTACTGCCAGTTGCATTTTGGTTAAGTGGATGTGCATTTCAACCGATTCCGGGCAGTAAACTTTGGCAGTGATTCCCTTTTTAGATTCTAGAATGCTGCATTAGTTAACGCCAATGGAGGACAAGCAGAGAGTCACCAGAATCTTCTGTTGGCACCATTTCGCTTTTGGTAAGTGTTATTAAAGCCATTGAGCCGATCGTTTACGATTATTATAAAGAATCTATTTCTTATCACAAGTCCCTATTCGATGAAGAAGTGGACCATTCAAATTTCGCAAATTCAACATCGGACACCCTTCAAAAATTCGAACTTTTACCGAATTCATGTGGAACCCATATATCGAGTTTCTTCCTTTCGCCAATTCTCTTGATATGATCCGATATTGTTGAAACGCTGAAAACCACTATCTTTGATATATCTCTGACACTTTGACTTGGTTTTCTGTTCAACTACAGTGTAACCCGGATATAAGACAGTTGTCGGGACCGGCGAAGAAGTCTTTTATATCCGGGGTTTCTCTTATATCCGGGTTTGGTCTATTTTGTTTAGGTAAGTATGGCTCTAATTTGGGACCAGAGACAATATCTCTTATATCCGGGTCTCTTATATCCGGTTTACACTGTATATGTATTCAGATGTTGATTGCCAATGCCAGAATTATCTCTAGGACTCTGGTTCTCACAGCTGTACTTCAGAAACCGGTGCCATACTGTCCGATTCCAACAAGATCCTTCACCCCATGACCTGTTAATGTTAGCAGTGTAAAAAGCATTAGAATCATGCATGATTTTTTTTATTTTTAAAGTAAAGGTATTCCTTTCTTTATGTTCGAGATGAAGGGTTTATAATGCTTTATGTCGAATTCCAGATTGATATAAAATTAACAAAGATGGCACTTTAATCATTACTAATGTGTAATAAATAGTTGTATTACTATTATAATAAACTATTAAAATACAATTAAAATGGTTATTCTAAATCGACCATTATTTTCCGAATACGCTAATATCGGTAATTTATAATTAAATTTATCGTGATTCACTTGAATTCTAAGATAATTAAATATTTGAGACTATACGGATTTATTAAGTTCTTAGATAGGTAATTATTGGTCCATTATATAATTGCAATTATAAGGATTTATCAGGTTCTTGTATAGATAAATATTGGTCATTTATACTTGAGACTATTTATTAGGTTTGGATAGGTAATTACTGGTCGTTTATATTTGAAACTATAGGCATCTATTACGTTCTTGGATAGATAGATATTGGTAGTTTATATTTGAGCTTATAAGAATTTATCAGGTTCTTTGATATGTAAATATTTGTTGTTTATATCTGAGACTATAAACATCTATTACGTCTCGTGATAGCTAAATATTGGTCATTTATATTTGAAACTAGAGCCATTTATTAGGTTATTGGATGGATAATTATTGGTCGTTTATATTTGAGACTATAAGAATTTATCAGGTTATTGGATAGGTAAATATTGGTCGGTTATATTTGAGACTAAAAATATCTATTAGCTTCAGAGATAGCTAAATATTAGTCATTTATATTTGAGACTATAAGCATTTATTAGGTTCTTGGATAGGTAAATGTATATGGATAGGTAAATGTTGGTCGTTTATATTTGAGACGATAAGCATTTATTAGGTTCTTGGATAAGTAAATATTGATCGTTTATATTTTAATCTATACGCATTTTCATAGTTTGTGGGTAGATAGATACTGATAATTTTTCAGTGGAATCTAAAAGCATTTACTTAGTTTGGGGCAGGTAAATATTGGTCATATTAAATTTCAGCCTGTGAGCATTAACTTTTTTCGGGTTCAGGTTAACAACGTAATCTTAAGGTTAATCAGACGACACAGGGCTGAGGCACGATCAAAAAGAAATATGAAAACTCACAATTGGATCAATAAGCATTAATTACGAGAAAACGGAATATATAATCTCTATCTATAAAAGGCAGGATGTGTGTGTGTGTGTGTGTGTGTGTGACGAATGCACGACCGCAATTTTCGACGGATTTGCTCCAAAATTTACATGCACATGCTCCAAGCTAGCGGGAAGGCCAAAACCGACTTTGCATTTCTCATCTCCCATCGATAGTGGAAATAATCGATTTTTTCATGCTTTTATGGCAGTTTTCATGTAGTTTGCGGCCATTTTGTACTGGCCAGAGTGAGAGCCTATAGCTGGCTGCCACGAACAGGCAGGAAGATTGTATTGGCCAGCGTGAGAGCCAACAGATGACTGACACGAATGTTAACTAGCATGCTAGCATACAAAAAAAATCGATAGCTGCATTCATCACAAGTAGGGAAAATTTAAATCTGCATGGCCCTTTACTCCAATTGGCCCATTTGCTTGTTTAAACTCAACGTTGATTCTGATTCCGCAGAACTGGGTTAGGCGTGAAAAAGTATTTGTTGTTAACATTTTTTTTTCATTCGGTTTTTCCAGTTACGAGTCCTTTTTTAAAGCTGATCGTTTTGTGTTCATTTTGTTTAGTTCTTTTTTCGTAACAGATATAATGTTTAGTATAGGGAAAAAAATTCGCAGTATGAGATAGGTAAGAAGTAAGGCATGTATTAGGTTGGTGTAAAAATAATTACGTAATAATGTCGTTTTTTGACGTTCAAAATACGTCAAAAAACGACATTATTAAGTCATTATTTTTGCACCAACCTAATAGCAACATCAGCACGGCAAAGGGCACTCCTTTAAAGGCAAGGAAGGGCAAAAATATCAAGAGTCAAGAGATAGCGATTTCTGTATGTGTCGTACGATTTTTGAATCAAGCACGGACAACGCCGGACCATGCTGCTAGTTATTAGTAAAAGAGACAAGCAAGAGTGAATTAATTATCAGGGACATGAGACATACGTGTAGAACAATAAGATATGGATTAAAATGTTATACAGAAATCCAAACCTGTATAAGAATAAAAAAAGAACAAGACAAGGAATGAAGCGGCAGAAAAATATCCATATATACAGAGACTGCTACCTGATTTCAAATATCGTATATGGCAGTGAATGCTGAAGAACATTGCCTTTGCAGAAGGCATAGATGGTCCAGCTGGTTAAGATGGGGAATGAAGGTGAGAAAAAAAAAGTAAAAGATTCCAATCAATTTAAATTCGGTTTAAAATACAGCAAATTATTTTGCATGTTGGGAATATTGCTGGGAATTCAATCTTAGCTTGTAATTAAAAATAAAATTGATGTGACAGGAAAGATTTCAAATTTTAATTGAAAAATGAATCAAAATTGTCATAGAATTAATACAAGGCCAATTTGATGAGAGATATTAGTCCATGCCCCTATAATAGGTCGACGATTACACGAATATTACTTTTGAGGGTGTGGAATTGAAGAATAAATCCAAATTATCACAGAATGAGTAGATGACCAGTTGGTTGTCAGATATTAGTCCATGTCTAGGAGGATTTTATTTTAATTGTAACTGAAAATACGCATCGTTTTATATACACTCTTAGAAGTAGCAGAAGAGAGGCTCCCGTTCGTGTTTGATGACTTTAACGCACATCATACCAAGTGACTCGAGAATGATACTACTTACCGGGCAGGCATTCAAACACTTAATTTCTCAATTTCTCAATCCCTCACGCAGATAGTTAACTTCCCCACGCGTTTTGCCCTCAACCTGGAAGGTAAGGCCTCCCTTCTCGATCTGTGTTTTGCTTCCATCCCCGAATCTTGTAGCGCCACGCAGCTCTGCTCTCTTGGTAACTCCGATCATGCTGTAGTATCTGTTAACCTTTCCTTCAACCACCCCCCTGCAAAGAACCTCATATCACTAGAACCTCGTTCTACTATCAACGAGCGGATTGGGACTCGTTCCGTGACTTCCTCCGTGATGTCCCCTGGGATGATGTCTTTACACTCCCTGTCCAAGAATGTGCTCTAAGGTCTCATCCTGGATTAAAGTAGGAATCGACGCTTTCATCCCCTCAAGGAAATTTAAGGTCAAGTCGCACTCCTCCTCTTGGTCCTCCGCTGCTTGCTCAGCCGCCATTGCCATAGGAACCACTTTTTCGCCTATTTCGTAGCGACATGTCGGACTGCAATAGACGTCTCTTTGCCTCCGCCCGTAACGAGTGTCCTCAACGTAGCTAAGTCAATATTTGCTGCTCGGATGAAGGAGCGTATTACATCTCGCAAATTTGGCTCCAAAGATTATTGGCGGCTCTGAAAGAGCGTCCTGAACAATAGAAAACACTCCATACCTCCTTTGTTCAACCGGTTCGAAGTCCTGATCTCTTCTACCGACAAGGCTGAATGCTTTGCTCGGAAATTCTCATTTAATTCAATGCTCGACTCCTCCGGTGTACCCATACCAGACTTCCCTCTAAGAACTGGGGCCCTATTGAGCTGGTTACACATAACCTCGTCATTGGTATTGAGCATTACTCCAATAGACCCCCCACAAGGCTAGTGGTGGAGATGGCATACCAGCCATTGTCTTGAAGAAAGGCGCGCCTGAGCTAGCGCCCGCCCTCTCTATATAATTACTGCCTCAAGGAATCCTGTTTTCCTGACTGGCGGAAGTCCTCATCCATTCTTCCTGTCTTTGAGAACGCTGAAGACCCCTCTGACCCCTCTAATTACGGTCCTATTAGTTTCCTACCCCTCTTCGGCAAAGTCTTCGAAGCCCTAATCAATGCCGAAGTGGTTAACCACCTTACATCCCATGATCTGCTCTCAGACAAGCAATATGGCTTCCGCTTTGCCCAATCTACAGCTGATGTGCTTACGGCGATCACTGAAACCGAGCCTTCAAAATAACGGTGAGGCTCGTACCGTGGCCCTAGACATCTCTAAAGCGTTTGATAGGGTTTGGCATGCCGGCCTTCTTCGCAAGCTCCAGTGTTACGGTATTACAGGTCGATTGTTTGACCTAATACAATAATTCCTGTGAAACCGTGAATTGAAGATCGTTCTCAACGGATTCTCCTCCAGTTCCTATCCCACGGACGCAGGTGTTCCTCAAGGCTCCATCCTTGGCCCCCCCTCTATTCCTTATTTTCATTAACGACCTTCCTGACGCCATAGATTCCCAAGTTGGCATCTACGTGGACGACACTACAATTTACTCCTGCCTCAAAAACAAATCTAGTGTCGCTGACAAAACTAACCTGGCCGTGCGTCTTGAAATGGACCTCCAATCGGTTGTTAATTGGGGCAAGAATTGGCTGGTCAACGTTAACGCCTCAAAAACTAAACTACTCTCTATTAATCACCATAGAGATCCTTCCTTGACCCCATTAGAATTTCTGATAGTCAACTTCTTGAGAGCAACTCTCTGCGTCTGCTCGGTCTCACGTTGACTGCTGACCTGAGATGGAACAAATACATTGAGTCCATTGCTTCGTCCACCGCAAGGAAAGTTGGCTCTCTGTGCCGCGCCAGGAAATTTTTCTCCCCGGAATCGATACTTAAAATATACAAATCAACCATTCGCTCTTGCATGGAGTATTGTTTCCATATATGGTCTGGTGTACCTTCTGTTTACCTCGGAGTTCTTGACAAGATCCAGAGGCGGATATGTAATAGAATTGGCCCTGATCTGGCATCTAGTCTACAGTTGCTCTCTCACAGACGCGCTGTCGCCTCTCTCTGTCTTTTTTACAAGTACTTTCATGGTAATTGCTCCGATGAGCTGCTTTCACTGGTTCCCAGACTTCATGAATTCAAGCGCCCTACGAGGCTGACATCCCGCTCTCACCCTCTCACTGTAAAAAACTTTTAAATGTAGCCGTCTCTTCTATTCCAATAGCTTCATACCTCGCACCTCTCGCCTGTGGAACACCCTTCTCTATTACTGTTTCCCTGAGAGCTATAATCTCCAACTATTCAAATGTAATGTCAATCGACATCTCCAGTTACCTTGACCTATCCACGATCTTTCTCCTCATTCTTTCTTCTATCACTCCTACCTGCTCTCGCTCCAAATCTTCTGCAACCCCCTGCATCCGAGTGGCTTCACGCCATGCTCGGGGCGTAATGCTTAAAAAAAAATATTTCCATAATTAATTCATCGAGTCTGATAGAAACCTCAACATAATGCAGAAAGCACTGGACGGCCATTTCGTCCTATATTTGGGACTCATCAGCAGTGCGGATCCATTACCAAGAATTGAAACCCTGACAGGTTTTCAAGCAAACATCATACCAACTGTTCCAATGCGCCTCGGTGACGAAGAGATTGCATATCAGACTCAATATAGCACCGCTCGCTCACATATTCCGTGGTGGAACTCATACTGAGTTCTCTGTAACCATAGGACTGTGCCCCCTGGAACCACGACTACTCTCACCAAGCCGTCACTCTAATTTGCAATCTCTTCGTCACCGAGGCCCATTGGAACAGTTGAGATTCTTGGTAGTAGATGCGCACTGATGATGAGTCCCAAATATAGGATGAAACGGCCGTCCAATGCTTTCTGCATTCTGTTGAGGTTTCTAACAGTCTCGATGGATTAATTAAATATAATTATCAAATCCTCCTAATAATTTCTATATATATCGGAATATTTTAAATTCCATTCAAGGTGAGTATATTTTATTAAAATATTCCTATAAATCTAGATCCACTTATATATATATATATATATATATATATATATATATATATATATATATATATATATATATATAAAGAAAGAACAGTAAGATATATAATCCGGTGTTCTTATAGATATTTTTATTTTTACAAAATAGTGCTCAATATAAATTTACAGTTGCATTAATATTATGAATTAATTAATTTAAAATATGTTTTTTCCGCTACACATTTCTAATCATGACCTTCCATCTTTGAAACATGGTTAGAACTGTGTAGCGGAAAAACCATATTTTAAATGAATTAATTTATAATATATATATATATATATATATATATATATATATATATATATATATATATATATATATATATAAATATATTATATATATATATATATATATAGAGAGAGAGAGAGAGATAGAGAGTGAGATTTATAGGAATATTTTATATTTTAATCATGGTCAGTATATTTTATTAAATTCTACACTTTCCTTAACACCGAAATATATATATATATATATATATATATATATATATATATATATATATATATATATATATATATATATATATATATATATATTAATATTTAGTATCATTCGTTAGTTTGTCCTTCGCATGGTCTAAAATAGCCATACATTGAACGATTCAAACCTAATTTTGGTATGAAGTGTAAAAAGTTAAAAAGCTAAAAAAGTACAATTGAATTTAATTGGGTGTGTAGCTTAGAACAATAAATTTTCATTGATTTTTGGAAAAAAATTAGAAGTTATATTATTTGAGATAAAACATTCTCCAACTATTTTAAAGCAATTTAACGATTAAAATAAATACTTATTTAATAAAAAGGCAATGTTATTTTTTGCATATCTTTCATTAAGTTTTTATATAAACAACAATCCAGTTTCCAGTTCAACCTGCGTTTGCAAGAACTATAAACAAATCAGAAGGCCAAACACCTGAAAAAGTTTGAATTTGGCTCCAGGAAGAAATATTTACCCAAGTAGATTGAAGAAACCGGATAAAACATCCTCCAGACATGGCATGGAGATTAATGTCGACAAACAACAAATTCTCGACAAAATGTTAAAAGGCTTTCGACCAATATAAAAGTCGAGGATCATGAAGTTAAAGCAGTTAACACAATTCAAATATCTTGGCCAGATTATCAGTAAAAGGGCTCCAAAACAGAAATACTTTCAAGAGAGGCACAAACAAGGAGTGCGGTCGCAATACGAATATCAATCTGGAAAGACAATGACATCTTCCTGAAATCGAGGAACAATCTATTGAGTGAATTGGGCTTCTCATAATCTCTGTAGGCCTGCGAATTAAGAGGAGAATTACAGTGAAGTGTCCAAGAATTCGAAATTAAATTCTACGAAAGCATACAAGGATTTTTCATATGTAGACTGCATCACAAATTATGCAGTGCTAGACGAGATCAGACAAGAAGCAGAAGTATTGGAATAACTCATATGCCACGGCCAAGAAGAGGAAGGTAAAATGGTATGGACTCGTCATAGGAGCCTACAATCTTTTCGCTGCAATGCTACAGGGTACCAAAGAAGAGGAAGCAGACAGAGGTGACAATATTGCTGACAATCCCACTGAGTGAAAAAGGAAGATGCTTCACAGACACTCAGACATTGGCACACAATAGGAACTTTTGAAGGGAGCTTTTATCACTGATGCTGATACTGTTGATCATGATCATGATGATCATGATGACTCTGTAAGATTTATTTTGTGAGAAACCAGAAAGTTTTCAGAAAATTAATAACTGCAAAGAATTTACCGGTAAAATTAAGAAAAAAAGAAGCTTATATATTTGGAATGAATGATAATGTCAAAAAGTAGAGGAACCTGTGGAGTTACATGGCCACAAAGAACAAAAAATTAAATGTTGTGATTAAATATGAATTGTTTCAAAGAAGATGATTATTAAGTATCAAAAAAAAAGAAAAAAAAAAGGATTCGTCTATTTCTGTCTGAATTTCTGGGATGAGGAGTTATCATTATTCACATTGTTAACCTACGGACTATTTTTCCTCATCTCTTTTGTTGTTTTCACAATTTTACCCACGGGTCAAGAGCCTAGTGGATTAAAGCGAGAGTTGATTCACAAATTTGGTGACAGTTTGTATTTGGACACAGTGAGAATAGGATGGGTAATAGTTGAACACTATTAAAAATAAGGACTAGTCGAGATATCTCTAGATTTAGGCAGTGAAACCTCCATAGATTAAATAAAAGGTTCATTTCAAAATAACTGTAGGTTATCTGAATCAACATAAACCTGATGAAGTCCTGAGAATACGACAGTCGAAACGTTGTGACAACAACAATAAAGTTGATGTCAATCGTCAGCGTGTAAACAGTGTGTTTAATCAAGCATCAGATAAGTTTAAGATTTGGTTTAATTTGATTTGTTTTGCAGCATATCAACCCGATGGGTCATTTAAAGCCAAAATTTGTTTCTTTCTTTGTTTAGCGGCATGTCAATTCCTTATGGGTCATTCAATGCTGAAAGTTAATTTATTTAGGAACATTAGTAATTTCTTTTACAAACATGTCTTAGTGGTATTTTTTTCTTGTATTGCTTGTACATTTTTAACAAAATTTTTGGTTGGTTGATTGTTTTAGTGTAGCATCCTGTAGGTTATTTAATGCCGAAATCTAAGTGTGTTTTGTACATAATTTTATCTTATTTTTGGAGATAGTAATGGTTTAGTGACACAAGTCTTGTTAATTAACCCATAGCTGCAGAGAGAAGAGGTGGATTCATACTTTTCCCAAGAGTATTTGCGTGTAAGCGAATATAACGAACCCAACTGGAACGGAATTCGGCTCACCGATTAAAATTCGGAGTTTTTATCCATTACACAACAAAAACACCCAAACCTACATCACCTGGTATACCCAAGCGGTCATCCGTGTGGATACTTATCAGGCTCGACGTATTCCTGGTATTTTCATATATTGCTTGTATTTCTTTTAGAAAAATACAACAATATATGAAAATACCAGTGATACATTTTTGTTGGCTTACGAACCGTAAGTAAGTACGATCACCGAAGTTAAGCAAAGTCGAGCCTGGTCAGTACCTGGTATTTTTTCATGTAGTATCTCGATTTTCTTTTTTTCCTTTTCTTATTTTTTTTTACAAAAATGTATTGCTAGTAGCATTTGTTTTACTATGGAAGTTACATACTTGTAAATTTTTACAATAAAAATGTATTTTTACACTTTCACCGTGTTTTGACCCAAATTTGTGAGTTACCTATTTTTCCATAGCTGGGAACGTAACAGGTGCTATCACTCCGAGTCAGGGTGTACCTGGGAACAAAAAAAAAAAACAAAAAAACAATTAAAAGGTGGTTTCATGTTCCTCACAACCTCCTGATCACAGGGTTTGCTGCCGGATGTAATTTATCGTCATGCAAAAGGACGCGAAGCTTTAAGAAAAAGACGAAAGATAATGATCATAGATCATTAGATGAAATAGTGATACGAGGATGAATTTGCAGGACCCCGATGCCCCATCGCTAAGAAAACCAACTGAGGAAGGTGCTGGTTATTTTGAAGAGATTTTTACTACTTAATGTCCAACAAATATTTCTCGCTTGAAAGAAAAAGAACAACGTCAAACATAACAATGATAATATTAAACCGTATATTTATTTATTTATTTTTGTTTACCGGTCTGAATATTCGAGAAATCTTATTACAGAATTATATGTGTAATCCTTCTGGTCATAGACTCTTGAAATGTTCATATCTGCTTAGTTTCATATCCAAACATAAAAATGCAATTATCTAAAAACTAGAAATATTTCACTTATAGTCACTATTCAGCTTTGCTTGTTTAACAAAGGTTCTTCGTGGCCGAGTCGGTTAAAGAGATACGCAGTTTCGAATCCTGCCGGAGATGTTTTTTTGTTTTTGTTTTTTTTTTAATGAATGGGGTCGGTTAGAGGAATTAAGATGGCTGAAAAAATGTAAATTTTGTGGTTGGTTTGCTATCGAGGCTGAAGAGTGAGAGATAGTCGAAAGCTAAAATCTATTAAGAGCTATAAAGGACAGGCAGTTTTGGAGGGACACGAAAAGAAGAAGAAGAAGAAGAAGAAGAAGACGACAGAGAAAATAACTGATAACGATAAGTTTGCTTAATGTAGCTGGAATTTACGATGATAATATGAATGGTGCTAGAGACATGAAGAGACTTGTTGTCACTTATCCTCTAACGTTAACCATCAAACACATTATATTAAGCTAGGAATAAAGAAAGTTCTTATTTGAATTTCTTGTCCTTTGTTAATTATTCATTTTTTTTTTTTTAAATTTCTTCTCTTCCCTGTCTTTTTTTCTTTTCTTGTTTTTTTTTTTTTAGCTTGTCTTTGCTTTCTCACTCCTAATCACTTCCCTCATCCTAACTCTCCCACATTTCGAATACCTTTGCCGTCACCTCCCCCCAGCCTCCATTAGAGCTTTTCTCTCCTCTTACCTCTTATTTTTCCCTCCGCCTTCCTAATTTTTAATACGTTTCTATTGCTTTTCTTTGTCAATCTTTTGCGGCGTCATTAAAGAAAACGTGTCATCAGGAGATGATGATGAGATTGCCCGAAGGGTTGTGTAAAATTAATGTAAGAGGAACAGAGACAGGTCGGTTGTTGGAAGGGTGGCGTGGCTAGATTGATAGGGTGGTTAGGCGGGTGGAAGCTCTAAAGAATGACGGGGTCGGTTAGTGGAATTAAGATGGATGAAAAAATGCAATCTGTGAGGAATTAAAACAAAGTCTGCATTTACTGGGGTGGGGAAGAATGAGGAGAGAAAGAAAGAAAAGAAAAAGAGCAGAGACAAGAAAAGTCAAGGAGAAAGAAAGAAAATGTAGATAAAAGTAAGAGGGTCAAGAATTAAAGCGTTTTGACGGATCTTTTTTTTGGGTCCAAAATATGCCACAAGGAATAAAATGTTACAATATTTAATTCTTTAAACAAGAGTATTATTATTATTATTAGTAGTAGTAGAAGTAGTAGTAGTAGCAGTATGCTTGTTCCTTGTCTCCATAGTCTTTTAGTAATTTAGCATGTACGTAAAACGAGCCTCAGAATTAATGGACTATTCCATTTTGATCGCGAGGAAAGATGGAAAAGATCTATCATATACACTGTTTGAATTCAGTGAGGATAAAGAAAGAAAGAAAGAAAGAAAGAACGAACTGAGGAAAGAAAAAGTAGAAAGAAAGAAAGAAAGAAAGAAAAAACGAGAGAAAGAAAGAAAGAACAAAGAAAGATAGAAAGAAAGAAGAAAAGAAAGAAAGAAAGAAAGAAAGAAAGGAAGAAAGGAAGAAATAAATATAGAAAGGATGAAAAGAAAAAAAGAAAATAGAGGAGATGATAACGCTCTCAATTGTTTAACGTCTGATTCAGTGAAATAAAAAAAACCCTGCGAATTTAAAACATTTTCTCCCTTTTTTTTACGAAAACGATTTTCTTTTTTTACCATGTGCCAGGCCCGCGGGCCTATCGAAGTAGAGGGTTACGTTAAGAGGCAGTTTGTATGATTAGGTGGGGAAGATAACGGTTAACCCTAGACATGAACAGGTTAAGATTGTAGTGATCGAGGAAAGCAATCCTCTTGGGAATCTGTTCCGCAGAACAGAGGTTCGCGGGAAGAAGCTGTCCGAGTGGAGCTTAGTTCTCACCTAGAGAATACGGAAGTAATGTGGGTCGTTTGCTCGAATGTAAGGGGCATGGCGGTTCCTTTCCGTGAATATTTGATCTGGCGGAACCTAGGAATGTAATTCGTCCTAGCGTTTTCCGTGAAAGTAGCGACAGAGCAGCGAGAGGTTTGCCACATCCTGCGTGTGAGTGAGAGATTAGAAAATGATTCGTCACCCAGAAGAGCTTGGTGACGCTTTTGGACTCTCGAGAGAGCTCCCGGCTAAATATGATAACAGTACACCATTGAAGGGTAGTCATGGACAAAATGCGGCCCGCGGGCCACTTGAAGATGCAAATGATATTAGGTTAGTGCAAAAATAATGTCATTTTCTCACATAGTAACATATGTGAGAAAACGACATTATTTTTGCACCAACTTAATATTTAACTCTTTAAGTCACATTCTTCATTATGTGCCGTGTATGTTACGGAAATGATCATGGCTCTCTACAACTTCTTATCCTTTCTAGCTCTTAGCAATGTTTGCCTTTTCTTTTTCTGTCCCTACCACACCTTGTTCTAACATCCCATTACACAAGTTCGTCAGGCTGGTTATTTGCTATTTCTCCCTGCCGTTCTTGCTTTTAATATGTACCGTAAGTGTCAATTTATACAAGCCTCTTTTCCTCATTATGTATCTCTTTCACCTCACTCTTTCTGTTTCTTAGTAAAAGCGTGTTTTTGTTTCTCTTTACTTTACAGCAGTCATGGGCAGACTGTGGACCACTGACCAAATGTGGCTCTTTTGACATTCTGAATGGTATGCCTAATTGCAAGAGGAAAATAACGTTTATTTAAATGTTGTTTGTTTCTTTTCGTTCTCACTTCTGAACTGATGCATATCCACAGACATAAACAATGATTAAATAAATGTCTTGCATTTTGTAATATATCGTTGGAGGTAACGTTTTCAGCATTTTAAACCATTGGCGATTATCATTAAGGAAGATCATAAATGTAAACATCTTTTCCTTCGGAAACCGGAAACTTTAATGATAATTATTTTTCTCTGGAGAATAAATATACTTCTTAAGAAATGCTTTTTCATCGTCAAATGAATAAATTAAAAACAAATCAAAGACAGCAGCGTGTGTTAATCCCTTTGTCATCAGTGATGATATCGCATCAGGACATTCAGAGTATATTAACTCTAAAAAAAAAAAAAACAATCAACCTTTCTCTGTTTATAAGGCAGATGCTTATACGCATGCTCTTTTGTTGGAAAAATGGCTGCTGTATCTGTAATGAAAAAATCTTTTCGTATTGCGGCCCGCGTTATGATGAACTGTGCCTCGTGCAGCCCACTGTTCAAAAATGTTACCCACGTTTGCCTTCAAACCATCCCGTCGCTTACATGCTCCGTCTATAGTACTCTCAGCATCCTTCTGTAGCACCAGATCGCTATTCACTCAAACCACCTTTATATCTATTATTTACTGTCATTTTAGAAAGATCGATATTACATAAAAGTTTATCACTCTTTTCGTTGCTTCTAACGACATCATATCCCAATGCGCTTTCGGATTTCGGTGTCATATTTTCATATTTTTCCATCTTCAAATGAATTAATCACTCTGTCATCAGTGATTATATTATATCAGGATTCTCTTTTTTTCAAATTATAGAAGGAATCTTTTCTATAAAGAAAAAACAATTAATCAAAATGGCTGAGGTATCTGTAATGAAAAAATGTTTTACTAGTGCGGCCTGAATTATGATAAACTGTGCCTCGTGCAGACGACTCTTTGAAAATGTTACCTATGTCTGCCTTAAAACATGCTCCGTCTATATTATTCCCAGCATCTTTCCGTAGCACCAGATCTCTGTTGCCTGAAACCTCCTTTATATCTATTATTTGCTGTCATATAGAAAGATCGATATTACATAGAAGTTCATCACACTTTTCAATGCTTCTAACGAGATTTTGTTGTTTCTTAGTATTTTTCTCAGCATATGGGAGACCTTATTTGCTATTCCAATGCGTCTTTGGATTTCAATGTCATATTTTTCCATCGTCAAATGAATTAATCACTCTGTCATCAGTAGTAATATAATATCAGGACTTTTTTTAATTACAGAAGGAAAAAAATCAACTTTTCTTCATTTCTAAGGCAGATGCTTATACGCATGCTGTTTTGTTGGGAAAATGGCTGCTGTATCTGTAATGAAAAAAATGTTTTCTTATTGCGGCCCGCCTCATGATGAACTGTGCCTCGTGCAGCCCACTGTTCGAAGAATGTTACCCACGCTTGCCTTAAAACCATCTCGTCGCTTACATGCTCCGTCTATAGTACTCTCAGCATCCTTCTGTAGCACCAGATCTCTATTCCCTCAAACTACCTCTGTATCTATTATTTGCTGTCATATTGAAAGATCGAAATTACATAGACGTTCATCACATTCTTCATTGTTTCTAACGACATTTTATTCCAATGCGCCTTCGGATTTCGGTGTCATACTTTTCATCGTCAAATGAATTAAACACACTGTCATCAGTAATAATATTATATCAGGACTTTTTTTTCAAATTATAGAAGGAAAAAAATCAAATTTTATATTCATTTCTAAGGCAGATGCTTATACGCATGCTGTTTTGTTGGGAAAATGGCTGCTGTATCTGTAATGAAAAAATCTTTTCGTATTGCGGCCCGCCTTATGATGAACTGTGCCTCGTGCAGCCAACTGTTCGAAAAATGTTACCCATACTTGTTATGGGAAATTTCCTTGTGTATTTTATAATCGTGGAACTGGCAGTGAACTTATTCAATCATTAAAAATTATGATACATCATAAGATTAAAAAAGAAAGGAAGTGACAGTTTCACGGACAGCACTAGTTATTATTAAAATTATTTTCAATTTCCTTATATTGCAGTTTGAGAAAATCATTTACCAAGTCTTCTACTTCAGGCCTGATGTAAAGGAAGTTTATTTCTTAGGCAGCTATTGAGTATGTTTTCAGAATACCGAAGGGCACAATCATTTGAATGTCACTGAGTGCGGCGTTTCTTTTCTTTTCTCTTTTCTTTTTTAATCATTTCAACCAAGCAAGACGCGGACGTCACTAGTACAAAGTGGAAATACAGGGAGTGAAAGTGAAAAAGAAGACAGAGAATAGGGAGGATTGAGGAAAGGACAAAAGATGAACAGGATTCAGGAAGATAGATGGCGATTGATGTTGCATTTAAATTTTTTGAAAATTGTAGTTATAAGGCAAGCAAGTATACTGGCCACTCGTATTCGAGGATACCCCTCTAGTAGGACGACTAGCCAATCCCTATTTCAGATGCTTTCTCAGGCGCATTTTTGTTTATTCAACACGCACAGAGCCCACCTGTCGTTTATACTGCAACTTTGTTGAGAAGACTTTAGTTACAGTTTCTGAGAAAGAGCGTGTTATCTAGCGTGGTCAATAATTTGAACAAGGCCAGCACGCTCAAGCTCTCGGCCACAATGACTTGTGACTTCATGCTAGCACAGCTATCGACCGCCTCTAAGTATTCAGTCTACCAAATTTCACTCACAATACTTGGCTCAACCCGTTGTATGTCTTTCAGGCACTTTCCAAAGGTGACCCTCCAGTCCGATAACCTCAGAAAGTCTCCTTCCTAACAAAATCGATCATGGTGAGATTCGAACCAGGGTTTCATGGTCAGAATGCGAACATTCTAACCACTCGGCTAGAGAAGCAAGTAAACGGGAGATAATTACGCAGGTGGGTAGTGCGAGAAAAGAAACTGTTGGCGTAGAAGTGGTGATTGCCTTTCGCTATTGCAACAGTAATTAGGTGGGACCTAGATGGCAATCTAGTAGCACGCGCCATGTTAAAAATCTCGTCAGAGCAGTTTCCATGAAAATATTTATAGAAAAGTCAGGATAATCATGTCATGTCCGTGAGAAAGTGACTGATGATAAGATGCCAGTTCCGGATCGATTACATTGCAGATCCTTCTTTGGATTTTGTCAATAATCTCATGATGTACAACAGGAGCACCAGACCAGATATGACAACTGTTATTCAATGAACGGACAAACGGTTGATTTGTATATATGCAAGACGGATAGTGGGTAACGTGAGGTCAAGAAGGTAGAGTATGTTGCTCTCCTGAAGTCTAGCGTCAGCCGTTTTGTCGGCAGGCAGAAAAGCTTTTAGGAGATGGTTAAATGAATGTGTCTTCAAGGACATATGGCCCAATGGATAAAGATGTTGGTTAGATCCAGTGACTTGACTCAAAGTTTTGTGAGTTCAATTCCACGCCACAGCAGTGTTGAACCGAAACTTGGAGAGCTGAGTTAAAAGGAAATAGCTGAGACATCTAGAAGAGACATGACACGTAGAAATATAGCAATCTACCCCGGTAGACAAAATAAAGGGTTCGGTTTGAAATTCCAATCACCTGATGAGGGCAAGAGCGTACAACGGCCGAAACGTTGTGAATATGGCAATGAAGATGTGGATAATAATGCAAATAATACAATGAAAGCAGTTTTGTTTTGAAGGCCTTAAAAATTGCAAGCCATTTTCCCGACCCAGCTACTTCCTGATGTTGTCTTAATGCATGATTCACGATTATTTTTAATCATTCTTAGTTTGTTTATTTCACAATAACTTTCACGCTGTACAAGTCTCAAGAGCCATCTCTGAAAGAATGTCACAGAATAAGATACTCTGTAGAATTTGGTGTAGCATCCTCTTGGAATTCAGTTCCACAAAGTAGAGGTTCGTAAGAAAAAGCTATTCGAGTGGAACTTACATGTTACCAATGAAATACAAATTAAATGTGTGCGATTCGCTACAATGTGCGTGGCATGACGCGTCTTCGCCGTGAAGGGTAGAATTGGTGCAACTAAGGAATGCGGTTCGTCTGAGCACATTCTGTAGAAATAGGAATAAAGCAGCGGGTAACATGCAGCGTTTCTTCCGTGGCAAAGGGTTTGCTGAGTAGAAAATAATTCACAACCGACGAAGGCGCGCAGACGCTATTAACCTTACTGATACTGGAAAGTGAAATTAGAGTACTTTTGTCCATAGATGGCAACAGTACTCTATTTTCGGTCTAATCTGATAGAGGAAATCAAAAGGAGTCAGATGCAGAACAGGGAATCGACCATTTTCTAAATATTTATCGATCTATCGTACGTAAAGTTTGCACTTGTGATCCGTATTGAGATTAAGTCTCAACAGACGCTCAAAGTACGAGGCCTACCTGAGAGATCACCCGTTCATTTTGATACTTGAATATTAAGGATAATCTCGCTGATTAGGGAGTTTGAACTCTTATTATCACTGGAACAGTAGTTGTGATTAAATGCCATATTCATACCTGAATATATTAGCCGACGTTACTTCATGTAATTAATATAAATCTGATAGTTTTATCTTACTCTATACCTGTTCTCTGTATGACGATAAACTACATCCGCGTCCTTGGTAAGAAGATAAACCTTATTCACAAAGATCAGGAGGTTTTGATGAGCAAGAAATCACCTCTTAATTGATGGTGTTCCGAGATCCTCGTTGTCCCGAGCAGGTAGCACATGTCAGGGTCTCAGCTATGCCCAAATATTTAACACACCAAAAGGGGTCAAAACACTATGAATATATAAAAACAGATTTTAATACTAGCAATACATTTTTGTAAAAATTATTACCAGCAGTACATTCAAAAAAAATATTACCAGCAAATCAGTTTTGGAAAAAATTATTACCAGCAGTACATTAAAAAAAAAATATTACCAGCAAATTAGTTTGGGAAAAAAATTATTACCAGCAATACATTTTTGGAAAAAAGAAATTATTACCAGCAGTACATTAAAAAAAAATATTACCAGCAAATCAGTTTGGGAAAAAAATTATTACCAGCAATACATTTTTGGAAAAAAGAAATTATTACCAGCAGTACATTAAAAAAAAAAAAAAATATTACCAGCAAATCAGTTTTGGAAAAAAATTATTACCAGCAATACACTTTTGGAAAAAAAAAATATTACCAGCAGTACATTAAAAAAAAAAAAAAATATTACCAGCAAATCAGTTTGGGAAAAAAATTATTACCAGCAATACATTTTTGGAAAAAAAAAATTATTACCAGCAGTACATTCAAAAAAATATATTACCAGCAAATCAGTTTGGGAAAAAAATTATTGCCAGCAATACATTTTTGGAAAAAACATTATTACCAGCAATATAACTCTTGAAAAAAAAATATTACCAGTAATTAGTTATGCGGCATACTTGATAAACGCTGAGGTGATAACGTATCTTTCGATACATGATTGACGAGACAGATTTTTTCCGCAGTAGGTTGCCATTTCTTTCTGCGGTAGACCAGTTGACATCCAAGGCAACAGAACTCGGTCTGTCCTGCTATTTACCCATATCTGGGGGGAGAAGAAGAATATCCTTACCTTTCCCAAGGGTATTATCATGTAAGTGAATGGAATGGATTCGAGTAGAATTCGAACTCGGCTCTCTGATTCTGGTGAGTCATAGTGCTATTTATTCCAACACCCACTGGAAAAAGTCCGTGTATAAAATATAAATTTATTAAAATTGTTCAAGGGACACTTCAGGCCCTAGGTATAAAGCCTACCTCCCACACACACACTCACCGAAGAAGAGATGGTTCAGTGTTTGGGATCCCTATTTATATTATGCATCTGGACCGAGGCATAATTTGGATAGGAGGCAAGTTTCCTTTGTGCCTTGAACCTCCATGGCTCTCCACAATTCCCTGGGTTTAGTAGTGCTTACTAAAGTTTGTTCTTTCATTGTTCCTTCCAGAACCTATTTGCAATTAATTTGCAAGGATTTTTAAGCTAGTTACTAGAAGTTTCCCTGTTTCCATTTTGTCTTCAATATGTCTTTTGAGTTTTAAATTCTCCAAGCCTTCTTTCATCTTTATATCTACTCGAAATTAATAATGTATTTTTCCGATTCTGTTGTGGTAAACCCTCCTACAGTAGAATCAACTCTTCCTCCTCTCATAAATACAAACTGTGAGATTCGGGTAGAGTGGAGTGGAGTAGTAGACGCAGTGCTAATCTACTTATTACTAACACTATTGTTTTGTATATATCTTCAATATACTTTTTTAAACCTACCTTCGTCTTCCGTGTCTTTCTTTATGGCCCCAAACAGGCCACAACAGATTCTAAGTGTAAGCGTCTTTTCTCTCTCATTTTCTATAAAAAATCCTCATTATTCATATTTTCTGTCCATGGTATTCTCAGCATCCTTCTGTTGCACCAAATTTCTCTTGCTTTAAGACCCCTCTTCATCTGTGAAGACATACTCCGACATTCACTGCAGTAGTGGATGAAGGATATTGCAAAACAGTTCAACTCTCTTTTCTTTGTTTGTAATGAAATTTTCATCTTTCATAATACTTTGCTGAGATTTTAAGAGACATCTTTCCCTGTTCGAAAAAGCCTCCGATTCCGGTGTCCTATTTCACGTCTTTGAGAAAAAAGATTGTCGGATGGAAAATAACTTTTCAGGCACAAGGACGCGGAAAATCGTTTGGACTCTATGCAGACGCCTGTCCATATATGGTAGCAGTACTCCATTTTCGAACTGATCCGATTCTTAGCAAGATGACTCAGGTACTTACAGGAACGGTACAAGAAGCTGACCATTTTTCTAGAAACTTTAGCGATGGCTCATATGCCAGTCAGTCACACATGTCATACGAGATACATGCTTGGATGGTGATGGATTTTTTCGATACATGACTGACTAGCAGTAGGTTGCCGGTAATGTCTGCGGTAGACTGGTGGGCCAATCTGCTATATAACCCATAGCTGGGGGTATTTGCGTATAAGTGAATATAACAACGCACATATGTACGAGATCCATTTGAGGTCTGAGTTGATAAGCACGGGTCCTTCACTAAGAGAACACGCAATCTTCGGGATAGGCGAACATCCAGTGCCCACTCGGTGATGCTGGAACGTCACTGGTTATGTTTTCGGGGCATTGAATGTGATCAGAAATTTATTCACCGTACTGTTTGAGCTAAATCAGAGTAGAGATCTTGTAATTTTACCGAGCGTTATCAGGTGTGTAAATTTCTTTTTTTCTCTCATTTTCCTTAAAATCCTGTCACAAGAAAATAGGGGGAAAAAAGAGCAAGGAAATGAGTAACTACTGACACCGAGGTTCGAGCGTGACACTCTGGACTTATTTATATATGCCTTAAACCAGGTGTGTAAATAGCGGTGTCAGGCTACTGACTTCACTGACTATTCATTGGAACTATCCAGTTGAATTAGTGTGAATTATTTTGCGTCGATGATTTTGATTTTGATTTAGGATGTAACGGCTACTAACAAGATAGACACTGAAATGGTTAATCATCTTTGGTTGAATTTTGCTTCTGCATTCTTGTTAAAAATTTATTTGCGTTTGTAATTAAATATCTTTTTTTTATTTAACATTGAAGTCTTAATCATTAACGGCCACCGTACGTCATATATATATATATATATATATATATATATATATTCGCATAGGAAGAAATTCAGTAACTACCGACACCGAGGTTCGAGTCTGAACACATGAATATATGTTTCCGCCAGGTGTATAAATAGCCGTGTCATGCCAGTGACTACGCAGACTATTGAGTGGAACTATCCAGTCGAATTAGTGTGAATTATTGCGCGTCGATATTTTGGGTCTTGATTTAGTATTTACCGAACGTTAAGACGAGCTGCGCTACTAACATTGTATTCACTGAAATGGTTAATTATCTTTGGTTAGCTTTTACTTTGTTGTTTTTAAATATTTATTTGCAGTCGTAATTAAATACTGCTTTATTTAACATTGATGTCTTGAGGTATACTTAATTATTAATGGTCACCGTACATCACCAAAATATGGAGAGAAAGAAAGAAGAGAAGGAAGGAAGGACAAGGAAGAACAGAAAAAATAGATATATAAATGGCAAAATAGAAAAAGAAATAAAAGGCATGAATTAAAAATGACTGAGGATTGAGTAGAGACAGTAAAAAAATTAAGAAAGCATTAGATAAATATTTAAAGAGAGAAAGAAAAAGGAAAGAAAGACAGAAAGAACAATGAAAGGATATTGAGTTAGAAAATGTGTGTGAGAAAGAGAAAGAGAGAGAGTAGATAAAAGTAGAAAAAGAAAACAATGGAAATAATTAAAGGATGAAAGAGAGTAAAAAGAAAGAAAGAAAGAAAGAGAGATAGAGAGAAAGAAAGAAAGAACAATGAAATGAAACTGAATTAGAAAAGGAAAAAGAGAGAATAGATAAATAATGAAACAATCGATATAATCAAAAAGGAAAAAGAGAAAATGAAGAAAGAAAGAAACCAGAACGAAAGGATACTGAATGTATAGCGGGAAGAAAGAGGGAGAAGTAGAAAATAAGCAAAGAAAGAAAGAAAGAAAGAAAATAAGCAAAGAAAGAAAGATAGATAGATAGATAGATAGATAGATAGATAGATGCATATATTTATATATAAAGAGACTTAAATATAAAAAAGATTTAGATAGTAGATAGATATTTATTAAGAAACTGAGATGGATAGGTAGATACATACATACATACATACATACATATGAGTTGTAAAGAGAGATAGATATAAAGAGATTTAAATATAATGATATTTAGATAGATAGATAGATAGATAAATAGATACATAGAGAAGTATAAAAAGACATAGATATAGATAGAAACATAAATATATAGATATATATATATAGAGATAGACACTTAGATAGACATAGATAGATATAAATAGAAACTTAAATCGATAGATAGATACATACATACACAGAGAGTTATAAAGAAACATAGATAGAAAGAGACTTAAATATTAAAAAAAAGATTTACATAGATATAAAGAAACTGAGATAGATAGATAGATAGATAGATAGATAGATAGATAAAAAAAATTAAGATAGATATATACATACATATATAGAGAGTTATAGAGACATGGATATAAAAACATTTAAATTTAAAGAGAGATAGATACACACACACACACACACACACACACATATATATATATATATATATATATATATATATACACATATATAGAGAGATATAAATAGACATAGATATAGAGAAACTTAAATATAAAGAAATTTAGATAGATAGATAGATAGATAGATAGATAGATAGATAGGTGAAAGGTAGAGAGAGATAGTAAACAAAAAGGGCATAAAAAACTGTTTAAAATAAGTAAAGATACGTGGAGAGGTAAATTTAAAAAAAAACAGAGTAGGAAATAGAAGGAGAAAACAGTCATGAAATGAAACAGAATTAAGAAAACTAAGTTAAAATAATAATAAAAAAACGCAGAATTATAGAAAAAAATAAAGGGAGAATATTGTCGATATAATGAGAAGAAAGAAAGAAAATAAAAGAAGAAATCGTTTGGAAAACTTAAAGAAGGAAAGAAAAGAAAGGAAAGTTACCAAACAGAATTCGAAAGAGAAAAAATAGAAAAGGAAAAGAAATGAAAGAGAGGCGCAGGATAAAAGAGCAAAAAAAAAAAACAAACTAATCAATTAAACGAAGAAAAAGGGTGGGTGAATAAAGAAAGGAAAAAGACAGAAAGAGAGAGTGGGAGAAGATAAAAGAAGACATGGGAGAAACTAAAAAAAAAGAAGAGATAGAACAAATTAACTTTTGTGCTTCACCTCGTGATAGAGAAAGTAAAATATATCAGGAAATAGATGAAGGCGAAATAAATGCATTTTAAGAATTAAACATAACGAAAAACAAAAAGGAAAAACAAACAAAAAACAAACAAAAAACAACAACAAAACAAATATACTCCTAAAACAAAACAAAACATTTATGGTAGATGAGACAGTCACGTTTTTCCCCAGCGGCACAACTAAGCAATGTGGGAGATGAGATAAATGTATGGATCTATCATAAGTCTTTACAAGTTTCCATTACTCCAACTTAAGAGGAGATCTTAATAAAATCTCCCTGGCTCTTGTTGCTGAGCTAAATTTATCTTGCATAATAAACTAAAAAAACAGGAAGACATAGGAGCGTACGTAGTGTAGGGTTTCCAACGATTATTACCAAATCAGACTTAGCTTGTCGTAATATGAGATTGGTTTCACATTTAACATTTTTCAATGAAAATCTTTTATTTATATGAATTTATAGTGTTGGGTTTCCCACGATCATTATCGAATCAGACTTAACATGTCGTAATATGAGATTGGTTTCACATTTATCATTTTATAATGGTTGCATTTCATATTAATAAAATAAATGTTTTCGGATTATTATTATATAAATATATTTAAATTTTTTTTTAAATTTATACTAGTGGTCTAACCAAATTTGAAATTATATATTTAGTGGTCCATGAAGTTCAAAAGTTTGGCGACCGCTGAATTAATTATTTTTCTACACATTACATTCGTCAGAATCGAAAAAGAATTATTTTTATCATCTTAGAATCCGGGTTCTGTTAATAATATAAATACAGTATCAAATACACCACTGAATTCTTAAAGAATTATCTGTACTTTGTATGTATTTAACAATATCAGATTTCCCTCCTGGGTATGACGATAAACTACATCTGGGAGCAAGAGCTCTGATATGGAGGCTCTGAGTGGCGTGGAAACACCTTTTAATTCCTGTTGTTCCCTCGTTTACAGTAGGGTAGCAGTACCTGTTATGGTACAAGAGCAAATAGCTAACCCCATATTTGGGGTAAACATTCTATAAAAGCATAAAAATATATTTTTATAGTAAGTATTCCAGCAATACATATTTACAGTAAAAAAATTACCAGCAATACATTTTTGTCAAATAAATTTCTAATGCTTCGAATAAAATAAAATTTGGACATCAAATGGCAAATAAGGTTTTGATATGATACTAAAACAAAACCAATCTCATATTTGACATTGTGTTCACGTCATTGATAAATGCGTACTATTAAGAATTAAGATAAAATAGAACAAATATTTTTCCCCAACAGATTTTGTTTTTCTTTGAAATACTGAAGACGTCGGCTCTTGTCAGACGTGTCCTTTTTTTCAACTTCATTCTTTACCATGTATTCCGAGAATTAGAACTTAATATTAAAACGTTTCGAAAACAGAAGCTGTGAACAGGAACTGGAATGGAAGTACTTATATCACATAATCTGAAGCCATCATAAAAATCCAGGATGTGGAATTAGTAAATACTTTGAGAAAAAGTTAAAGAAAGCCGTTTTAATACTGATCAATATTTGTTTCTGCGCGGTTACGTGGGTCTTCTTTTCCCGATACATGGGTTCCCAAAATTTTGGTATCACCCACATTCACATAGACAAAATTTCCATCGTCCACCTGTATAGTAAATATTCAAAAGCATAACAAAATTATTTGGTAAAACTTTGTTACTGGTTCGTATACTAATTTTATGATGTAGTAAAAAAAATACCAAAAGAAACGTAACAAATGACACGCACTTATGTGACTTCTGTTGGAACTACTAACGTATTAAAGAATAAACGGAAGTAAACTTCACCAAAGAAAACTATATATATATAATTTACTTTTATGGTCAAGGTTAGTTTTATGATTGTAGTAAACTTGAAACTATTGACAAAAGATTAAACGATTTCTGTTCATAATTATAAAAAATTAAAAGAATGTACACTGCTAGCAACAAATAAAAATCCAGCGGATATTTATTTAATATATCTAATACTTAAGAATTTAATGAATATTAATGACCCTTCTTAAAACTATAGAAAATACCAAAATATTCATGATTTGTAGGGATAATTATATATTTCTAGGAATCCTATTTAGCACCCCGGTACTTTTTAAGCAGTGTCTTTGCATGTCTCCTTTGACCTTTTTTTTCGAGTAACATATGGCGAAATATCTTTTTAATACTCGAAATCATATCGCCGACCAAAATTTCCAATCTTCCACCATTTTCTGTTTAGTTCCTCATTGTCTATCCAACAGTTGAAATCGCCCGCCTATGGACGATATAGCCCAGGTTGCGAAACACGTCTCTAAGTATTTCTTATGGCTTGCAAACAAAGTAGATGGGTGAAGCAGTAAAGAGCAGCGTAAACATCACTGTCATTCATAAGAAACTCTTCACACTGGACGAAAAATAGCGTCGGTGAGCCTTTCATCTACCTAGTAAATAACTGCGTCTAGGAACTTTTAGTATAACGAGTTTTCTGGCTATGAACAGCGATAACGAACTCTGCTGGGTAGCCTTCTATTGTAGACTATACAATTCTAAGATATTTGATATACATCGAAAATTGAGAGAGAGGTTAAACATACTTTGTGAACTGCCCAGTATAACGTAAGATAAGTCAATAGTCTCTGAACACTGTTGTAATATTTAGTCTTCTCTTAAGTTATGGAATTACTGCAAGAGTCTTCTCAAATTAGGTAAAGAATCCCTGGAAGAATTTTCTCAATTTAGCTATGGAAATACTAGAAGATTCATCTCAATTATCAAGTCTTTCGTAGCGGCCAGTCCTCCGAAGCCCAAGCGAACAACATAGACCTACCCTAAGGCACACTTCTCGCTCTGCCTCTCTTTCTACTTTCCATAAATGATCTGATTAAGAGTATACTCCAATCTTTTGTGAATATCTATGCTGATGATACAACAGTATCGTCCAAAACTCTAGATGATCAGAGCCTGGCAGCTGATCTCCCCTCTGATCTAGTTCTAACAGCGCAGTCAGGGGAAAAAAAACTATGTCTTGAAAACCAAACTAGTGACGTTCCATCATCAACGAACGGACATTGAATTTTTGCCGACAGCGATAAACGGGTGTTCACTCAGCGAGACTCACGAACAATGCCTCTTACTCTGTAACCTCTACCGCGAGTGGCTCTTGGGTCTTATACAGGGTGAAAATTATAGTAAAAAAAAGCTATGCATTTATATAATGAACTTATAAAAAACAATGGTATAACAGTGAGCGGTAACGCTTGATTGATTTGTTTTTGTGGATTATTTAAAGCCGAAACATATTTTGCGTGGGAATATTGCATTAACATTTTTTAGGGTGAAAATTTTTCCCATATACAAGTCTATTTAATCCATATTTAGGGAGCAAATAGATTCATACTTTTCCCAATTATAATTGCGCGTAATTGAATGCAATGTACGGGACTAGAATTCGAACCTGTTTCTCAGATTTCTTATTCCGAGATGTTATCCATTATTCCCCTCGTACATCCGGGAGGAACAGTAAAAAGACAATGGCCAGAAGATTTTGTGAAGTCATGATGACACATGTCTTGACAGATAAAAAAAATCCCTCTGTAATATCTGCAAATGTTTTTTTTCATCTCCCATATAGAGCTACAACAGTGCAAGGGAGATAACCGGATTGGAGGTTTTTTTCTTCTTTAAATCGTTTCTGCAAATGAGATGAATGCGATAATGACAGGAAACGGCTTATGCATGCCGTAAAAACATATATCTTTTTTTTTATTATTTGTGTTATCCTTCATGGCTCTCCACGGATTTCTGTTTTTTTTTTTGTTTTTTTTTCACTAAGTAACTTGTAACTATGTTATCTTCGTACGTGCTGATGATATAGGTGTTCATAGTTGGGATAAGAATGATCTTGAAAAGAAAACCAACATTCTCCACCAAAGGCTCCAAGAAATAAGATTCAAGGTAAACGGTTCCAAAACATAAACTACATGTATATGAGAAAAGGAAAAAAAAAAAGAAATAAAGCATAGAAATTGCCAAAGGTAGTTTTGCCCAATACCGTAGATGGCTACAAAACTAAAATATCAACCTGAAAACTCGAGTCAAGCTCTTGAATGGTCTTTCCAGATTGTGAATTTCATATGGGTGGCAATCATGACGCCAGCCCGTATCTAAAATGTTAGCTGAATGCAACTGTTTTAATGGTTAAAATGGTTTTGAACAAATGAAGCCTGAGTGTCTTGACAAAGACAACCTTTCTTCGAACCTTGTGGACTGGCGATACAGAATCACAAGCTAAAAAAAACTGTACAAAAACACAAAAAAACACATCACTCAAGGGCTACCATCAACAGTAACAACTAAACTGTATAGTACATGTAACTCGAAGAGAAAATAAAACACGTAATCAGGATGTTGATGTTCCAAACTATTTGAAATAGAAGGTTAGGAAGGAAACCACCATTAATACTGGAAAGAGGGATAACATCTACTGGACTTTTTTCATACAAATATTGTTTTGAAATAAATGTTTTATAAAATTTAACCAAAAGCAGTACTGGCTTCTCAGTCAATGAATACTAAATGTTTCCTTGTAGGGAAACGGCTGATATTACCATTAACATTGCAAATGAAAAGACGAAACCGAATCACTTATATGGAAGTCACTGTCGATCTGTGGGGGTGCCCCCCCCACCCCCGAAGAAACTACACTCTCACGACGATGTAACAGGCTAGGATTTTTCTCTGGTGAGTATTTATATATCTATATGTCATACGGTTTTTTCCACGTGTGCACATCCAAGGTTCAGATGGCTCGACTAGGTGTTTACCTATCGGGGTCAACCAATGATTTCCTTCCGATACATATGGCTTCTCTGACGTCCACACTGAGTCCAAATACTATTCTGCTGTCGTATGTGATGAGCCACTTTATTAGAATCATTTTTCTGAAAGCCATTCAATCAAGCCCGTTACCTAGGTTACTCACTGTTCTTCCTGTCTCTGTTAGGCGCTAAATATTAATGGCTGTCTATTTTCATTATAGGTCCCAAAGATCTCAGCACTCTCTTTGTGATTTTAACTATCAATTTAATAGTAGCTCATATTTTATTTTTAAAAAAGGATCTTCCTCTTTGCTTACATGTTCTGACCAAGGTATTCTTTGAAAGAGAACAACGTCACTATCTTTTCAAGTTTTTTTTTTTTCTGTCAAAATCACAACAAATCTGTCCAATGATGCTTGTATGAAATCGAAAATTTAATTATATATCCCATATATACTCGTATATAAGTCGACAATAACGTAATCTGGTAATAAATGATAGAAAAACAAACAAGAAAAACAAAAAAATGAATTAGGTTGTCAGCAAGTGTAAAAAATACCTAAAAAAACAAAACAAAATGAAGATGTCAAAATCAAGCAAGTACTGAAGTTTCAAAATTTGGGAAAGATTTTTAACAGAGGTTGGAAAATGTGACACCGAAATCCGAGTACGCGTCGGAATACCAAAAGATGCACCCGAAAAGCTAAATAAAGTACGAAGAAACAGGAAATTTTCGTTAGAAACGGAGAGAAGAGTATTTAAAATCTGTGTAATATCAATCCTCCTATATGACAATGACTGCTAGACATTTCCTTCACAGGTGAGTAGGAGAGTGGAGGCAACAGAAACAGGGTTCAACAAAAGGGATTCTGAGAATACCATGGACGGAACGCGTAAGAGATGAAGGAATCTTAGGAATCTTAGGAAAATGGTAACGAAAAATATTCTTATCCTCAGAATCAGAAAGAGATAGCTAAAATAACATTAGACACCTAATAAATAAGCAGACTTCGAGGATATCGAAGGCAAAAGGAACAAGGCAATGGCGCTGGTTATATATCGGACAATCTTGTGTGAATGAATGATGGAACAGGGTTTGGACAGATGGCATAATACAAATTCTATTAAGAATTTAAAGGAATAAGTTGTGGAGAGCCATGACAACCAATGTCTCATAGAAGAAGAATACAACATGGCTTAAAATTAAAGCAATGTTAATCGATCTACAATGATTTTTAGTGTCATGCTGGAATTCTATCTGTCCTGTTGTGGTATAATCTGTCGATTAATTTGAATTTCGTATGCAAGTACTAAAGAGAGAGCTATGATATAAAGTGTAAGAAAATTGAAATAAATAATAAAATGATGACTTGGTTAGATGTCCCACTATATTATTCCCTAAGAGTTTCTTTAATCATTTCACCCCCAGCAAGGCAAAACAGCAACTAGGCCGCAAGGGGTTTACTGATTGTTAGTGAATATGGGAAAAATCACGATGAAGGATAGAGGACAAGAAAAGAACAAGAATAAAGAAAGCAGAAGGCAACGATTGACATTGCAATTCAATTTTTGAAGATAAATTCAACTTCCGGCTCTTTGCTGCTTTCTAGCAGCAATGAGCCGGAAGTGAGTTCCAAAAGCGACTGGTGAGATTTTAGCTCTAAAATGAGACCTTATCGTCAATCTAGTACTGCGCTTAAATCCATAAAGTCTAGGTACCATAGAGGAATGTTCATCAGCGAAATTACCATAAAAGTACTTATAGAAAATGGCACAGGGAAGCTATGTTATTGCAGTGGGAAAGTGATTGAAGCTGAGACGCCAGTCCTAAACCAATAACATTACATGGGGAAACTTTGCCACTTGTAACTAATTTATTACTGTTCCTCTAACAAGTTTTAACCAATTCAAATGTAAAAGGATGAGAACTTACCACCAATCTAGTACTGCGCTTAAATTAATAAAGTCTAGGTACCATAGAGTAAACTTCATCAGCAAGTTTATCATGAAAATATTTATAGAAAAGGCATAGCGGATAATTAAATCGGATAAGCAAATAGAACGCTCACTAATTAAAAAAAAAGTTCTGCACTAGATATGTGAAAGTGCTTGGAATCAGAAAAAGTCAGCTGAAATTTACAGAACATATGATGAGGAAAAAAGGCTTGGAAAATTTGACATTCACAGGACATAATGAAGCAAACTGGAATGAGCGAAACAGCTAATAACCCACCTAACGACCTTTTGTAAATTGTTGGCACATCAGGAATTAAAAGATATAGCAAAATGTAACTATTGCTAAGAGCTACACGTGAGAGGAAGTTGTGGTGAGCCATGTGCTGGAGGAACATGGCCCATAGAAGAAGAAGTCCATTGCAAAAGTAATGAATTCATTTTCTCTCTCTCTCTCTCTCTCTCTCTCTCTCTCTCTCTCTCTCTCTATCTCTCTCTCCAGCAACGGTTTGGAGAGAAGAGTGAACTGGTTTCCGTTTCACTCTTGGAGGAAAAGGGAAACCACTCCACTCTCATTCCCGTTGACATTATGGTAATTTACAGATAATAAATAAAAAGGAATCTGTGGAGAGTCATGATCGCTTTCATCCAGAATAGAGATAGCATTAAAAAATAACTAAAACTCTAATCTGCTCTTGACAAAATTCAAAGAAGGAATTGTAATATTATAGATCCTGATCTGGCATCTCGTCTCCAGTTCATTTCTCACCGACATGACGTGGCGTCACTCTGTCTTTTCTAAAAATATTTTTATCTGAACATCAAATTTAACTAAGAAGCAAGAAGCCGGAAGTTCCAGAGGTGCGATAGAAGAAACTGTTGGCATAGAACTTACGGCTACATCTAGCCATTGCAATTGTTAAATGATGAGACCTTGCCGCCAATCTAGTACTGCGCTTAAATTCATAAAATCTTTGTAAAATAGATGAAAACAATTACCAGGAAAGTGTTTATAGAAATCCATAAGGAAGCTATGTTACAGCGGTGCGAATGTGATCGAAACCGAGATGCCACTCCAGGTTGAATAGCATTCTAGATTCTTCGTTGTAATTGATCAAGAATACCCGAATATATAATGGAAGCATCAGGCCGGATGTCGCAGCAATATTTAAAGCAAGGATGAATGATGGACTTATAAATTGAAAGTTGGATTCTGTATTATTCTTTTAAGAAAGATTCTGTCAAGAAAAATAAAATAGTGCTACACAGTGAACCACCTTTCTTAGAAGCAAGTCAAGCATTTGAGTCAATGAAATCTTTCAACTTTATGTCAGCTTAAAACGTTGGCCCGAAAACATACCCTGCTCTCATGTAAAACACTTCATCAATAAAGTGGGCAAAAGTCTTCGCCAATATTTAGTTATAGTAAACGCCGAATTGGTATATATTTTTAAACAATACACAGTATGATCATTTACTGGTTAGACAAAAAAAATTACACTTTGGTCGGTGTTTTCGATTCTTGGGATTAGCGATTTACCAATTTTTATGGACTTCTGTTAATGTAAAATTCAGTTCTCTGGAAAAGACAACTAAAGAGGACTTTAAGAAAATTTAGAAAGATCGGGAATAGTGGAATTATGAATTTACCTGAAAGGTGGACGAAGGTACAAGCGGAAGACAGTGTCCATGTTGTCTACGAAAGCTAATGGTGAAAATAAATAATCAAATATCTTTTAAATTTCACTTAATATACTAAAAGCGTTTTTGTCAAATCAACAAAAAGAAAAAAGGCAAAATATATAAGAAAGAAGAAGAAAGAAACAAAATTAAAAATAG